>OX375879.1:122668485-123868485 GCA_947359465.1 Metellina segmentata | reverse complement strand
AGCCATATATATATTTTTAATTTCGATTAATTTTCGGTTATTCATAAGAAAGGTTAAAATTTTCCAGGGCTATTTTTGTTGGGTTCTAGGACTTGTTGATAAATTATTGTATCTACGTGTATAGCGACAATATGATACATTTTACACAAAGAAAAGCTAAATTATGATAGTAACATTTAGTAAATCCATTATTCAAATGAGTTTGCTAAAAAAATAATTTCCTTGTTAATGGAATTTAAAAAATGACGAGTTTAGTACTAATGCTTTTTTTTAGGTAATTAAAGAACATAACTATAGAAGTTGATCAGATAATTTTTTTTCAATTAGAAGCATTTGAAAACTATTTATATTTAACTTGGAGGATGGATGCATATATCAGGTATCTCCAATGTCAATTGCATAATATTTTTTGACCAATATATCCATATAGTCCCTTTTATATTGTGTCAACTATTTAAAAAATATTTTGCCTTAACTTTTGAAAAAGGAGGCTGGAGAAGTAAATCCTGTATGCAAGAATTAGTGAACACCCATGATATATTAGGGTAATTCCATGCTGAAAAGTAAAAACTTGAAAAAATAAAATAAGATATATTTTACATAATTTTGGGCTTAAAAAAGACTGGAGTTCTTTGGTTTTGATTCATCGTGATTGTATTTGATTTATTGTAATGAAAATTTAGCTATTAGAATAAAATTTTGGGAAAATGAAATGTTATGTATGTTACTTAAAATTTTTTTAATTAAATTTAATTGATGAATGACAGTTTAAAAAAATTTGCATGACTACAATTATGAAAGGCTTTAGAATTAATGTATATACTTTTCAAACTATATCATGTTGAACAAAACATAATTTTATTCAAATGTTCATGAACCTTTTCTGTTATTCCTCTTTACTGTAACGCAAGTTATTACAGTAAATTTAATTCTGTGGACTTAAAAATATCAGCAAATTAATAACATTCTTATCAAAGTTTAGCTTTTTACTAGTTTGTTGAACAATTCAAGTAAATATTTTGTTTTCTATTATTTTTTGCTAATATATTTACACTTCAAGATCAGTATATTTGTCTAAATGTAAGTTACCGTGGAATTGCCCTATATACATATAACTTGACATGAAAATTCAATTCCAATAATGGATTAACTTTAAGCATATAGTGATTAGTACATTATTATCATACATGAAATCATTGAGCTAACAAATTAATATAGAATTATATCAACCAGTCATTTCCAATGTACCCTATTGATAACATATTGAATACTATGGTAAGAAATTTATTTTAGAATTTCTAAAGTTCACTCACTGAAAGCAAAAAAATAATAGGACACTAGAAAAATAAATTTAATTATCTTTATTAAACATAAAATTATCATAGCATAAAAATCAATACAATAAATTATTCATTTTAATGAATTTACATAGCATATCTGCCAACACCACATTGCAATAAAAAACATCCACAGTTACCTTTAAATAATTAAATTTATTAGAGTTTGAATTTTTCTATCTTTAGGAAATTTGTCATTTTGGGATTTTTAGGCCTTTTTTTATCTTTAGCAGACAAAACTAGCACAAATCATTTATTCTTTTACATCAGTTCTTCAAAAATATGTTTGTTGATTTTTTCAGAATTGACTTTTGTTGCAAGTTTCAACTGACAGGAAAATTTCTGACGAGTTCAAAACATTTGACATGATATTACATACAACATTTCTCTTATTTTGAAAGTCAACAATTTTCAAAGTCTGTGGATAATAACTTAGATACAATTATGTAATTGTATATACTTTGGTAATTACATCATTAATTGGATACTTCAATCCACCTCGATCTAGATTTTTGATCAAAGCATAACATGAACTTAATTCAAGTTCTCTATCAACAGATAATTGAGCTTTACAAGATAAACAGTTGATGGTTTTTGAAAGAGAATGAACACAATAGCCAGCTACAAACACAATAGCAAGAATAGTGTCATTCAAGTCAGAAATATCAGAGTTACAAACATTAATTTTACCCAAAAATTGAATTTATTCCCCCAAATTTTCAACTTCAACTACATCTTTCACATCTGAAATACCAATATCAATTTCACCATTTTTTTTAGCTTAACCATAATAGAAGAAGAGATATAATTCTAATTTTTTTTCAGTTTTAAAGAATTCTGTCAAATTTATATTATACTGGGCACCTGCTAGCTGGCGATAACTGCCAAAACAGTCTTCTAATTAATCAGTTTGCAGTTAATATATACTAAAAATTTAACTCTTCTATACAATAAGTTGTTCGTTCTAATATTGCACGAGTTGTGTGATACAATGCTGTTTGTGTATCAGCATATTTTACAATAGCATTTGATTCAATTTCATGAAGCTGTTTTAGTGTTAAGAGAGAGGCAGATTTTAATCTTTCTGTGATTTGTTCCGCATTCGATAAATTATTGTCCAATTGGTAAAACATTGGATAAAACATACATTGTCCACAATTTTTTTTGGTTTAGCCAATTATTTCTAATACATTTCAGTATGTGGACAGGTTTAATAATGGAAAACAATGGTTTTGAAGGGTCAGCAGGATGATTATAACAAATACTCAATTTGGGTGGGGAAGCAAAAAAAGAAACAGCTTTGCTATTAATAGCATTATTGTCACTGATGATGTACCCAACTTTAAAACCAAGATGTTCAAGACCTATAACAATTTTAAACAAGAAATCATAAAGAATGTTCAAAATAATTGTCTTAACGGGTAAAATGTGTATAACATCTTTATAACTAGATTTTATACTTTGCAGCATAAATACATAAGCAGAATTAGTTGCCTTCTCACAGTTATAGGATACCCCAATAATATCACCACCCTTATAATCAAGAAAGGCTTTCAAATGAATTTCATCAATAACTAATGATACATATTTGTCAGCATCATTTAAGTGTAAAATCTTTTCCTAAGCATATAATAAAAAATTATTATCAAGTCCTTCAGTTTAGGGATCAACATTAAATTTTGAACAGTCTCTTTACTGTCGAAGGATGGGGTATAATTACAAATCCACAAATTCTTAAAAATAGATACGCTTGTGGGGATATGGTAAAGATCAAACTGTTTAAAATTAAGAAATCAGAACTGTACCGATTTCGATTCTTGTGATTTTCAGCAAGTGATAGTTGTTCAGCAACAAACCCAATAATAAGCTTTGACTTTCAATTGCGACACACTTTAATAAGTCTTTCAGTACATTCTGCGTTAAACTAAACATATTTTTAACATTACCGTCTCCATTTGGAGCATTCAGGTTTGATGTTTCCAAAAGAATGGAATCTAAAGTATTGATGTTATTAATATGAAAGGGAAGTTTGTAATTTCCAATTTCAGAGATCATAACATTCTCTTTATAGGCTTTTATAAAACAATCTGAATCAACAACTACAGACAAGGATATCACTAGTGCTGACGTTGAGATAATAAGAAATAAAATGCCCTTTTCTTTTTTTAATACAGAATAGCAAGTTGGCACATTGATCATTTCAACACCTTCCAAATGCTGGGGATCGCTGCCTTTTGAAGCCGAGGCTTACAAAGGCTAACATAAATTTTCCTTCCATTTTTTTCGTCGAACTCTTCTGCGACGTACCTGATGTCACTTGACAAAGTGAAGTTCAGAAACCTAAAATTATGTAATAATTTTAAAATAGAGTTCTTATTTAAATTTCTAACGCACAAACACACATAAATCGCACCCCGGCTAGAAAAGTGAAGTCAAAAAATTAAAATTTTGATGTTATGTTATTGAAAAATATGTATGAGGTGCCCTATATTACTATTAAATACAGGGTGTCCTAAAAGTTCCTGTACTGATGATTCGTAAATTTACTATACAAAAACAACAGACTTCAAAACAATAATTTTTATGCTAATGGTAAAAAGCACTTTCAACCTAACGTAGAAAAAAACAATTTGAACTTACGTTTACAATAAATGTTCAAAATTTCCATCTTTTTCTTGGAGGCAAGACTGAAGTTTGCTCATATTTTTAGAAACACGTTTCAAGATGCTGAGTAATGACAATTTTCAGATTTCCTATTGTTTGGTGATTATCTTCATAAACTTTGTTCTTTAAATATCTCCACAGGAAAAAAATCAGGAATGTGCAGATTAGGGAACGAGATGACCAAAGGTTTATTGAGACGAGGTGATCGCCAAAAAATCTTGAAGCATGCTCATGGTTGTTTCAAAACATTTTGAATGGCAAGTTGCAACGTCTTGTTGGAACCAAGAGTCTCATTCATTCACTTCTAATAATGCAACAAATTGGTGAATAAGTTGATACAGGGTATCTTTACTTAGTATTGCATCCTTTGGATATTTCTGTCGCCAAAAATCTTTACATCTTTCATGCGATTTATATTCTAAATAAGCCTCAAACAGGACAATTCTCTGAATGCATGATAAATTTATCTTGCAACGAAGAACAAAATGACATGGAACTCTTTTATCGCACAACTTGAGTGCAAAGAAAATCAAACGATAAAAATTAAAGAGTCGATAAAACAATATGCAGACGATAAAATTCAATAATTAAAAAAAAACACTGGCAATAAATTTTTTTAAAGTTGGAGTACAGGATCTTTTAGGACACCCTGTAGAATATAATAGAAGTTACCACCATAAATACTTACCTAAAATTTAAAGAAAGCTTATACTATTTCAATGTTTTATAGTATCCTTTAAGTGATGTTTCTCAAATTCTGCAATTTTGAGCTGTGTCACTTTTCTTGCCAGGGTGCGATATGTCTATACAGAAATGCAGAGCTCCCCCAGACAGTTTCAGAAGGACGCAGAAGGATAATTATGAATTATTACTCGACAAAATTTTCTCTTCTTCTATAATGCTTTTTTTTTTTTTTAAGTAAAATTGCATTATTACTATTTTTGTTGATTGGCTACTGTCATAAACATGGAGTATTTTACAAAATTAATGCCTTACAAATGATCAAAACATGCATTTTACTCAATGAAAATTATTATTTTTCAACTCTTATCTCAATACTGTCTATGAATATTAAATTCATGTCACTCGACAGCAAACTTTCCAAGTTGATATTATGACATGGGAGAGGTTTAGGATATATAAACAAAATAATACTGTAATAGGCTTATTCATTATTTGTTCGAATTGTTTTTTAATCATAATTAAAGTCAATTAAGATGTTTTGCTGTATTGTTATCACTATTATTGATTTATACATTTTAAACCGTAACTTTATATATATACTCAATTATTTATCATTTACCATATCTTTATCATTTATAAGTCATGTATAAGTTTCAACGAAGTCTTTTTACTGCACATATCCTATCCGGGTTCTTGCCGGCTTTTAACTAATTACGTTATAATTTTACTCAAAAACAAAAGTCACCACACAAAACTATCTTTATATTTTTTCAATTCATGAGGTTTTCTATATGCTTCGATCATTATAAAACTACAGAATACAATGCCAACTTTAAAAAATCTCTTCACTTACTTTAAAATTGTTAGTTAAGACATAATCCTTCCTCGGAATTGCCGATATCCATTTTCTTCCGAGCTCTGGATCAGATGGGAAGCTGAAGTCTTGAAACTTGGGATTTTTCATCATAGTTACCTCGTAGTTGAGGAACTGAACACTCAAATATATATTAATACTGCCTTTGAGTTATTAAAAATATATAAAGTTAAAAACAATCCTTCCGCAATTTTCACCACACAGTGTACGTAGATATTTCAGGCTTCTTCGTAACCAGTGTGCGTTCCTATCATCGCCTAATTTTTGTGACGTCACTACTTTCTAGTGACGTAGTGGTTCGGCTTTCTTATCTCTAGGAGGTATTGGCCGAACGCTCTGACCTGGGTGGTATTGTTGGGAGAATAGAGAGCGGTATTTTACAAATTTTCTTACTGATTTCTTGTAAAAAAAAAAAAAAACAGTGTCGGAACGGCGTTCCGGCTCTACTATACCCCTGTTTCTGATTGCCTTACAAATTCAGTTTCCTTCCAATTACACACACACATGCTGTAATACAGCCGTTCAAATATGTCATTATAATGTGATGAACCCTTTTGCCCGAATGAAAACCATTACCTTTGTACCATGCATGACTCTCACTCTCAAAGAGGAGTAGATGCCTTATAATCTGTACCATTTTATCCATCACTGGATTCTGTATTTGTCCTGTACTGATTTAAAGTTAACTGTTTATCCTATGATTATTTCAGTGATATCACTAAGGTACCCATGTAGTAAGTTTCTAATTCAGTAGCTAATTTTGGTATTTTCATACTAAGAAACTTTTAAAATCATTATATATTTAGTTATTTTTGTCACCAAATTTGATTGTGTGTTGAAAGTGTAACAAATAAAAATGAACTTAATGTGCTTTAAATCTTCCTTCTTTCAAATTACTCATAAAACAAATTGTTTTCTATTCTTTCAGGCTTCCGCCTATTGATATGGATAGGTAATAATTTCTTTTATGATTCATACTTTGCATATTAGTAAATGAATTTCTTATCTCTTTTATTTCACCGTCGTCATTTCTATACAGTAAAGCATTTTGATGTGTTGACTGTAAGACCGATTTATCTAATATTTAAACTTAAGAATTACTTATAATTTACTTACTATTTTATTATTTAACTGCAAGTGTGTTTAGTTTTGTCCTTGAAAAAGGATTGACCTGAGCAAAAGCACAGCCAGAAGGATAGCTCTTGGGGGCTGGAACCCTCTCTTGTACGTGGCAAAGACATCAAAGTTACTTGTTTATTGTCGGATGGCAACAACACATGTAAGCAATATGAAATCGAGCATTGTAGGCTCCATTTTTACCTTAGTTTAGATACAATTGATTCGAGCTAAGGAGCTGCATTAATTGCTAAAACTACACAGAAGAGCTCGCCATTCTAATGGAATCCTTCAGCAGTGTGACTACTGAAAGCAAGGAGAAATCGGGCAGAGTATACAGAAAAGAAAAGAGGCGAAATGTGTTTAGCGTCGAAACATTTCCATTGATACTCTTGCAGTGTTGATGAGCGTTTGAAACCCCAATCATTGTCTTGTGATTTCTTGCAGTGTTCCCATCCCACCTGCGGATAAACCTCGGATCCAGGACATCCATCAGCTGCCCGTTCTCTTTGCCGCTGCGAGGCCACGGGTCGGCTTGGCACTCGAGAAGAGAAGGAGAGACATCGATGATGAGTACATGCGATTCCTTTTTTTTTTAAATTCCATTGCGATACTTGATTAGGAATAGTGACTTGACACGAGGAGAAGGTAACCCTCGGATAGCGCGGCTGATTGGTGCCGTGCTATAGAGAATACGTACTATACGAAACTTACCAAGTCCCACACATTTTGATAGTGCGTACTGTGTTATATGACAATCGTGTTATAGGTTAATCGTTCTATATAGAAACCGTGTGAACCAAAACTAAGAGGTCATATATATTTGATAATTCGTAGCATGTTATATGGAAACCGGAGAACTGTTATATGTGTAATATGGAAACCAAACGACTGTTTTTGTGTAATAGGGAAACCAAACGACTGTTATATGTGTAATAGGGAAACCAACCGACTGTTATATGTGTAATAGGGAAACCAAACGACTGTTATATGTTAATATGGAAACCAAACGACTGTTATATGTGCAATAGGGAAACCAACCGACTGTTATATCTGTAATAGGGAAACCAAACGACTGTTATATGTGTAATAGGGAAACCCAGGCCTAAAACCTAGGCGTGTTATATGAGAATCCGTGCTATACGAGAGTGGTTACCTGTATTGCTTTTAAGTACTGTTGTAGGCCTGCACTGAACCCATGCCACTAATTCCCTCAGGCGGTACTCTGTCAAGATTGTAATTGAGAATTGATTATACATAATTTTAATAAGTTAATAATGAATTTTCCACTCATATTATTATTTCTACTTTGGAAATGTTTTCTTCTGTCGAATACACACTTCATTTTAAAAATATCATCATTCAATTCAACTGTTTTCTTGTAAATGTTTTGTGGGGGCCCTCAGAGATGAGTCGATTTGGGCCCTGCACTCTGAAAAGCTGCCCCTGGTTATAGGTACCTTGGCTGAAATTGATCTTATGTTAAAGACAATTTTGAATGGGCCATTATTTTATCCAACTGCAAATGAACAATTGCTGATTTTAATAACAATGAAATGAAAGTGAAATAAGTGACATGTCTTGTTCGAAATGAGCTAATTATCGTGCAATGCTTTTGAAAAAACAAAATCGAACCTCCTAAATCAAGAATGGGCTGTGGAAGCACAGTGGGAAGAATAGCGGATCGGTAACCGAAGGGTTGCGACTGAGAAACTAGATACAACCTCTGGTGTATGTGGGGGCTGGTGCGTGTTAAATCTGCTGTGGCCTCAAATGTCCACGCATCGGCTTGGTGTGGAAGTTTGGATGCCAGCTCGGATGTTGACCTATCCGATCATGGTTGAAAATGACGAGGCTTTGGTTCGTTGTGTTGCACCAGAGCGATGTTAATTGAAGTACCTACGTAGCTAAATTCGTGAAGATGAACGGATTGAGTAGGAATTAGTTAAATTGAGTGGTTGAAAGGAGCAGTAGTAAAATAAAATAATATAATTTTATCTATATCTGTTCATCCGGATTATTTTCGAACTGTACTCTTTGTATTTTAAAAATATTTTTCAATGATATAGATAAAACTGAGTTGCCAGCACGACGTTGCCCGTGACAACTCTTTCCGTAGAGTCAAGTGTGACCACTGCTCGCTAACCTCCGGTGATTGCTACGTATTCCCATTTGGTTTGCTTCGCAAACGAACTCCACGGGCAACTATGTGATGGCCTCGAAATGGGTATTATCAACAAGGTAAATCAAAACACGGTAGAATCGGAAAACTTGGCATGGTTCCAAAAGCATTTGGAACGTCAGCGGTCGCAAATAAAAAAATAAGCTCGATTCTTCATTCGAGGAAAGGATGACGTCACATTCCGGAAAGAGCGACAATAGCTGAAAAAAATAATAAATTAATTAAAAAATGTTCTACATTAAATTTTAAAATTCGGGCTGGACACAAAAATCTCAAAAAATTAAGACTACTTGTGTGCCAAATTTCATTTTTGCAAATGCCTTAGATTCGTCACGAAACTCACCACAGAGAAAGAGAGACACATACAAACGCTTCCTTTTATAACAGTAGAGATTATCTGTAGTCTTTAAAAATATATTAATGTGTTTTTTTTTCAGAATGGTTGCATATTTTGGTACTGGAAAATTCATTACAGTCGGAGGTGAATACACAAAAACATTTCCTCAACAAAAGGGACTATCGTTTTCCACCATTGAGTAAGTATTATAATTTAGCTAGTTGTTAATTTATGTTCACTGAAAAAATGTTCACACTACTCCTACGGTCATAATTTATTAGACGTAAAATTTTTAATCTAAAACTTTTCGGTGAGTTGTATTTCCAAATGTAAATTATTTTTTAAATCATTTTGCTGAAAAAAAAGAAAACTTCTGTCTTCAAATCATTGCAAAATTATTCCAAAGTAATTGCAGTAAATCCCCCTCTCAAAATAAAGAATTTTCTGTTCATGTTTTTAAAATGATTCAGGTGAATTTAATGTCTTTAGCTAGGAGTAACTCAACTCATCGTAATTCGTTGTTCACTATATTTCCATTCAAAATTATCTTGTGTTATTTCGCATCCACACTCTCCCAGTGTAACCAAGCAATCATTTCCTTCTATCGTCCCACTATTCTGTTGTCCCCAATTGCCCTCTGCAATCAAATGTTCTCAAATACACCCCCCCCCGTTTTCAAGACATTTTTTTTTAAACTATGGAGCTCCGACCCTGCTCGCGTACGCTCGCCAACCCCTGGAGATTGCTACACACTCCCATTTCGTTTGCTTCACAAACCAACATTCCTTTCATAAAATTGATCTCCTTCGACTGCGAAACTAATTGTTCCACGGACCCGAGTTAGTTCTTTTCCCATGGGGTATACGGCCTTTAGTATACATGTGTATCACACTCCCGGAATACCCAAGAGATCTTTTACTGCTCCTTACCTTTCACGTCATTTTCGACTTGATACTGTATCTTGTGTGTAACTGAGCCAAATGTGTAACCCTCGCGCCACAAAACCTCTTCAATTTAAATAGCTCTTCAGCGTCATTCAGAGTGAAGTCTTTTCTCTAGATCCGAAGTTCTCCTCCAAGGCTTAGACAAGAGGTTCTACAAAGGCGCAATTTACGGCCATGTCGACCGAGACACACCTGCTGAGCAGACGGACCCTACAGTGGCCAGTGCAGAGTAAGTATTCTTTCTTGAATGCAATGTTCACAACGAAGCAGACCCATTTTACGTATAGAAAGTGTTCTGATATAGCTGGATAAAGACGATTCTACAGCCAGTGAGGGGATACAATTCAAATGTATTATACTCGAATCAACCCAATCTGACACTGTTTCAAAGCAGGTCACACAATCCTAATTTTGAATGTTCGGATTCTATCAAAATGTTTATAATTTGAATTTTTATACAAGTCAATTGTGACAAGAATCGAACAAAAGGGAAAAAGCAATTTTTAGTTTGACATTAACCCTCCGGGCGGTTCTGTGGGCGATGACCGGATCTCGACAGGCGAGAAGTATCCCGTCAAAAATAACTGGCCTTTGTCTCGTCATCATAAAAAAATCGGTTCTATCTTGATGACAAAATGTCTCATCATTAACAAAACTGTGTAGGATCTTGATGGACGAGATAGCTCATCAAAATCATAATCGACGTGCAACATCATCTTTTCTAGACCCATTGTAACGTCACTTAACACCACCACTGACCTTTGGCCGATAATTCCTGAACCACCTGCCCGCATAGACCTGCTTCATCAGCCGTCCCGTATGTTTTGAGTGCAAGTGATTTTTAGCTAACTCAATGAAAAATCTGGCGACACAGAAATATCTGTTGCAGAGCTCGAGCTGAGGAGAGGGTTTTGTGGTGCTCGTTTATGGGGGCCACAACCATTGAGCTTTTGCCTATTTTGAAGCCACAGGGATGCAAATCTCTATTGTAATGTAGTTCTTTGAAAAATAAACGCTTTATTCGCAAATTAGGCTGTTGAGATTGACAGGCAGACCACACGGCCCACTACGTTACATCATCATGGTTGCATTCTTCAGAGTCTACTGAGCATGATTATCTAGTATAGACTACGCGCTTCGAATAGATTCAGATACTTGGGATATAGATTAGTCTTTCTGACACACCCATTTGTAATAGTAGAAATATGACTTACGAGTACTTTTTTACTTGGGTTTATCGAATGTGTGTTCTTGTTATGATGTTGAGTGTGAATAAGGACAAACACTAGTCCTTTTTCAGGGCAGTTATTTATTGAAGAACAATGTGGGAATGTTACATTTTGTTATCATTAATAAGATTTGTGGCCAGGAGTTAATCCTATTGTAGAAATATTCACACTATCTCCCAAATTTTAATTTTTCAAATTTTCTTGCAATTTATACTTGTTTTGGTTCGCTATTGAAGAGATTTTCTCGTAAGCAAACTTTTCCAAAGATGCTTAATATTTTCTTGACTATTTCCCTTTCCTGACATTCTTTACTTGATGTTATGTTGGATGCAGTTTGGCACACAAAATATGGCCATTGTGTCATTAAAACCTAAAAACTGAAACAAACGGAATACTTACCTTTTTCCAGGCTTTTGTACAAATTGATGTGAAATTATCCAAATTTTGATTCACAATGTCATTGAAAATAAAAGAAATTTTTTCCCTTTGGAGGTCTTTTCGTACCAAGTCAGAAAAACCAGGGGGCTCCTGTCGCAGGAAAATGAACTTGACTTTTCCCCAAACATCTATTGCAATTCCCGGTCTGAATTTGCTTATAACTCGACTTAATAAAAAATTGGTACATCGTTGAAATGAGAAATTGATAAATGTTCTCTTATTTTAGCAGCATTCCTATGTCAGCCTTTTCAAAAAAGAATTTCTCTATAAAAAATACCAGACACAATTAAAAAATGCAGTATATTTTCTCTAGTCTAGTTCAGTGTCAACAAATGTATGATATTGGAGTGATAAGAAGCAGCTTATTGGTCATATGTCCTGCACCCCTGAAGTAATGCATCAATTGACTGTATAATTTTTTAGATAATTTATAATTTTGATAAAATCTCCACTAGTTTTATATGGTAAGTGAGATGGCTAGACGAATCGATAATCATTGTTTACTGAATTATGTGTGTTAGAAATAACATCTCTTTATATAAATTAGCCACCGGCTAATAAAACACACTCCCCAATCCCGTCTCCAAGAGAAAGAAGCTACACATACCTTTCTAGAATCCTTTATTGTAACGGTAACTAACTACGTACTTATTCACAACAACACAAAAAAGCATATTTGCACACAAACCACGGAAGAGAGATCTAAAAAGAATAGCATAAAGAATCTTTAGCCACGGCGGTGCGTTTACGTTATTTTAGCGTGTAGCGAATTTAGACTGAAATAATTAAGTTCACTGAAACAATTAAACTTAACATTTATTAAATTTTAACAAATTGAATACATTAACTAAAGTATGATCTATCAGCGCGCTAACGGAGGTGGTTACGAAACTACGAAACTGAAATCTCAAGAACAGCTTGTGGTATTTAAAGCGTGAACACATGAAGCAGCATGCGTAAGTCAGAAGTCTCTTGAAGTGGAAGTGGAAGTTGTCTCTAATTTCCATAACACCACAGCACTCCCCCGCCAGTCGATGAGACGATACGATGTTGGAAACTTAGACCTGATAGGGCACAACGAATCGTACTTTCCTACCGGACCGGGTCTTCACATCAGGCTTTGACGTCTCAGGCAAAATTGACTGCTGGCTGGTCGTAGGAGGGGGTGTTGACATAATAAAAACTGGTTTCAAACGATTGATGGTGACATTGGTCTTCTTGTCGTTGATTTGAAGCGTAAAAAATGTGTCGTTTCGTGCTACCATAGGAAATGGATCTTCGTAGGGCTGCTGTAGAGGTTTCCGTACCATGTCTTGTCGGACAAACACGTGAGAAGAAGTCATCCGATCTTTATGCATAAAGAGATCTTTGCTACCGTGTTGGGACGTTGCCGAAATTTTTCTCTTAAGCGGCGTAGGAAATGTAGGTGTGGCGGCCAATCGGGAACTGTTGTCGTCCAGAAAAATTCTCCAGGAAGTCTTAGCGTTGTTCCATAAACCAGCTCTGCTGATGAAACACCAAGATCTTCCTTCACACAGGATCGGATACCCAAGAGAATATTTGGCAGCAACTCCGTCCATCTGGTCGAAGCACTTTCTAAAGCTTTTCAATTGCCTATGAAAACGCTCTACAATACCGTTGGAAGCTGGATTGTAAGCTGTTGTCCTGGCTTTATGTGAACCGATTAATTTCATTAGAGAATGGAACTGGTTACTCTCGAACTGTCGTCCTTGATCCGTCGCAAGATGCTCAGGAACACCAAAACGTGCAATCCAGACGGTATAAAACGTTTCAGCAACAGTTTCGGCGGTCTGGTCTTATTATATTCGCTAAAATTACGCAACCGCACCGCAGTGGCTAAAGTGGTGACCGGACGTGATCATGGTCCTAAAGTAATGACTATGGACGCGAATTTTCGACTGAATCTGACCATGAGTGCCGGTGGGTGAGTTTTTGGCTTTAGTTCAAGTCCTTGTTTTCCCCTGCTTTCGATGTCAATATTTTCAGTATTTTAATTCCAAAATCGTATTTTAATGTTGTGATAGCCCGTTTTTAAAATGCCTGATATAGAATCTGACTTTGAATTATCCAGAGTCGCTTTTATTGTAACGGTAACTAACTATGCACTTATTCACAACAGCACAAAATAACATATTTGCACACAAGCCATGAGTGAGAGCTCTAAAAAAGAATAGCATAAAGAATCTATATTACAAAAAAAGTTTTGGTTTCACATCCGGGCATCTCAACAGAATTCGTTCGCCCATCTCCTGGGGCCATCTATTATCTCAAAGTCAAAACAATGTGATAGGTAGAATTTTGTTGCGTCTCGTGCTCAACGCTGCAAATATTTTGCACGCCATTGCGTTGCAGTGAAAAGGAGGTAAAATAAAATGGTGTTGATATTACCCCACTGCATAAGGAAGGTCGAAATCACGCAAATCACCCCTACCACAGAAATTGTCCCAACTCTCGCCCTTTTGCACTACATCCCGGACTAACAAAACAAAGCTTATAAATGGCTATGATAGGAGACAACTGGTTTTTGAGAAATAACCATACCAACAACAACATGGAGCATCGCAGTTCTCTGCTAAGTGGCTGTCAAAACACTGGAATTAAACCCTAATTTTCATACCATTTTCATGCAGTCAATTCGTTGAGATAAAAACTGAAAATTTATAACTATTTCCGGTTTTAGTCATCGCTTCAAAAAAAGGTTCAATGATGTTGAATTCAATGGCAGTTTCAAGTTATTAAAGCAACTTTTTTAAAACCGAGACAAAATTGATCAGAGCATAACTTCAGGTGTGGAAATGTCAAACTCGCTGCATGGTTGTATCCACTGTTTGCATAATGGCACACTATGTAGTGATCTCACGTTACTGAATCTCTATAGTATAAATACATAAAAGGATATGTGTGTATCTTCTCTATACAAATCTACATCGTTTGACGCATCCACACCCAATTGGGTACACGTATACTTTAGAACACTGCGGAAAACATAGGCTAGTTCTTTCCTGTCTTCAGACCCATCTGTAGCCATAAAAACTGGCACACAGGTAGTCGTAAAAGTGGAATCGAAGCCCCTACTTTAAAATCTAAAGTTTGTTTTTCTGCAATAAATAGATATGGATAAGGAAACACGTTCTACAGGGTTTGTGTGAGTTCACACAGGGAAATGGACCTTTTTTAGCTGTCGCGCTAATATTTGAAACTCGAGCGACGTCGGTAATTCAGGTAGTTGTTGAATAAAAATGCACTTTAAAGAAGATTAAAATTTCTTTTTTCTATGTGGTATCATTGTCTTAGCTATGAATGAAAGTATCCCACATGTTAGATAATGTCATGTAAAGGAATCTTTGGATTCTTTCGACTCATTGTCTTGTGTTTTTCATTAACATGAATTATTTTTGATATTATCGGCAGAAAGATTACTTTCAAGATTAATTTGTTGTCAACTAAGATTTTGGCATTAATAGTTATTTTAAATATCCCGTGTGATTTCGCACTACCTTCCGTGTTGGTTTTTTAATTGCCGTTATTGGGACCTTTGTGGCTCAGCGGGTATGCCCACTTCTCAAGTAATATGTGAGTTGTAGGCAGTGCAAGTTTGATTCCTCTCTGGGTGTACTCCCTTCTTTGTTTGTAAAACTTTCCTTGTGTAAGTAAATTACTTGACGTTGTCTGTCTTCTGTTTGGCTCTGTATCGTCAAACATGATCATTACACCATAAAACCAAACCAACCTTGCTGTTATTGCTTCAGAAGAGCGCAGTAATCCACAGTAAATGAAAAACTTTGAATACCATCAGTTATAGATGTTAAAATTTTCAACCATTGTTAACATAGCTGGTGTCAACTATGTTTCTTTATTTATTTATCAAATGCATTTTTATTTTTTGTTTCACTTTTATTCCCCAAACTGATGCATTGTAATTTTTATTTTAAAATTAGATTTCATGAGTGTTTCTAATTCAATTTTGCTTGCGATACAATTACACATTGATTGCAGTTTTGGTAGTTGAAACTTTCTTTAAGACTAATATTTAATTTGTATTCTAGATCCAACCTTTCACAGGACATCTCTAAAAATGATGTTCGCTCCTCTGTTATAGTGTAAGTGATTTTATAGACGCTTTTATTTATTGAATGTTTCTTTTTTAAACTATTCAATAGACTGAAATTAATCCAACTTTTCCAAGGCATGTGTCAATTGGGTTTTTAGTTTTATCGTGACTCTTAAGAGTAAAGATCATGCAATGTTCCATTCACTTGCATGCTCTGTCAAAGCGCACTTATGAAATTGCAAACATGCCCTGATGCAAAGGTTTCACAGTTATTTAAAGGGAAAATTTAAAGGGAAAACTTATATGTACACTTATTGACTCGTCTATCTACCACACTACAACTGCTCTCGCCACTAAGTCAAAAGTGACGGCTGCTGAGAAACAGATATCACTTGATATTGTATGTTTTGCGTGTCTGGCGTACCAGGGCCAAATATGACCCTTGCGTCATAAAACCCCAACCAAACAGCTTAAGAAACAGGTCTCTTTCATGTATTATGGACACCCCGTGCTTTGGTTTTGATGGATTGGAGGCGAGAGTTCTCGTCATCTCAAACAATTTTAAATGGGCAGATGAATGGAATGATAATGAAAATAATCAGTTTTACGTTCCTGTAAAATACATCCTCGCCATCTTCATCTGATCCTTCTCCTGCGTAGCTGTTTTCGCCTCGAGCACTGTCTGAATCAGCAATGGTTGATTTCTTCCATTGGGGCTGACAGGGGTTTCGTTGTTGCTTGAGTAGGTGATGCAATAATGGCTTTGGTTGCGCTTCCTGTCGTTTTTCTACTGAGTCTTCCTGATTGTGTATTTCGCACAATTCACATTTATTTTCAGTCGGGGGTGACTTTGGAGGACATTTAGATATAATTTTGTGGAGTGAAAGTTGGTAGCACAGAAAGAGTATAGATCTTGTCGGCGAGAAGTAAAAACTAGAAAATGTAATTTCAATTCGTTATTTAGTTTCCCAACTTCTTCAAGTATCCCCAGTGGGAAATTGAATAGAGTGTTTTTTGCCAACAGATGGACAGACTTAGTGATGGAAGCAGTTTTGCAGGGTACACAGACAGTGCTTTGAGTGTCATTTCACGAGTGTTTTCAGCATCACTGAACGTAGACTGAACGATCAAAAGTTCAACCGGGATTCAATTAAACTGTGATAACTGTTCACTTCATTTTCATATTCTAAAATAAAATCTTGTGGGTGGAATCGTATAAAAAAACAGAATCGAATGGTTGGAAATAAATCGCAAGCTTATTAGAGACTGAACAAATCTTATATTTTCCACTTGCTTTTTTAATAAAAACTATGGCATTCAGAAATGAGGAACAAATATGTTAATTTTTAACCGAATTTTAGATTTTAATCCAAGTTTTTCTAATTCTGTTTTATGAAACTGAAGTGTTAGAAAAACGGCGTTCGTGTTGTCAAAATAGATCAATTTGATTTTCCATTGTAGAGTCGTTGTTCATAAAATTCTTTGTGATAGATGTGTTTTATTATTTTTTTATCACTTTTCAACTTTTTGAAAAGTTTTATCTTGTTTATCATGTTGTTGCTGTGCATATTTTAAACCCATATTTTAAAGTTAATTTGGTTGTTTTCTATTTCTTACTTGAAAGAAATCTATGTAATTTTCATTGAAACATGCAACACCTTTCGTGCCAACAGGCTAACAAGCCTCAGTAGTGTAACTATCGCATTTCATTTTCAGACTGAAGAGTGATCTACCTGTCACACAGTCCACCACAGCTACATTATCTGTGCCCAAAAGTGGACCGAGAAATGTAAGTGCTCTGCTCTTTTCTGACGATTTTTTTAAACCCCAGCTTCACGCGTTCTCTGCCAAAGCTGTTATGGTGCGTTTTGATAGTTATTGCCATAAACCAATAGCTGATGTCATTGGCGAAAGCTCAGTCAACAAATTTGCAATTTCATCATGTGTTATAGGCTTATTAGATTGCAATTTTTTTTTTGAGGGGCGCAAAGGCGGTCTTGTAGAACTATCGTCTCTACAACTCATATTACAAGATTTTTTTAATCTAATAAAGCTGTAAATTGGAAAGCACATACTTTTACAACTAGCTTTTAGCCTCCTTTACTCCACTACCAGCAGACACACCTAACATATGTTGCCGATTGAAGCGGAGAATAAATGTTGAGTCGTAGCAATTCCCGCACGAACGCGTGACTAGGTACTGAGGCATCTCCGTGCCACGCGCTGGCGCGATATCGGCAGTGGCTTAAAATTTCCAAGTCTAGTATTATTTAGTAGTTTGTTTTCCTCCTTTCAGATTGTGTTGGAAATTGTCAGTAAAATTATGTGTACATTCAGCTAATTGAGTAATATTTTAAACGTGGCTATAACTGAATTAAATGCAAACTTTCAGTAACAGCGCCATCGGAAAACGTAAATTCATCGCACGATAGCCCGATCGGGAAGAGCGCCTGATTAGCAACCAGAGAGTTGCGAATTCGAATCCAACCAAAGACCGTCGTGCACAAAGGGGGTTGGTGGATGTTAAATCTGTCGTGGCCTCAAATGTCCTCACGTTCGCGCTGTGTGGGAGTTTGGAGAGTGGGCAGCCAGTTCAGGTGTTGCCTCGTCATCTGACCGTTGTTCAAAACGAGGGGGTGTTGCCTTCGGGATCGATCCTGGACTGTCGCCAATATACTATTGTGTTGCTCTAGTACGATGTTAATTGAAAATTATGACAAAAGCAATCATTTACTTTGAATCCTCCCACATTTCTTGTGGTATTTTTCTTTGTTTCAGGTGAAAAACAGAATAATCCTTTCAAAGAACCTTGATTGAAGTCCATCTTTCCATCATCACAATCAGTTTCTAATGCAATTGAAATTTCAGGTAACAAAGACTCCCATGATAAAAAAAAAATTTGAACTGTATATGAGACAGCAATAAATTCCTCTCTTGTTATTCTGTGTGGTTTAGATAACTGCTCATTAGTATGGCTTTGTTTTCCATTTCTTTCGAGGCAATTTAAATCGTAAAAATTTCAATGGTATTTAAAGTTGGGGGGAAAAAAAGGAGTGTCCATCTTATCCGAAATACCAATTGTGTGATCTTGTAAAATGCTCTCAAATTTTTGGGAAATTTTTGGGAAATTTAAATTAATAAGGAATAGATGCATTTATAACCCGAGAAAAAGATTAGATACGTTTCAAATTGAATGTTAATGTTGCGTACATAATTTATTTTTTTAAACATGTATAAGCAGAAAAATATGCCCCCATTTGACTTATAATGGCTCTTTACTTAATATTCGGAAACATTCTTTGCATCGAATTGGTCATTTGCAAATAATTATGTTATATTTTTAAAGTTGAAAGGGGAAGCCTATATTCAACTTTTTTTGCACTGTAATGTTTATTTACAACTCTAAAATTTTGGTGGTGCAAGAGACTATTTTAGACAATTTTCTACTCAATTATATTGCTATGCAGGTTGGTTTTAAAGTATGCGAACGAATGTTTAACAAGTATAAGTTCTTATTTACACTTATGTGCAAAACTTAGGGATTCGTAAGGTTTTCAGCTGCTACGCTGTAGTGAAGTAACTTGAAAGAAACTTTCAAAATGAGAGGAAGCAGTAGTGGGCTGTTTGTCCCCCTCTAACACTGATGCACTGTCATCCCAGCTGATCCCATTCCTACTGAAAGCTGCAAATCTGTAATAAATGGATATCTGCTGCTCTCAATAAGTTTCTGTACTAGAAGAAGGTATTTTGATATAAAGACTATTTTAAGTTATTATTGACCTTATGCGCTATTATGACTATTAATATTATTAAATCCTCCGTTATTAAGACTGTGGCGATTGTTCGAATCTGTTGTTCATTCTTGGCGTTTTATTTTACCATGCCTAAATAACTCTAGTTTGCTTGAATTGATGCTATCTTTTATAATATGAGACTTAAATTCGGGTTGGATTGTTTAGTTCCAGAGTGAGACGTTAATTAACTAGCTACCACTAAACTCACAACTAATAAAATATTTAACTTAAAGAGAGAAAAATTTCTATAACCACATTTTTTTTTTCCAGAAAAAGTTAAGATTTTTTTCATGAAAGTAAATGCTTACCTTACAATACACCTTCAGTTTAAAAAATAATTTTCATTAATTTAAAAATAATTTTCTAAAATGTTTTCTGAGAAATTCTTTCTTGGCAACATAAAAAGACATCAGAAGCATTGCCACATAAAGTGTTTATTTCTAAGCTGTACCGAGAGGAATATGTAAGTGAATTGCGTCGAGAGGTCAACTATTTCTGTCCATAAAATATCCCGCCCTACATTACCATTGAACTGTTGCTGAAGGTCCATCAAATCATCCTCTTATAAAAATTTGACTTGCTAAAATCCATTTAACTTAAAGCATATTTTTCTCAATACAAATAATTATTTGTTACGCTTGAAAATATAACTATGTATGAAATCTAAAATATATATGCTACATATTCGTAAACAATTTTTTTATACTTTTCCACTGAAAAAAGTTTTGGATTGCTTAAGATTTTCACGAGAGATTCAGATAAATTATATTTTTCCCAAACCTGAGCTAAAAGGAAAAAAAAAGCATTTTCATTTAATACCCTAAAATAAAAATATAAACTGTAGAAAACACATTTCATGTTTATCTCTAAAATATGTATTTTATTTTACACACAGACAAGTAAAATGATTGGCACAATGGTGAGACTTTTGAAAAACACAATTTAGGAATACCTCAAGATTTATCATAACATCTGAGAAATAATTTGGTAATAAAAATAAAATACTTTCATAACTGAGTACTCAAAACTTCTTTTTATGCATCAATTTAAATCTGTCACCTACACTATGGACAAGTTTGTTAAAAAAGTTTCAGCAGACAATAGTTTTTAGAAATTGGCACTAACAGTAAAAGATATCGCAAGGACACCAAAAATGAAGTTTCGGGTTATGGCCGAAATGGCGATTCCTTTGGACTATCAAAAGTTTTCCAAAAAGTGGTTTTGTAGTTCGGCAATCGATCAGGAATGATCCTAATCAAAGGACAACTTTCTACACGAGAGTTGAATTTTGCAATGCTTAATTAAAATGCTACATTTTCCCCCCACAGTTTGAAAAGCCGTTATTAGAGCTGCAGTTTTGAACCTGGATTCAATTCAGCTACCCTTCTGAAACCCTTAACCCTAGTAGTAAAATTGTTCAGATGTTGACGGATAGCTCATCGAAACGGAGGGTGAAGTAGATTGGATCCTACACTTGGTGTATCGGAGGAGTGTGATGTCAAGCTCTTGCTTGGCCAATTCGCCACTGAATTTATCATTCGGCAGTATAATATGTGCAACACTTACGTAAAAAATGCAAAAACGCTTTATGTCTCCAAAAACCTGCATCGAAACAATTACCCTCCAATTGTGACATGGTTGATAAATAAAATGGACGGATTCAACAAACAATCTGATGAAGTTAGAATTCTGTTAAGGATGTAAGAATTATATTCGGATGCAATTGTAAGAATTTATGGAGAAAAGGCAAGAGTCAAAAGTTAAGAGTAAAAATGTATCCAAAAGCGTCAGTTAGCGCCTCACTTGACTTCCGTGACTATGTTACACGAGCTACTACAGTCTATAATTTGTGAATTCTTTGCGGTTTCGATGTTCAAGTCATTAACCGATGGTTTCTCTTTCTCGCTGGATACATCGTCCAGCGAATCCTTGTCGGGACTCATTTTCTCCAGGTCTTTGATTTTGCCGTGGGACAGGCTGGTGGTGATGCTGGTCACAGTCACCACTTTGGAGTTGCCTTTTCCTTTGGTCACTGTGGTCTCTTCGGTCACCACCGTCGTCGAGACGTTGTTGCTTTTCTGGCTGGTTGGCGACGGACTCTTCTCCACGGCCACTTCGACGCTCACCGAATTGTCTATGACGATTTCCTTCGTCGGCGGTGCCTTTGGCGACGGTTTGGCTGGCATTGCGATCAAGCTCTTGAGGACGAGCGGCTCGGGTCGGGGAGGATCCAGGCCGTTGCAGGACATGGACGTGACGCTGCTGGACTCGCTAAGGGCCAGCTTGGCGTCCTTGGACGAGTAGACCGTCGGAGGGTGGCTCCGGTTGTTCTCCTTCTTCGAATCCGGGCTCGCCACCAGTTTGGGAAACTTGGAGCAGAGCGCCATGTCCCTGGTTTTCTTGGGTTCTTGGGGATCGTTGTGGGCTGGCTTCGGCACGTGAGTCACGAATTCTTTGGCCGCCTTGGATCCGGCGATCTTGGGATCCAGCGTCCGGAGTCGGGGGTTGACGACCGCCTTGGGGTTGGCCGAGCCACTGCCGGAGGAGGTGAGGGACAACTTCGCGTCGCTGAGGTCCGTGGGTGACTTGGACGGACTCCGGCACCCGTTGGTCCGGGTCTTGTGCGCCTTGGGGCTCTCGCTGGAACTCCTGCGGTGCCGCCGCTTGGCGTACACGGTGAACGATCCGTGCGAGTAGCGGTGCGACGGCGAGTGTCGGCCGCCACCCTGTCGCATCAGGACGTTCTTCGCTGCCTCCGGTTTGGGCAGTATCGGTTTGGGGGCCCCGCTGGAGCTGAAGTAGTGGGTCATCCCTCTCCCTTCAAACAGCTCCGCGTCCCCCCACGGAATTTTGGGATGACCCGGTCTCTTTGTGCCGGCTTTGGGGACGACCTTAAAGGAGAGAAAGAATCCAAGTTGATAAAGAGGTAGCCCGGTTGGGAAAGTAACGGATTAACAATAAGAGGGAATTCTATTCAAAGCCGCGTTCACACCGTAGTTGCTTTCTCCCCCTTTTTGTTTTACTTTCCCCTTTTCTCGACCCACTCCAGTGTAAGCGCAACACCGAGGGGTGAGCACTCTTCTCATCCCTTTGGAGAGAAGAGTGAGCATCACGCCGTTTTAATTCAATAGGTCACTCACTGACATTTGGGCAAGCGATGAGCGAACAAAAGCTTGAGCGACCACGGGGTGCCGAAGGGCAGAGGAGAGCGGTGATTGTCAAGCAATACCGAAAGACGAAATAGGGGAGCATTTTCATCCCAAATTTCGTCTCGGAAAGATGTTCCCCAAGAGTCGAAATCCTTTGATGTTTACCGACTCTTGATGGAAAGCAAAATTGGAGTTGCAAACTCGCCCAATCGCTATAAATGAGTGACAGGGTGATCAAATGAATGCTGCTTTCTCGGAATAGCTTCGATGTTTGGAGGGAGAAGTTTGTAACTCCGGTGTAAACGAGACACAACCCATCAAGGTTTAACCTATTTTACCGAGACTTTTAGCGATTGCTCATTTTCTAATGATGAGTGAACTTTCCTCTAATGACAAGATTCCATCAAGGTCAGCTTTGCTTCTGACGAGCTACCTTATCTGGAAGGCTAAAAGTGAACTAGTATCTATGACAAAAACCCTGTTCTTTTCACAAACCCTATCGTCCAGCGCAACTAGTACGAGAAAATCTGAGAGACTTTTAACACTTTTGTCAGGCTATTCATAAAATAATTTTCGAGGAGAGCACAGGCCTCTCGGTTTTATATTCCAATCAACAGGTTGTTCAACGGGGTTTTGCGCTCTTGGGATGGCCAAGTGATCTTTTGCTACTTTAATCGCACTTCTCTATTCCCCAAGTCTTCTCTTTTCCCTTTGCACATTTTGTACTTGAAGTTGTCGCGTGTTTGGCACAGCTTGGCCAGATGTTGTCCTTGCACCATGAAATCCCCAAACAACCCTGCATAACTACGTCCATACTTCGGGGATGGCTCTTCCTTGAATACGTCGTAGACAGAGCAGGTTCGATTCCTCTCCGGTCCTTGAGTGTATTTCTCTCTTCTGCGTCAGTAAAAATGACATAGCGATGTCATAGTCCAGTGGAAACGCAATGGAAATACTGAACCTCATTATCGCTCTGGTAACCCCAAGAAACTAACTGACCGATATCGGAGAACCCTGAAACGTGTTGTGAGAAACAACCGGCACACATCTTTGTCGGACTTCCGTCTCAGCTCAGGTAGATAGGCCAGTAAGAGGACTGTTTGCCGAGAGGTGATGTCACTTGGTTAGTAGTAGAGTAGTAGCCGAGGCGTTTGCAATGATGCAAAGATCACCGTAATTGGTCTTTGGACCAGTGGAAAAATGTCATGTGGAGTGATGAATCACGATACATGATCTGCCACTCTGATGGGCGTGCATGGACCTGGCGAATGCCTGGCGAACGGTATTTACCGCGGTGTATTGTGTCAACTATGAAATTGGGTGGCGGCGGTAGTGTCATGGTTTGGGCTTGGCCCGGTAGTTTTAGTCGACGGGTCGATGACTTCTAGTATATACGAAGACATTTTAGACAATAGCATGCTTCCGACACTATGGCAACACTTTGGAACAGGTCCTTTTCTATACCAGCACGGTAATGTTCCTGTTCATAAAGCAGGCGTCATAAAATAGCGTAACCCGAAGGGTAAACGCTGTAGTTAAAGGAAAAGGACGCCCGACCATCCCCACATTTTTCAATGAACTCGTCTGGATGACGTGGAGTGCACGTGATTTAGTGATAATGGTACTTAACTGCTTCTGGAGACAGTTAGTAATCATTCTTGCAGTTACTTTTGCGAGTGATGGGAAAGGCTGCTGATCTAAGCGAATTCGATAGAGGGCAGATCGCAATGACTCGAAGACTCGGAGCGAGTATCATCGAAACTGCACGACTGGTAGGTTGTTTACGATCTGCCGTTGTTAGTATTCATGCAAAGTGGATTAATGACGGTGACACCAGCAGTAGACGCCAAGGTGTTGGTCGTCCACGCTTCATCAAAGAAAAAGGACGGCAGAGACTGTCCCGCTTGGTAAAGCAAAATCGGCGGGAGACAGTGGCTCAGCTGACAGCCCAATACAATGCAAGCCACAGCGTAAGTGTTTCGGAACACACAGTTTAGCGGCCACTGTTGGATATGGGACTGTGCAGCAGACGTCCCACTGGTGTGCCTTTGTTGACCAAGAGTCATCGTCATCTACGTCTACAGTGGGCCCGAGAACTTCGAGACTGGACCATGGATGAGTGGTAGAGAGTTGCCTGGTCAGATGAATCCCGATTTCTCATTCATCACGTCGATGGTCGTGTCAGGGTACGCCGTCTACCAGGCGAACAGTTGCTCCCCTCTTGTACAGCAGGTCATACACAGGCTGGTGGTGGTATTATGCTTTGGGGGACGTTTTCATGGGCGACTTTGGGACCCGTAGTTGTAAAACAGACCATGAACGCTGCGAACTATCTGAACATCATTGCGGATCAGTTGCACCCTTATATGGCGTCTGTCTTCCCAACTGGAAATGGAATCTTCCAGCAGGACAACGCCCCATGTCACAAGGCTCGGATTGTGTTGAAGTGGTTCGAAGAGCATACTGATGAATTCCACTTAATGTCCTGGCCACCTAACTCGCCTGAAATTAATCCGATAGAGCACATTTGGGGTGTCATGGAGCGGTAGCTCGGAGCTCAAACACCACCATGTCCGAATATCTCGACTTTCCGTGACCGCTGCTTATACAATTGGTACAACCTGTCTCCAGTCATGTACCAAGAACTTGTGGCATCTATGCCCAGGCGAGTTGCAGCTGTTTTGTAGGCCAAAGGAGGCGCAACGCGTTATTGAGTAGGTGGTCATAATGTTTTGGCTCTTCAGTGTACAGGGTGTCCTTGAATTCATGGGCCAAACTTTAAGGGTAAGTAAAATACAAATAACGAAGCATTTTTTGTATAGCAACATGGGATCGGAAATGAAAAGTGCAGATGGAAAACCAATAAATGCTGAGGAATTGTAAAAAAAGCTCTGTACTGCCATAGTATTTTTAGAGCAGACAATAGAAATGTTTAGTGGCGTAGTTAAAAAAAAATATGAATTTTTGAATTATAGAACAGTAGAAGTTTATTTTATTTGCATTATCAAATCGTCTCCAAAACAATTTTATTGAGTTTGAATGCCATTACGCGAGCTGCAAACGATTCTTTGCTGTTAGAGAATTAGCTTTCTGTTAGAATGTTTGCTGTTGGAAACGATTATTTGCTGTTATTTTTGCGTGATGGAACAATTTACCTTCTCTGAGAATGCAGACATGCATCTTATGTACGGGGTTGCGAGTTGTAACGGAAGAGAGACGTTGAGGTTGTACCATGAACGCTTCCCCAATAGAACAAGGCCTGTTCACAAAATTGTTCCGCGTTTACACCCGAGAGCGGTATATTTCATGTCAAGAGATCGGATGCGGGTTGCTGGAGACATGTACGAAATACAGAAACAGAAGAACGTATTCGGAGAGAGTGTGAAGAGAATCCAAGCACAAGATTCATTGCACGAACTACAAGCATGAGTAAAAGCACTGTTTGGAAAATTTTGCACTAGGAAAGACTTTTTCCTTACCATTTACAGAGAACGCAACACTGAAGGCAGCTGATTATCCTCGTCGCGTAGATTTCTGTTGTTGGTTTTTGTAGCAGAGTACACTTACTCCGAGCTTCTCTGTAAATGTACTTTTCACAGAGGAAGCCAGCCTTACGCGAGACGAAATTTTTAATTTGCATAATTCCCATGTGTGGGCTACCTCTAACCCATGTGCTACATGTCCGCACGCTTTCCAGGAGCGGTTCTCTGTTAATGTGTGGGCGGGCATTGTGAACGATTTCCTTACTGCCCCATACTTGCTCACAAATCGACTTAACGGCAGAACGTATCTAATCTTTCTGGAAGAGGTATTACCAGAATTACTTGACAGTGTTCCAGTTGCTGTTCGAAATACCATGTGGTTTCAGCACGATGGGGCTCAAGACCATTCCTGCAATAATGTTCGTAGTTACATCAATGCCACTTTTGGCCCTCGGTGGATTGGACGAGGTAGACCAGTCGCTTGGCCAGCACGTTCACCAGATTTATCAAGTATCGATTTTTTCTTATGGGGACACTTAAAGGCATTCGTCTACGAGACTCCAAATGATTTTGATGAGGACCTCGTTGCAAAACTTTCAGTCGTAGCTGCAACAGTATGTGAAACACATGGTATCGAAAGAGCACGCCAATCACTTGCTAGACGCTACCAGGCCTGTTTAGATGTTGGTGGTGACACATTTGAGCAGTTACTGTAATATTATGTAAGTATAGAGCTTTTTTTTTTTTTTTTCCCCTCAGCATTTCTTGTTTTTCCACCTGCACTTTTCATTTCCGACCCCATGTTGCTATACAAAAAATGCTTTTTTATATGTATTTTACTTATCCTTAAAGTTTGGCCCATGAATTCAGGGACACCCTGTATATATATATATATATATATATATATATATATATATATATATATATATATATATATATATATATATATATATACAGGGTGGTCCCGAATTCATGGTACAAACTTTAATGGTAGGTACAGGACATTGTAACAATGATTTATTGTATAGGAATGTATAGTCGCAAGTGACGCGGTGAGGCGAAAACAGGGGAAATAACGGCCGAAAGGAAAAACAAAGATTTTATTGAAAGCGTTGTTGACAAGTGTCATGTTTACAGTAATTGTTCAAAATTGCGTCCACCAGTATCGATACATGCTTGACAGCAACAGTTCTTGTGCTTGACTCGGGTCTATCAGCCACAATGTTCAAGATGCTTTCTTCCAGCCTTGGAGTGCGTACAGCTCTTACTCGACCAGCGCCATGTCTGTTGACGTCGAACGCACCTGTTTCACAAAGTTGACGATGTAACCGTTGAAAAATTCTATGATCCGGCATTCGTCGATCAGGATACTCCGCGCGATACATTCGTAACGCAGCTCTGCCGTTACCATTTGCACGGCCGTACATGTAATGCATGTCTGCTTTTTCTGCATACGTAAAGTCACCCATCGTCTACGGCAGCACAATTGTGAATGGCGCTTTTCCCTACTGCGATGCATCATGTTCAACAGCGGCTAGACATCTACTGCCCTCTACCGGCAATGATACCAACCGATCACTCCATTTCTCTTTCCTTTTATTTCCCCTGTTTACGCCTCACCGCGTCACTTGCGACTATACATTCCTATACAATAAATCATTGTTACAATGTCCTGTACCTACCATTAAAGTTTGTACCATGAATTCGGGACCACCCTGTATATATATCCCATTGGATTCACCCCATCAAATAAATGTAAAGCAAAACAAAACTTTTCGTATTCCTTATTTAATTTCCCCACTCTTTCCTTTATTTCCTTTAAAGTCCCGTACTAAAGAGCCCAATTTAGTAGTTGGATGGGGCCTAATGAAACTTCATTTAGTAGTTGGACATTAGGCCCCTAGTATTGTCATACACTCTACTGACTAAAGTCATGGGACACCTGGAGTAGAAACCAAGCAGCATTCATTTGGGATCTGCTATTCATTTAAATTTTCAATTTACGAGTCATCGGGAGTAACTACTAGCGAGTATAGACTGAAATTAAAGGAAGGAACGTCCGATAGAAATGGGCAGATGTTTTGTATCAAAATCGAATCACTGATGTTGAAGTCACTTGACTATCCCTACACATCCGTATCTATCATGTACAATACGTGCTATATGATGAATGCAAGTCCTAAGGGACTGGCTAGTTAATAATGTTATGAAGCAGCACCAGCACAGTTCAGTCCCCCAAGACTTGTGCTCCTGTATGGTACGTATTTAACATCTAGATACGGATGTTTATTGATAATAAAGTGACTGTAACTTCAATGTTTAGATTTTGATTTTCAACATCTTTACACGTTTTTGTGGGACATTCTTTCCTCTAAACTCGCTACTAGTTACCCACTGTAAACTTCGAAACTGAAAATTTATATTTATAGTCCGACTCCTCCTCTGTTTTGTTTCTACTCCAGGTCTCCTGTGACTTGTCGGTGCAGTGTACACCTCTGTTGGAGCAGACACCAAAGGTAAGATAAGAGAGGGGGTTGTTCTCACTTTGTGAAAGATCGTCTGCGTGGCCACCGAGTGGCCGTGCAGCTTGTCCGAGTGCAGCCATTCCAGGGGAGGGAACTGGGCAGAGAAGGCCACGTGTTTGGTCGGCTTGTCCGTCAGCGACTGCATCCGCTTCAGCAGTTTGGCCAGCATCGACTGCTTCTCGTCTGAAACATCCAAGCAATCACATAAACGTTTCACGGGTTCTCGCTGAAACAAATACCATTGACGTATATCTGCCTACGTTGAAATGTCTACTTTCAACTCAAATTTCATTGTGTATTCAATACTGGCTGAATAAACCGGCGTTGCTCGGCTTTCAAATCGGATCGCGACATTTCCCTGTGTCAACTCGAATACACAAACTCTGTAGAAAATGTTTCCTTGTCCATTTATTGCAGGAAACAGGATTTTAAAATTGGGGCTTCGAGGGGCAATTTTTGGACTACCCGTGTGTTGAAACTCAAGTGCTGAACAAAGGGCGCACTCTGACGTGAGATAGATGTTGAAGCTCCACTGCTTGTGTGAGAAATCGGACGCCATTCCGTGTTTCTTTGATGTTGTGTTTGTGCCAAATAAAGCCTAGATTGTCTTTCTCGTCTGACAGCTAAGAGAACCTTTTGAAATCCATTTAAGGTGCCTGCCTACCTTCGGAGTGTTTTTTTTTTTAAATACTTTAAATTTTCACTCGATTTGTACTTTATACCATCAAATACTTTAAAAAACTACGTAGAATATATAAAATAGCTAAATACTAATTTTAGTTTTCTTATTTTGGCATAAATTATGCATGAAAATTGCAAAATAATAGCTTTTACGCAAAACATCATAATTCAAATTTGAGTAAAGGAATTTTTGTTTTGTAAACTTTATTATTCTTATAAAAATATGTTTTAGGACATTCACTATATATATGCCTAAATCTATTTATTAAAAAAAGTTACAGTACTAAACGTAAAAAGAATTAAAAACTCGCCGAATTTTATTATAAGTTTCAAACTTTACTAATCATAAAATAAAATATATTACACCTAGAGCCAAAAAAATAGTGGAACTCCTTAATTATATCCTATAGAGTATTCTATCAAAGTTTCATATAAATACACTTATAATATTTTGAGTTATGATATTTTGCGAAGAAGGAAAATGTCAAAAATCTGATTCCGAGAAAAACGCAAAAGAATTAAAACATATGAACATACCATTTATAACACTATATTTAACTTCCAAATCCTCCTTTTTGGTAATGTTCACATTCTTTTTCATTCAAAACAGTTATTTTTTTCTTTCTTAAGGCTTTTAAAATTTTTCTACGCTTCTGAGCAGTAGATGTACCGTGATTTTTAGAATCTCGAATCTGACACTGGTCTAATATTTCACATCCTTTCTTGGTGAAGTAACCAGGACTTAGGTTGTTGAGCCTTTTAAAACATTTAAACACCCTTTGTACCCATCGTTGAACTGAATAACCGCATCATATGCCCCTAATTTAACAGTTTTCAGGCTAACGAAAACCTCTTAAAAACACCCATCAATAGTTCCAAGTCAATAACTCTGTTTCCATAACCAGCATCACTGATTTCGATGTTGGAAATGGACGACTGAAGTTTGGTTGAACTAGCAGTCTCCACAGATTCTAAAGAACATTCGTTCTTCTTCTTTCTGTTTGTAAAGCGGTTCCCTCTAAATCGTGACTTTCTCTTGCTAGCGATACTTTTTGGTATATTAGCAAGAGAAATTCAAATCATAGGATTTATATAATCGCAATTGAAAGCTTTGATAAACAACAGAAATCTCACGTGAATTGTAAATGTAATCAAATTCAAAACACAACTATTTTCATGTCAGTTATCTGTATAAAATAGTGTTGCCAGATTTATTTGAAGCATATTAAGTATTTCAATGAACAATAATCTCACCTATTTTAAAAGAATTTAATACATATTAACAATTTAGAGTGCTTGAACTGACTTTTTACTCCACTTTCGTCAGCACAACATTAGTTTCGGTTTCAAAAACTGCCACCGCTTCATATTAAAATACCTGTAACTTGGGTTCTAGGTTAGATAAAAGCAAAATTTAAACTGATTTGGAAAGCTAAAAATATGCTCTTCAATATACAATAAGAAAACGAAAATCGAATTTTTGACCCAAAACGACGTTTTAAAGGTAGGCAGGCACCTTAAGAACCGTGCGAAATAAAAGTTGTATCACCGTGTGCCAATTTTGATGCTTACAGATGACCCATTAAAGACAGGAAAGAAATAGCCTATGTTTACCACAATGTTCTAAAGTAGAAGTGTGGTGTGGATGGGTCAAACGGTGGAGATTTGCATACACAATACACACACATCCTTATATATATATGTAACAAAAAAATCGACGCACCAAGAAGGAATCATCCGATTGCTTTGAAATTTCAATGTTTTGACCAAATATGCAAATGATTGAAATTCGGTGTCCAATGAATGAATAGTGCGATCTCCAGCGCATCGGAACTGCGCATCCAGCAGATGTATATAAGGAGTTGTTCTTGAACTGTTGTTAAAAATTTCTGCTGCATTGCGATTTAGGATACCTTTCAACGACTGAAAAAGTGCCTCGCCTCAGGATTCGAGCTGATTACGAGCAACTTTCAGAGTTTGAAAGAGGTCGTATCATTGGGTTGAAAGAGGCAGGTTGGGCAAATCGGAGAATCGCCCGTATATATATATATATACAGGGGTTGGACAAAAAAATGTGAACATCTGTGAAAATATAATTTTTTTTTATTAATAGTACGATGGTCCTCCTTTCGCATGAATTACACTTTTTTCCGACGTGGAATTGACAAATACAAGTGACGTAGTACAACATTCAAAGGGATACGTTCCCACTCAAATTGAACAAGAAGTCCCTAATTGAGAAGGGTGTCCTTGGAGGGGGGGGGAATAGACTGCGCAGCTTGTTTTCCAAAATACCCCACAATGGTTCAATTATATTGAGATCAGGGGACTGAGGGGACCAGATGAGGTACTCTATTTCATCGTCGTGTTCATAAAACCAGTCTCGGGCAATCCCACAGGTGTGAATGGGAGCATTATCATTTTGGAAGAATGGTCGTTAATCAGGAAACACAGTTTGCACCATTGAGTGAAGAGGGTCGGCCAGAAGACTGACATAATCCTCTCCTGTAACACGGCCATTCAGAACAACAAGTGGGACAAGACCACGATGGGATATCGCACCCCAGATCATCACTGAATCGCCGCTATGCTTAACCGTAGGCCAAAGACAGTCAACTTGATAGGCTTCTGTTTGACGTTCCCCAAACGTAAACACGTCCATTTGTATGGGAATAATGTGAACGACGATTCGTCTGACCATATTACATTCCCCACTGTTGTTGTGTCCAATTTTTATGCTTGCGACACCATATTCGTCGCTTCAAGGCATTGCATGATGTAATCACTGGTTTTGAAATAGCCGCTCTACCATGAATATTTGCCATATGCAGTTCACGCCGGATAGTTTTTGATGAAACTGCTTCCTGTAGATGTGTTTTCATCTCAGATGTTATCTGGGATGCTGTTGTGTTGTTTTTTCACCACAATCCGCTTCAAAACCCTTCTGTCTCTGTTATTCAGCTTCGATTTTTGACCACTGTAGTGCTTTTTAGATGTTTTTCCCTGTTTCTAATATGCTGACATTACAGTCGACACTGTACTTCTCCCAACACCTAGAAGGGTGGCCGTTACCGTTACTGAGGCTCCAGCAAGACGGGCCCCAACAATCATGCCTGTTTCGAAATCAGAGAGGTCAGCCATAACTCAATTTTAACACAGAAATCTATTTCGCATCCGACTTCTATCACTGCTAGTAGCAGACTGATCTGTGTACTTTCTCATCCGCTAGGTGGCACCTTTCACCGCTAGAGGGCAGGAGTATACGAAAGGTTTCTTTCGGGTGCTATTTCTTCACAAGTGTTCATAATATTTTGTTCAACCCCAGTAGATTTTTAATACTTACTTTGTTCTAGACAAAATTGTTGTTATTTTGATATTTAAATTCGTTTTTTTCCGATTGTGATTTTCAGCAAATTATCTCGAAAGGAAAACTCTTTAGAGATAACAGTGTTGTGGCATTTCAAAAATTCGTTTTCTTCACCATTATTCTCATCACCTCATGAGTGGAAAAGAAGTATCTTCGAGTTGAGTCTAGCTTACAGAGTTCGGAGACTTTATGGCAAATAGACTCGCCAGTTTTGCAGCTGTAATGTGTTTCGTTGCCTAAATTTTCTATTTTTTTGTTAATTATAATAAGTTTTAGTCCTTTTTTGTTTCATAATGTTTTTGTATAAGCTGGTTTATCTCAAAAAGAAAAGAATACTATGATTTTAACATTAAAAAAAGAAGACTCCGAACGAAATCATAGATATTAGTACTTATGACACTAAATGGACACACTCGAATAACCCAGACATCCTGAGGAGATTCTACGACTGCATTCATCCCGTAGCGATGGAACACATTTCGAGTGTCCGCATTATAAATGTCAACCTCTAAATTATTTCATATAACATATCTTTCAGATGCGAAGCTAAACTTTTTAGAACTCGGGGTAAGGGTGTCTCTTTGTCCAAAGCAAAATCTACGGAATCAAGTGAAGGTAAAATATAATTACACGATTAAGATCAGATATACTAATTCGTCCCAATTTTATAAACAAATGATCGTTCTCAACATTATTTTTTGACAGCAACGCGTACTTAACGAAACCCTATTGATATGGACTCCAATTAAGATCTCTGGACCCCATGAGTCCAAAAATGTGTAAAAATGACTTGCTAAATAGGGTCGGTCGGTAACGTGGCTTCGGTATACCATGACACATTTTGTGTTGGGCTCATAAACCGCATGAGCAATGGCTCATTTATTTCTGTGGCCAGTTTTTTTTTTAACCCTTCGTTTGGACGAGTCTGTCGACTCATTTTGCTAACGACAAGATGTCCTTCGAAAGCAGCACAGGTGAAGTAGGTAGATACATTCCTGGCAGCAGGGCCACCCAAGGCGTGAAGGCTGTGCTGCTCTACACGGATAACATAGCGACGGAGATGGCTTCCACATCTCAGAATCCATAGCAGACGCGCTCTACCACCACTACCTCTTAGATTTAGATCCTACTCTCTCTCTCTCTCTCTCTTTAGGAGGTAGTGCTTTAACCATGTACAGGGTGCTAACAGAACCGGGAAATCAGGGAATTCTCAGAGAAACTTTCCAAATTTCACAAAAATTCGGGGAAATTTTTATATATTAAACGGCAACTCTTATCGTTTGTCCTATTTAGAGATGCGCGATTACGAGTGCTTTAAAGAATCGTATTCGACGAAATCGTAATTCGAATAAAGAACCCTGGCGTCGTAATTTATGAAGACCGCGATAACCGCCGTTTTTATCGCGGCTGCAGCGTCTTGTCGCCGTGAGGCTGGCGATACAACGTGTGGCATACAATTTGAAATTTGTGTAACTAATTTTTTTTTGTGTATTAAATTAATATTTTTTGTTTACAATTACATTTTTGTAGAATTTTTTACGTCGATTTGCATTTGACTTTGATATATAGTATGGATAATGTAGGGTCAAATGTAAAAAGTACATAATCAAAATATCTACCGTTTTTTCAATTGCTATTGTAAGAGTTCCAACCCTTACGATAACAATTAAAATATCTGAAAAGAAAAAATACAAAATATCTGTGAAGAATGATCCTTTTACCCCATCTGACCGTAACTATTTAAAAATAGTGTTGTGTGGATACCATATATCGATATCAATCACGGATCACAGCGTTTCTTAAGGGAATTGTAAAATCAGGGAAATTGTTTAAGACTATCAGGGAAATACCAGGAACTTTTTTGAATGATTTTGTTGCCATCCTGATGTAAAAGGGGATAAGAAAGAAGGTAGGAAAAGAAAATTCTACCAGAATTGACGACACTGCACGACGTTTTAATACTAGAGGGTGGTTTAAGATAAACCGACAGGAGGATTCAATTGGATACCAACCCAGAAACGCAAGAGAAGTTGTTAAACCTTTGCAGTGGGAGACTTACTTTTGTGCAGATGGTCCAGGGTGTCGTTGAGGTCGCTGCTGAGCCTCTTCTCCTTGAAGGATCCTCCCCTGTCCATGCCCGTTGTCTTGGAGCGGTTCCGCAGGACCTTCAAGGAGTGACTCCTCTCCAGGTACTCCAGTTCGGGGGAAGGGGGCACCTGCGGAGTAACACGCACTTTTTTAGCACACCTCCTTTGGATCTCGTGAGATGAAAGTCAAAGCCAACTGGACCCCCGTCTTCTGGTGAACGGATTTACGAATTCTTCGTTGCAACTGTCAGTTTCACTAGCTCAATACTACAAAGCTATATTTGACTATAACCACACTGAGTGGGTAGGTAGCTGATAAACATCGCACAAGAGGCTTCTGGGTATATCCAAGATACACCCCGAAGGGAAAGATCCAGGGACAACGCCTCGTCATTTTAAACCAAGGTCATATGACAAGAACAACACCTCAGCTGGCATCCCCACTCTCCTAACTATCACACCACGCCAACGTGAAGCCGTCTGAAAGAAGGAAGATTTAACGTGCACCAGTCCCCGTGTAAACGACGGTCTATGACTGGTTTCCATTTCGCAATCCTCCAGTTGCTAACCCGTTAATCTTTCGACCTTTAGAACTCTTAGAACACGTAACTCTTAGACGCGACAAGGCGAGTTTCGACGACTACTCAAGATATGGAGTATTCAAAGTCACGCTTGAAACGATGCACAGGTCGTAATTATGTCGAGATGGAATCCTACACATCCAGAGTAATTTATTTGACATACACGGGAGGCGCGGTGGGGGCCCAGTTGGGAGAGCAGCGGACTAGAAGCCGGAGGTTTGCAAGCTCGGAAATAGCCAAAGACAGTCGTCTACAAAGGGGGCTGGTGCAAGTAAAATCTTCCGTGGCCGTCCTCACGACAGTGGGGTGCCAACCCAGGTCATCTGACCGTGGTTCAAAATGCCGAGGTGTTGTCCTGGGATCTTTCCCCTTAGGATGGATCCATCTCTAATTGTCCGTTGTGTAGCTGCAGTGCGATATTAATTAACTACCTACCAGAATTTAAGTGTGTTCACCCCTCCGAAAAATCCCCGAATTCAAAGACAGTCGCCCTATTTAGAAACTGATCTGAGATTACTTTCGCGTCCCTTGCATTGTGTCGCTTCGCATCTGTCCCGGATCGAACAGTTGCGGAATAACGATGCAAATAGTAGTGGGTCCCATCCATTCAATGTAAATTAATTACTAATACTAGCGTTCTCTTAACCTTGGTCCACTTTCAGGTCGTCACCGCTTACGGACAGAAGACAATGGGCGTATTCCGTATGGGTACCTTGCATTTGGAGCTCTTTGCTAATCTAATCTGTCGGTCGATTGCTCTGAATCGACCGCACACTGCCACTGCCATAGTATATAACTTCATAATTGACGGATACCTTCAACTCGCTCTAATATCAATCTCTTCCTTTTCTCGTGTACCGACCCACCGACTTAAGGTGTTAGCCTCAAGATCGGAAGGTTCCTGGTTCGAATCCGGGTCAGTGCATGGATATTTCTAAGCGTATGGTGAAGAAGTTGCAGGTGCACGTTCAATCTGTCGCGTTCTCTAATATCATGACGTTGGCGTGGTGTGGAAGCTTAAAGAGTGGGGTGTCAGCTCAGGTGTTGCCTCGTCATCTGACCGTGGTTCGAAATGACGTGGTGTTGTCCTTGGATCTTTTCCTTAGAAGATCGATCCCGGACGCTCGTCAATAGCCCGCTGTGTTGCTCTAGTACGACGTTAATTAAAATTATCTTGCTTTACCTTACCTTCCTTTTCTTGTGAGTGCCGCGGTAGCACGGTTAGATTATTGGCCTAGCAACCGGAGGGTTGTGAGTTCGAATACAACCAAAACCATCGTGTGCCAAAGTCAGTTTAAATTCTGTTCAGATGACGAGGTCTACACTTGAGGTGACAACGCATACTCTAAACTTCAACAGTATTTCAGCCGACCCACCGGTCTGGTGGTTAAGGTGTTAGCCTCTAGAACGGAAGATTCCAGGTTCGAATCCGGGTCAATGCATGGAGGTTTGTAAGCGTAGTGTGTAAAGGCGTCTGGTGCACCTTAAACCTGTCGTTTGTCGGTAAGTCCTCGCGTTGGGTTGGTGTGGCTATTTGGAGAGTGGGGTTCCAGCTCACAGATATTGCCTCGTCAATATCCCGTTGTGTTGTTAAATTACGACGTTATTTAAAATTACCTTACCATAGCATTTCAACGTAAAGATAATAGAGGCCACGGCGAATCTGACGTACACCAGACTCCACGTACACAATTACTTTTTGGTTGGAAGGAGTTTCGAACTCCCAAACCCTCCGGGGATGCTAGTCCGCGACTATACCAACTGGGCTGTCCATATGGAAGGCAATGGGATTCCCCAAGAACAAAATTAATCTAGTCTGAATGGAATATTCTTCAACCAAATCTGTCAAAGTAATCGAATTCATTCTGTAACGGGAGTTCTTGATTCGCATCTGTCCGCGCCTATCGACAGGAGTGTATCCCAGGTTGGCTCCTCCCAGAAGGTAAGTGGCCTTTCTTATTGATCAAGCAGTACCTGAGTTATTTGGCAGGAGACATCCTTAGTGGCCTGCAGGAATGAGGAGGTGGAGCATTTCCACGCTGCGGCGATGTCCGTCTCGTCCACCTGTATGGCCAGGGAGCACTCTTTCCTGCTGCCGTGGAGCTTGACGATGGCCTCTTCGTTCGTCATCAACATCTGACGCTCGCAGAGTGGCGACACGGCCCGCTGGCTGTATGTGGCTGGGCTCACGATGAAGTAACCTAAGGGAACGAAGACTGTTATGGAACAATGACTTAAACTGTGATAACAGTTATGACGTGCTAATACCAACTCTCGAGGAAATATGAGAGAGTGAGCAACCTTTTTGTGACCAGGATCATGTGACCTAAACTAATAGTAACGTGACTGCTTTCGTCCGCTGGATGGAACCGAGCCTTCATCATTGTATTGGTCCACGGGTCCGCCCTTGCATTGATTGATCATCTGATGGGTCACTCTATAGAAGTGTGGACTCGCATGCATACCCCGTTGCACTGCCATACGAGGTCATAGTAATAGCCTGTCAACGCTATAGTCCATCGACTTCATCATTTTGAATGGATGACGAGGTCGACAACTGAATTGCCATCCCATTCTCCACCAAGCCAACGTGAAGACAAACAGCAGATTTACGTGCTCAAGCACCACGTACAAGACGGTTTTTGTTTGGACAGAGTTTGGAACTCGTTGTACACCCTCCGATTGATAACATTCCACTCTTCTATAGGAAGGGCCAAACATCTAGAGTGGAAAACTACCTCTTTGCTCCAACTACTTTTACTCCAAAATACTACGTTCTCTAGAGCCATCCGTGATGAAAATGGAAGAGACCTGTTCCTATAGCTTTCACCACTCCGCATTCTAAGTGGTATCGACAATTTTTCGGGCAGACAGACCCATATAAATCCAGATCCTTCCCCAAGACCTTGGGACCTTCTGTGGGGAATCCTTATTATCAGCCTGAACGCTTCCCCACTACCACTCCGCTCATTTCCCAAACGGTCGTAGCAAACAAGACTCAGAAGGTATCGTGAGTCCATCTACACCTGAACTTTTTGTGAAGTTGGGAAGTTGTTAGGAAGAGCACGGTTTTGGGTTTTATGGCGCATATTGGGTCAACTGCGCCAGACACAAGAGAATGTCAAGTAAGTGTGAAAAGAAAGGATATAGATGAGTAGAGAGATCGCTCGAGCATCCTGGGGTTGCCATTCTGGACGAAGTGGGTTCCTGCAACTGTCGCATTGCAAGTAAATCGACCGAAGGCGAACAAGAAATAAAAAGCTGACCATTCTGGACGAAGTGGGTCACTTCAACTGTCGTAGTAAGTGTAGCGAGTGGGAACAAGAAAGAAAGAAAGAGCAGCTCACCGTCTCCGTTGTGGTAAAGCTTCCTCTCCTTGATGAGCGCTCCCAGCGTCTTGTGGAGGATGTCGTCGCAGGGAAGCTGCATCTCAGGGAAGTTGTCGTCCAGCTTGGCTCGGATGCTGGCCGTGGTGGCCGGCGACCCCTCGCCGTTCAGGTCGGCCACCCCTTTGCACAACGCCTCGGACAGTGGGGCGAACTGCGTCTGCGACAGGGGACGCATCTCCAGCACGCCCACATCGCCTGCAAACAGAGGGAGCATTCAGAAGGGAATTATCCACATTTGCATGTAGGTTGGGTTTTTTTTATTCGGGTTCTTTAGGGGGACGTTTCGTGACGAACGATTTGGGTCGCTTGATTTGGTGGGTGAAAACATTTATTTTGCTCCTGCCGTAGTGAATAAGGCTGCTCACCATTTCGCAAGCGGCGGTCACCCATCCCGTACTCAGTCGTGTTTTACTAAGCAGTCTAGGCTTAGTGGATGTGCTCACTGCTAGCGCAGGCATTTCCACTGAGCCTAGACGGCTGAGGAACATCCACTTGTAGGTGGTTGAGGCTTGATTCCTCCCTGGGTGTTTTTCTCTCTTCAGTGTCAGTAACAGCTTTCATTGTGTGTGCATTTCCGTTACTTGACCGTCTTGTGTCTGGCACAGCATGGCTCAATGTGGACCATGCGCCGTAACACCAACCTAATTTCAGCGGCGATTCACAAATCGCGCCACCTCACCAACCTACTGTTTTCTGCGACTTGAGGAGCTCACTATTTCTTCCTGAGAGGGAAGAAAATCGATTGAATCGCTCGGAACGTCGGTCGTGATCCGCGGCAATAAGAAGAAGCCCAACCCAGATGGTGTTTCACAAAACACAGCTCCGTGTGTCACCTCGTTGTCAGAAAGAAATAACGAATCAGGTTGCTCTTCACAAGTCCCCTCGTGTATCACCCACCAAACGAAACAGCAAGCTGGCATGGCGGCCCCACTAGTAAATCGCGGCTGAGTTGGTAATGGTCCTTCGCGATTTGATAACGACCTTGTGTGGCAGGAAAGGTATTATTCATCCAAGCACCCATTTTCAACTCTTTTCTCCTCAAAACACGTAAAATAATTTTCATATTTTTTGCCTCTGGATCAAAAGAATGGGTACAATATTGATTGTTTGAAAAATAATAGCTATGTAATACATAACTATTATTTATTGGTAGGTAATATATATTTCCCGATATATACACTGACAAGACATAACATTATGACCATCCCCACATTTTTCAATGAACTCGTCTGGATGACGTCGAGGGCACGTGATTAAGTGAGAATGGTATTTTACTGCTGCTGGAGACGGTAAGTAATCATTTCTGCAGTTACTTTTGCGAGTGATGGGAAAGCCTGCTGTAGACGCCAAGGTGTTGGTCGTCCACGCGTCTTCAAAGAAAAAGGACGTCGGAGACTGTCCCGCTTGATAAAGCAAAATCTGCGTGAGACAATGGCTCAGCTGACAGCTCAATACAATGCAGGTCCAAGCGTAAGTGTTTCGGAGCACACAGTTCACTGTGCAGCAGACGTCCCACTCGTGTGCCTCTATTGACCAAGCGTCATCGTCAACTACGCCTACAGTGGGCCCTCAAACATCGAGACTAGACCATGGATGAGTGGAAGAGAGTTGCCTTGTCAGACGAATACCGATTTCTCACTCATCACGTCGATGGTCGTGTCAGGGTACGACTGAAGGCTGAAAACTTGTACGTCTTTTGTTCACTCGTCTTTTGAGACACTTTATAAACCCTAAACTAATAGCCGCATCGGGAAAAAACCCTTCATTGTCTACATTGTTCGCTGTACAATTGTGAACAAACCATGTCAATTTGGCAATTTTCTGATCCGTACTTTCTCGGGAAACCGTCTAAGAATCAAGCGACAAACGCGAGTTTTCAATCGTGCGGCGGCGGTAACATTTTTTTTAATGTAGAGAGATATTATATATTAATACCTATATTATTCAGCACGTAATTTATATATACCTTCACAAAAAATAATTATACTCAAAAAACAATTTATGTACGGATCTGAATATTAGTGTAAGATTTGAAATTATTTGTGAACTCATCAGAAGTTCGAAACTAAACTATTGAAATTTAAACCGTTTCATCATCGCACACCCGAGCCATTCTTGCGTCATACCAGTTTATCGTGGGCGTGTGATCGACAACAACTCGTCGTTTTGAATCGCGGTCAGAGGAAGAGGTGTCATGAAATAAGACATAAATGCCCATTTGGAAATTTCGATCAAAGCCCTGCAAGCGTACGCCCGAGCCATGATATAGAACATTGGGCGAACAGGTAACTCAACTCAACCTGAGAATCTCAACTCAACCAATGAGTCTCAAGCCAACTTCTGAAATGCAAGACCAGTAAATGCAGACTGTAATAAAAGCCTAAACACCTGGGGTCCATGTGCCTCAATTTCATCCATCCACATCGCTCTTATTATACATTGGAATATTCCATAGTGTTACGACTGCAGAAAGACGAGAGCATGCGGACCTTTCGTTCCGAAGTTTTACCTAGCGCCACGTTAACGTTCCACGCCATCGTTAGCGTTCTGTGGTAACTGGGGCCAGAAAGACATTTAAACTATCTTAGAGTCGGCGTGTAATCCTATCTCTGTCCGTCACACACGCCCTTTTTTCACGATTCCGAGATCCAAGGAAAGGGCTCACAGCTGTGGAGTTGACACCCCTTAATGTCATTGAAAAACACCGGAATCAACATTCCAAGAGGGAGACGGACTCCCCCTCGGAGAAAACGAAAACAGGGAGACAAGACAAGCGAGCCACGGGTGCTAGGTGGGAAGAGCTCTCGGAAGACAGCTATACGGTGAAGTTAAACACCGGTGAAAAAAATTAACAGTGTAGAAAAGCTTGTTGTTTCTTTATGAACATTCACTCATTGAATACTCCATGTACATATTGTGTATATAGTCTTTCTATTGTTAATCGAGACATTTCAAGTTGTAATAAAAAACTTGTAAGCGTATCCAGCTGAGTTCGACTCAGTTTATTACTGTGGCGCAAAAACGCCACAAAAGGAGTCATCAATGGCCTGACAAAAAACCAATGTCTCTGCGAAGACGGTTGGCTTGTTAAGGTTTGCAAAGTGGACTGCTGATGTCATAGGAACGGTCAAGCTGACAAACCATCACGTTCCTCGAATCCCTCCCTTTGTGTTCCTCCAATTTCTAAACAAGGGTAAAATTTCAAGCAACACCCCGTTGCACCTGACGGCATTTCGAGACGCAGCGGTCTGGACAATGAATCGGTCGCAACACCCTCCTTTCTCCTCATTTACCTAGAACACATCGTGAAACACTTTCACGATGGAAGCCCGGTACGGCACGACACGAGTGCACAACCATCACGGAGGGCCATTCCGGTCACGCGGGGACGAACCGGAGGCAAGAAGGTGCCGCGGAGAGAGAGAGAGAAAGTGTGAGAAATGATCGGTTGTACCCCATGTTTGGCAGATAGTCCGATCCAAATGGGGTCGTTTCTTCTCGTGACCGTGCGGAAGTGGTGGGTGGTTCGCATTGGTTTGGATAAAAAGCTCTGGGGGTGAGGGGGGGGAGATAATTGAGCCGTGCGACTTGTTTTCACGGACGCGTTTCTTTTGTTCTTCCGCTTTGAGGAGCGTCGGTGTTTCACAAACCGAGCCTGTCCAGGGTCTTGTGGGTCAAGGAGTCTGCGGTGGTCGACAACCTTGAAGGGCGACCCAGGGACTGTTCCGGACAGTGGCCGGCCACAGGGAGACTGTTGGAATGCCGGTGGGTTGCACGGAAAGGGAGGAAAAGAATACGATGTGTTTCCGCTGTCGTTTGTAATGCATGTAAGGACCCATTTTGAACCGCGGTTGAATGATGTAGTCAACACATGAATTGACACCACTCTCCAAGCGTCCACACCACGCCAACGTGAGGACATGCGAGGTCACGACAGATGTAACGTGCACCAGCATCCGTGTACACGAGGGCCTCTATATGGGCAAATAGTTTCGAACTCACAACCTCCCTGTTGCTAATCCGTAACCCTGGCAACCGGGCTACCGTGGACCAGCGTATGAGGAAGCTACATTGGGATTCAAAGTTTTAAACTTACCAAGATATTCTAAATATGTTCATTGACTTCGGCTGTTGGATTGACGAACTCTGTTCGGATAACCTGATCGTTCTTCCGAGTTAAAATTCGAATTCCGATTAAAGTTTTGAAAATAAAAAATTGCGCGGGAACATGCACAATAAATATAAATATGTAAATAAAAAGAAACATGAATTGCGAGCTCGAAGTCTCACGATCCGATAGTGGGATTTGACAAGAAAAGTTAGTTTTAAAAACAGAAATTTAAATGATTTAATTAGAAAGATAGTGAATAAGACAATGAGGAAACTGCAGATGATTGTCGTTGCAAAGCTGATTGGACTTTTAAAAACGAACTAATCGAGCAATGAAAGAAGCTTAGAAGAGGCCTCGGTGCGGAAAAAGAATAAGTAGTATTGACAAAAGAACAAATAGTAGTGACAATATTGGTATGCCAATCAGAATCGTAATTACGAATTGTTGAAGTATTGGTGAGGTATTGGCTCGCGAAGAATTCAGAACAGTTTGTTTTTGTTTTACTCTTTGGACGCCAGTTGTACCAAAATTGTAAAAACATCATAAAAATCCTTTCTTTTGTTATCTTTGTTCTTTCTCTCGTGAATTAGAATTGTAATGTTAGCTTTACGTCGATCATTTGCTAAAGCTCAAATTATTTATATGGACGCGTAGGAGCGCTATTTTAAAGCCGCTGCATAGTTTTGTTGTAAATAAGTTTTAATTATTCGTTCTTCATATTTACTAGTACCAGCTTCATTGAACGGACACTCGTCATCGCAATAAAAGGCCATTCGAAAAAGTCATAAATCAATCGTAAATCATAGACCAAAAAGTACAACTTTGACATAAAGACTTTTGTTGTTGTTTCTCACACTGGCAGACCAGAAGAGTGTAAGGCCCGTCGAAGACGGCAAGAGGCGAGGGGGGTGCGCCTATCATGTTATTGAGCCCCATTGGAAGGAAGTCCGACTTTGCTCGACATACATGATACATCCGTTTTACAGGAAGGTCCCTTTCATACATCCATTCACTCACATATATCGTAATTTAGATCCCAATCAGAGGCCGATAACCCCCTGATCATGTAACCCCAGAGGTATTGATTTGGTATGGGAACATGGGGGACTTTGTGACCACGACCTATTTAACGTGCCCCAGCCACCATTAGCGAACACGACGGTCTTTAGCCAGGTCGAAGCGCCGATCTCGCAATCATCAGAATTGTAGGCTCCGCCGAGGACAGAACCCACAACCCTTCTGATGCGAGCCCGACGCTCTACTGACTGAACTACCGCGGCTCATAAAGACTTTTTTTTTTGTAGCAACCTTTTTCGCGGGTATTTTTTTCTAGTGATTTGTGGCAGGGAAAGGCAACCCACCCCACTTTATTACGATTACGGTAACCTCGCGATTATTTCAATCTTTTATTAGACTAGCCACTGTGTGGCTAGCCCGGCGTTGCCAGTGCCCGTGGTACCAACACTACGGGCAACGCCGTGTCTTAAGGTATTAATCTGGTGTAAAATTTTCCGCAGATTTCAAATCCTTTGAAATTTTTACGCTATCTTTAACGGTCCAGGAGATAGAAAAAAGAACTGTGACTCCAGTTAAGATTTATCGTCGAGCTAGAAAATCATTCCTCGCGCAAAATCAAAGCGGAAACGAAAAAATTAACTTTCTACGCGTTCTGTAGGTTTAAAAAAAATTGGCATAGTTCCAAACCCTGACTGCAAGGTCAAGTGGGTAGAAAAAGTCTTCCGAGTTTGAAGAACCACAGGTAGAGAATAAAACTATTAAATTAATTTTAAAATCTTCTAGATTAAATTTTATAATTTCGCCGCGACACAAAAATTGCAAAAAATTCCAACTACCTGTGTGCCAAATCTCACTGCTATAAGTGCCATAGAATCGTCAGGATTTTGCGGCCGCGAAAAAAAAACCAGACAAACACCTCCTTTTCTAATATTAGAGATTTGTAAATCGTCATAATTTTTAATATCACCATGCAAAAAAAAACTAGTTTGCGAGAATTAATATGATCTTTAATGACATTCATATAATTTTGCATACCAATATTTAAGAAAAATTATATTTTTTTCCATTAAATATTTACCTAGCAGTAGATAAAATATTCAGCTGTGTGGATTTTCTTTCTATTTTTAATTTTTGTTTGTCCATTTTTTTTTTAATTATTTTTTGCTAAGCCTAAAAGTGATTTTTTTAAAAGAAATTCTTCCTTGACGACATAAAATGCGCGCCAGAACATGCTCCCAAAATGGCTTTACATCAAAGCTGTACCAATCCATCAATAATTATACAATCAGAATGTGTAGGTGTTGTTTTGAATAATTGAAATGTGTGTGATTCTAAAGGGTAAGGGTTGATGGACTTTGGGGGATTTTATGGCGCAAGGACCATATCTGGCCATGCTCTGTGCCATCCACAAGAGATACAATGTCAAGTTATAGACACACACACAATGACAGTTTTTTTACTCACACAGAAATACACCCAGGGAGGAAATGCGATTCTAACTAGACGTTCAAAGTTTGGAATTATTTTTTTGCATACTTTCGAGTTACTGAAATATCCCCAAAAGTGGTATATCGTTTTAGAGAAAACAATCCACGTTAAGGCACATTCTTGGTATCCTCTCGATTAGCTCGGCACTATCCCAGTACGAAAGGTGGTATCAACGCAAATGAAGAAACGGTTAAGACGGCGCAATCGCATTTCTTCTCAATCCTGCGCCGTCACGATTGCCATCGCGAAGTATACTTAATTGTACCACCAGAACTAATTCTGGGGGTTGTCGAGATTCCGCGGAGGAAGGAAGGGGTGAAGAGAGACGTGACTGGAATCACCTGTCGCGTCCATCACGCGAGAAAACAATGGGAGAAGCGACGTGGGGGTGGCCGGTGGTTTCGGTCACGACTCCTCGGCCAACAGGTGTTTAGAGAAAACGAGCCCGATCGTCTCCTGCGCGGCGAGTTTTGTTGTTTCCCTCTTCTCTCCGAAGTGCATTAGAGAATCAGGGGTTGAGAGGAAGGAAATTGGATTATTTTTTTCCCACGATTATTTGGGGACGATTCCGGTCGCACCTCGAATGACGTCACGAACGTAATTTCGGATGGCTAATGCCACACAAGTCAAAAGGCTCAACCAGCTTGTATGTAAAAATGCGTATTCCTTCGAAGCAGGGAAGCTGCTGAAGGGTCTACTACTGGCAGGTAAATGAGTTGCGCTGAGTGATTCAACGGCTCCATCTCGGTTGCGGACAGTTTCCGAGATGGCGGATGTCCACGTTATGGGAGTTAGGGATGTCAAAGTTTAAAGATGGGATTAACTACCACACAGTCAATTACAAAGCACTTTCCACTGCTTTCTTTCGGGTTGGCGATGGTGTCGAGTATCTGTTAATTGTAGGGATTTCTCACATCACTTCCATTTTCTTCTGGACTTGGAATCCGCCCAAATACCGTCGTATGCCAAAGGGGCTGGTGCACGTTGAATCTGTCGTGGCTCACATGTCCTCACGTTGGCGTGGTATGGAAGAAGTTTGGAGAGTTGGATGCCAATTCAGGAGTGACCTCGTCATCTGATCGTGGTTCAAAAGTATGTGATGTTGTCCTTGGATATTTCCCTTCGAGTTCGATCCCAGCAGCCGCCAATAGCCCTTTGTGATTTTCCAGTTTGATGTTAATTGAGATACCTACGCACCCACTCTTTTTAGAGAGAAAAACCTTTAATGTGAAAAGTGATGCCGTCCGCTTTACACTGTTGTCAAAAAATGAACTCCTTGTTCCGCATTATTTTCCTATTGAAAGTTTCACCGGACTCTTGGCTGACCGTGGTCCAACTCCAATGGTGATTATTTGCAGCTATTCCAACGTGTTATTAACTGTGCAAGAAAACATATTAGGAAAACACAATTTATTCAATTTTCTCTATACAAATCTACACTGTTTGACCCAATATGGTACACTTTTACTAGAGAACACTGCAGTAAACATAGGCTATTACTTTTCTGCCTTCAAACCATTCTGTAGCCATGAAAATTGGCACACAGGTAGTCCCTAAATTTCCTAAATCATTATCGTCTCTTTATCAACCTTTTTCTAATATATTTTTCGAATTGCTCTATTTTAGCTCAGGAAGTCGAAATTCGACACTTTGCACATCTTTCGTATCTCAACATTCTGCATTTTTTCATCGGAATTTCGTTTCTGTTTGTATAGGTCTTAGTCTTTTGCATATTACAATATATTATTCAGGAATTAAATGTATATATTTGCATCCGAAGTAAATTGTAGAAGCTATAGCAAAAGTTAAAACGAAGTTAAAAAGTATTTTCCGTACAACTTAAATGGTTGCATTTTTCTATGTAAGAAAAGTGATTATTCTAATTCACTTTCAATCCACATTTAACCCTTTCAACCCGAGCAACGCCGGGTTATTCAGCTAGTGTACAAAAAGACTTTCAAACTCCTTTGAGGAAAGATATCTAGAATGAAAACTATGTTTATGAGTGGGTGGTATTTGATATCTTTAATAAACATCGTACTGGAACAACATAACGGGTAATCGACAACGGACCAGGATGAATCCCCCAAGGGAAAGTTCAGAGGACAACACCACGTCATTTTGAACCACGGTCAGGTGACCCTGAGCTGGCACCCCACTCTCCAAACTTCCACACCACGCCAAAGTGAGGACATTTGAGGCCTCGACAGATTCAACGTGCACCAGCCCCCTTTGTACACGACGGTATTTGGCTGCATTAAAAACTCGTAACCCTCCGGTTGCAAGTCCGTTCCAATTGTGCTTCAGCGCGGCCCCTTTGAATGGGTGAGTAAGAAAGAAAATAACACGAGACTTTTCACTCGGTTTCGCGCAGATCTGTTAGGGGACAGCAGCGTGCGAATGGGTTCGAAAATCGCCTAGTGATTGTTGCCACAGAAGTACCGACCTCTAGCAAATTTCCCCGCGGTACTGTTCATCCCAGAAAAGACGTCCTGAAGAAAACGTCCTTTCAAACGCAATCCCCTCCCCGAAACGAAACCAGTGTCTGATGTCCGTGAGAGCATCCACTGATGAGATTCTCTCACACTAGATGTCCGATATGTGCGGCCGTGAATGCGTTCATTAAGGCACTAACGGAGCGCTTTAATTGCGCCTTTGTTTCGAGAGTGAACTGGGTTCGAAAGGAGGGCAGCTTTGTCAGAGAGAAGCTATTAGTCTGTGATAATCGATCAAACTAAAGGCTCGTGTGTGTGTTCGATACAACTCTCTTTCGTGTTAATGACTGCGGTTTTGCATTGATTGCGGTTTTTGCAGTGTTGCTCTGGTATCGGCTGCAATCTATGAAGAAAACTTTTCCGGCTCGAAACGGACCTAAGGTTGACTGATATCTTTGAGCCGGACCACATATCTTCAGCGCACACATTCCGGGGTCGACCACGTCCACGCCCTATCGTGTTCATCCTGGGCAGATAAGGGTTTTTCGGACGGCGTGTCACCAGGCCCACTTCTCCATTATCTCATTAGAGGCTTTCCCTAGCTTCGGCTAATCCGCTGTGGGTTTTCAGTAACTCGGTACGGAGGGGTCTGCTTCCATTCGAAGGAAGGAAGGTATCGGCTGCACTCCGGTTCCAGGTCGGAGGCTTCTCTCAAATGCAACGTGGCATTCCAAGTTTATTTATCTGGTATCGGAGACTTTTTATGTCAAACTGGATCACGTTGGCCTGTGGTGTAGAAGTTTGGAGAGGGGTGGGGGGGCAGTTTAGGTGTGACCACGTCAACTGACACCGGTTTAAAATTACGTGGAAATGTCCTCGGATCTTACCCTTCCGATGGTTCCCGGACCGTCGCCAATAAACGGTTGTGTTGCTCCGGTGTGACGTTAAATAATATATCTACCTGTTGTTAAAAATGTGCGCAGACTGTTTTCTGCTAAATATTGTATGTATATAGTTTAGTTCAAGTGCTAGTTGATTGTGCTATAGTTATTACATAATACGCGGACCGAAAGTTTTTTTAATTAGCAAAAATTGATAGATTCGTGCATTTTTAATTCCTGTAATAGTTTTTACTCGTGCAAATCAAATTAACTCCCCATTTGATAAGTGATCACTCAATTGTAAAGTAACAGTAATGTGCCAAACACCTATTACCCAAACTATGTAGAACACCTAAAAATGTGGTAAAAAAGCTTCCGTTGAGTAACATTTTCAACCAAAATGTTCGACATTTGAGAGCATGATAAATTGATCATTTTCACTTGGATATACACTGACGTGCCAAAAGTCATAAGATAGCAGTATGCAATTTTACAAGTTGGGCTCGCATAGCGTCGAAAGCGCATAGTCTTATCAGTGTTGATGGATTTGAATGTCTTGTAAAGCGTTTAGTAACGAGATAATGGCTATCAACGACAGTTAACCGAGTTTGAATGCAGAACGATGGTTAGAGCTCGACGCATGAGGGTAGAGCATTTCAGAAGTTGTTGATAGGGTAGGTGTTCCAAATATCACCTTCCCTAACTAGTATTTCTCTGTATCTCAGCTTCCTGGGTCGGGAAACCAAGCTGGAAACTAAATGAATATCATTAAGAACTATTCTCCTTTGGTTTCCATATACCTTCTTTACTTATGTCAGTTTAAGTTAACTAGTCAAACTTAAGAAAGTTTCCGAAGAGAATTTTCGAGAGTGGGTTCCTAATATCCCCTGTTCCTATGACCACCCACCTGGCGAAATGATGAGCTGCTATTCAAAACGAGTTGCTAGTACAGCATACATATCTTTAGTATTGAATGTACTTCCGAGTCCTGTAAACGAAATGATGATTTGGAAACACTTACCTGGATATTCCTTGAATGGATTGGAGACAAAAAAATATGTTGATCACATCCTCCTATACTTCAGATGTAATAGTATTGTGGATATAACTGATAGGAAACTTGCCGGTGGCGCTACGTGTGGCAAAACCCTAGACCGTCAAGGTAACTGCATTAACTCATAGATGTCACGCATAGTAGCTTGCAAACAACACGAGTAGGCGATGTTAAGCACAGGGGCGATATTTAAAACACCAACCCTACTTTTAAGATTCTTCGTAAAATGTGTCAAAGGTGTATCTCATTACATTCCACAAAGGAAAGCGCAGTGACTGTCTGCTGAAGGACCGAAACCAGCGACGTTAGAGCAGAAACGTGCGTTCTAACTGACACTGCAGTCACTGACTGCCACATTTAATGACGCACCGGAGGCGTGACTTTCAGGTCCGTGCAGCGAAATTCGGCGTTGAAGGGATAGGGCAGCAGAAGACCGTCTCGAGTGCCTTTACTAACCCCCCTCCCCCATCGGCTTCAGACTCACACCTGGGCTCAAGAACACAACCATTGGGCCCTAAATGAGTGGAGGAAGGTCGAGTTCGGGTGTGGCACAAACGCGGTGGTGAGGTTGTGGATCAACTTGCCAACAAGGGATTGTGCAAACTGATTCCATAATGGTGTGGAGAGTGTTTACCTGGGCATCAATTGGATACTCTGTTCACATTGAATCGGTCATTGATAGGAAATCGCTATGTTGAGCCAGTGACCATTTGCAGCCCTTTATGCACTTCACTAACTCCAATAGCGATGTGATGTTCTTTGATGCTCATGCTCCGTGTCACCGGGCACAATTTGATCTCGATTAGTTTGAGGAGCATTCTGGGTTATTCCAGAACACGATTTGTGCACAATTTTACTTTGGAGCAAATCGGGGACATGACTGAAAGAGCCAATCGTGCACAAGACACAGCACCAACCACAACACCCAGAAATGGAAGGTACCCCATGATTTTCGGCGCTCCAGTAAAAACAGAGATAGCAAGAATTACCTCGAAAAATTTTAAGGAAATGAATAAAACCAGATGGCGCCACGCAAAACATTTCTAAATCTCATCAGTGCCATAAAATCTCAATTGGAGAAAAGTGCGTTTTTGTACGCGAAAAAGGTTTGCGATTCTTAAGGATCTTCACCAGCGTTTTTTCAGTTGAGAAAACACCTTCCTGGGTAAAAGGCGCCTCATCTGTGAATGGCAAGGAAATCCGGCTGCAACGCACACTGCTGCAAGAACCATTGGCAGAATTATCGCTCAGCGGGTAATCGCTTACCTGAAACGCTTGGACTCTCTGAATATGGAATGGGTGTAAACGTTCTTCGTTAAAGGCTCCTAACGGTGCACAGTATGTCATTTTTGATTCTAGGTGGACAAAATTCAATTTCTTTAGTGTCGCAGATTATAAAAAGACATCATATCTTAATAGTATGTCCCTTTAGCAAGACCACGATTTTATTTTTCTAAATATTTCAAGATCTACCAAGTAATTTACAAGGAAGTTTGAAAAATAGGCCTAGAAGGCCTCAAAAAGATTTTTAAGCCTGTAGTTCCAAGGTATAGAAAACGAAACTCGTAACCTTGTAGAGATAACTAGTCAAAAAAAATTGTAAATGACCACTGAAGTAAAATTCGAAAGTCATTTGCACGATATTCTACTTCAAATCGTCAGAGAGCTCTTTGCTGCTTTTCTGGAAGAGGTACAACTATGAAAACGATCCGTGTCTAAGTAAAACTTCAGTAAAATTATCTGAAAATCATGTGCTTGGGCTAAGAGTTGACATTAATCTTTCTATGCACAATTACATTGATTCTAAATAACATAAACTCTAATTTGTATACTCCGTATAACACACAAAAATAAGCTAAACGGTTGTTACTCTTCTAGAATGATTATCACGGAAACTTCAGCTGTAGCACAACTCACAACTAGTCACTTATCAACTTCTCTGTTAAATGGTTACGTACAATGAACAATCCTTCATTCTGATTTTGTCGAAAGATAATATCAGAAATACAAGTATAATGAAGGGCTGTGATGCGCTGGTACCCGCCTACGTTAAAAGCATCAATTTTGACCATAATTAGTGATTTTGTTTAAAATTCCATATTAAAGAGCAGCCTTTTAACTTTCTAAAACAGTCTTACTTTTTATTCTACGGCCACTAGAAAAAGTTACAGCTGTTTGAAGAAATAATGTCAGCTGCAAAATGAAATCGGAAGTTGGAATAACGAAACCGGAGTCGATTTTGATGCTTCTGTTTTCGTTTGAAATGTATTAATTTTCTACTACGTTCATTATTAAATATTTTCTTTTGAAGCGAAACATATTTTGGAAATAAGATTTTGCATTCTACGTTAGGCAACGAAGGGAAATTTCAGATCTCAATTGTTTGTTTACACTTCGTTGCTGATATTTTGTTTACTTTTGTTCCACGCTATTTTTTCGTTATAAGTTTCATCAATTCTATCACTTTTTTTTTCAGTTTTCAGTATTTATTTTATTAATCAACATGCGTAATACTCAGAATCAAACAAAAAAAAAAGAAGGTATCCAAGGAATCGCCATACAAAAGAGAACTCTGTCGAAATCGAAACATATATTGAGACAGCTAGCGAATCAAAACTAGTTCGGCTGCAAGTTTTGCTATGATAAATGATCTGCCTGATACTGATAAAGTTATTGGAAACCGAATTATAAGCATGTTCATTCTCCAGAATGTTTTCGAAAGTTTATGTTGTCTAGTGTGCCTCACTAAAACTCTGTATTTGAAGGAGGATTCTATATTTGGATTGAAGTCTAACTTGTGTTTACAATGCAAGAGTTGTGAATTCAGCCATGGATTTTCCACTAGTCAAAAACAAAATAACATAAATTTGTAATTGGTTTATGGTATGAGATTGATTGGTAGAGGCTATGCTTCTGCCAAGAAAGTGTGTGCAACAGTGGCGCATATAAGAGTTTATTTCGGGGGGTGCCGAATATTCTCTAAAGCAATTGTCGGGGGTGTCCATTGGATTCTGCAGTGGAGGAAGAAAATGTTCACTGTTGAGTTGCACTCTCAAAACCACGTGGTTACAGCACATCTTTCATTAACCATCATAAATTTTGGTGATCCCTGTGTCCAGCCCACTGTGTTTACTTTACTCAGGAAAGGAAATAGCTTCTCTAAAACAGCTTTTAAATGTGTCCAAATAATAAAACTTTTTAAGAAAATTGTTTCCTCCAGAAAAGCAAATTCGATTTCAAAAAATAATTCAAAATAAAAAGTTATCATGATTGAATCTAGATAAAATTTCGGGAGGGGCCCGGGCCCCTTCGGCCCTCCCCTTATATACGCCCCTGGTGTGCAACATTAGATATGCCGTCATTGTCAAAATCAGCTTATCCTGAAAGTGAAAACAAATTAGCAACTTCTGTGACGAAAGTAGCTAACAATTGCATGAAAAAAGCTGCTGAAGTGAAATTGACTAAAAAAAAATACCCGTACTGTAGTTGGATGTGGTGTTTTGGTAGATGTGACATGGCAAAGATGAGGCCTCTCATCTTTAAATGGCTGTGTTGCAGTTCTATCAATTGACACAGGGAAAGTATTGGATATAGAACTCATGTCGAAATTGTGTCGTATGTGTAATTCATCGCAGAAATTTTATGGCGCATCACATAGTTGCTCATGCAACCATGAAGGTTCGGCTTCGAGCATGGAATCCGTTGGTGCTTATCGTTTGTTTGAACGCTAAAAGAATAAGCTTCAATTAGATTATGTTGATTACTACGGTGATGAGGACTCACAAGGTCATTCAAAGATATATATGGTACGGGACGTGTTACCAAATATGAGTGTTTTAACTATATCCAAAAGTGTGTTGGCAGTAGGTTGCACAAACAAAAGTAAACAGAAGAGCTTTGGAGGAAAAAAACTAACCGACGGGATAATTGACAAAACTATTATGGCATTGCTCTTCGTAGCAATGTAAATTACTTGGAGAATATGCAGCGTGCTGCCAAGTTGGATGTGTTCTAGTGTTAAACAATAAATGCATGGGCAATGTCCATTAGGATAGTTGGCGTGCCTTTCAACGAGCAAAAGCTACGGGAAATGTGTACAGTGATAAAGGTGCCGGTTTGCCAAAAAAACAAAAACATTTTGAATACTTTTAAACCAACATATATGGAATTGTGTGATAGAGAGCTGTTGAAAAAATGTCTTCATGGGAAGACTCAGAACAGGAACGAAAGTTTCAATGGTTGTTTGTGGAACATCGTGCCTAAGAATACCTTCGTGGAATTGAAAACATTTATTCTAGGTGCTTACATTGCGGTAATAAATTTCAATAAAGGGTACCAGGGCCATTTTGAAGTTTTGAAGGTTCTGAATATAGATCCTTGGCAATATACTGTTGCCATGTACAAAGGCTTTGACATGTACCGTATCAGCGAGGCAAAAAGAAAGTCGCTACCCGCCGAGAAGCTTACCCGAAAAAAAAATCGTGCATAAAGGAAGAGAAAATATGCTAAAACTGAAAAGTCAGAATGTGAAACATATCAAAAAGGAGGGTTTTAAGGTCAGTGGCTAAAAATTTAGAAATCTCAAGCATTTATAGGAATTCTAAGCAAATTTTATACTTGAAATGCACAATTATCACCTTTAAACCCTTTTTTCTCAAAATTGTATTTTTTGATAAATGCAGTTACGGCATGCATAATATTTCAAAATATATTGCTTATATTGTTATGAAATTCGGTATGAATGTTTTTTATAGTATATTCTAGTGAAATCAACTAAAAGAATCTTATTTAGATGATTCTAAGTAAGTTTAGTGGCCTGTTTTGGTGTAAAGATATGAAAAAAATGGAGAATATTCATGAATTCCTTTTAAAAAAAGCTATAACTTCTAAACAAATTCATTTATCTAGAAACTTTTATAAAACATTCACTACATGATTATACTTGAATTGCATTGCAAGTTATAAAATCACTTTAACTTAGTTAAATTTTTAATAGTGCAATTTGTCGTAAACTTAAAATTTGCTTAAAATTTTACTTTTTTTTATTTTTAAATAAAATTTTTTTTTGTTTTTAGTGTTTAATTAAATGGTTACTAATATAAAGGCATCCAAAAAATTAAAAATATCAGTATATTTTCTTGTTTTTGAAAAAAATGTTGTCGAACGTATAGGCGGGTACCTTAAACGGTTACGTACAATTTATGAACAATCCTTCATTTTGATTTTGTCGAAAGATAATATCAGAAATACAAGTATAATGAGAGGCTGTAATGGCGCTGATAAGAAAACCTTCCAGAAATTTTTTCAGAAAAATATCACTACAAAACATTTGTGTTTAGTTTGTCTTTGGTACCTTTGCTTGTACTAATGAGGGTAAAAATATTATTTGTCAAAATCTCAACTAGACCTTGTCGTTCCATCCAATTTCTTTTTGCCAAATAATTAGTAGATTTAACTTCAAGGGAAGTTAATGGTCCATGGGAATATTATTTCACATCTTGTATTCTTCCAATTGGTAATTGGTCCGCTTCGTAAAAGCACAAGACAATGAATAAACACAATATAGGCGATAAGAGAAATATTTTCGATAAAAATGACAAGAACTGATACGAATAGATTAGTCATTACCTCATATCCACTAATAGTAAGGTTACGAGCAAGGTAAAAAACTAAACGCAGCCAAATGTTTCCAAAAAGGTTGAATTTTTTAAAGTATTTTCCCAGTTGAGATTCCAAGTATATACATTTGTAATATTTTTCAAATATCTTCCCCTATAGTTTTTGAATTATTCTTTATTTTTATATGGAACTATTATGGGTATATCTGACCATTTTGTGTTCAGGCGGATATTAATATAAAATTGCAAAATATACGGTTAATAATTGATCGAAGTATATTTAATATATGGAGCAAAGTTGACTAATTCCTTTAAATTTATCATACTTCTGCATCCAAGTAGTAACTAAAAACGTTAAATATACACCAAATCAGTATTTAATCACTCACAGCCTCTTATAATCGCCCAAAACCAGTGTATTTTTGGTGCAATAATTTTGTCCACCTAGATAGCGAAAATGACACACTGTGGGTTGACTCACATGTACACGACGTGCTCTTGTACTTGTGTGTTTCATCCACAATGTTCAAGATGGTTTCTTCTATGTTTGGATGTCGTACAGTTCTTGATCCGTCAGAGCTGACGATGAATGAAGCATTTTCCCAAAGGTGCCGATGTAACCGCTCAACCATTTTGTGTTTCGGCATACGTTCGCTGCTCTGCCTTTCCCATTAGCAGCACCGTTCATCATATTAATGTCCGCCTTTTCACTATTTATAAAATCATGGCCAACAGCACAGTTGCAAATGACCGCAGATATATCAGATCCACACAATGCCAGATAATCACAACTGCCGAGTTTGTTGGGGGTCGCAATTTTGAACATTTTTTGTCAACATTGCTGCAAAGAAACACTTTACGTTGTAAATAAACAATGTTTTTCTGTTCATGTCTCATTTTTTGTGTTCGTGCCTCAACGTGTCACTTCCGACCCTACATTCTCATACGAAAAACGAATGTTTTAGTAAGCTGTACCACCCATCTAAGTTTGTCCCATGATCGTAGAATTACCCTGTACAAATATAGATTCGAACCACTAAATAAAACCAAATAAGTCAAAACCATGCAGCACCTCACAGGTGCTTATTCCGAAAATAAATTCGGGGGTGACCCAACACTCTCGCCCCTGTTCCTCACAAATCGTATGCCCGACTGTAGTGTAAGGAATGTCACACAAATTATTCGATTTCATGATCATCGTACAAAACAAAGTAAACGCAATTCTCAAATGCCAAAAAAATTCGCTTTAAACCGCTTTTTGCTTCATCTTGGGATGGATTCGAACTAATAAGGGATAAGAGATGGCGAAGTAAATTCGAAAGATGCGCTTCGAATCAGATTAGTTTCACAATGGCGCATTACAGTGGAATAAGCCGGCATTAGCTCTGAACTCTGTTCCCCCTCGCTCCTGTGATATGGGTGAAGAGCATGCTCCATTAGTTCCACATCCCGTGGAAGAGAACTTCTTCCGAAGGAAATCGAGTTATCGAACGCCCACAGCGGCCAAATCTTGTTCGAAACCGATCGCTTCGTGGAATGCACGATCCTTATCTGACCAGGAGAGTGGAAGTCGCATCGCATCGATGCGTCGCGAAAGGAAGAAGGGTTAAGAGTGTCTGTGTTTCACCACCCGCAGGTCCGTCGGTTTCAGAAAGCACCAAATTCGCATAACATTTCCCCCTAATCGTGAGCTCAGACATCTTGTGAAAGCGAAAGGAAAACGCTAGACACTGAATGAAGCACAACTTTAACTTACTTTTCCCATGGTAATAATTGGTCATTTTTAATTAACGTCGCCCCAAAGCAACACAACGAGCTATTGACGACGGTCCCGGATCAATCCCCTGTAGGAAAGTTCCGAAGACAACACCACGTCATTTTGAACCACGGTCAGATGACCCCCACTCTCCAAACTTCCTCACCTAGAGGCTAGCACCGCCAGACCGGTGAGTCGGCTACTTTCCCCATGGATTCAAGGGCCCGGTTGGAACAGTAACGGATTAGCAACCGGAGGGTTGCGGGTTCAAATCCAACCAAAGATCGCCGTAAAGTAAAGGGGCGTGCACGTTCAATCTATCGTGGTCTCAAATATCCTCACGTTGGATTGGTGTAGAAGTTTGGAGAGTGGGGTGCCAGCTCAGGTGTTGTCTCGTCATCTGACCGTGTTTCAAAATGACGTGTTGTCGTCCTCGGATCTTTCCTATAGGGGATTGATCCGGAACCGTCGTCAATAGCCCGTTGTGTTTCTCCAGTACGACGTTAATTTAAATACCAACTTACTTATTTTATTTATCCACTGTTTGTTTCCCTGACTGCCATCCGTCATAATTCTTTCAACAAATAAAATCTTTTTCACAGGTGTGATGTATGTAGAGCGTGATTAAACTCTTAGCAAATCAGAGTGTCAAATCTACGCACGTGATCATTCTGCATAACCAAGTAAACTGACTTCGAGTATGAACACCAGCGGATGTTTTCAAGCGTTGAATATTTAATCAATTTATTTGTTTTATTACCTGAAGAGCCATCGATATTCCCCAGGTGCGCAAATGGCAGCAGAAAGTGGCACTAGTAGGTACAATACACCAACATGTCGTAATTCCAAGATTTCGGAATCAAGAAAGTAGTTAGTTTTAGGGATTCACCGATGGAGGATGGAATGCGTTGGTCGTGTTGCTATGCCAACATCTACACCTCATTACAGCTAGATGTTTGACCGTGTGAAGATGATTCTGTTCGAAGTGTGACATTTCTCTTAAACAAAAGCCACATTACCCATTGTGATAAAAATGACTCAATGGAGAATCCGATTCGTCACGTTGAACACTCAATGAGTAGCGTTTGTGCAGGAAATGTGAAGTTTTCCACTAGAAGAGGGGATTTTTCTCGTCCCAAATTTTATGCATGAGCCTAACAGTCATTTTCGGACAATAATGGGAATGGTAATTGCGAATTTCGATTGCACTAGCAGAACCACGATTCTAGAGAAACTGCGCTAGTTTCATAATTGTTCATATGAAACTAGGCATGGCGTCAGCATTGTTATTCACATGTAATACCCTCCTTGTGGTCGTCTCGACGAGTTATTTCGTCATTAGCTGAACTGAAACGACATTGAGGGAGGAGATACCTTGTCATTAGAAGAAAACCCGATCAGATCTTGATCGGGTGGCCCCTAGTGCTTTACAAATATCCTACATTAATGTATTTTTTCAATTGGTATCAATTGCATAGCATTCCTCTGTTGGATAAGATGGCCCGAACAAAAGACCTTCGTGTTCGTGGGAGCTAGTGCACGTTCAATCTGTCGTGGCCTCTAATGTCCTCACGTTGGCGTGTTGCGAAAGGTTGGAGAGTGGGTTTCTGACTCAGGTTTCGTTCTCGTCATCTGATCGTCGTTCCAAATGATGAGGCGCTGTTCTGGGATCTTTCTCTCGGGAATGGATTCCGAACCGTCGACAATAGCCCGTCATGTTTCTGCAGTGTGACTGTACTTAATTACCAACGCATGAAAATCCCATTTTATTCCAGCAAAAATAAATCAAACCAGATGTGTTCCCACAAAATGTTCCAAGAAATGCGTTTGTGTGACGTAAGTGTCTATTGCTCCACTTGCATTTTGAATTGATGTAAAAAAAATTAAATGTTGTGTTTCCCTAACCAAAAGATGTCGAACTGGAAAAAGCAGGACGAATTGGGAATATAATGTCCACCTCATTTACTGTAGAAGAATTTTCGTAATTTTTTCTTTAAATCGCGCGCGTAATGAAAATGAATGATTCAACCTAAAACGAAACGCTGAATTTCTCAAACCAACCAGCCATTACGAGTTTTGGTTTGACACTATTCAAAATTTCGAGAAAAGTGTTGATATTCCACAAGCGAATAATTTTGTGTGGCTTAGAAGTACTCCAGTCACTCAATGATTCACTGTGTCCGTCACTTGGATGATAATTGTAATCACTGCGATTAAGCACGAAGGAAAATTGTTTTTATAATTGTGACCCAGATATATACATAGTAGTTGCTTAATTGAGATTTTTCTCATTCTGATTTTCTTAATGGAACGAAAGGTTGACGGGTTTCTTACTTTAGGAACGAGCGAATAAATTGTTTTATTTAGGTCTTCTACAACCTCGGAATTTTAATGAAAAAACATTTTGAAGAGGAATAACATTTTCGACGGAATATCAAATGTTCTTGTTTATTTTTAAGACTTTTGCTCTGACGTACAACCATATTATTGACTGAGTGACAGAAATTTCGTGTTTTTATTTTCAACAAAGAACCGAGAGAATAATTTACAGATGCTACTTCTTTGGTTAATATTCACAAAAGATTAAAATAAAACAACACATTTTTGAAATTAGCACTGATGGGAAAAAAAGCAGCACCACACTACCCAGACTGAGAACAGGACACTTGGGCGAAATTTCAGGAGAACATCAAAACAATGAAAATGAACTGCGATGGAACGTAGACACAGTAACAAGTGCCTGGGCGTTGAACTCACACCTCAGCCTACATCTGCGGAAAAATTTTACACCAGATTAATACCTTACATCCCGCCGGGCTAGCCACGCAGTGCCTAGTTTTTTATAAAAAAAAAGGATGTGTGTATATTTTCTATACAAATCTACACCGGTTGACCCATCCAGACCACATTTGGTACACTTATACTTTAGAACACTGCGGAAAACATAGGATATTTCTTTAACATTAAAATTGGCATACAGGTGGTCCTAAAAGTACCCCTCGCAGCCCCAATTTTAAGTTTGTTTTCCTTCAATAAATGGACGTGAACAAGGAAACACGTTCTACAGGGTTTGTGCATTTGAGTTAACCACAGAGAAATGTCTTATTTTAGCTGTCACGGTCCTATTTGAAACCCGAGCCACGCCGGGTTATTCAGCTGGTCGTCTTGTAAAAAGACATCACGAGGACATTACAACACCCTATTCTAAATCATTTTCACCTTGTTTAAGAATTCGCCTTATTCTTCAAATCTTTCTTTTGATATCTGGATCGTAACCGACAGTTGTACTTCAGTCAAGACACTTAAGAAAGTGCTGTGTGGTTAGAGATAAAGCAAGCAATGAAATTGTGAGAGCATGCCAGCGATCCGATCACTTACTCTTCTCTGCGTACCCTGCAAACGATCCGAGAATTATGAATAGTATATTTATTATGCAAGCGCAAACGTTTAAAGTGTGAATTGTGACCATTAGAGGATGATAAAAAATTAATTTGGAATTGAGAACGGAATTGAAAGGAATGTGGATGCTTTTTCTTTTAAATTTTTGTATTGCTTTTAGTTTACGTAATAAAGGCTTTATTATTTTAATAAACCTTCGTCTCTCCGTGGGGTCAGGTGTGACCACTGCTCGCTGACGTTCGTCAACCCCCGGTGATTGCTACTTTTCACATTTGGTTTGCTTCGCAAACGAACACAGGCAACGCCGGCCTCGAACTGGCTATTATCAACAACGTAAATCGAAACCCGTTAGAATCGAAAAACTTGTCATGGTTCGAAAGGCATTTGGACGAAAAGCGCTAGTGGCGTCAGCCGTCGAAAATCGCAAAATCAACTCCTTATTCAATGACGTTATATTCCGGAAAGAAGAAAGAAAGGTGAAAAAGGCTAACAAATTAATTTGAAAATGTTCTAGTTTAAATTTTAAAATCCGGGATGGACACAAAAAAATTGCAAAAAATTAGGACTATCTGTGTGCCGAATAATTTCATTGTTGCAAGTGCCATATATTCACTGTACCCAGTGATACAGAGAAACAATTCCTTTTAGTACAATAGCAGAGACGATCGAACTGATATTCTCATCATCCAAAAAGTGAATGGAGTGAGTAGGAAAATTAGTCTCGCATCAGCACGCAACGTCCCGACACCAATCAGAAAAACTGAATGAAACGCCGTCTCAAATTAAAACTCTTTTCCAGTGAATACAGTCCAAATTGAAAATGAGTGCTGACAAATGGGTTAAGCAGAATTATTCAGATGCTCTGGGGGCCACAGTTGCCCGTTTGAAAGATAAGTGGATTAGTATGCGGAGGGCAGCGAGTTCGAAACTAGATTCAACCAAAGATCGTCGTGTTAGTGGGACCCGGTGTACGTTAAATCTGTCTTGGCCTCAACGTCCTCACGTTTGCGTGGGGGTTAGGAGAGTGTGTTTCAGCTCAGGCCTCGCCATCTGACCGTAGTTCAAAATGAGACGATGCTGTCGTCGAATCTCTGGGGTGGATCCCGGACTGTCGCCAATGCCCATTGTGATATTCCAGTGCGATGCTAATTTATTCAGCTACATACCTACCTCGAGCCAAAAAGGTGAAATAAAAATAGAGGGAATATGGAATACTGGCTTATCTAAGTCGATCTCCGTCTCTTCTAGCGGTGGCTACTAGCGTGTCTTTGTTGAACTCCGAGTCGGACACAGTTGCGTGGACGATTCTATTCTGGACCTTAGGTAGGTATGTCGATATTAAACTCGTGAAAAGTGAATCGTTTCTTCAGTTCGATTCTTTCGAAACTTGTTTCTACAGTCAGTCAACTATGTTTATTTATGATTATAGATTTATTGAATCAATGAAAGAGAAGTGAAATTCGATTTTTTTTACGAAGGAAACTGTAAATTGAGATGACTGGGTGTGTTTTTGTTTGGCATTTAGTTCGTACCATTTTGAATTCGTGTAGAGAATTTGAACTATTGTGTCAATCTTTATGGAATTTTGTCACAGTTTTATATGAATACCGATTTTGGAATTTCACCCAAAAGGTATTTTCCGAGGTTTTATACACATGCGTATAAGCTCACTTTTCACGAGTTTATTATACACTGACCCTACCTACGGTCCTAAACAGATTCGTCCACACAACTGGCTCCGCAGTTCAGCAAAGACAGGCTTGTTGCGGACCCTGCACGGCTCTGAAATGAACACGGAAAGCGTCCTCCCAATCGTGTCCACCACCCCTTTCGAGAGAGAGAGGTGAAAGGGTCTCCCATTCGAGTATCAATGGATCCATTACACGCGAATGGAGGAATGGTTGAGGTGCGAAGGGGGCGTTCCGCGAAAGGGCAGAAGAAGAGGATTATGATAACGATGATAATCCTTTCTCTCTGGGAGAGAGGTGTTTACGGAAATGCCCTTGAGAGAGTCATGAGCTACTGACTCCTGGCATTGCTGCTGCTGTGGGAAGGTTGTTGACGTCCAACGGATTCGTCTTTACTTACTCGGGGTTGCGAACATAGGCGAAGGTTGAGAACCATCCTATTCGATTTTAAAGGCTCGAGTGCCACACATTCAAGGAGTAGAAGCATTGGGTTGGTCTTGTAATACTGAAATAAGAGAGTAACTCCAAAGAGACATTGAATAATCGTAATGAGACATCGCGAAAGACAGACAGACAATCATAAGGCGAAGTCTCCACTTGCGATTTCGAGTGGCGGCGACCCAAAAATCGCTGCCGCAGAGAATCTACCAGGTGCACACACGACGATAGATAAATCGTTGAGTTAGAACACTTTTCGAATGGATGTCGTTGAAACTACTTGTGCGATCGCTTTTTTGCTTCGGGAGAGAAGTAAACGGAGGAAGCATCGTTATTGGGTACATCCAATAACAAATCAAAGGGCATTTTTTATCAATTATAATCGTCCATCATCACCTCCGGTAGATTCGTTGTCAGACATTTTAGACAAGTATTTGCAGTGTTTTAAACAGAGACCAGCGTCTTCTACTCGAGTAAAGGTTGGTTATATTCGGCCCTGCCTAATAACGACACGAAGGGCTGGGAGGTGATACACTCACTGCGTATTAGAAGAATTGCATCAAGTAGATGAACTGATTAGCGTATGAAGGAAACAGCAATGGAACACACATCAACTCATAAATATGAATGTGGAAATGGAGTTAGAATGGTGGTAATTTTCAACACATTGATGTAAACACTCAAAGGAAATATGCAGCAGCAAGAAGTTGAATGAACGTCGTACTGGAGCAACGCAATGGGATATTCCGGGATCCGTACTAAAGGGAAAGATTCGAGGACGACATGTGATTAACTACAACTGAAAGGCTACAGTGGGGAGAAAAAACGCACGGAGAAATAGAGACTTCTTGTTTGTGGCAGGGCGCACGTGGTGTCCCCTGCTTCGTTTTGTTAAGCTTCTTGGAAATAGAAATGTCCATATCTATTCCAAGACCACGTCAAAGCCAAGAATCTGCATTTGGGACGATTGTCACCTACTGCATTTTTTGAGTCACCATTTCATGCTTTGCTAATTTTCATCAGAAAACAACAAACTTTGAGTCGTAACGCGATTTTTCCCGAAGTACCAAAACCTTGTACGCCTTTCTGTAGAAACGTCAGTTTTGCAGATGCGTGCCTTAGACGCGGTGGTATGCCATTCCCTCGTCTACTGTAGGGGAAAAAAGCGTCCCTCAGAGAGCTCTTTTTTTTTTTATGCAAATCATCAAATAACGAACCAAAAATAATCCAACAAACACTCAGTAAGTTTAAACCACGGTCAGATGACAAAGCCAACATCTGAACTGGCACCCCCACTCTCCAAATTTTCACAGCACGCCAATGTGGAGACACTCGAGGTCACACCATGTTTAACGTGCACCAGGACCCAACTACATGACTGTCTTTCGTTCAATAGAGTTTCGAACTCGCAACCCTCCGCTAAACTTCCTAAGACTTGCTAAACCGCTGAACTTCCAACAGAGCTCCCTCATAAACATTAGGAAGAAGTGTTATGAGATTGAAGAGAACCGATTGGTTGGCTGCGTTTTATTGCGCAAGGACACTATTTGGCCATACTGTGCCAACGTATGTAACGTGCGTTTTACTAACAAAGATGCGACACATACAATCGGAGGAATCGAGCCGGTACCTCGGAAGGAAGGGGGTGAAACCTCCTCCCATGCAATACAGAATACAATAGAATATTCTTGATTACAAATTTAATTAATTCATTGCTTCTTAAAAAATCGAGTACGAAGGTGCATTGATGATATTTCCTCCTTTAAGTCAACACGAATATTCATTCATTACTTTAGGTCCATTTACAAAAGTGCTTTCTTATTTACTGGGGTTGGATATAAAATTATTGAACCATTTTAATATTTCATCCATACATAAGCACCTTTTCCCAGCAATTCATATTCTATTCGTTTTGAAATGGTCACATGGGTCTCTATCTTACACACTCTAAAGCTAGTGTCTAGTTAATAGGCAATAGGCTCTGTAACTAGTCTTTAGGTAGCACACACTAAATCTAGTTTCTAAATAAAACGCATTCTAAATGTTGCCTCTAAGAAAAACTATAGCTTTTCCCAATATAAAGCACTCTAAATAGCATCTAAGCTCTGTAACTAGTATCTAAACACTATAACTAGGCTTTAGGTAACACTCTAAAGCCAGTAATAAGTAACACACTCTAAAACTAGTATCTGAGTAGCGCTTTAAAACTAGTCTCTACTTCAAGGCCATTTGTAATTTCAAAATCACCACCTAAATAAAGAGCTTGAGAACAAAATGTAGCCACCTCCGAATTCATATCCTTGGTATATATATATATATATATATATATATATATATATATATATATATATATATATATATATATATATATATATAAATTTGTCAAATGTAATGTAAACATCCTACGCCGATTAGTTATAATGTCTGGTAACCAGCTGTAACAAAACGCTGATTGGCAACCAGCAAAGCGAAGACTTCACAATTGGATCAGCATCACAGAACAATCTCAATTTTATTTTTATTGCCACCAGCGAACACTATTCTCATGCGCATCACAAATGATACTTCGAATGTGATCCAGAGCCACGCGAGTTATTTTCATGCGTGGACATGCCGCCACCATCTCGCTTCACGATGAAGTAAGGCCATTGAAGAAACGCAGCACAGAGACATCTTAGCTTACGAATACCTCTCAACTGGCACAATCGGGTGATCAAAACTCTGCTAATAATCGCTCTAGGGTTTCTAATGATCGTCGAGGCATGCAGAAACGTCTTATCGCAGACATCGCGTGATATTCTGTCGAAGCAGGTAATGGTAATGGTAATGGTAATTTTTAGTTAACGTCGTACTAGAGCAACACAACGGGCTATTGACGACGGTCCGGGATCAGTCCCTTAAGGGAAAGATCCGAGGACTACACCTCGTAATTTTGAACCACGGTGAGATGACGAAGCAACACCTGAGCTGGCACCCCACTCTCCAAACTTCCACGCCAACCCAACGTGAGGACTTTCGGCCACGACAGATTTAAGGTGCACCAGCCGCCTCTACACCATACGCTTACAAACATCCATGCCCGGACCCGGATTCGAACCAGGAACCTTCCGATCTAGAGGCTAACACCTTAACCACTATACCGTTTGGTCGGCTCTGTCGAAGCAGGATCGCGGTAGCTCGGATGGAAGAGGCAACCGGAGGATATCGAGTTCGAATTCAAACAAAGACCGCCGAGCACCGAGGGGGCTGGTTCACGTTAAATCTGATGTGGCTTCAAGTGTCCTCATGTTGGCTCAGGTGTGACCTCGTCATCCGACCGTGGTTCAAAACGACGTGGTGTTCGGATCCTTCACTTCGGGTTTGATCCCGGACCATCACCAATAGCCCGTTATATTGCGTCAGTGCAATGTTAATTTCGGGGTAAAAAACAACATTTTTTTTCGAACAGTGTGATTGAAATGAACGGTCTTTCAGTGGAACGGATGTACAGCAACACGAGTTGAATGAAAGATCTTTCGAAGACCCTTCTTTTCACGAAATGAGGTTCCTTCCAAACGAAAGCGTCGTATTGAGCTTCTTGAATGCTGGACCTAGTTTCGAATGAAGCCAGTTGGGAATTCATTAAAGTGTCTAGTAAGCTAATCAACCCCACTGCAAACAGCTCTGAGATAAGCCGATGCTTTATTCCCTTCGAAATATTTTTTCTTGGTTTTCTTTTGTGCTATATATGTGACTTTTTAGAGCTAATGAGAAAGATGTTTTTTTACTAGACTTTTAAAGTACACAAAAGAGTATTAGCCTGTAGAAGCATGCGGTTTCTTAACCAGACAAGTCAAAAAAAAAGATTGACAATCTGTAGATGGTTTTGAAATCAACTAAAAGTGATGAGACCGTTTTCCGGATTTGGTTGCGTGCCATCTTTTGTCACCGCTTCGTTGAGAGACAATGTACGTAGGAGAAGGATTTTCAATGTAAAAAAGCAAACAAACTAGACGCTCGGTGAAGATTTTACTTCTGTCCAAATACTTTTTACCATGATACATATAGAGGTTACCTTAAAATGTAGTTTACGTCCGTTACGACAGCGTTTAATCTAATTGGGTTGTTAATTGTCATATATTAATTTATTCTTGTAATTTTTAATAGCGGAGCTCTGAAATCGCATTCGAAATACATTCAGGAACACGTATTGCCACAGATAGAAGTCGACCCACCGGTCTGGTGGTTAAGGTGTCAGTCTCTAGATCGGAAGGTTCCTGGTTCGAATTCGGGTCAGTGTATGGATTTTGGTAAGCGTATTGTGTAGAGGCTCCTTACTGGTGCTGGCTGGTGCACCTTAAATCTGTCGTGGCCGAAAGTCCTCATGTTGGCTGGGGGCGGAAGTTTAGAGAGCACCCGTGCCAGCTCAGGTGTTGCCTCGTCATCTGACCGTTGTTCAAACTGACGAAGTGCTGTCCTCATATCTTTCCCTTAGAAGATTGATCCCGGACCGTCGTCAATAACCTGTTGTGCTGCTCTAGTATGACGTTAACTAAATATCTCACCAAATTGCCGCAGATGGATGCTTGGCAGAAAATGGCTCTTACAGAAATTCCGTTTGCATTCGGAGCTCATGTGTTCACCTCGTTAATCGAACGTGATTGAAAAAGACGTTGTCTTGGAATCTTTCCCTTCGGGATTTTCCGTCGCCAAAACCCCGTTATGTTGATCCAGTGCGACGTTAATTAACTACCTACTTCAATACCGTCCGTTCGCATTCTTCTAATTCTAAAAATGGAGTTGTATTTGTCAAATTTCGGTATTTTTTATTCTTAGACCATTTTTGAGATTGAATTGTGTATTTTCTCGACCCTTTTTTCATATTTTTATAAAATGTTTTGGTCATTTTTCAAATTATTAGCTAAATGCTGAAATTAAAAAAAACTCTCATTTTATAAAAATGCTATGGAAACATTCCCGTCGCAATCATTTATCCGCAGTTTCACATTGGAAAAGCAACGGTTAGCAACTGGAAGGGTTACGAGTTCGAAACTGGGTCCACCCAAAGTCCTTCCTGTACGAGTAGGTCCGTTCAATCTGATGTGGCTTCAAGTGTCCTAAAGTTGGCGTGGAAGTTTGGAGTGTGCCCGATCAGGTGTTGAACTCGTTCTCTACCGACCGTGGCTCGAAATGCGAGGGATCGGTCACTGATCCCGTCAACATGAGCCGCTGTGTTGCTTCAGTGCGACGTTGATTCGACTACCCCCCTCTCCACCTGTAGCATCGTTTGAATACTTGAGGTATCCGGACACATTCGAGACCCTTTTCTTTTAAATGTGCTATAGAAACATTTTAATGATATGTTGACTGTTGTTAAACAATGGCACTGGGCTATAAATATTTAAAATATATATTAATAGTTTTGTAAAAATGATAATTATGAATGAAATTTTAAAGAAATGTGTCAAATGTGCTACGTGTAAATCTCTTCAACCCATTTGAAAAATGATGCTACGAAAAAAAACTACATGCATTGTTCTAGGGAATGAACACGAATCGAAAGGACATTGAAATAAACAAAAATTTTACACACATTATTTTGTTCATTACTTTTGTAACCCAAAAAAAAGTAAGTTTTAAATTTAAATTTTGAAAGGTTTTTGGTCTTTTAATGGTGTTTTATGTTATCCATACCCAGTTTCGATTTTCCCGCCTTGATTAAAATCTTAATATCTCTGCAACGAATTCACTGAGAGAAAAAATCAAGTATATTTTGGATAGTCCAATAGATACTTTATCATATAAGAACAAATGTGTTATTTTTTTGCAATTTTTGGTCAAATATGTCATTTTTAACGTTTTCGGACCCTTTGACAGTTAACACTTCTGGTGGCTGTCTCAGTAAAACTGGTGAGATCTTGAAGGACGAGAAATTTTGCTATTAGAAGAAACGAATCGAATCTCTATTGAATCGTCATTAAAAAAACCACACTGTAATCATCAGAAGGAATTCATTCGTCATTTTTGATGACGAAATATCTCGTCATTCGCAAACTCTCTTGATGGACGAGATATCTCGTCGAAACCATTCGGAGGGTCATAAACTTATCAACCACATAGATGAGTTCGTCTGTGGTAGAGACGCATTTGTAGATTGACGATGCACAACCTATCTCTACAGTTATCTCCTGAATAGGAAAGGCTTTCCCCCCGTTCTTCACAGGTGGCTGCTTCGATAGCTCCATTCTTCGGATTAGTTAAGATGGCTCAATTGTTTAGCTATTATTCGGTCTACGAGTCTGCTGGAATACCGAAATGTGTCCTCCATTAGGGATCGTTATGGGTCTACAACACGTGATTAGTCGAGTCAACATGCAAGGACTGGTTGAATGAAAATAAAATGAGAAGGAACAGAAAAAGAACTACTGCAAGACATTAAGCATATCCAATACACTGCTGTTTGTAAAAAAATGCAACACCATGAAGGAATCATCCGAATGAAATGAAATTTGCTGGAAATTTCATTTCATTCGGATGATTCCTTCATGGTGTTGCATTTTTTACAAACAGCAGTGTAAAGTGAATTGTATGTGAGCTAAATAGAAACTGTGTACAGAGAGAGAGAGAGACAAGTCAGATGAATTGACGGGATTCTTATGCCCGAAGACTTAAAGTTATAATCTTAGCAGTCGTCTTTCGTCCTCAGCTCCCAGAACTAGAGTCCGTTCTCCTGTTGATTTGGGCGAGACACTCTGCAATTGCTGGATGAGTCATGCATGGGTGTTTCGAGTACGCTTGAGTATATATCCAAAAGGAACCGCTTTCTTTCGAATCACCTGTTCCTTCAAAGTACATGGTCCAATACTATTTCTCTTTCATCCTTATCACTCTAGTCTGCGGTTTCATTGTTAACTATTCGTCCCTTCACGAGTTCCTTAGAATAAGGAGAGACCCACGCTATTCTCAACAAGCAACATCTCGTAACTTTACCACTTACGTATAAATTGAAGTAATAAAAAATTGTGAAAGAACTCTTCTCCACTTGGGGAAGCAACATTACTCTCAGTCTCAACGGATCATTCTTCTCTCGGAATTATGCGTGCGCCCGCTTTGTTGCTTTCTTAGGCTGAGACAGGTACAGAAAAAACTAAAAGCTTCTTTTCTTAAAAGTGACTCCTGCTTTACTCCCCTGGACAAAGTAAACGAGCTCACTCCTTTATACTGTTACTAGCCACTGCGTGGCCAGCACGGCGTTGCCCGTGCCTGTACTTTTCGTGGGGTCAGGTGTGACCACTGCTCGCTAACCCAAGGTGATTGCTAAGAATTCCTATATCGCAAACCAACACACGGGCAACGCCGTGATATGAGGTATTATTCTTGTGTAGAATTTTCCGCAGATTTCAAATCCGTTGAAATTTTTATTCTGTCTTTAACGAATTCGCTTTTACGAAAAAGAACTGAACAATACCTGCCAAAATGTTTTTTATTTTTTGCTCTCCACTGAAATCGAAGAGGGCACGAAATGCAATCTGTTTATTTTTGGATAGGGAAAGTTATCGTGACGTCACAATCTCGTGCGAAAATATAAAAGATATATTCAATTTAAAAGTTACTTACATAAAAAAGTCACATTTTTTGGGTATGGATCTAAAGTGAAATTATCCGCAGATTTCAAATCCGCTGAAATTTTTAACTCTTCTTTAACGGTCTAGGAGATAAAAAAAGAACAAATAGACTCCAGTTAAAAGATTGTTTGTTTTTATCGTCTGGCTGGAAAATTATTCATCAGCTCGCCGGAAACGAAAATAATAAATTTAGAATCTTATCTCTTCTATGCTGTAGCAATCAATAATGATTCAATTTCATTAAATTCAATATTAGGTATCGATGTAAAGTAAAATTTTTCGCAGATTTCAATATCGTTGAAATTTTCATTCTATTTTTAACGATCGCTGATATAGAAAGAAAGCACTGAAGTACGCCATTCATAACTTTTTTTTCATTTGCTTCACTCGAATTAGTTGCTCAGGAAATCAAAATGAATGAATCTCGAATCAAACGAAGGTCAAATTCTTCGTGGAATCGAAATTGGAAAAAATAAAAAAGTTACAATTTGCAAATTATTTTTATTTTAAGAAAACATCTCGTACTTTTCGGTAACGATCTAATGTAAAATTTTCCACAGATTTCAAATTCGTTGAAGTTTTTACTCCATCTTTAACGATTTAGGAGATAGAAAAAAGAACTGCAGAACTCCAGTTAAAATTTTATTTGTTTTGTTCGTCCACTTAAATCGTTGCTCGAAAATTCAAACGGAAACGAGAAAAAATAAATGTTAAGTCTGTCATCTCTTTATACTGTTGCCATTCTAAGAAAAACAATAATAATTAAATTCCAATAAATTAATTAAAAAAAATTCTAGATAAAATTTTAAAATTTGGGCGCGAAAGAGAAATCGCAAAAACATTGGACTACCTGTGTGCCAAATCTCATTGTTGCAAGTGCCACAGATTCATCAGAACAGTACTCACAATAGACAGACACACAGGGAAACATATAGCCTTTTATAATAGTAGAGAAGATTCATATCAATTATTGTTATTCATATCATTGATTGTTATTCATATTATTGATTGTTAATCATATCACTGATTCGTGTATTCATATCATTCGCAGTACTTACTACTTCCGTATAAGCACGACAGATTACTTATTATTTATTTCTAGCGTAACCCCTCGATATATTTACTTGTCCTCCAATTCGTTTTCGAGCAGAGAGATCTCAATCTGTTTCCTTAGAATTGGGAGTTCAAAATTCCCCTTTTCAAACAGAACAGAGAGCGTCATCTTTTGAGACGTGAATATCTTCAGAATGACGTCAAACCGTCCACCTTTTCGGGTACACTGCATATTTGGGCTATTTAATGACAGTGACACTCGCCTCACTGTGATGTCACACAGCTACTGTGCAAATCACGATCCTAAAATGTTGAGGGAGGGGGTAATTAAGAAACACATTTGCTCACATATCTCTGACACTTTTCTTTCAATTCGGTTTCAAACCAAGTTAATAAATTATAGAAATCAAGTCTGTCGAAACTGGTTAGCGTTTATAGGAGCACAACTATTTTTGTTGAAACACAGAATAGTTGCCCCAGATAAACCGCTTGGACTTTGAACTCGATGCGCTTTCTCCGCCATCTGAGCATCACGATTTCTCATAAATTACGAACACATCTGGAAAAAAAAAACCCTATTTTAACCCCTTTGGGATGCTGAAAGTGAAAGATGTATCGCTCATTAATCAAGGCAAAGGTTTCTAGGTCATCCCGTCCGAAAGGCACAAAAGAGCCAAATGATCTGATAAAAGACGAAGCTCATTTGTTTCCCGAGATCTCATTCACGGGAATCTGGGGCTGTTCTTTCTGTCGTCATCAATCGGCAACTCTTGGCTAACACGAATGAAGAACGTTTCCGATGCACGAGGCGAAGAATGAAGATGGCGCACGTTCATGTGACCTTCAGTTTGGCATTCTCGACGGATGGAAATTTTCCCGCGGTGATTTGAAGAGGAATCAGCAATTTCTTGTGATGAACTAACAAATTTTTCTTAGCTATTTAAGAAAAATAGCTGCTTTTTGTTCTGGATGAGGTTTGACTAGACCGTCGCACTAGGGGGGGGGGTCACGAAAAATCACTTTTCGAATTTATACCGGGGTACCCCCCGCCCCCCCTTAAAAATTGCCAATAGATTAGAAAATGTGATTGGCAAAGTTTCAGCTCAATCTGATAATATTAACCCGTGCCTCATTGAGGGTAAAGAAAAGCAGCGATTCTTAGCATGAAATCGTAGTTTTTACTGCTTTAAATCGAAACTATTCGTTCTAGAAACATGGTTCTTGTCTTATTTCATAGGAAATTTTATCGACTTGAAATTTGATCTAATCCATTTTTTTTTTGCTAAAACTGATAGAATGGTACTCAGCATTTCTCAGGTAAGGTCGTAGTGGATATCCTCAAAAGTGAATTTTCAATGCAAAGCCCTAAAAACATTACAATATTCAATTTCATCTGTTTTCCAGATTTTACTTTTTGTATTTTTCATTTTGTACATTAAAAAGGCTTTTTTTAGTTATTTTCAGAAGTAAATTCAATCACATTCAAAATTAAAATGAAGGAATAAAGAGTAAAGAAGAGGAAGAGAGGAGTAAAAATGACAACAAATAGTGTTCAAATGTATTTGATTAATTATATTGTGGAATTATTGATCACACACACATTATCTTATTATTATTTTAACATACAAATTAGGTGCTAATTACAAATTTAGGTGGTAATGTCAAAGATATTGTAGCTTTTAGAGTCTTGAAAAATGTGCCTACATTAAGATACAACTTTTAAAAGAACTTCAGATACAACTTGTGAGTGGTATTTAGCATTTTTCAGGCATTATGTCATGACTCATGGAATTTAATTCGAGGGAGAAGTGTCATACGACTCCGCAGACAGCAATTCCGATAATAAACAACTGATCTCATCAAAAATAGATATAGAAATTCCTATTTAGAGGGAGTTGTTGTACACTGGGATGGGAAATTGCTTCCAGATTTGTTGAGTAAAGAAAATGTGGAGCGGATAGCGATTTTGATTACTTGTGGCGATGAAGAACAGTTGATAGCTGTTCCAATCCTTGAAAATAGTATGGGGATAATTCAGGCAAAAGTTGTACTATCAGCAGTTGAGCAGTGGGGGCAGTTGGGAAAAATCCAGGCAATGTGTTTTGATACCACGGCAGTAAATATTGGTCGCCTTAGGGAAACCTGCGTTTTACTAGAGAAGTTATTAGAGAAAAACCTTCTGAATTTAGCATGTCGCCACCATATTTTAGAAGTTGTTTTAAAAGCAGTTTTTAATTGCAAAATGGTCACATTCACTGGTAATCAGCCAGATATTTTTTGATGATTCCAGACTGGATGGTTTAGCTAGACAAGAAGAAATATAAAACAGGTATAAAAGTTGAAAATATTAGAAATAAAATAAGTAGTTCAGACCATATTTCAAGTTTTCTTTTTGAACAATTAAAAAACCGACAGCCCAGGGATTATTATTAAGAATTCATTCAACTTTGCTTAATTAATTTAGGATGTCTTCCTCAAAAAGACATTACTTTTAGAGTACCTGGTGCTATTCATCACGTCAGATAGATGGCAAAGGCCATTTATTCTTTCAAAATGTATATTTTCAGGGATCAATTTTCGTTAACTGATTTAGAGAGAAAAGGTATTGAAGATATTTGTTTATTTATAGTCAATATTTATGTAAAAGCATGGTTCAATGCCCACAAACCCACTTTGTTCCCCAACCTAGACCTACAATTATTAAAATCTTTAGTTCAAAACAGGAAAATTGACAAAGAGGTTGCAGACAAGGCACTGTCTAAAATAATAAAGCTTAGTAGTACCTCAACTCGGAGCAAGTTGCCTTTTCATTTTTCGATGATACTTTGCGAAAAAATATCAAAACATGCATGGTTGAAAAATTAAGGTCAGAAGTAGAAAATGATGATGATAATGATGATAGGGATGTAAAACCAAAACTCAATGTACAAGTTGTTCATTTATTGGACAAAGAAGTTGATTATTTAGTTTCTCTTCGGACTCTAAATGTTTTAAGAGATTTGAAATCGATACAGATTTTTTAAATACTGGTCCCGATGTATGGTGTGAAAATCAACATTATTTAAAAGCTAAAAAAATAGTGAACGGTTTAAAGGTTGTTAATGACACTGCTGAGAGAGGAGTAAAAATAATTAAAGACTTTAATTCCTCTTTGTCGAAAGACGAAGAACAACGGCAGTTCCTTTTACAAGTTGTATTTGAATGTAAGCAAATTTTTCCGGACTCTTCAAAAGCTACAATATCTAAGACATTATCACCTTAATTTGTAATTACCACTTAATTTGTATATTTAAATAATAATAATTTTTTTTCTAATGGCGGTCACATTTGACCTAAGTCATTGGCCACTACAAGGCCGGAAGTGATGGCCACTTGTGAAGGAGCACCCAGTCGGAGGACCATCATTGCCCCTAACAATTTATACTTCGTAATTTTGAACCATGTTCAGATGACGAAGCAACACCTGTGAGCTGGTGTACGCTTACAAACATCCATGCCCGAACCCGGATTCGAACCGGGGACCTTCCGATCTAGAGGCTAACACCTTAACCACTATACCGGTTGGTCGGCAATATAACAATATAATGATGTATAATTCAACTATATAATTAATCAAATACATTTGAACACTATTTGTTGTCATTTTTACTCCTTGCTTCCTCTTCTTTACCCCTAATTCCTTCATTTTGAATTTGAATATTGTTGGATTTACTTTTGAAAATACCTCCAACAAAAGCCGTTTTAATGTACAAAATTAAAAGTACAAAATCAAAATCTGGAAAGCAGATGTAATTGAATATTGTAATGATTTTAGGGCTTTGCCTGAAAATTCACTTTTGAGGATATTCACTACGACCTTACTTGAAAAGTGTTAAATACCATTCTATCAGTTTTAACAAAAAAAAAAGTGGATGAGTTCAATCTTCAAGTTAATAAAATTTCCTATGAAATAAGAAGAACCAGTTTTCTAGGACGAATAGTTTGATTTTAAGGAGTAAAAACTACGATTTTTTTTCTAAAAATCGCTGTTTTTCTTAACTTTAACCTCAATGAGGCACGGGTTCATATTATCAGGTTGAGCTGAAACTTTGCCAATCACAGTTTCTAGCCTATAGGCAAGTTTTAGGGTGGTGCCGTGGAAGATTGGGCGAAAAAAAAATTCCCCATATACCTTGTAACCACCCACTTGTCGCACATACAAAACCTTACGCGTAAGATGAATAAATTGTACGAATAGCTTGATCACAGGCCTAGAGACCAGATGCTGCCTTCCAAAAGGTGTTGCGTGAACCAGATACGGCTATAGGGATAAGTTTTCCCAGCCGCAGATGCGACCTTACAAATATATTGAACGGATCCAAAGACCAGGTAAGGCCATCCGAATCAATTGAACCAGATCTCAGGATACTTTAAGCACATCTGCAGTCCTGATCCGGCATCGAAATATTTCTATCCGGCCCAGCAAACGATATACCACTCTCCAAAACGTCTTAACCTACCCGCCGGTTAGGTACTGCCCTCTGAAAAAATTTTCCTGATCAGCTACAATCCTCTAAATAGGGTTGTCTCGCGTGCAGACCAGATATTGCTAGAGAATATCCACACAAACACCTTTAATTCCATCGACTTTATTTATTAACCAATTTCAAAAATAATCGTACCATAAGAAAGAGTACAATCTAAAGTATTCAGTGATGTATTCAAATTCTAAAAAATAACAGTATTAAGCTGTAGATATGGCAGTTTTAACAAAACGAAAATATCCCAATATTCCGAAATTTGTAGAACCAACTTTTGATCGCATCGAATTTATTTACTAACCAATTTCAAAACGAATTGTACCGTAAGAAAGAGTGCATTCTACGGTATACTGCGATATTTTTAAATTCAAAAACTAATAATAATAAGTCATAAATACGACATTTAAAAAAAATGCAACGAAAATGTCCCGATTTTTCCCGAATTTAAAAAAAAATATATTATCAGGAACTAGATTGAAATTTCGAATTTTTAGCAAATTAAAAATTATTTTGCTCACTCGCATTAGAAATTGCGCTCTTTCCACTCGACACTTAATAAACCTTAAACTAATAGCTGCATAGGAAAAAATTTTTTATTCGTTTTGTTCCCTGAATATTTTGAACAAGCCTTGTCAATTTTGTAATTTTCTGATCGGTTTCTCGGGAAACCGTCAAAGAATCGAGCTAAACAACACAAATTTCACTTCTGTGGAGGCGGCAAAAATGAAAATGTTGGTGGATCAGGACGTCATCAGGGAGGAGACTGATCTACAGGGTGGTCCCGAATTCATGGTACAAACTTTAATGGTAGGTACAGGACATTGTAACAATGATTTATTGTATAGGAATGTATAGTCGCAAGTGACGCGGTGAGGCGAAAACAGGGGAAATAACGGCCGAAAGGAAAAACAAAGATTTTATTGAAAGCGTTGTTGACAAGTGTCATGTTTACAGTAATTGTTCAAAATTGCGTCCACCAGTATCGATACATGCTTGACAGCGTCGGTGGAGCGATTGGCGTACACGTTCAAAGATGCCTGGTATTTCACGCACACCTGCAGCAGCTACAGATAAGCGAGCGACGAGATCCTCATCTGAGTCAACTGGAGTCTCATAAACAAGATGCTTTAGATGTCCCCATAAAAAGTAATCGAGGCTCGATAAATCGGGAGATCGGGGTGGCCAAGGGACTGGTCCACCACGCCCAATCCATCGAGTACCAAACGTGGCATTCAGGTAATTCCGTACATCAATGCTGAAGTGTGCTGGCGCCCCATCGTGCTGAAACCACATGCGGTTACGAATGGCGATCGGAACATCATGCAGCAGTTGTGGTAACACTTCTTTCAGAAAAATAAGATAGCTTCCGCCAGTGAGCCGCGTGGGTAGTAAGTATGGGCCAATCAAAAAGTCGATGTTCAACAGCGGCTAGACATCTACTGCCCTCTACCGGCAATGATACCAACCGATCACTCCATTTCTCTTTCCTTTTATTTCCCCTGTTTACGCCTCACCGCGTCACTTGCGACTATACATTCCTATACAATAAATCATTGTTACAATGTCCTGTACCTACCATTAAAGTTTGTACCATGAATTCGGGACCACCCTGTATACAACACACTATGGTGTTTTCTGCATATATATGAGTCGCAAAATGCTAAGAAATTGCGTCTCATATATTTATGTAGAAAACACCATATTGTGTTGTATGCGTCAGTCTCCTCCCTGATGACGTCCTGATCCACCAACACTTTCATTTTTTATAAATTCCTCTGGGTTTTTATTAATTTAATTTTTTCTTGTTTTAGAAATTATATTGCTTACCATGGCATGGTTAGTTTTTACTTTCGCCTTTTTGTTGAATATCCCTGCTTTTCATTTGTTCTTTCGTTATTTGAATGATTATATATATATATATATATATATATATATATATATATATATATATATATATATATATAGTTACAGTAACGAGCTCAATAAGGTGTTGACCCGCCTCTAGCCTGGATGCAAGCTGCCACACGGCGTGGCATAGACCGATAAAGCTCCCGGATGGTCTCCTGCGGTATTTTTTGCTCCAATTGTCGGACTTCGTCATCAACATTCCCTACCGGATGCACTCGCCTTCCCAACATATCCAAGACATGCTCGATGGGAGAGAGATCTGGTGATCTGACTGGTCAAGGAAGTGTTTGACAAGCTTGAAGACAGTTCATAGCAACACGTGCCGTATGTAGTCTGGCATTGTCTTGCTGAAAAATAAGCCCAGGGTACTGCGAAAGGAACGGTAGCAAAACAGGTCTCAGAATGTCGTCAACGTACCGCTGTGCAATACGTGTACCTCTAATGACGACCAAAGGGGTCCGGCTATCAAAGGAAATGGCACCCCAGACCATAACTCCTTGTTGAGGGCCCGTGTGGCGTGCAATAGTGAAAGCAGGATCGGCACGATGCCCTGGGCGTCTCCAGAAACGTCTTCGATGATCGTCAGGACACAGTTGGAAGCGAGATTCGTCGCTAAAGACTATACGTCCCCAGTCAGCATCATTCCAGCCTGATCGAGCCAAGCACCACTGTAATCTGGCTCGACAGTGCGCAGGCGTGAGTGGCAGGTGGCGTAACGGTCGGTACGAGCGTAGATTTTGCTCTCTCAGCCGTCTGTGAATGGTCATGGTGGACACTCGTGTGTGGGTCGCACGACTGATGGTTGATAGCGATGAATCAGGCGATGTGACAGCTGATCTGACAATCACTCTGTCCTCGCGATCTGTTGTGGCCCTACGTCGACCGCTACCATCATGACGCACGATGAAATCTGCCATTGTCCACCCACTCTTGCCATCATCTTCTAATCGCCACATCGCTTCGACTCACATGACGAGCAATTCTGCGATTTGCCCAACCTGCCTCTTTCAATCCAATGATACGACCTCTTTCAAACTCTGAAAGTTGCTCGTAATGAGTTCGAATCCTGCGGCGAGGCATTTTTTCAGTCGTTGAAAGGCATCCTAAATCGCAATGCAGCATAAATTTTTAACAACAGTTCAAGAACAACTCCTTATACACATCTGCTGGATGCGCAGTTCCGATGCGCTGGAGATCGCACTATTCATTCATTGGACACCAAATTATAATCATTTGCATAGTTGGTCACAACAATTTTGCATACGAAATTTCAAAGCAATCGGATGATTCCTTCGTACAAATATATATGTGTGTGTGTGTGTGTGTGTGTGTGTGTGTGTGTGTGTGTGTGTGTGTGTGTGTGTGTGTGTGTGTGTGTGTGTGTGTGTGTGTGTGTGTGTGTGTGTGTGTGTGTGTGTGTGTGTGTGTGTGTGAAGTCACACATTCAATGAATTTTCATCCTGTGAATAATTGGTGTGAAAGAGTTCTAAGAATGAGAAAGGATGTGAAAAAAGATTTGTAACTCAGAAATTCCTGATGAAAAACAAATTCTGGTCAGAGCTTTAACAGTTTCGACCCTACAACCTTGATTGTTCTTATGATTTGTATAAAATTCTAATATAATATCAGGATAAGAAATAGAGGAAAACGGTCTATGATTATTAGAAGAAATTGGTAGTAATTAAATTATCCAATAGTTAATTAATTTAATTGTTTTGTGGTACATACGAAAGCACGATAAAAAAGCACAACAGAACTTTCTAAAAAGTGAAACAATTCATGGATTCTTTCAACCAACAGAAGTGGCTATTTAGACATTAAGTGTGTTGTGGTATAAAAGCAATATTTCACAACTGCAATCTCCATAGATTGGTGACATAGAGTACGAGGAATTGAAGATGATCTGGAGATTCCAAGAACTACTACGTTACTAAATTTTGACGAATGAAATTAGCATGAAACGCCCATTCATCACGTCTCATGGAGGGTTCTTTGATAAAACATAAAATAACCTAGGTGGCTGAGCCCCTTCTGCAGCCCAGATTTAGAACCCTGCGCTCGCACTTCTGGCGTTGCCCAAACCTAAACTCACCTCCGAAAGGGAGGAGATTTCAGATCGCGTGGATGCGATTCAGAAGTTCACAATGAGGCAGTTGATGGTGATTCAAGCAGATAAAAGTACATTAATAAAGGTTCATTTAAAACAACATCGTAATATTTATAAAGGTTTTCAAACATATAAAGGTTCGTAACATATAAAGGTCCGTAGCATATAAAGGTCCCTTACATATAATGGTCCATACCAGTCTATAAAATAGGCGTCCATTTTATGAAATATCCAGAGTGTCTTGAAAAGCGACATTGGGAGAAATGTGTGAGGTTCCAAGGTGTCTGCTTAAAAGGAGGTTAGGTGCCAACAGTCCTAGGTGCAATGTACCGCGTTTCATATTCTATTACAAGATACTTTCCGGGTTCAGACCTCGTTTACACGAGGGCTTCCACCCAAACTTATGAAGGGAAGCAAATATCGCTGTAGACACAGTATGGCTCTAATGAGAAGTCAGATGATCTTGGGAGAGTCCATTTATCCAGGTCACTGGAGCGTGTGGGCAGAGAGGACTCAAATCCCAGGATCCAAGTGACGTGTAGAAGAACTATTTTGTCCCCAAGAAGGCAGGAAATTAGGCACACCATCAATTCCAGCTTTAATTTTAAAAAAGTGTATGAACATGTGAGGGGGGGGGGTACCAAGGTGATTATTTTGACGAAGACTAGGTGCCAAGGTCCTAGAAACAATGAATCATCTTTTGCGTTACATGGATGGACACTTTCCGGTCGGGATGAGAGGCGATTCCTTTCTTCCACGCTGAATCAACTCAACTTGAGACGCCGAGTCAGTTCTTCTACTTCTTGGGAATGAAGGGAACGTAATTGCAAGATAAAAGCGAAGAAAATATATTTGGAAATGAAAATTTATAATTTTTTGTTGTTGCAGTTTTGTGAGATAGTTGGAGTGCGTGGAAATGCGTGTTTCTCATGAAGGTGAGATAGATGAAGAGAGGCAGGTGTGTTTTGACCCCGAAAGAGCGTCGTGTAGAGCCATTCGAAGGTCGGTCGAGCACCATGGAACGTTGGCATGCATAAGTAGAAGATTTGTTGCTTACAGGTGGATTGCAACATATCACGACGAAGACGAGTAATACACTCGCGCTTCTAAAGACGCTTGATACGTTTTTCTGATGATATGAACTCAATTCCATTCGGGCCGTGGTTGCCCGGTAGGAAGAGTAAAGAATTTGCAACCGGAGGGTTGCGAGTTCGAATACAACCAAAGACCGTCGTTTATAGAGGGGGGTTGGTGCGCGTTAAATATGTCGCTTCCTCAAATGTCCCCACGTTGGCGTGGATGTTTGGAGAGTGGGGTTCCAGCTCAGGTGTTGCTTCGTCACCCGATCGTGGTTCAAAACTTCGTGCTGTTGTCCTCTCACTTCAGATCGGTCCCGGACCTTCGCCAATAGCCCGCCCTGTTACTTCAGTTTGACGTTAATTAAAATACCTACCTAGATTCTAAAACCTGTCAAAATGGTAATTGGTAATTTTTAGTTTACGTCGTACTAGAGCAACACAACGGGCTATTGACGACGGTCCGGGATCAGTCCCTTAAGGGAAAGATCCGAGGACAACACCTCGTAATTTTTGAACCACGGTCAGATGACGAAGCAACACCTGAACTGGCACCCCACTCTCCAAACTTCCACGCCAACCCAACGGGAGGACCCTGTCAAAATGTATATTCAAATAATGTTAAGTCACTCGTCTGAAAAGAATTCGTGTTACACTTATCGCCGGTTAAATTTTCGAGACTTAAGGGCAAATGGATTCTTTTCAATCGTGTCATCAGAAACATCACGTGACTCCTAAATTCTAGAAGATTTATTTGTGGAAGTGAATGAAGGAAGAAATGAAGGGTTTTAAAGAAGACCGAAGGAATAAACGCGCCTTCGTAATACGAAGCTGCAGCTGGCGTATAAATCGTTCGCCGTTTTCTTGTTAGGCAGTGAAAATCCGTTTGCTCAAGTAAGCAGCGATGATCGCATCAAAGATTTTCTTAAGGAATGTCGCGGGGAAAACCACAAAATCGATAACAGAACTACTTCAAAACAAAAATCTGTAATCGAGAATTATCAGTGCAATCCCAAACTATCTGTTTAATCAAGAATTCTCTGTTCAATCAAGTATCATCTGTACCATCTGATCAAGAATACCATTTATGTGTGAACCGAGAATTGTGCAGGAAAGAATGCAAATACGTTGATACTTAAGTGTTGAAATAATGCTTTTTCTGAATTCCGATCGCACAAATACGCCTTTTTGCCCGTGGAATTCGTCGAAACGATGTTTGACTGTGTTTTTCATATTGACAATTCTTTCAAGTCATCTCCATTGCATTCATACTCTCTCAGTTCATTTGCATTATTTGGTTGATCGGCAATGACCGTCGATTCATTAAATTCACTTTCATGGGCCTTTTTTATCAATGTTTCTGATCATTTCTTGAAACTATGTTTTCGTCGGCTTGACTCCTTTTAAAATTGAAACTTTCTGATTGCTTAATAATTTTAACACTTGATTCTATGCACGATTTCTTAATGATTTTACACTTTTTTGTCTTGCGCTTGAGTCAGCTTGTCCGTTCGTGGACCTTGCGTCATAAAACCCCACATTGCATTCCAGCGTCTTTCGGGTTAGAGCAAACTAGTATGCACCTTTTGTTAGACACAATTCTATAAATTTACGAGTATACAATTTGGCAGAGAGGTGTTCTCTACATTTCGTTGTGGGGCGTCACGTGTTTGGCATTCGAACGATGACGACTCTCCTCCAGGGGAATCGTCTGCGAAGGAAGATGGTGAGCAAGGAGGGAGCATCTGCAGACGACTGTTTGGCGGGTGCCAGGGGGGCGGCCGGTTATTGATCCGATGGGGGAGAGGAGATGGAAGAAGGATGGGGGAAGAGGAGAAAAATCGGGGGTGTTTGCCAACCCACCCCCCTACTTTATCGGCAGCATGTGAAACGCGCACCCAGGGAAAAAAAACCACCAAGGAGGATGAATGAGGAAGGATTATAACACGTAACTCTTAAAGTCGATTTTTTCCCTTTTAAAGCTCCCCCTCGTTAAGTAGGTGGGTTGTATTGAATTTCTATTCCCATGGGAAAAAAGGGAGAATTCTATTTTAAAATGAGAACACATCCCGAAATGAAAGGACGAAGAAAGCGTTTCATTTGCGTGTATCATCCGGCCTTTTAACCCTCTGAGGGGTTCACACGCAAAATTCTTACACTTTCTTGAGAAGCTTTTTCTAACTAGTTTCGACCTTCTCGGCCAATAGATTCTTTCTAAAGGATTCTTTTCTACGGAGAGGAGAATCTCTCTCTTTCTGAAAAATTAGAATCTAAGGAAAGGAACAATATCGTTTTTCTATGGAGGATTGTAATCCAATGAATGGACTAATGTAATCTTTCTGAAGAATTTTGTTCTTCGGGAAAGAGCAATAGAATATTTCTAAAGGATTCTATTATAAGAAAAGGATCAATAGTGAGCGAATCGTTCCAAACAATTTTAATCTAAGGAAAGGATCAATAGTGAACGAATCGTTCCAAACAATTTTAATCTAAGGAAAGGACCAATAGAATCGTTCCAAACAATTTTAATCTAAGAAAAGGACCAATAGAATCGTTCCAAACAATTTTAATCTAAGGAAAGGACCGATAGAATCGTTCCAAACAATTTTAATCTAAGGAAAGGACCAATAGAATCGTTCCAAAGAATTTTAATCTAAGAAAAGGACCAATAGAATCGTTCCAAGGAATTCTAATATACGTAAAGGTTCAATCTCGAATCTTTCCAAAGGATTCTAATCTAAGGAAAAGACTACGAGAATCTCTTTAAAGGTTGAAAGAATCCACGAATTCTTTCCACCCGTAAATGGGGTTGCTCAGTCACGGTGTGTGTTTTGGGGTGAAAGCAACGGTACAGTGCTCTGAAATCTCTCGGGATGAATTGCATTTCAGTCCCGGTGTTGAAAAGTGGATGAAAAGGATCCCCCGGAATCCTGAAATGGGAAGGCGGTCCTTTGGATTCCGAAATTCCATCCCTCGGATTGAACCGAATGATACTTTTCATTGAAAATATGAATAACATTTCAGTTACTTCATGCACACATTTGATTGCTACAGACATAATCTTTTAAGGTCAATTAATCATCCATCTTACAGAAATCATTACTTTAAGGAGTTCTATGCCTCTTACAGCTAAAAACGCACTATTCGCGGAGTCTAATTGATGTGAAATAAGAAAGTAATGCTTACTGAAGTGGGAATTGTACATTTCAACTCTATCGTACTTATAGGATGGGATTATTACTACGAGACTTGACTATTTAAATTATAGCTATTTAAGTTTTTAAATCTATTTAAATTTTGGAATAAATAAACCTTTCAATCAACAACTTGAAGGTTATAAAGAAAAATGAGATCTCCCTTTTCATCTGTTAAAACTAAATAACAATTCCTTCAGTTGCCATTCTTTGTAGATCATTCACACACTAATTGAAAACAAATCGTCGACTTAGAGCAGAAACTCATTAGCTAACACAAAATACACCAGTACAACCATTTGAATTATTAGGTTTCAAGTGGAATTATAAACACTAGGGGGCCTGCCCCCTGCTCGCTAACGCTCGCCAACCCCCGGAGGATTGCTTCGCAATCCTCATTGGTTGGCTGCGCGAACCTATGCTCGCTTCGCTCGCCTCAATGAAGACATGTGTCCTAGCAGAAGGGATTGTTTACAAAATATGTTACCAAAAAAATGTTTTTCAAATCTAAATTTGCTGTATTACAGAAAAAATATATACAGTATCTCTAAAGTCAGAATTCAAATGAAAACTTTGTGCAAATTTTAACTCGAAATGTGAGCGTTGCTTTGGAAATTGAATACCCAGCATGTTGTTTGTGTGTACATTTTCCCAGCACTCAAACGACCCACACTTTTTCATTGAGTTTGTTGCCGAAAGTTGTAGTGCAAGCGTCTTGTTGAACTATAATTGTTGGCCCTGAAAAGGACCGTTTTTTAAATGGCCCTGAAAAGATCCTCCGCTTTCTTTGATTTCTATTATAAACTAACTGCAACAACTCATTAAAATTTCCTTCTTTTTTTTTTCTCAATAAAATTTCATCCGATAACGTTATAAATTCAATCGATGCGCGAGACTTCGCGATAAACAAACAATCGTACAGTGTTGCCAAAACGCGATTACAAATAACGTCTTTTTTGCGTGCCACGTAAGAGAATTATATCTATAGATTTTGTCAGAGTTAAATTGGGTTCTAACAGATTGACTCCAGGTCAGTATAGTGGTTAGCGCATTCGTCTGCCACGCTGAGGGGTCTGGGTTCGAATCCCGGTTAAGTCAGGGTCGTAAAATTGTGCTGTCCTTTGTGAGGGGTAATGATGGTGGCCCACAGGGTACTCCTTCACAAGTGGCCATAGCTCCCGACCTTGTAGTGGATAATGATTAATAATGCAAAGTGCTCGCCATTGGGAGGATAGGTTCTAAAAGATTGCAAGAAGGTGATAATGCATTTCACATTAAAACGCATAAAAGTATTTAGTGTAAAAAAAAAAGCACTTCCGAAAAATGATAGTTAATGAGTTTCTGCTCTAAAAGGAAATAAATATTTTACCATAAGCACGAAAGGTATTGTTTGTCGTTGATTGGTATATCCAAGATTCTTTTGACACGCAGTTGGTAGGTGGTAACTTCTTTTGTGCTTTGTCGTTAAAAACGAAATCATGAATGATAGAGGGTGATTTTGGAAAGGGGTTTCAGCAGAAGTACTTTTTATACCCACAACAAAACTTAAACATTAGGCAAGACAAAATAAAAGACGAAAAAGTCTGAATCTCACTGGCATAGTAATTCAAGATCCGAAAAATGATAAAAGAAATACCTAACTAATTGTACACGTACTTCTAGAGTTTGAAGACCACGAATGGATTTCCATCTATAACTCGGGAGCTGTTGACAAAATGATAAAATAGCCGACGCTTCAAAAAAATCAGGACCCTGGCAACAACTAATGTGTGAATTGTACCGAGTTTACATTTAAATGATCCGGTAAAGGAATACTGCAGCGCACTGACATCATTTATTCTTCACCATATGATGAGTCATCTAGCTCTCTCTCTCTCACTCACTCTCAGATAAGGAAATGTGATTTTCCAGCAAGCACACGGTTTTATGAAGCAGACTTTTGAGCCACTGTAACAAAAAAATGTCTCTAATTCTTAAGACGAATGTCTTGAATCCTTTGCTCCATTCTTCGAAACAGAAACACATCCATTCCACAGTCAGAAGTTTGATTTTTTTTTTTAACTTCATAAGAAATTTTGAGACGTTTAGTGACGTTTTTAGTTCTAACGCGCTTTCAAATACATAAGTTACAATGTAGTTCATTGACGTCACACTGGAGCAACACAACGGGCTATTGACGACGGTCAGGCATCCATCCCGAGAGGAAGGATCCGAGGACAACACCTTGTCATTTAGAACCACACGAAGATGGTGACAAGTCAACACCCCGCTCTACTATCTTCCACTCCACGCCAGCGTGGACGCTTGAGGCCATGACAGATTAAACATGCACCGTCCCCCATTTGGACATGACGGCCTTTGGTTGCATTCGAACTCGCAACTCTCCGGTTGCTAATCCGTTACTCTTCCAAGCGGTCTCTCGCGACCCTGTCTGAATCCAGTGCTCAGTGACATTTGTCAAAAGCCATCGGAACTACCTATGCGTGAAAAAGACCTCCTCGTGTCCAAGATTCGGAAGTTGTTCCAGATGGTTGGAACAACGGAGCTCCAGGAAAGAATGATGGCTGTTGTTTGAGTGCGTGAGTCTTGGAGGGGGCGAGGAGAGACGTATTTTCCCAAGATTTATGGCGCCTTCCGTGGAGAAAGAAGGGGGAGTTGAATTGTTAGGGTTGTCGCCCGGCAGGGTGTTCCTGCGCTCAATCAGAAAGCTTCTTTGGAAAAGGAAGGCATCGATTGGAAAATGCCCTCTTTTCCCTACGAGTTTAAGAGAGGCACTCTGAGAGGGTCTTCTAGTTGGCACTTCCTCGAGAACAGATTAGATGTAGACAGAACCGAGTACTTTTTAAGAATCGAATGCTTGGCATTCGAGTACTTTCAAGTATCGAAAAAGTCCTCTAATGTTTCCAAGAACGATTCATCAATAGAAAGAATTAGCCAAATACGGTACAATGAGTATTTTCAGAAAAACTACACTGTTCCGATTTTCCCAACTCTGTGCCTTAGTATACTGGGATTGTGGTACATAGAATCAAATTTAAAACTCTTGCGAAGAAGATACCAGTGCATAGGTGTGTTGTTATTTGCACGATAAAACGATAATTTTTGACTCTCGACCCACTAGGACACACGTACAATACAACATTGCTACTCTTTTGGTATCTGAATACTCGGATTGAATACTTTAGTATCCTTTGGAACTTTTTCCCATCCCGACCTTCGGTCTTCGATACTATACAAGGGGCGAACTGACTTGTGAGTAAGCGGCCAGTGACTGCGCCGACACTATTCCTAACAAGTCATACGCTAACGAACGCTAACAATGAGCTGTCCGCGACCTTCTGGGTAGAAGACAAGCGCTCTGGCCACTCTACTAGGCTACTATCTTCGATCCTACCAAAAGACTGTCTAGTACAGTGCGTACTATCGAGGTCTCAACAGTCCTCACGTTGGCGTGATGTGGAATTATACCGCCGGAGAATCGAGAGTTTGGATCCAGCCCTAAACCGCCGCATAGAAAGGGGACTGGTGCACGTTCTATACGTCGTGTCTTAAAAGTCCTCACGTTGGCGTGGAAGTTTGGAGAGTGGGGTGCCAGCTCAGGTGTTGATTTCATCATCTGACCGTGGTTCAAAATTTCTCTTCGTATAGTTCCTTCCTACATCGCTTGTTTTGTTGCTCGAGTGCCACTTTTTCATTCACTACCGGGGCATGTTTACTACCCGACGCGCCTTTCGACCCGGGTTGTGTAGAAGAAAATGCAAACATTGGAATAAATGTTAAAATTAACAGCTGTAACTTTCATAATTAACCGTTCAACCGCTTAAATTTTTTTTATTGACTTTAGTTTATTTGTAACATTTTTTCCCCGAATTTCACATGTCACTTCATTTTTCATTATAATAAGTTAATTCATTTTTAAAAGTTTTTTAAATATTTATTCATCGAGATAACTTGAAATCTGATGATTTGCCACACCGCGATTTTTACTATTGGAACATCCCTTCCTTAAGTGAAACAGAAGTACCCCTAACCCCAATTGAAGATTTTCTCACATACATTCAGAAAAGTTGTGAAACAGTTTTATTCAGCGAGAGACCTTCCGCGAAACATTTGTCTCCACCTTTATGGGGAAGGAATGGGGGTTTATGGGACATTTTATTTCCATCGACAGAGGGTGCAGCTCTAAATCACACGTGCGCGCATTGTCTTCGGGAGAGTGGCTGTCCCATTCATCCCGACACATTGTCCATTGAAAAGAGTACAACTACTCTCGGCTCCTTTACCGTCCCGACGTCAACGCGGAAAAGAAGCGCGTGTTTGGCACCTTCAGAAGGGTAAGCGGAACAGAATATTAACATCGAGTCACACCGGGCGAGGAATTCAGACAATATTTTAGGCAGGTAGTGAATTAACGTCGCACTGGAGCAACGCAATTTGCTATTGGCGACAGTCCGGGATCTATCTTTCAGGAATGGGTCCAAGAAATTATTTTCAAGTTCTGTGATACCAAATGGATGTAACACATGATTTTGTAACCGTTTTCAGACATATCTACAGCTATCAGGGCCCATCTTTAGGTGTAGGGAACATCAGAACCCTGAGGTACCCGAGAGATCATCCCTTCTCACCCTGGCCAACCCTTCTGTCGTTTACTTTTTTTGTCTTATCTCGTTGTTGCCTCGTGTTTTGGGCAGTCAATTGGGGTTCTTGTACCGTGAAACCCAAAACCATGTAGACATATCTCTCCTTTGCATTTCACCCTTTCGATAAAAGAAATGTTGCAAAGGCACCTATGCAAATGCAACTCTTCACCCCCACGTGTCAGTATGTGACACATGAAATTGGGGCATAGAAAAAAAAGAAAGATACGACTGTTAAAGATCTCTTGCTTTGAAAGTTCTCTCGCATTCAATACCTTCCACCGATAAAACGCTGAGCATTCCAACAGGTGGTACACTCTGTGCCAGCCATTCAACGGCATAGGGTAGTCCGGTTGGAAGAGTTGCGGAATAGCAACAGAAGGGTAGCGAGTTCGAAACTCTATCCAACCAAACGCCGTCCGTGGGAGTCGGTGTACATTAAATCCATCGTGGTAGCAAATATTCCTCACGTTGGTTTGGTGGGGATTTCGGTGTGCCGGCTCAGGTGTGACCTCGTCATCGGACCGTGGTTCAAAATGATGAGGTGTTGTCCTCGGATCTTTCCCTTCGGGATAGATTCTGGACCATCGCCAATAACCATTGCGTTTGCCTTAGAACGACGTTCCTTCAACCCTACCTACCTCTGCTTAGAGCACATTATGCAATACCACAGATGGTCAAAATTCTTGGCCATGGCCTGTCAATCATGGAGAAGCTATTTCGGAATAGCTAGCCACCGCTATATGGCCAGGGCCGACACGGACGTCTTCAATTGAGTCCCCCCTTTTTTTCGTCTTACCTCTTCTATCACTCTGTATTAATACCTGCCTTTTAGTTTATTCTTTACTAGCCACTGCGCGTGACCAGCACGGCGTTGCCCGTGACAGTTCGATTCGTGGGATCAGGTGTGACCACTGCTCGCTAACCTCCGGTGATAGCTTTGTGTTCCCATTTGGTTTGCTTCGCAAACGAACTCCACGAGCAACATCGTGGTGGCCTCGAAGTGGCTATTATCAACAACATAAATCAAAACACGCTAGAATCGGAAAACTTGGCATGGTTCCAAAGGCTTTAGAACGGAAAACGCTTGTGACGTCGAGGTGGAAAATCGCATAATCCTCTCCTTCAATGACGTCACATTCCGAAAAGAGAAGGAAAGGTGAAAAAAAACTAATAAGTAAATTTTAAAATGTTCTAGGTTAAATTTTAAAATTCGAGCGCTACACAAAAATCGCAAGTAATTAGGACTACCTGTGTGCCAAATTTCATTATTGTAAGTGCCATAGATTCGCCAGGACACTGCGTGAAGAGACACGGACAGAGAAACACTTCCTTTTAGAGTAGTAGAGTTTATTCCAACTGTAGATCCCATGGGTATATCTTGTGGACAGTTCTTCCCTCATTTTGGCCATTTGGTCCGCCATCTCATTTCCATAAGCTCCAGGGCGGGAGGAGATCCATTGCCTAGCAACCTCCACCCCCATTGATGTCATTTAGGTAATAAATGAAATGGTGATTCATTTAGCTTCAGTTTGTGTGTCTAATTGTTTTTAAGCACTGCAACATTCCGGAGAGGGTTAGAGCTCTTAAGGAGTTTGCTCCAATTGGCTATTCACATCCAGACGAATAGACAATATATTTTTGTAGTCTCTTCTAGCACTTAGATGTGCTTGCTTCTCAAATCAATCGAATTGTTACACTATATTTGACCCTCGAGCAAATATATTGTATTACCACACTCATTTCGACCATCTCGTTTGCAAATCCATTTCACTATTTTCGGATCTGGCGACGATTTGCTTTTACTGTTAACGAAGCTTCAAAAACCATTGATTGAATTGACTTCCAGCATTTAATTTTGTAACATCAATAATCTGCCCCGATACTTGTAGCCCAGCTGGTAGAGATGCGAATTAGTAATCGGGAAGTATCGAGTTCGTGTCCAACTAAAGACCGTTCGGGGATGCGTGAAATCCATGTCGAATGTTCTCCTTCTGTCGTGGTGTGCCAGCGCAAGTGGAGCTCCAGTGCGAAGCCAATTCAACTGAAAGAAAACCATTTGAATGGATACCTATGTCCATATGTCCATCTGAACGAGTCCACCATTGCTGGACACTCTTGGAAGCAATCTGCGTTTCGATTTGGATCACGCTGAAAGGAGTTCAGTCTCCGAAGTATCTCTTTGAAATCATTGTGAATAAAACACTAGATCACATTCATTCTTACCACAGCGGTAAAACTAAGTGAAGCCTACATGCACTCAAATCTATAGAATATGCATAAAATGAAACGCACTTAAGGGTAGGTAGTTAATTAACGTCTCACTGGATCAACACAACGGGGTATTGGTAACGATCCGGGATTCACACCGAGGGTAAAGATCCGAGGATAACACCGTGTCCATTTGAACCACGGTCAGATGACGAGAAGGCACCTGAGCTGGCACCCACTTCCAAAACTTCCGCACCACACCAACGTGAGGACATTGGGGGTCGCGATAGATTGAACGTGCATCAGTCATGACAATCTTGGTTTGGATTCGAACTCGAAACCCTCTTGTTGCTAATCTGATACTTTTCCAAGCCGGCTACGACAACTCAACTCTTAAAAGCGGATCAAACCGACGAAAATCCACTACTCCGTGCGTCCAACAAGTCAGACTCGTCATCTGATCAGTGTTCACAATTAAGTGTTGTTGTCTTCGGATCTTTCCCTTCGGTTTGATCCCTGACCCTCGCCTATAGGCCAGTCGTGTTGCTTCAGTGTGGCGCTAATGAAAATACCTAAAATACCGTACAGTTCAACCTAAATCAGTTTAGCCATCGAACGGCTAAACCGACAAGCCGGACCCGTGATGTAGAAAACAAATTATAATTCCTTTTAAGGACATATTGCTGTTTCGTAAAATGATTGGTTTCGATTATTTTTCTGTTCCCAAAAAGAAACGCCTCGAAAATATTGACCCGAGATGAACACCATTCGTCACGTCCTCTTCCGAAAGTTTGAAATTGATTTGTGAACCTCGGAGCGGCGGACCGAGACACCGGACTTTTCGGAAGCTCAGCAGAACTTTTGTCAGACACCGCGATAGAGAAAAGATGATGGATGGATTGCGGCATTTATAGTGCAAGGAACGATTCCCCCTCTCCTTCGGCACATGCTAGGAAATAGTGGTTGAGGCGATAGATGTCATCATTGAGAGACTTTTTCGGAGCAGAATTTATTTCGGCAGTGAATTGTTTGCCATGGATAGAAAATGTTGGACAGACAACCACAGCTTTCAGTATCAAGTGAGGTTTTGGTAAGTAGAAAAGGTCTCACAAGAGAAACACAAAGGGGTATTGGTTAAGGTAGGAATCAATCCCCAAGGGAAAAATCCGAAGACAAACATAACGTCATTTGGAACCACGAGCAGACGACGAGTGCTCCTATAGGGTTACTACTTTAATTAACATCGCACTAGAGCAACATGACTGGCTATTAGAGATGGAACGAACCCGAAGGGAAAGATCAAAGCTCAGTTGGAGGATTTATGCGATGCTATGTTACTATGACTGTAAACACTTTGGACGTTCCTAACTTTGAATCGAATCGACAAAAGCAACCGTTTCAAATTGGCTGAGGTGCGCCGACGCCGCAGGATTGAAAGCTGTGTTGTTTAGCTCGATTCTTAGACGGTTTCTCGAGAAAGTACTGATCGGGAAAAAAAGTGGTTTGTTCTTCATCGTATTCCCTGGACAATTATTAAGATTTTTTCCGATGCGGCTATTAATTTAGGGTTTATTAAGCGTCAAAGAAGCGAAATTTCTTCCGCGAGTGAGCAAAACACATACAAATTTTCAGTCTTCAGCAGTGAGTTTTTTTTAAGAGTACCTCTCAACGTAAATTTTTGCTACTCGTCAAGTTTTGTTTGAAAGTTCCATTTGGTTCTTGATAATATTTTTTTGAAATTCGGGAAAAATCGGGACATTTTTGTTACTTTTTTTTAAACTGCCGTATATATATCTTATTACTATTAGTTTTTAATTTTTAAAATATCGCAGTATACCTCAGAATGTACTCTTTCTTACGGTACTATTATTTTTTAAATCGATTAATAATTAAATTGGATACGATCAAAAGTTGGTCAGACAAAATTCGGAATCTTTGGATATTTTCGCTATTTTTTGTTAAAACCATTATATATCTACAGCAAAAACCATTATTTTTTAAATTTGAGAACATCACTGAATACATTACATTACACTCTTTCTTATGGTACAATTATTTTTCAAATTGGTTAATAAATAAAATCGATGCACTTAAAAGTGTGTCATACAATTTTCGGAACTTTCAGATCGTAATTTCCAATACAAAACTAAAACTGTCATATCTATATCATATTACTATTAATTTTTAATTTTGAAAATATCGCAGTATACCTCAGAATGTACTCTTTCTTACGATACTATTGTTTTTAAAATTGGTTCATAAATAAATTCGATGCAATCAAAAGTTGGTGACACATATTTCGTATTTTTGACTTCACGGAGCAAATTCCGCACGCATATGAGGGTTGTATTTTTACTATCGGGTTTGCCAGATATCAAATGTATCATAGCAAGAATTGCCATAAAAAAAAATATTTATTTTTTTTTGGCGAGGAAAAAAGCTCGCTTTTTTAACTCTATTCTCAGACGGTTTACCGAGAAAGTACAGAGTACATATCGTAAAGTTTGGAGATTAACACGGTTTACTTAAAATTGTACAGGGAACAAGATGCAGAAGATTTTTTACTGATACGGCTATTAGTTTAGGGTGCATTAAGTGTTAAAGTAAAAAAAAGTGAAATCACTTGCGAAAGAAGTATTGGTTTGCGAAGCAAACCAAACGGGATTGCGTAGCAATCCCCGCGGTTCGGCGAGCGTACACGAGCAGGGGGCGAAGCCCTCGCTGTGACGTCATGGACCGGAAAGTGAAATCAGGAAAATACGAATTATTCAGATAGTTTCACTCTACGAAAGGAATGTTGGTTTGCGAAGCAAACCAAATGGTATATGTAAAAGGAGTGTTGGTTTGTGAAGCAAACCAAATGGGATTGCATAGCGATCCCCGGGGGTTGGCGAGCGTAAGTGAGATGTGGGCGAAGCCCCCTAGTATTAAAAAATGCTAACGCCGCCGCCTAAGGATTGAAAACTCGCATTTTTCGCTCGATTCTTAGACTGTTTCCCGAGAAAGTACGGATCAGAAAATTACCAAATTGACATGGTTTGTTCACAATTTTACAGGGAACAGGACAGTGAAAACAAAATTTCCGATGCGAGGGTGGGGGGGGTTTGGTCGATTCTATCATTAACTTCTGTTCATCGAGGTATGTTTACGTGCTTTTACTTTCTTGGGTACTATTTTATTAATTTGCAAGATTCTTTTGAATATATAGCTAATTAGCGTCTTTTGCAAGTGCCAATTTCAACTAGACTTTTAACATATTATACTGAATTATTACATATGCATTATAGCATATTATTATATACTCATTTGACGTGTGCAGAACAAAAAATTATTTGCGAAAGTCTGCGGAACTGATAGATAGTTCTTAAATTTCAAAATGACGGTGGAAATTTTTCGTCAGTCCATTTTTGACATTTGGGTGATAAATTCGAAGCAAACGAAAATCGATGCTATTTTAACTTATATTTCTCAAAGAAATTGTTGAATATTTGTTACCAAATACTGTTTTAAATGTTTTAAATATTGTTAAAGCGAAAATTTTTGAATTACCCGCCAAAGAATTGAGCAAAAGAGGAGTAAAATGAACGGTTACAAAGAATTATTCCTCAGAAATAATTCTTCTTAACTTCAAGGAAATCTTACATTTTCTCACACTGTGATTCAAGATCTACGATATAATTTACTAGGAATGAAAAGGTTTACAAGGTTTGAAAGGCCTAGAAGGCTTCAAAAAGATTTTTAAGCCTGTAGTTCCAAGGTATAGAAAACGAAACTCGTAACCGTGTAGAGACAACTAGTCAAAAAAAATTGTAAATGGCCATTGAAGTAAAATTCGAAAATCAGGTGTACGATATTCTACTTCAAATCGTCAGTGAGCTCTTTGCTGCTTTTCTGGAAGAGGTACAATTATGAAAACGATCCGTGTCTTAGTAAAACGCAAGTAAAATTATCTGAAAATCATGTGCTTGGATTAAGAGTTGTCGTTAATATTTCTATGCACCAATATAAAATTACATAAACATAAAGAACATTAACTGTAATTTGTATACTCCGTAGCTAAACGGTTGTCATTCTACTAGGATGGTTATTAAGGAAACTTCAGCTGTACCACCAACTCACAACTAGTCACTTATCAACTGATATGTTAAACGGTTACATACAATTTATGTACTATCCTTCATTTTGATTTTGTCGAAAAATAATGAGAGGTTGTAATGTCGCTGAACAAAAACCAGTCCAGCAAATTTTTTCAGAAAAATATCACTATAAACAATGTGTTTAGTAACTCTTTGGTACCTTTTCTTGTACTAATGAGGGTAAAAATATTATTAGTCAAAATCTCAACTAGTCCTTGTCGTTCAATCAAATTTCTTTTTGCCAAATAATTAGTAGATTTAACTTCAAGGGAAGTTAATGGTCCATGGGAATATTATTTCACTTCTTGTATTTTTCCAATTGGTAATTGGTCCTCTTCGTAAAAGCGCAAAATGAATACACACAATGAATACATACAATAGGCGATAAGATAAATATTTTTTATGAAAATGTCAAGAACTGATAGGAATAGATTAGTCATTACTTCATATCCACTAAAAATAAGGTTACGAGCAAGGTCTAAAACTAAACGCAGTCAAATGTTTCCAAAAAGGTTGAATTTTTTAAGAACTTTTCAAGTTGAGATTCTAAGTATATAATTTTGTAATATTTATCAAATATTTTCCCGTTTAGTTTTTTAATTATTTTTTATTTTTAAATAGAATTGTTATGGGTATATCTGACTTATGTTCAGGTGTATATATTAATATCAAATTTCCAAATATATGGTTAATAATTGATCGAAGTATATTTAATATATGGATCAAGGTTGACAAATTTCTTTGAATTTAGTATATCTCTGCATCCAAATAGTAACTAAAGAAAGTTAAATAAACACCAAATCAGTATTTCATCACTCACGGCCTCTTCTAATCACCCAAAACCAGTGTATTTGTGATGGAATAATTTTGTCCATCTTGATTGCGAAAAACATTGAATAAAAAAGTTGATGACACAGTCGAACCCCGCTAGAGTGATCCCTCGGTTCGAGTGAACTTTTTCATAAGTCCCGACTGAACTATTTCACTAATGTTATTTGAAACGCTTTGAGTGAACTCCTGAGAAAATGAGCCGACCAACCGGTATAGTGGTTAAGGTGTTAGCCTCTAGATCGGAAGGTTCTTGGTTCGAATCCGGGTCCGGGCATGGATGTTTATAAACGTATGGTGTAGAGGCGGCTGGTGCACCTTAAATCTGTCGTGGCCGAAAGTCCTCACGTTGGGTTGGCGTGGAAGTTTGGAGAGTGGGGTGCCAGCTCAGGTGTTGCTTCGTCATCTGACCGTGGTTCAAAATTACGAGGTGTTGTCCTCGGATCTTTCCCTTAAGGGACTGATCCCGGACCGTCGTCAATAGCCCGCTGTGTTGCTCTAGTACGACGTTTACTACCATTACCTGAGAAAATGAAGTTCGCCGAAAGGGAACTGAATTTTTCCTTCCACAGATATTTTTCCAAATTTTCAAAGGCAATTCTAAATACTTTTTTTTTACGGAAAATGTGGGCAAAAGAACTATGGATCCTTTCGTAATCACCGACAAAAAATTCATGAACTATACTTAAAATCGAAATGCACCCAAACCAACGAATGTCTTCATTAAGGAGTAAAAATAAAAGTAAGTAAAACTACTGAATTCTTTATTTCTAATAAACGTGATAAAAATTGCGTTATATCCCAATGGTTGTTTTCAACAAAACCACCATCCAATGCCAAGAAATATTTGTGTGTCAAACCAAAAAATAAATTGGATCGAGTGAATTATTGGTAAGAAAGAGAACTTTATATTGGGTCCTGTGACGGTTAACTATTTCGGGGTTCGACTGTATACTATTCCATCCTCAACAAAACCTTTGTTCTCAGTTTATTCTATTGCTATTTATTTACAATGATGGCCCATTCCGGATTTCGAACTCCGACCCCATGTTAAGGTGGAAACAATCTTCGGTTTCGCATCAAACTACAACAGATTTAAAATTGAACCCAATAGGGGTAACTACGGCGAGCTACAGCGAGAAAAGGAACTCACCTAGCTTGTGGATGGCGTAGCCCTTGGGCGGCCTGAGCACCCTCCTGGCCCATGCGGAGCGGACCACTTCGAGGGCGAAGTCGGTGCCGGCCACGATGAGGGTGCTGGGCACGAGGCAGCCCCGGTACTCCAGGCTGGCCACGCTGCGGGCCAGGCACGCGTTCCAGAAGCACATCGCGTTCTGCCTCAGTATGTCCGCGAAGAGCGCGGGACCGTCCGCCGGCGGCGCCCCGAACTCCGTACGCCCCAGCACCAGCGCGATGCAGCTGCGGCTCAGCAGCACGTGCCGCGGCTCCGGCTTGCTGCAGCTCATGCCCCCGGAGCGGCGCCCATGCACACTCTCTCCTTCTCTGTGGTAGGGGATCGTTTCGGTTTCCGTCCGGTCTAGCGCTCGTGCACACTCTCTTTCCCGCTCTGGCCGCCGTCGTCTGCTCTCGTCCCGCCGTGTTTTGGTTTCGGTGTCCGCTCTTGGCGAGACGTTGGCGACTTTCCACTCGGGAGGCGATGAACGGTGCTCCGAACAATAAGACGTCAAAGCCGGTGAGAGCTGACCGTGGTGGAAGGTAATTTTTTTTTAACGTGTCCTACTGGAGCAACACAACGGGCTTTGACAATGATCCGGGATCGATCCCGTTTGGGAAAGATCCGAGGACAACACCACGTCATTTTGAACCACGGTCGGATGACGAGGCAACACCTGAGCTGGTACCCCACTCTCCAAACATCCACACCCACCCAACGTGAGGACTTTCGGCCACGACAGATTTGAAGTGCACTAGCCGCCTCTACATCATACGCTTACAAACATCCATGCGCTAACCCGGAGTCGACCCAGACTCCAAAATATAAGGATCAAAGCAGGCCTCAAAATGGGCGGGTGCACGTTAAATCCGTCGTGGCCTCCAATGTCCTCACGGTGGCATGGTGTGGAAGTTTGGAGAGTGGGGCGCCAGTTCAAATGTTGTTGTCGTCACCTGACAGCGATTCAAAATGACGTTTCGTCCTCGGGACTTTCCCTTCGGGTTTGAATCCGAACAGTCGCCAATACCCCGTTCGGTTGCTCAACTTATACGTTAATTAAACATACCAAATACCTTCCATTTTCCGTTGCCTTGTTCTTGTCTACATATGGGTCGTATGCCAAAAGCCTCAAACCAATCTCCCCTCCCCTCAGGGTTTCCTATTCGCAACACCCAAATGATCTTTTTTTCGCTTTCATCCCACCACTCAATTCCTCGATCCCTCCTTTGTTCTTCGCCGACCCACCGGTCGGGTGGTGAAGGTGTTAACCTCTAGATCCAGGGTGGCCAACCTTTTGCATACCATGCTTCAATTTTTTTCACATACGAGTTCATACGCGCCATACAACACAAGTACCTTTTTAACCTTCTTACGTACATGGTCCTGGTATATCCTTAGTAACCTTTTTAATAAAAGCATGTTTATAGACATAATTAACATTTTTAATTTAATTATTGTATGTAAAACAATATCTATTACAGCATATAAACATTAATTACCCTTAACCAATTAAAAACAACTTTAAAATAGTTAAAAAAAATAAACTTTTTATATTATAACTTGTTTATTTTGATCAATTAAAGTATACATTGAATTTTTCAGATTTTTTCGAAAATTACTTTTATGATTTTTTAACTGGCAAGATTTTTGACCAATCGTCTGTAGTGTGCATATAAATATAAAAGTATTATACATTCTACACATATATAGAAATACACAAATAACTCTTATAAAGAACTATGAAAAATTTATACCTCACATTAAAACAAACAATATGAAGGAATATTGACCAGTTGCGGATCCACGTGGGTGGAGCCACCTTCTTCAGACACCAATTTCAGTGGCTTTATATTTTCTCCCTTATTATTACTTTTAGTATTTAAGGAAGAAACTCAAACTAACAGTTTATCCAAATATATAATCTAAAAAAGCAATTCAATGTTCATATTTAATAACTTATGTGTAAAGCTATTCCATTTTTTTTAGAACGAGCATCATCTCTAAAGTTCATACATTTGCTGCATTCTTTGTTTAGACTATGCTGCGAGATAAGTCTTGTGACACTCAGGATGTAGAGGAACCTGACATTTCTTGCATCTATAGACTGACATTCCACCACTAATTTTGCATCGACCAAACTGTTGATCTGACTTTTAAAGTCAATGATCCCGCCTATCATATCTTTGTTGGTCGGATGCATTCTTCTGCGGCACTAAACATCTTCCTGGACCGATGGGAGGTGTTCCAAATCTTCCCAATACTTCTTATAATAGATTTTTTTGAGATGGGTAAAGTAGTGATTGTGTCAAAATGTGGTCTATCAGTTCATCGGTAAGGAAACGCTGCAGATTCTCTAATGGGAATTTTTCACTTTCGTGACACAAATCCATGGCATGGGAGTAAAATTCTGGATTTTTATTCCAGCTTCGTTCTTTTTTCTTTGGTTTCTTAGTTCTTCTACTTTCGGATTTTATTTGCTTTGGCCTCTTTCGGGTAAGAGAAGTTCTTGGTCACAATGTATCATTTGCATCGCTCTTTCATGGTCTCATTGACGACTTATTTCACATGTGGTGGAGAGTATTCTCCGCGGCAAGTGATTGCTATCTCTTTACACCTCGTCATCACTTGTGTCGAAATCTTTGCCAGTCTCTGTATCAGCATCTTCTCTCTCTCTCTCTCAATAGGGTGCCTTGTAACCACATTATTATATTTGACAGTTTTATGGCCTCTATCTGACTCCGAATCACCACTGTCGATTAGCAAAGAACACATATAAAACTTCCTTTAGCGTGTGACTGGAAAAAAAATAAGGGGGGGGGTAAATATTTTGTTTAAAAAAATTAAATATTTACCTAAAATATATTATTTTTAGATCTTAATTAAATTTTAACCCTGTTTAAGCTTTCCATATGAAATAAACAGTCAAAACGGTATTGGAACCTTCAAAGTAATAACTAACAACCGATAGTACCGAACTTCACACATCCGACGATTGGCAAGATTTCTTGCCAATCAACAATACGTCTACTTAAGGTCTATAAAATAATTTTCTTTGGATTTTTTTAATATATTAATATAAACAATTGATTCACATCATTACAATAAAGCACAAAAAATAGATAAAAAACAGTAATAAAGTAATTTTTTTGCCTGTTTAGCGATGATGGACGAGACATCATTCGCGCTCGCAAGACATTCTAGCTTTGAACCACGTTCTCACCGACAAAGCTATCTGGGAAATAGACAACCAGTGCAGCATTTTGATTGGTTGATTCTTAGAAAGAAAAAAACACTGAGTGGAACTAAAGCCCTGGATCCGTAGGGCTTTAAGTAGAACCACTCCCGCCATATATTGGCAAAGAAAAAAAATTAAAATGTCGAATGGCAAATTAATGGGTTAATTATACTTTTGAGCATGTTTGGATTTCGCTAGTCGTTCAATATTTGGCGTTAAACTTTTTACTGAGAGCACACACTGGAGAATTCTTCAATTTTTAATCAGTCATTTGCAAACAAACCTCATCAAATTTCATTTTGAGTAACGAATTTGTTTCAAATCAATAAGTTCGCTCTTTGTATGTTACTAGGGGGCTCCGCCCCCTGCTCGCTTACACTCGCCAAATTACTGTCGTAAAAGAAATTCGAGTATCTGTACCACTAGCTCATTGCTAGTAGCTGTACCACTAGATCATTGCTAGTAACTGTACCACTAGCATATTGCAACCATAGAGGAGATATAATAGTAGAGTGAGCTATGGCAACCTTTTTATGTCCGCATGATCATATGACCAAAATCAGTAGTCACGTGACTCCTTCTCTCTTCGCGCATATTGTTTGCGCATTCCTTCTTCCTTAGCAAGTAGCAAATGCATTGAATACTCAAGTTAAAATGGATCTACAGTTATGCATATATGAATGTAACTCCAAATTATTAAAGGTGGAAACATTACATTTCACAGGTGAGCGAAAAACATTTATTTCACATTTGTATTTTTCAATACTTTCTACAGGTTGACCTAAAACTTCCCGTGCTTCAACTTTAAAAAAAAAAATTATTGCCCGTGTTTTTTTTTAATTATAGAATTTTATCGTCTGCTTATATTTTTATCGGCGCTTTAATTTTTATCATTTGATTTTCTTCGCACTCAAGTTGTGCGATGATAAAGTTCCACGTCATTTTGTTTTTAATTGCAAAATGAATTTATCACGCATTCAAAGAATTTCGCTGTTTGAGGCTTATTCATCAACGCCATCTTAAATTTGGCGATTTTGTTTGAAAATTCGCCAAGAGGGATCGTACAGTCAACGATAACCAAATGTAAGTTCATATTTTTTTCCTACGTTATGTTAAAAGTGCTTTTCACCATTAGCATAAAAATAATTGTTTTAAAGTCTTTTGATTTTGTATAATAAATTCACGAATCGTCAGCACAGGAACTTTTAGGACACCCTGTAGTATGATAAAAATGGATATTCTAACTTAGAAATTAATAAATACAACCTGCGGACATTTCCCGTTCTATGAAAAGATTTCATACATTTGCAATCAGTATGTATCTAAAATAATGTTTGAAACAAAATAACGGGTGAAGTGTGTTTCTAATTGTAAATTGAAATTTATGCTGTCTTAAAATATTAAAAATAGTTAACCGAAATGTAAAAACTTGTGCGAAATCGTTCTCTTTCTTGGCGATTATGTTTTGGCAACTAAGAGTAATATATTCTTTCGTGTCTCACGATAAAAATGTTATGAATTTGGTAACATCAATTTAAGTACATCACATAAATTATTTTTCTTGCTGAGAAAAATTGTTTTGTATCCACCCATCTGTGCAAACTGTAATTACATAAGAATAATATTTAAAATAAAATATAACGTTTGAAACTTCTAATTATATATTAAATAAATTCAATTTGTTAGAAATAGGATTAAAGCATTTTCTAAGCCGTATTATAATTGTGAATTTGTATTTATGATTGTTTTAGAACTATAAGTAAAACAATTTATATTTACTTGTAATAAGAACTTGTAAAGATGTGCACCTGCTGAAAATTCATTTATTCAGTTCTTATGTATTTAAAATTTTTATTTTGTTCCATTTATTAGTTTTCCCAAGATAACGAAAGAAGAAAATCGTTTAAATTAATTAATCGAAGAATTTTGTTTCTGTCTTTTAATTCCTTTAAAATGTGATGAATGTGTCAATAAATTTCATTCGTTTACTCTTTCTTATTTATCTTTTGTATTTATAAAATATTGATTTCACACACAATAAGTAATAAAAATTCTATATAAAAATCTTTACCAAACTTTTGTACATGCTTAAAAGCATAAAAATTGTCTTGCAACTTAATTAGTTTTTGAACCAGAAATCTAAAATTGCAAAATAGCTAACATCAAGGGTATGGTTTAAAATAGTTTCATTCAATCTTAAAGACTATATGTATAACTTTTTTCGTTAAAATTTTTATGCGAAACTCATTGAATAAATTTGTGCTTATGGAAACGTAAGCAATTAAGAAACCATAATATCAATGAAAGCTTTAATGGTTACCCAAACGTCATATGAACAGGGAATCTTTTAATCTGTTTTCAGTATTTTTATTTTATGCATCAGTAAAATATTTATTCATGCTTATACCAAATTTTAATCTGAACTCCTGACCTGAGAGCAATCTATTGACTGCAATTTATTTATCTCACGCGTACTGTTTTGTTCGTAAATGTGTTGGTTAACCTTAATCCCAATGAAAAATTCAGTTAATTATAAAAACGCTCAAATAACTAAAAACATTACAAATTAATATGAATTCAAAACATATTCAGCAGTATAATAGTAAATATTAATTTGCATTGCCCAACAATAGTAAAATGTAACTCAAATTCAAGGAGCATTCAGTATTATGCATATTCAATATCATGCACATTAATGTAAGTTATTTCAAAATATGGGTATTTATTTTTCAATTAATTCCAACTCATGCTGACCTCAATAATTTTTTCCAAAAGTTTGAAATATTTTCTGAAATTAAATTAGATAATTTCTCTACACCTAATACAGTTGAAAAACTATATATAAAACATGAAATTAATCTATTGACGGAAATTTATTTATCTTAAGTATACTGGCTAACCTTAATCCCAATTAGAACTTAATTCTATAATAAAACTAAAAGCATTAAAAAGTGATACGAATTCAAATATATTCAGAAGTAAAAAAGTAAATATTCATTTGCATTGCCCAAAATTTTTTAAATGTAACTCAAATTCCAGAAATACTCAGTATTATACTCATCGAATCGCTAACTTTTAAAAGAAAATGTCGCCAAGAGAGGCGATAAAAGGCCAAATCAAGCATCCGAGCTGAATTTTCGTGGAGCAGTCACGTGACTACTGACAACATGTTGCGGACGCTTTGCGAAGCTCTTCTCAATAGCGATGCTCAGTCTACTTATATTAGAAGTCTAAGATTGCAAGTAGTTGTATCTTAATTCCACGATTCAAACAATTGTGCAGTAAGAATCAGGCTCACCCGTCGCACTAAACACACATATACCTACAAGAGCCTGTTGAAGGTAGTTTTATTTGCTTTATTTCAATTTTCACCTACACTATGTATGAGGTATAATTAAATTATTTGTCTGAATTTTAAATACTAGTTGTATTAATTATGTCTGTTCTTATCTCTTACTTCTCTAATTTCTTCTTCATAGTCGTACAAATATGAAATATAGGTGGAGTTGTCGTTCACGGTAAGACGTTTGTCGCCAATGAAACAACGCAAAAAATACCATTCAGAGCGTGGAGTGCGAGAAATTTTTCAGATAGGGTTGCCATAACAAAAACGGCAGATGTGAAGAAAAACCGCAAAAAGTGAAGGTTACCATATTTGGCGACAAATCGCCTTCTTACCGTGAACGACAGTTCCACCGAAATATATATACACTCAATGCCATAAAAATTCGCGCACCAAGAAAAAGTCCTCAAAATGAAACGAAATTCTACACAAGTACTACTTTGATATAAGTAAGTGATTAGAAAATCAAAGAAAAAGGATCATTTATTGCTGAAAAAAGTACAAATGAACGGAAGTTTTAGTACTCTGTTTGGTCCCACTCCCCAGGTAGCACATATATGTCGGCCAATATCGAGAAAAAATATTGGCCAATATTGCCGTCGATATTGGCCAACGTAAAAATGTACCCCCCCCCCTGGCGACGTCGCCCCAATATCGTTTTCCGACATTGGCCAACGTAAAAATGCCATCGCCCCAATATCGTTTTCCGACATTGATAGATATTGTTTTCCGACGTCGCCCCAATATCGTTTTACGACATTGGCCTACGTAAAAATGCCATCGCCCCAATGTCGTTTTCCGACATTGATAGATATTGTTTTCCGACATTGCTCAATATCGTTTTCCGACATTGGCCAACGTAAAAATGACCCCCCTCTGGCGACATCGCCCCAATGTCGCTTTACGACATTGATAGATATTGTTTTCTTGACATTCAATGTTCGTTTTTCATCCTTGCTCAATATTAGCTTTAAGATACTGATCGATGTCTTTTTTCAACATTATTCAATATCTGCTCCATAATATTGTGATATTTTAATTAAATTTTCTTCTTATGGCATGTGATTGTTCATTAAGAGGGTACACAAGATTACAACCATCTTAAATTTTGTAAAATTTAAAAAATATTAATCATTAAAAAAATATTTATATAATACAATATTTTAGAACATTAAAGAGAACATATAATTTTAAATTGTTAAAAATATGTTTTTATTACAATTTGGGTAACTGTTGTATTGTATAGTACATAAAAGAAAATTGTGGGCAACTTGGCTTTTTAAAACCTAAACAGGCATCCATTATCAAATCAGACATTCTAAAATCCATTTTCCCCTTTAAATTTACTCCTTGGTAGCTTGAAAAAAAAAATTGCAAAACATAAAACACGTACAGGTACCATTTTTGTGATTTCAATTCAGAAAATTGTTTTAGAAAAATATTCCAGTCAAAAATGTTAGCTAAGCTGCTGATATAGCAGCTAATATTTTAATTTATTTTATTAAATGCATATTTTAAATTATTGTTCCATTTCTTTTGTAGAAACCTAAGGCTATTAAAACCAGGGTGTCAAGATTTAAATCACTTGATTTAAATCAAAGATTAAAATCCTGATTTTAATCAAATGATTAAAAAAAAAATAACATTGATTTAAATCAAATGATTTTTTTTTAAATCATTGATTTAAATCCCAACCAATCTGACATTTTTATAACTAAGCAAATACACCCTAGAAAAATCACAGAATTTGTTAAATACTTTGAACTTTCTGCACTCATGGTGATTTCAGCACTAATGACTACATCTCGTACTGATGAGCTTTAAAAAAAAATGTTTGGCACTGGACACTTGCAAATAATCTGAGGTGTCTATGGACTATGTAATCTGTTAAGTGTCGAGTAAGGGATTCTGCCAAACAGTAACGTAAAAAATAAGTTGACATCTATTTGAAAGTTTTTACAATGTTCATGCATAATTTTATGTTACAAACAATATAGCAGTAAGCCTACATCTACGTAAATGTCAAGACAGCCAAAGAAAATCCCCACAAAGTAAGCCTAAATTACTTGTTACACCTTTGATTGATTGACCAATGGCTTAGCTATAGTGATTTTTCAACTACTTTTTTTTAATTGAGACATAAATACAAAATAACACAATTAATGTGATTAATAATTTATTAAATAAAAAAATCAACTGAACTTTCTATTTGAAAGGATGAAAGTTTAAACACTATGAACATCTTTTATTTTGCAAAATGCACCCCGAAACAGTCACCTTTCACTTTAAGAGTAGTGACCCATAACAAATATTTATTTAATCACACTAAAAAGGTCTCACTTACACTTACTGATGCATTTGTTAGCATGCTGATGTTAATTTACTCAAGAAAAACTAAATAGGATGTCAACTTGTGTTTTAAAGTTAAACAAATGTTTTATCTTTTGCTCTTGTTTTGAAAATTCATTTTTTAAATGTATTACCATGTAACACACAATGGTTTTTAGTAAAATAAATATTAATTTACCATATCACAAATTCCGATTGTTTACTTAAATAAATATTGGTTTACATGTCATGTCAGAAACTCAATTTTTTGTTTAACAAATTTATAGGCCCTATAGAAATTTAAATAAAAAAATTCGATTTTTGATTTAAATCAAATAAATCCGATTAATTGATTTTTAAAAAATCATGATTTTTTTACACCCTGATTAAAACTCATTATTGCCAATTGTATAATCTAAATCTCTCTCAAACCAGTAAAATAAATACAAACATCAAGCTGATGCTTGTATTACAATACAACTTGATAAACAGTTGCATGGTATGTAATTCTAAGAACTGATTCAGATTTATATAATTTTGATTTCATCTCAAAATGGATTACTTCCCGAAAACGTCTGTTAAAACTTCAATATTGTTAGAAATGTTAAATAAGAAAAAAAAAAGGGCACATTGCATATTGGCAGAAAAATGAACAGTTCTTACAAATTTCATTTAAATAGAATTTTCCATAAGTTTTAAAAAAATTCACAAATCACAGTTAAAATAATTTTTTTTATTCTTAAGACAGATTAAACCCTGGGAACTGTCAAACATTCCAATCAGGTACACTCTTCGGAGTCACCCCTTCAACAAGTCAGATTATCAGATGGGTGAATTATTCGGCCATCTCAAACTGCAGCACCAGCGAATGCTTTTCCAAACAACTCTGACAGATAAAGTCATGACGACAGGTCATGATTAAGAACACAAACAGCAACCTGTGACACAACAGAAGTAGACAATTAGAACAAGTGTTACCCGATTGCTAAGCAAAGATGAGTTACAGTTAGTAATTATTCTCAACACCCTCCCTCAATAACATTAACATACATTTTTGTATTAGTTCAGTCTAGGTTTACGTTAAGATTTTGTAAACAAATCAGCAATTTGGTATTCAGTTGCAACATATACAATATAAATGTTTAATAATTTTCCAATATCATGAGCATACTTCAATTTAATATCAAAGTGTTTTAATCTGGCACAATTATTTTCATTTAATATGGCCTTAATGACTGACTGAAGCACAAAATTTTGTCGCATGCGTATCAATACAAAAAAATGCTCGTTTACAGAACAAAAATAGCTGTAGAAAAAGAGAAGGTGCAGTTTTTCAGTGGTGGTTTATTTTAAAATAGTACTGATCCAATAAAAAAAAATTCAGGTCATTTAACAAGAAATGAATAATTTTCAGTGAATTATCACAAATCACTCAGTTGTCATCAGAGTTAAAACTGGCTTTAAAATATATATATATATATCAGCTTACTGTAAAAACTCTTGTTTTGATAAATGTCTTAATGTAATAGAAATTACTAAAATAAAATAGCACTAGCAAAAAATAAGTTAACTTTTGTTGTATTTTGTACTTACAATACAATTATCTCAAAATCAGTTTTTTGCAATTTTGCCAAAGTTCAAAGTACTAAGGCTTTTTGATAAATGCACTTAGAGTTAAACTGTTTACATTTTTTAGGTCTTGAATAACTATTTGATAGACACAGGGAGAACTTTTTGTATGAATAGCTCAGAAAAATTTATAAAAATTAATAAACAAAAAATTTGACATTTTTATAGAAATTTAACACATAACAAGTAAAATATTATTTAATGAAAACTCGTAAATAAATTTTTTTAAATCTCTCCCTAGGTCTTTTGCATATACTATTTCAATATTGTAAACATTTATTTCACCAAAAATATTGAAAAATGACAGATTGAATTGCAAAAAAAAAAAAACAATTTTTTTTATTGATTATTGCTTTAAATATGTGCTTAATTAATGTTGTGTAGCACAAATACATCCTGCATAGCTTTAGCCAAAGCCAAAATTTCTTCCTCCAGGCAGCTTCTATTGGCTGCTCTTGAATTTGGCTCAGACAGTAATGTAAATTATCACAGAATATAAAATATCTGGATGTGTTGTCATGGATAGGTACAATAATGCACCTACAAATTCCTGATTGGGTCCATGGAAAGTTTCATCTTGCACGAAACACAATGGTGTCGCTTTAGGCACTAGACGAGTGTCAGCTGGTTTACACTGAGTCATTTTGAATTTATTTAAAATTTTCTCAACATAGGCCTTTTCCTCTAAGCAAAGTTGTTGCTGAGAAAACTTAATACGTATGCCCTGAAAATCTTTCACAACTTAAGCCTGGACATTTCGAACTCATCACTTAGAAGTTGTATCACCACCATGACCACTGATTCATAGGAACCAGCAATTAGTAGGTCATCAACATACAGCACTACTAGGGGGCTCCGCCCCTGCTCGTCAACCCCTGTGTACCACTGTCACTGTGCCTGTTTCAGTTTTTAAAGACTTTTTAAAAATTTGCAAACACGACTATTGTTGTCGTTGTAGCCCATGGGTTGTACCCTAAATAAGATTTCATCGAGTTCACCATTCAAAACAGTCTTAACATCTAGTGCATAGATCTTCATTTCCCTATGGAGAACAATGACAAAAACCAGTCGTAGTGATGCCATACTGATGTTCTTTAAAAAGAAAGAAATAGCTAGTAAAATAATGTATAGTTTTGTTTTATCACTGAATATAAGCTGCAAATTTTTTGTAAAGTAACACATCTTAAATGATAAAAAGTTTGGACAAAAAGTATATACTTGGTGCACTCAATTTTATGATTTATTAATTTTTAGAAGAAAAATTTGGTGTAAACTAATTTTTTAGAATGAATAATATTCACAATTCTTCACCTTTTGAAGTTAGTTTTTTTTAAATGAAATTAATCAAATCACACTAAACTTGAAAAGAACAAGCAGTTTTACCCATGGTCACAATTTTAAAGCTTCACATCTCAAATTTATTTATTGATTTTTTTTTTATGTGAGAAACATTTGGTATAGTCTTTATATAAAACAAAAATCAGTTAAATTTTTAAATGTTATGTTATGCTTGAACAATATATTTAAACCTACTTTGAAAATGTCCCACTAATATTAATAATTAATGCAAACAGAACTCTGCTGACATACTAATAACTTACTTTCCAAAACAAAATAATCTATAACAATATAAGATGAAAATAGCATTGCACAAAATCGAATGTAACTTGAGAATTTGATACAGTAAACGATGAATATTTACACATTAAAAAATAGTATACTGACAATGTAACAAACTACAAACACGGGCTAAAACTTCATCAATGGAACAAGTGAATATGTTTAATTATTCGTATTTAAATATTTTTAACATTACAAAATAATGTACAGAAATATCCTTACCTTATAGGACTTGCACTTTTAGGGATGACTGCTCTTAATCACTGCTAGATTCGGCGAAAAATCGCCGCGGTCTCGGCGGCTGCATCTCAACCGGTTTTTTTAACGTGCCATTAGTTTTTTCCAAATGGAAATAGAATTAAAAAAACTTTTATGCAGAGTAACACGCTTGCTCGCTTGTCAATTTTTGAAAATATGATGGCGGTTGGCAACCCAAACAACGAACACGTGACCAAGCATAGCTTCAGCTCAAAATTAAATATCGGCCAACATCATCTTAACATCATTTTTTGGATATTGTTTTCACAATGTCGCCAAATATCGGTACAATATCGGGAAAAATTGCGTAATGTTTAAATTATAAAAAATATGGGTAAGACAACATGGTGTCACTATTTACACTATTACTACATGATTATGATGTTATTAAAAGCGTTATTTAGAGTCTTCCTCGTTTTATAAAACTAAACGATATCTGCCAATGTCGACAGATATCGTAATTCCGACATTCGACATTCACAGACATTCAAAACATTGGCCAATATTGGTAGAATGTTGGCCAATGTTGTTGTGCTACCTGGGTCTAGCGCGAATGCACGATGCGATACGAGCCGGCATTGAGGCATACAAGTTCCGTATGATGTACTGAGACATCTCGTTCCACAGTTGCTGTAAACGCGCCTCTAGTTCGACGAAACACGTAGGGTGTCCAACATGCCTTTCCAAATGATCCCAGATATGGTCGATCGGTGACAAATCTGGGGATAAAGCAGGCCAGCGAAGGGTGGTAATGTGGCCGGGGCAGTCTTGTGACATCCTTGCTGTGTGTGGCCGAGCATTGTCTTGTTGAAAAATGGCTCTTGGGAACCCTACCATGAGTGGCATCACATGTGGCAGAAGGATGTCATGGGTGTACCGCTGGGCTGTCATTTTGCCATGAATCAATATTAGGGGTGACCGTGTATCGTAAGCAATGGCACCCCATACCATCACACCTGTGAGCGCGCTGTGGGAGCTGTGTGTCGCTGTAAAGCGTAGGCAAGATTCAAGATTGAGGCGTTCACCACGGGGCCTCCACACACTAACACGATTGTCATCACTGCTCAAATTGAATCTAGATTCGTCGCTGAAAACACCTGGTTCCATTCCGTTGCAGTCCAAACCCGTCGTGCTAGACACCACTCCAAACGGAGGCGTCGATGGGTGGGCGTCATTTGCAGCACACGTAATGGGCGCCGCGATACCAGATGTCCTTCAGCCAGGCGCCTTGCGATGGTTCGGGAAGACACAGGGGCCCGTAGTGAAGGTGCTGCCTGTGTCTGGATAGCGGCCAATGAGGCAGTTGGCTCTACGCGTACGTTTCGTATGATGTGACGGTCTACTTGACGACTGATCTGTCGAGGGCGTCCTGAGACTGGTCGTCGCCGTGTAAATGACGTCTCTTCTGTCCACTGGTCCCAACACCTCCTCACAGTAAAATCAGAACGGCCTACTTGACGAGCTACTCGCCGAGCTGACCACCCAGCTTCCATCATCCCGATGATTCTTCCCCTCTCGAACTCTGACAGCTGCTCATATTGTCTTCGATGGCGGCGTAACGGCATGTCTACCTCAGCGTTTCCTTTGCAAAAGATTAAGTACACTCAAACAAGCTCTGCTTACCTGTTTTATACTCCAAGGAGAACGAAGTTCAACGCCCTCTAGTGGCATTACGCAATGCGCAATCACGCTGCGTTTCTAATCATTTGCATATCTGGCCGACATGTACCTTCATGCCAAGTTTCGTTACGATCCCACAATTATTTCTTTGTGCGCAAATTTTTATGGCAATGAGTGTATTATATATAATAATATACCACAGGGATAGACACTATAAGACGAGGGTGCCGTGAGAAAGTTCTAATTCTCTTAAGGGTGCCACGATTTGGATACGTTTGGGAACCCCTGGTATAGATGAAATGTGCACTATTCATTGTTTGAGGGACCAATCAAAACGCCCTCGATGTTCCAGGAAAATTAAAGCCTCTTTTAAGAACAATTGAAATATTACAATGTTCCACGGCTGAGTGCCGGCACGGGTTTAGTTTAATGAATAACATAGTGTAACAGATTTGAGATCATTTTTATTGATTTCAAACGTCTCCAATCTAATGTTTAGAAAAACAAATGAACCACCTATAGAATACTTTTAACCGGAAAAAAATTATAAATTCTTGGTTGGCTAATCATCGCTCTTCAGTAGACAATAGATCAAACATATATATATATATATATATATATATACAGGGGGGTCCCGAATTCATGGTACAAACTTTAATGGTAGGTACAGGACATTGTAACAATGATTTATTGTATAGGAATGTATAGTCGCAAGTGACGCGGTGAGGCGTAAACAGGGGAAATAAAACGAAAGAGAAATGGAGTGATTGGTTGGTATCATTGCCGGTAGAGGGCAGTAGATGTCTAGCCGCTGTTGAACATGATGCATCGCAGTAGGGAAAAGCGCCATTCACAATTGTGCTGCCGTAGACGATGGGTGACTTTACGTATGCAGAAAAAGCAGACATGCATTACATGTACGGCCGTGCAAATGGTAACGGCAGAGCTGCGTTACGAATGTATCGCGCGGAGTATCCTGATCGACGAATGCCGGATCATAGAATTTTTCAACGGTTACATCGTCAACTTTGTGAAACAGGTGCGTTCGACGTCAACAGACATGGCGCTGGTCGAGTAAGAGCTGTACGCACTCCAAGGCTGGAAGAAAGCATCTTGAACATTGTGGCTGATAGACCCGAGTCAAGCACAAGAACTGTTGCGCGTGACGTAGGTGTGAGTCATCAGACTGTATGCAGAGTGTTAAACGAAAATCGCTTACACCCCTTCCATTTTCAGAAAGTACAAGCATTGAATCCGGCAGATTATCCTCGCCGCGTGAACTTCTGCCTGTGGGTGATGCAGCAATGTGCGTTGCAGCCGGATTTCGTAGATTATGTGCTATTTACAGATGAAGCGACATTTTCACGCGAGGGTGTCTTTAATGCGCACAATTCCCATGTGTGGGCAACCGATAATCCACATGCAACGCGTCGACATGCGTTTCAACAACGTTTCAGTATTAATGTGTGGGCTGGTATTGTGAACGACTTTTTGATTGGCCCATACTTACTACCCACGCGGCTCACTGGCGGAAGCTATCTTATTTTTCTGAAAGAAGTGTTACCACAACTGCTGCATGATGTTCCGATCGCCATTCGTAACCGCATGTGGTTTCAGCACGATGGGGCGCCAGCACACTTCAGCATTGATGTACGGAATTACCTGAATGCCACGTTTGGTACTCGATGGATTGGGCGTGGTGGACCAGTCCCTTGACCACCCCGATCTCCCGATTTATCGAGCCTCGATTACTTTTTATGGGGACATCTAAAGCATCTTGTTTATGAGACTCCAGTTGACTCAGATGAGGATCTCGTCGCTCGCTTATCTGTAGCTGCTGCAGGTGTGCGTGAAATACCAGGCATCTTTGAACGTGTACGCCAATCGCTCCACCAACGCTGTCAAGCATGTATCGATACTGGTGGACGCAATTTTGAACAATTACTGTAAACATGACACTTGTCAACAACGCTTTCAATAAAATCTTTGTTTTTCCTTTCGGCCGTTATTTCCCCTGTTTTCGCCTCACCGCGTCACTTGCGACTATACATTCCTATACAATAAATCATTGTTACAATGTCCTGTACCTACCATTAAAGTTTGTACCATGAATTCGGGACCACCCTGTATATATATATACTTATATCATTCAAATACGTAATTTAATTACGTAATTATTTAGTACAAAGAGTAAGTACGAGGGCTGTTCAATAAAGAATGATCATAAATTAGTAAAAATAATTTTCTGTACTAATCCTTCAAATTGTTATGGTCTTTCTCTAAATACTCCCCATTACATGCAATGCACTTATCCCACCTCTTTTCAGTCTTCAAACGCATGAGGGAAGCCATTTGTTGACAGGTCCTTCAAAATCGCCTACGCAACTTTTACCACTGCCTGTGATGATGAAAACAACTTTTCCCGGAGGTGTTTCTTCAAATTCGGGAGGAAAAAAAATCGCATGGCTAAATCAGGACTATATGGATGAAGGGGAACACACATGACTCTCCCCATAATCTTCCTGCAACATCACATAGACTTCAGCTGACGATCTTTCAAGGCGAAGGCGAAATTTCAATGCAGTGTATTGCACTTCACGTGTCACGTCCATTTTTGCCGTAGGAGAAAGTAAAACTAGGCGTTTGGGGCCGGCTGCCAAGGACTCAACACTGACGTCATGACCGTGAAACTTGCGCTATATATTATCCCCTTATCCCGCTACACATTCAATAGGAATTTTATTTTTCTTGATTTTTTAATCACCTTTAAAAAAATTATGGTCATTATTGAACAGCCCTCGTAGTAAGTACCCATATCTTTCACCTCCCCATGGAAAAAATTCTGCAGGTGCCCATGGTATACCCACTATTCTGTTCGCGACTACAGCACTGGTTACTAGGCATCTTCATTACGTTTTGTTGACTAAGTGAAAATGGGTTTTATAAATGCGATCGTGCTGTTTACTTCTTTAGCCAAATCATGAAAACGACTTTCAAATTAACTTGATTCCTTCGATATATTTGGTCAAATTGTTATTATCCGCAGCACATTCACTCTGCAATTACAAATGTGGAAATTGACCCAAATCCTGATTTTCTAACTGGGAGATGAACAGTTTTAATTTATTATAAAATGAATTTATGCTATTTATATTAAAATAAAGCTAGGAAATATATAATTTATTATTCCCTTGTAGTTTTGAATTTAGATCATTCAGATGGCTAGTAACATCATCTAAAAAGGCCAAACCAAATAGCCAGCTATTATCAAATAATTAGGGTTATTATATCAGGTGCTAGTTCTTTTTCCTGTTCTAAAAAACTATAAACAGCATTTTTCAATTTCCAAAATGTACTCAGAACCTGTCCTCTAGAAAGCGAGCACACTTCACAATGAAGGACCAAGTTCATCATATATTAAAAATCTAACAATTTACAATATTCTCTGAATACTAGTCAGTTTAATGTTCTTTCTTTAATTTTATTCACACATTTCACAACCGGTTACATAACATTCTGCCTTTTTAAAGTTTTTCTACACAGAGCCTCTTGGTGTATAATGCAGTGATATTTTAGTACAGGACGCTTTAAAAATTTTCCAAGTAAAGTTGTAGTGGCATTGACTACCTATCATTGACGGCGCTCCGTCCGTACAAATTCTGTGAGTTTACTATAATCTAAATTTAGATTTTCTATAGACATAATTTTACTTTTTCAACTAAGCCTGATCCTCTTGTTTAACCATGCAATGACTCAAGACTAGCAAGTCCTTCAAAGACATTAAAACTATCATCAATACCTTTTATAAAACTGCTCAACTGGGCTACATCACATATATCCGTGGATTTATCCAAATCTAGAGAAATAAAGTACAAGAATGGACAAGGTCTTTCAGCTGGTGAGATACATCCAGAGAGAATTCCTCGATACGTCTCGTAACTGTCTGCCTTGATATAACAATTTCGTCTGCTTTCCTTTCAATACCTTTATTACCAAGATGGAGTGCAAATATTTGGAGACAATGCTTAGTAATAACTTTTCCGTCAGAAAAAGGTTTGTTTTCGCCCATGCTAAAGCAATTTCATAGGACGCTTCTGTCATCACCACGTCTTCACAACTTATTTTAGCAAAAACATTTTGTCTTCTGATTTCTTCCTTTTTTAAATCACATATTCTTTTCGTAACTAAGACCCAAGAACAAACTTAATTTTTTCCTTCTATTTTAGTCTGTGGTGTTTTATAGTGTCTATTTTCCATTATGTGAATGGGTACTTTCACGTACAATTCAAATATATGTAAATTTTTATGGTTTTTCTGATATATGTAAATAACTCATTTTTTCCCACTGTTCATTCAATTCAAATTCATGCTTGCTATCACTTTCTGCGATGCTTTTGCTCATTTTCTTTTGCATGGTGATGGATAACAGGAATGTAAAAAGAACATAGAAAAGTACTATAACTGTAAAAGTCTCTAAACATTTTTAAATAGAACAAACAGATCACAAATACGATCGTATCACACAGATATCAATTGTGAACTGTCATAAACTAGCGACGAACTGATGATTGAAGGCTGTATGAATTGAACTAAGAGCACTGTGATCATGAAAATATGAAGATGGATTCAGTTATGGAGCCTACTTCAAAAGAATAATTAGTCGCCAGGATGCAATGCGCCCCTTGTAATCATTCAATGCGCCACGTTTGGTGCATGCGCCATAGGTTGGCCACCCCTGCTCTAGATCGAAAGGTTCCTGGTTCGGGTCAGTGCTTGGATGTTTGCAAGCGTACGGTGTAGAGGCGGCTGGTGCACCTCAAATCTGATGTCGCCGAAAGTCCTCACGTTGGGTGAGTGTGAACGTTTGGAAAATGGGGTGCCAGCTCAGGTGTTGCCTCGTCATCTGACCGTTGTTCGAATTGATGGGGTGTTTTCCTCTGATCTTTATTATTGATCTCGGACCGTCGTCGATAGCCCGTTATGTTGTTCTAGTAGGACGTTAATGAAAAATTACCTTCGTTCCTTGACATCGTCTTGCGTTTGAGGCCGCCAAGTCTAATCCTTGCGGCATAAAATCTCAAAAGATCCAAGCAATCGTCGCCAGCAGCGCGTTGCTCCAACCAACGAAGTTCCGAATCATACTTGGCCCTCCAAATACAGTAACACTTGTGTGCCGAGGAAGTTAGAAAGCATCCCAGAAGGCGCAATCGCGCCAATTCTGGCGGTGGAGTGTGCCAGGGTTGCGGCCTTTAAAATCCCAAGAGGATTATCCTTGACTCCGAGTCAATCCCGGTTTTATTGTTGCGATGGCGAAGATGGATATGTGGGGCTTTGCTCTCTGCAGATGAACGGAGGGGCTGTCATTCATCCCGAGCGTAGGGATTTGGGTGGATCGAGCGGACGCCCCTTTTAATTGTGGACGCAGATTTATTTATTTGTACTGTACGAATGAGTTTCCTTTGGCGTGTTTTAACGCGAGCATTAACCCCTTAGATATAGATTTATTTGAAAAAAAGTAGCTCAGATTATCGTTTGCACATTAGTTAGTGTTGTGTTTTCGTATAATTTCTTTTGATAAGAATGGCAACAGTACGAGAGAGATCGCATAGCTTCTGATTTCCACGTTTATTCCAAAAAAGAATGTCTGATAAAGCAGCGCCGACCCACCGGTCGGGTGGTTAAGGTGTTAGCCTCTAGATCGGAAGGTTCCTGGTTCGAATTCGGGTCCGTACATGGATGTTTGTAAGCGTACGGTGTAGAGGCGGCTGGTGCACCTCAAATCTGTCGTGGCCGAAACTCCTCACGTTGGGTGGGTGTGGAAGTTTGGAGAGAGAGGTGCAAGCTCAGGTCTTGCCTAGTCATATGACCGTAGTTCAAAATGACGAGGTGTTGTCCTCGGATCTTTCCCTCAGAGGGATTGATCTCGGACCGTCGTCAATAGCTCATTGTGTTGCTCTAGTATGACGTTAATAAAAATTACTTTACCTTACCTGATAACGCAGCCGTGTAAATATTTCTATGTACGGAGTCAAATTAAATAAAGTGTATTTTTGTAGAGAACGATTGAATAATTGGATTCAAGGACAGTCTCATTTTGTCCTAGTTTGAATGACGAATTAGACTCGTCATCCGTAACTTGGGCCAAACAAGTGCACGACGAGTCTCAGTCGTCAAGTGTACCCAAGGGGTTAAGAGGCATTTTGAAAGGCAATGTTGAGTGAATGAACGGGAGTAAGCGATGAATGATGTAAGCAATGATGAAACTCTTTTCCTTCCGATTCTTCTATTCTGGTGCAAAAGATACTACCTAGTCATTGAATAAGGGGGGTTGTTTGACATTGTGATATGACAATCACATCAAATATTGTTTTGACCTAAAAGCAGGGAAATACAACCTGCAAGCTATTTGTTTCAATGTCCAGTCCCCTAACAAGTCCCTGAACTTGAGAAACCTAGTTCATCACCCCTCTATTCCGAGAAATTGGAAAGGGTGCGCTTTTACCCTTAACCGAATCGGGTCGATATAGTAAGTGGACTAGCGCCTCAGCGTACAGCGTAAGTGTCCGACAAGTTGACTCTGATTGGCTCCTCATATATATGTTGTATGGTTGTTGTTAGTAGTATTTCTCGCCAACTTATAATAAGGGGAGGCAAAAATGAACTCTTCTTTTAAAGAGCTCCTCTTCGTGAAGCAACGATGGCCAAATGGCTAATGTCACTTACCATCAGATTGACGTTAGCGGCGGGGGATGACTTCCCGAGTTCGAACCCAACTGGCGGAAATATTTTTAGATCATCCAAATTATTTTAAAACAATTCCAATTTAATTCCTTTTGATTCTAAATTACTTTTCCTAATTTTTAATACCCTTTTTTTATTTTTCTAAACTTCCGTTGATTTTACATAAATAATCTAAAAACCACTCCTGAACTCACTACCAGCTGATATTTTTCCGCCCCTCTGCCGTCCCCTTTGCTTTATGATGATGGTGTCGTATCCATCCCTGGTTTAGGACCATTCTGATGTAACAAAAAGCATACATAAAACACTAACTTATATAATAAAAGGATACAATTTTCGGTTCAAAATGTTAAAACCTTTCGAAAACCGTTCCTATCAGTCAAAGAGATCTGCGCCAAAACGTAGATAAATAGCCAAATGAAACAGCTTTACGTCTCAGGCACATGATCATACCAGCCAATCAGAGTCAACTTGTCGGACACTTACGCTGTACGCTGAGGCGCTTGTGTAAGTGGCGCAATGCCACTCTGCCAATAGAACGATTGACCCCCAGGCAAGGTCAGGGTTTAGCGCCCTGAATATTGTGGGAAGGTCAGACGGGGAGAACGAAAGGAAACACCAACGCTAAAATAAAAAGAGACGGAGGTTTTTTTTGGTTGTGGCCAGCCATTTCCAAAAATATGGTAACTACAGTAAAACGATGTACCATCGACGAATTGAATGAATGAAAAATAAACGAAGTTACCAAACAGAATACGGCTGCCTTTACTGTGTCGTTCACCAATAATAGAAATCTCTAGATTCCAGAAGGAAATAACTACCTGATTCCAAAAGAAGGAACCTGCATATTCCGATGCCTTACTTCACCCTGGCGGTCAGCATATATGAAGGTATGTCCGTATTTCCATCCGATACCGATTGAGAACTCCACTTATTCCGATCGAACCTGTGGTCAAAACTGGATATTGGTATCCAGATCCAAATTGGGTACAATAACCAGTACAGACATCGCAAGGGCCCCGAGTGGACAAGCTGCGCCAAGCACGAAACAAACTTCAAGTGAAATAGGTCGTGAGAGGGGTAGGCAGATAGTTTAATTAACGTCGCGCTGGAGTAACCTAATTGGCTATTGGCGACAGTCCGGGATCAATTCCGAAGGGAAAGTCCGAGGGCAACACCTGAGCTGGGACCTCACTCTTCGAACTTCCACACGCATCAACGTGAGGAGACCACGATGGATTTGACGTGCACCAACCCTCTTTGTACACGACGGTCTCTCGTAGGATTCGAACTGGCAACAATCCGGCTACTAACTCGTTGCTCTTCTGCTGCAGCAAGGAAAAGAATGACTGAGTCGGTGCTGAAGAGATCGCGTTGAAGGGGGGGGGCGTGTTGTTCTTCTCTTTCAATAACCAAGCACGAGATTATAAAAATAACAATTTAATTAAATGATAAAAAGACATACAAAAACGAACATCATTTCATCCTGTGCAGTTCATCGCACCTCAAAAACAACCTCTCTCAACCGACTGCCAATTTTCTCTATGGCAACCCTTCCACTCAGGGTAATGGTAATTTTAGTTAACGTCGTACTAGAGCAACACAACGGGCTATTAACGACGGTCCGGAATCAGTCCCTTAAGGGAAAGATTCGAGAACAACACTACGTAATTTTGAACCACGGTCAGATGACGAAGCAACACCTGAGCTGGCACCCCACTCTCCAAACTTCCACGCCTACCCAACGTGAGGACTTTCGGCCACGACAGATTTAAGGTGCACCAGCCGCCTCTACACCATACGTTTATATACATCCATGCCCGGACCCGGATTCGAACCAGGAACCTTCCGATCTAGAGGCTAACACCTTAACCACTATACCGGTTGGTCGGCCTTCCACGCAGGGAGGTTAGTTGCCAAGAACTCTCCTAATTTGATCGCCAACAGCGGCTAGTAATCACAGGGGGGGTCTTGAGAAATTGTCTTATTGAGGAGAACCTGGAATCTTACTTGAAATTAAAAACAACGACATACAAACCAGACTTATAAAAAACTTTCCAAGGAAATCCAAGGTCATTGTTCACATTAAATGCGCGTTTTGTCTTATTTTTATTTTAATGTAAACACAACAGTAGAGACCCGATTATCCCAGTTAATGTGGAACAAGACTAACTGGGATAACCGAAAAACTCGGTTAAAGCGAAAATTGTAACTAAACTAAATCGTGTAGGTTTATATGTATACAGGGTGGTCCCGAATTCATGGTACAAACTTTAATGGTAGGTACAGGACATTGTAACAATGATTTATTGTATAGGAATGTATAGTCGCAAGTGACGCGGTGAGGCGAAAACAGGGGAAATAACGGCCGAAAGGAAAAACAAAGATTTTATTGAAAGCGTTGTTGACAAGTGTCATGTTTACAGTAATTGTTCAAAATTGCGTCCACCAGTATCGATACATGCTTGACAGCGTCGGTGGAGCGATTGGCGTACACGTTCAAAGATGCCTGGTATTTCACGCACACCTGCAGCAGCTACAGATAAGCGAGCGACGAGATCCTCATCTGAGTCAACTGGAGTCTCATAAACAAGATGCTTTAGATGTCCCCATAAAAAGTAATCGAGGCTCGATAAATCGGGAGATCGGGTGGCCAAGGGACTGGTCCACCACGCCCAATCCATCGAGTACCAAACGTGGCATTCAGGTAATTCCGTACATCAATGCTGAAGTGTGCTGGCGCCCCATCGTGCTGAAACCACATGCGGTTACGAATGGCGATCGGAACATCATGCAGCAGTTGTGGTAACACTTCTTTCAGAAAAATAAGATAGCTTCCGCCAGTGAGCCGCGTGGGTAGTAAGTATGGGCCAATCAAAAAGTCGTTCACAATACCAGCCCACACATTAATACTGAAACGTTGTTGAAACGCATGTCGACGCGTTGCATGTGGATTATCGGTTGCCCACACATGGGAATTGTGCGCATTAAAGACACCCTCGCGTGAAAATGTCGCTTCATCTGTAAATAGCACATAATCTACGAAATCCGGCTGCAACGCACATTGCTGCATCACCCACAGGCAGAAGTTCACGCGGCGAGGATAATCTGCCGGATTCAATGCTTGTACTTTCTGAAAATGGAAGGGGTGTAAGCGATTTTCGTTTAACACTCTGCATACAGTCTGATGACTCACACCTACGTCACGCGCAACAGTTCTTGTGCTTGACTCGGGTCTATCAGCCACAATGTTCAAGATGCTTTCTTCCAGCCTTGGAGTGCGTACAGCTCTTACTCGACCAGCGCCATGTCTGTTGACGTCGAACGCACCTGTTTCACAAAGTTGACGATGTAACCGTTGAAAAATTCTATGATCCGGCATTCGTCGATCAGGATACTCCGCGCGATACATTCGTAACGCAGCTCTGCCGTTACCATTTGCACGGCCGTACATGTAATGCATGTCTGCTTTTTCTGCATACGTAAAGTCACCCATCGTCTACGGCAGCACAATTGTGAATGGCGCTTTTCCCTACTGCGATGCATCATGTTCAACAGCGGCTAGACATCTACTGCCCTCTACCGGCAATGATACCAACCGATCACTCCATTTCTCTTTCCTTTTATTTCCCCTGTTTACGCCTCACCGCGTCACTTGCGACTATACATTCCTATACAATAAATCATTGTTACAATGTCCTGTACCTACCATTAAAGTTTGTACCATGAATTCGGGACCACCCTGTATTAAACTTATAACTTATGTATTTAACAAATACAAAAAAGTTATACAGATACACCACATGCAATTTGTATTGTTATTATAATTAAAGAGTTCTTACTCAAAAAAGTCCTTAATTGTTTTTTGTTTTACGCTACTTTGGCGTTTATCTGCAGCAAAAAAATGTTTCCACATTTTTTTAAGGTTAACAAGATTGCTGGTGATGCATTTTCTTATTCTATCTATTCAATAGCACTTTCGATAGCTTTGAAACATGAAAAGTAATGCAATGAAAAGTAAAGGGGGCAGTGCTGTTGGATTTCGTATTCCTGAATTTTTATAAGATTAAGTTCAGAATATTGTTCGGTAGTTTTACTGTATAAGATTATTCTTATGATATCTGGTTTTATTTAATGTTAGTAGCTAGTTTAAATCCGACTCCTATAAACAAGGTTCTTGAAAAGAAATTTGGCTCTCAAATAAAATCTTAATCGTTGTACTGCTGATCTTCGGCTCTGCTGGACTAATGAGTTTGCCGACCAATGGCCTGAGGGAAAGATCCGTAGACAGCACCACTTTGGTGATGTTTGGAGTCGTATTTTCACGTTCTCTGTTTGCAGGATAATCGACAGAAAAATTATGAATTAGGGTAAGGCGGGGTAATCGTAAACAGAATTTGTATGTTCATTTTAAATCCCTATTTTCAAACTCTTGATAAAGCAATTAAACATTGCTCAACATACTAAACTAACTTGTCACTATTCTACTTTAATGTTTAATTAGTACGAAGATTCCAGAAAAAAAATTTAACACCGCACTCGACTGTTTACAATTACCCCTGAAAGTAGGGGTAATTGTAAACAACGATTTTTCTCGTGATATTGAATATTGAACAAGTGACAGCATGAGCAGTAGTCATGGCATTAGAAGAAACTCCAGTGGTATTTTTACCCTTGTAATACCATGTTTACAATAACCCCGTTTTGATCCTTACATTTAACAAATACTCCCACTTCTTTCCCCAGCAAAATATAGTGACCCCTGAAAGTTGCATTGATCATGAGGTGAACTTCCTTAGAATAAATAATTCAAACATTTACTGAACAAAAAATGTATTTACTGCAAAAAACACCCAGAAAATTACAAATTAAAAAAAAATAATAATAATAAAAAAAACTACAAATTGAAAAATACAAACTTTGGTCAAAAAACAAACAAACATTACATTTCTTACACATTAACAGTGCCCTCAATTGGATAATTTATTTACGGCCTTCTTTGTTACAGTTTGGAGTAGGTAAAATTGCTTTGACATGGTCTTTGGTAACACAGAATCAGTCTTTTTCAACCACAGCGAATTTAGTCTATGCATTATCGATGCACTTGAGTCCGGTAATATCAAACTCCTTTTCAGAAACGACATCCACCCTTCATACATACGAAAAATGGGTTTTCTTTCTCTTCCCCCCCTCAACACCTACAAGCAGAAACGTAATTGTTTCCATGAATGACTCCAAAATATTTAACTACCCCTACAAGCTAGTCTTCTATATTTTGCTTGAATGTTTGGAGAACTTCAAACTCTTCAGCGTCATTGTTAGTCAATTCTTTCAATAGTTCCTCATCCTTAGCTGTCCTCGAGTTCTGCTTTCTTTTCTTTTTGCTTCTGTTTTGGTTTCTTGCTTACTCCTGGCTCTTTCACTTTCTTCTCACTCCACTTCCATTTGCTTTTTCTCTCTTCTGCCTCATTCAGAAGTGACAATACTTGGTCAGTTGTAAGAACTTCACCATATGTGTGACGTTTTAGTAAATCAGTCTTCCTACTCCCAAAAAACTTGAAAACTGTAATAAAACGCAATTAAAACGTTGTAAAAATACGATTAAATACAAAATTACACGGAAAAACACATTGGTATTCTATCCAAAGTGAACGAAACTATTGGCAGAGTTTTGTTTACAATTACCCCGTCCCTTGAAAAATATGGGGTAATTGTAAACATTCAAATGTAGGTGCATTCAAATTCCCAGAAGGAAAAGTCAATGATTTTCTGTTCGATAGAAACATAACTGACCGTATTAAAGAATTGGAACAACAAATTTTAAATATATTATGGAAGGCAGCAGAAAATGCAACACACAGCAATTTTAAAACCCAAACTTTTCATCCACAATTTTTTCAACTAAACAAATAGCTATCAACTGTGGTTCAAAGAAATACGGGATCACCATATTATATCCTCAGGGTTGCCAGCTTTCATATTTCGCAACTTTTTACCCCACCTGACCCTATAACAGCAAAAATAAGGAATTTTTTCTCCGATCGGGAAATAAAAAAAAATGTTTTCATTCCAGCGAAGAGCCACTTGTCTTCCACGCCTTGTAAACTGAAGAATTTTATTTACCTGCTATTGTTCAGAAATCGAAGTGAAGAGCATGTTCGAAAGCAATAACTTGTCAACCTGCCACTGTTTATGGTGCTTCGACTATGATGCGGGCCAAGAAGCGAATGCTTATTCCGAAGAAGCTTTTGTTACAAAACAAAGATAATACGCTTTTTAAAATAAGAAATTATTGCCAAGTTTGCGATATATGTTCAATGTTTATGTATTCAAGGTCTTCTGCCTCCAATGCCATTTCTAAAGCGGAGTCAAAATGAGCTAGTTCAAGACTCGAGATCAACTTAGAATAGCATTCGCATGATTTGTGTCTGAAGAGCAGCGGCGGTAATGATAATTTTAATTAACGTCGTCCTAGAGCAATACAACGGGCTATTGACAACGGTCCGGGATCAATCCTCTGAGGGAAATATCAGAGGACAACACCTCGAAATTTTGAACCGCGGTCAGATGACGAGGCAACTTCTGAGCTGGCACCCCAATGGGGAAGGGAAAGATCGAAGGACAAACCCAACTTTTTTGAAGCACTGTCAGATGAAGAGGTCAACATCTCGGTTGGCAACCATTTTCCAAGCTTCGCAACACGCCAACGTGAGGATATTTCAGGTCATGGTGGAATCAACGTGCACCAGTCCACGCGTACACGACGGTCTTTGACTGGTCTGGGTTTTGAACTTGCAACCTTTCCGTTTGTTAATCCTCAGCTCTTCCAACTGGGTTAATGGGGCCGTTGGGTATACCCACTACGCTAGCAACCTTCGAGTTGTTGGCCGCACAAGTTCGATTCCTGTCAGGTGCATTTCTGACAGGATCGTGGATCAAAATGACGTGGTGTCCAGGGATCTTTCCCGTTGGGACTGATCCTGGACCTTCGTCAATTGCCTGTTGTATTGCTCCACTACAACGTTAATTATAAGTACCTCTTCTGGTTTGGATTACGAGGTGTTGTCCTCGTATCTTTCCCTTATGGGATTGATCCCGGACCGTCGTCAATAGCCCGTTGTGTTGCTCTAGAACGACGTTAACTAATAATTACCAATTATATCTGGTTATGGTTTGGTATCATCTGACTGTGGTTCAAAATGGCGTGGTGTTGTCCTTGGATCTTTCCCTTAGGGAATTGTTCCCGGACCGTCGTCAATAGCCCGATGTGTTGCTCCAGTACGACGTTAATTAAAAATTATCAGTTATCTGGTAATTGGTGTTTTTTATTTAACGTTGTACCAGAGCAAGACAACGGACTATTGACGACGGTCCGGAATCAATCCCTTAAAGGAAAGATCTGAGAACAACCACACGTCATTTTGAACCACGATCAGATGACGAGGCAACACCTGAGCTGGCACCCCTTTCTCTAAACTTCCACACCCTCCTCAGGCGAGGACTTTCGGCCACGACAGATGTAAGGCGCCCCATTCGCTTACAAACATCCATCTTAACACAACTTAACAGAAGTTCAGAAAACGCGTTTGGCGACTATACAGCGCCCGTTTCTTGTTAAGATCTCCGGCGCATACAAGACCTCCCCAACCGACTCCCTTAACACCCTTTGTGGAATTCCTCCGCTCCACGTGACCCTGCTGTCGCTATACAAAATATTTAATATTATCAAGAGACGGCAGCCCGACCCAGAGCTGAGACTATCCCCACTCCACTACGATTATCACATACCAATAGCAGGTGTCCCTGTGTCCGACCTTAGGTTGGACATTCGGGACACAATTGACAATCCAGATTATCAGGTGTACACCGACGGCTCGGGCATTGATGGCAATGTTGGGGCCGCGGTGTGCATCCTCGATGATAAAAAACTAATCAAAGTTCTTAAATTTAAATTACTTGCCGGCAACTCGGTGTTTCAAGCCGAGTTGTCGGCTATTTTCAAAGCAATTGAATGGGCACACTCGGAAGGGAAAAGAATAAATATATATACAGATAGTCTCAGCTCAATTCAGGCCTTGAAAACAGCTCAAAATAAATCAAATTACACCTTTTCACAATTAAACAGAAAATATATAATAATACTAATAACTTTGGCCTGAGTTGGGTTCGGGCACATGCGGGGCTTGCCGGAAACGAGCTAGCAGACGAACAGGCCAAACTTGCCTCCTCAGTCGACGGTGAGACGTTGGATATTCCCTTTCCTGTCAGCCTTTTAAAAAGAAAAATTAAGAACTTTATGATCAAAAAAAGGCTGGCAGGAACATAAAAAAACTCTCTCAAGGGAGTCCGTCTAAAAGACTACATACCAAAAGTTAGAACCGACACCCTCATCGTCGACCGTTGGCTTGTTTGGTTCCTTACAGGGCACGGCCCGTTCTGGGCCTACCTCAATAGATTCCATTTGAAGGACACCGATAAATGCGTCTGTGGGGAGGTGGGGGACGCTGATCACTACCTATTCCAGCTAACCTAAGACCAGCTAACGAGAATAAGGCCAATTGGCTTGAAGGTGTTCTTGGTAATAAAATGTCTCGCGCAAAAATCAAGTCCTGTGTGAAAACAGCGATGGGTATGGTGGCGGGGCACTCCCTCCCCTAGGTCAACAGGCACACCCGGAGCGATCCCCTCTTTTAAACTTTTGAAATTTTAATCTTTTATGTATCATGTAGATCATTCTTAATATTATTTTTGAAATATGACTCTCTTAAATTTTTAACTTATTTTACGCATGTTCATTTCACAATATAATATACTTATTTCATAGCAACATACCCATAATACGGCATAATTTATTTATTTCAACTTTCATTTGTAAATAAACATAATCACAATCATTATATTCACAGCTCATATTCACAATCGTGTTTTACAGTTCTTGTTTCAATTTTATATATTGTTCTAGAAATTCCATTGGTTTGATTTTGAGTAAACGATTTATTTATTATTATTTTGTTTTTATTTTTTCTCTGTTCTGTTTGGTTATTCTCAATACTCCCGGTGTGCCACCGGTGTTTATTTTCTTATTTCCGGTGTGCCACCAGCTCATTGTTCTGTTTTGCCCGGATTTTCCGGAGGTTTTGTTTATTTGTTAGTTTTAAGGCCGCTTAATGCGTGCATGATGTAACTCAAGATCGGGGAATGTAACCTGCCCCATACCATCTCCCTTTGAATCAATAAGTGATCGTTCGGCCGGCGTGGGTCCCTATGGACCTCCTTGTGCTGCGATGGAAGTCGACACCCTTTCCCCCCGGATCTTATTACACTCTAAACCTAACGGTGAGTGGATTCGGGGAGGGTCTTTAAAAAAAAAAAAACATCCATCCACTCAAGGCTAGTAAAGGGGACAGGTTGGTCCGTCAGCCTTTGTCCCTGCTCCGCGACAAGAGGGGTGAGCTTATGACGTCACGTGGTGGAATGAGGTTTGCAGCGAGCAAGTGCCTCCTCGTCCTTGTCACAGTGGAAATCATTGCTATCAGAGTACTGGAAGTTCCCTTACAGTTTTTTCACTGTTTTAAGAACCTTTCCTGGTTATACATCTGTTTTAAAAGTAGATCACAGGTATTCAGAGTTATGTATGTTTCGAGGTAAATAGACATTTTTGACTTCCTTTCTGTGTATCTTTGTTTTAAGAGCCATTGACAGTTCTACATCTATTTGAACGGAAAACAGGATAGTTCATCTATTTGAGCTCTATATAACAAGTCTCTAAAAGCGAGTATGTCGAGCTGTGAAGTTGCAACTTGCAAAAATTACAAGAAGAAAACACCAGATGTTCTGTTTCATAGATTTCCCGCCGATGAGTATTACAAAAATGTATGAATCACAAAGTGCAAAAGAAAAGATTCTTTCAAGCCTCAGTACTCGAGAATACGTTCTGTTCATTTTAAGGAAAACGACTATGAACGGGATCTGAGGAATTAACTTTTTGGATTTCATAGCAGGAAGGTATTGAGTAAAACTGCCATACCTTCATAAAATATTCCTTTTGAAGCTGATTTCAAACGGAGCGTTTCATCATACAGATTAGAAAACAGAAATATTAGCAAACGAGCCCTAGAAAATATCCTTCAACTATCTCCGAAAAAACAGAAACAATTGAATAATCAGGAAATTCCGGATGAGAAACTTCAAGAAAAATTTGATACTGAAGTTGTAAGTCAGAAAAGAATCAAAGAATTGCAAGTTGAGAATCAAAAGCTAAAGGACTGCATCTAACAATTGGAAGAAAAAAAACCTGGAAAAATTAAGCACTCAAATCTGTAAAGAGAAAAAGTTCTAGCTATTAAAAATAAATAATAGAGAAATTTAGAAAGAAATTTTAAATATAAATTAAAAGGAGAAATAAAAAGAATAGTAGGAAAGTTTTTCTCGGATTCACAACTTCAAGTTTTGATTGACGGCAAGCACATTTAGAAATAGAGCGAAGAAGATGTTACCAATGTCATTGGTTTGAGAGCAATGACATATATATTATTTATGAGACATTGCTCTCAAAGCAATGACATTGGTAACATCTTCTTCGCTCTATTTCTAAATGTGCTTGCCGTCAATCAAAACTTGAAGTTGTGAATCCGAGAAAAACTTTCCTACTATTCTTTTTATTTCTCCTTTTAATTTATATTTAAAATTTCGTTCTAAATTTCTCTATTATTTATTTTTAATAGCTAGAACTTTTTCTCTTTACAGATTTGAGTGCTTAATTTTTCCAGTTTTTTTTTCCAATTGTAAGATGCAGTTCTTTAGCTTTTGATTCTCAACTTGCAATTCTTTGATTCTTTTCTGACTTACATCTTCGAAATCATTTGGAAATGCCGCTGCCATCCATTACAACTTTGAAAAGATGGTGTAAAAGATTAGACTTTTATGAAGGAGTTTTAGCCCCAATTCTAAGTTTCATGAAGACTAAAGGCGACAGCATGACTGAAACTGAAAAATTTACAATTATCTGTTTCGACGAAATGAATATTGACTCTCGTGTTTGCTACGATTCAGCAAAAGATAAAATATTAGGGCCCTACGGCAATGTTCAAGTTGTCATGGCAAAAGGTCTCATATAGTATTGAAAGCAGTCAATATATTATAACTTTGACCAGCAAAAGACAAAACTAATATTATTTAGATTAATAGAAAAACTAGAAGAAATTGGATTTAAGATGTTAGGTGTCGGGTCAGATTTAGGTGGGGAAAACATCAGTATTTGGAATGAACTATCGATAACACCAACAAACAGTTCATTTTCAAATCCAATGGATAAAACAAGAAACATCTAGGGTTTTGCTGATTTCCCCCCCTCATCTTCTAAAGTTATCACAAAACCATACATTAGATAGCGGTATTAAACTACCCTCTGAAAAAGTGATTCAAAAAGTTATTGGAATTCGATTCGGGCGAATAGAAAGTGTGCCCAAAATTATCTTAGGGGCATATTCAAGTTAGAAACACAGAAAGACAAAATGTGAGAATGGCCGCACAACTTACAGGTACAATGCAGTCATTAAACTCAATACTAGAAAATAATGTCCGAATTCAACCATCATAAATTCCTGGAACTTCAACAGTTGCATCATCTTTAAACATAAGAGAAGACTGCTCAAACGAAACATTAAGATTTAATGCCGGCTACATTGCTTTTAAGGCGCATGCGAAATCCTGGGAATTAATAATGTACATATTCAGTAAGAAAATAATCAAACATGGATCGGGGCTTTATCTCGAGGAGGTTTAGTTTTACCAACTGAGTGTTGGTTTGCAACGGTTAAAGAAGTGTTTAGTGCAATTTCATGGGCCTATGCACTTAAATAAATGTGAAGATGCGATAAATAAATTCACACAGATATTACCGGAAAAATTTCCCGCGCAAAATTCCTCAGCTCTCAAACTATTTGCAAGAACAAGAACATTTTTCCTAATTAAATATATGAACTTTGCCTCTTAAAAACGAAAAAGTTAAAAAAAAGTTAAAATTTTTTAAGAAATCGCAAAAACCAACATGAAAGGATAATTGTCGCCATGTTAGACGATATTTCACCTCATCGGGTAAGTTGTTTTTAAAACTTATTTATTTTCTTTTTAATTTATGACAAAAGCATTTTCAAGTGGTTAAATGCTGAAAAAAAAACTTTATAGACAATACAAGATACCCAATATTAATTAACATTGTTTAAGACTTTCAATGAAAGCAAATAGCGAAACAATCTGCTTGTCGTTCATAGGTTTTACGCGTAAGAACCGTATCTCTCTACCCGCCGATTCCGCCGAGTGACGTCACGTTTTCTCCCCTTGCAAAACCACTCTGGTGGACCCTACCTTTCCCTTTAGTAGCCTTGCATCCACTGACCTGGGAACTTTCCGATCTCGAGGCTAACACCTCAACCACCAGACCGGTGGGTCAGTGAAACCTTTCAATGTGTTTGTGTGTCTTACCTAGTATATTTTGTACAGCGCGGCATGACCGAAAAGGGATCCTTGCGCCATAAAAACCCCAACCACCACCAAACCTACCTATAACTGTCTGGTATGTGCACGTTTCGTTCTCGATAAGAACCTTACCTTACCTTCGTAACGTTGATATTGATCCTTTACGACGTTATTACGTGGTGTTGTCCTCTGATCTTTCCCTTTAGGGTATTGATCCTGGACTGTCATCAATAGCCTGTTGTGTTGCTTTAGTACGACGTTAATTAAAATTATCATTACCTGTACGACGTTAATTAAAAAATAACTACCTATACCCTCGTATATACAACATTTAGCTGAATGGTCTCCGTTCATGTTCTAAGAACATTGGCCACCTCTTCAATGCGAAATGGATCAACTCAGCGAGCAAGAATTAAACATTGAGACGACCGCTCAATCCGTTTAATGAGCCCGAAGCGTGGTGCACATGAGAAGGGCCATTGTTGGGCCCTCAACACAGCGAGGGCCACTGTTAGAAGAAAGTTCATCGCACAATCGACTTCAATCGCTGGGCGCAGACTGGGTCAGTGGTGCTGCTCATCGAAACAAAAGATGTCTCTAGTTTTAGTCCGACGTCTTCATTAGCTGCACGGTCTCGCTTTTCTGGGATATGCATTCTCTCGTTGCCATGGTGTCGTGTATCCTAATTGAAGGTTTTGTCGATGTACGATTACACGAAATGAGCCGTGTTCATATCGAGAACGAAACTTGTACATTCCAGATAGTTATAGGTAGGTTTGGTGGTGCTTCGGGGTTTTATGGCGCAAGGATCCCTTTTCGGTCATGCCGCCGCGCTGTACAAAACATACTAGGTAAGACACACAAACACATTGAAAGGTTTCACTGACACAGGAGAGGTTCGCCGACCCACCGGTCTGGTGATTGAGGAGTTAGCCTCGAGATCGGAAAGTTCTCAGGTCAGTGCATGGATGTTTGTAAGCGAATGGTGCGCCTTAAATTTGTCGTAGCCGAAAGTCCTCGCCTAAGGTGGGGTGGAAGTTTAGAGAGTGGGGTGCCAGCTCAGGTGTTGCCTCGTCATCTGATCGTGGTTCAAAATGACGTGTGGTTGTCCTCGGATCTTTCCTTTAAGGGATTGATCTCGAACCGTCGTCAATAGTCCGTTGTCTTGCTCTGGTACAACGTTAAATAAAAAACACCAATTACCAGATAATTGGTAATTTTTAATTAACGTCGTACTGGAGCAACACATCGGGCTATTGACGACGGTCCGGGATCAATTCCCTAAGGGAAAGATCCAAGGACAACACCACGTCATTTTGAACCACGGTCAGATGACGTTGGAACACCTGAGCTGCAAACCACTCTCTAAACTTCCACACCAACCCAACGTGAAGACTTTCGGCCACGACTGATTTAAGGTGCACCAGCCGGGCCTCTACACCATACGCTTACAAACATCCATGCACTGCCCCGGATTCGAACCGTGAACCTTCCGATCTGGAGGCTAACACCTAAACCACCAGACCGGAGGGGCGGCAACAGTGGATAAAAAGTGATCCTTTTTGTTAAGGTAAGTTAGCCATTGAAAAAAAAATGAGGATACTACTCTCAAAAGTGATATTTAACGAGATTAAATACTCGATGAAAGATGAATACATGCAATTTTATTTTTCCAACGTTAAAAGTTCATAGTACCGAATAATCTGGAAGACATGTACAAAATAATGCTTTTTTTTTTAAATAAAAAACATTGAACATAACTTTAGAAATGAAAAGCAGATACCCTTATACATACAAATTACAATCAACCCAACAATAAGCAGTAAAGTGTCAAAAACATAACAAGATTTGGCGAACTATACTTAACCGAGAACAGTAAATAAATGCACATCTAGATTTCTAGTTAAAAATTGTCGAATGCAATTCATTGATTTACAGCTTTTCACACATAAATTGTGTTAGTCAAATGATCAAGATGTTAAAATTTCGATTCAATTGATATAATTTCTTTATTCTCTAGACAAGCAAAAATTGCACAGTATTTATTGATATTATATTAACTGATCACCTAATTACAATGCTGCACATCTGGAATTATAACAATTGAATAGATGGAAATTAATTGTATACGAGGCAAAACATTTCTAAAAATTATCACAATTTAAAAACTGCTTACAAAATGTTTATAAATTTATTAAAAGTTTAAAAAATGTCTCGTAACAAGAACACTTCAAATCTATTTGCTTTGAAGAATAACTTTGATTAATGCATTATTTTTTAACTTAAAATACACTATAAAAAAAATCGACGCACCAAGGAGTCAAGCTTTGAAATAAATCATTCAATTGTTCTGAAATTTGAATCGTTTGTTTTGCTATGTATGTTCTTTCACATCCACCTATTTATATTGCAATCGGACAACTCCTTCTTGGTGCGTCGATTTTGTTTGCTATAGTGAATTCTCCTACCACTAATCAATTTTTAGAACGCCAGCGCATGTAATAAATATCCTACTGGCCATGTCCACCCATTGATGTAGCAAAATGGGATAAATCTATCACAATCACAAAATCTAAGAAAACAAAATTCAACCGTTCACGAAAGCGGATTGGTGTGCAAAGCATCCTTAAACAAATCACCTGCCTAGTTGTAAACTATCAAAATCTAAAACAGCTCATCTAATAATCGTTACAGCACACCTCGCTGTCAGGTTCGATTTTGGTACAGCTTTGAGACTTTTAAGTGGCGCGTTTCGTGAACTATTCCAAGTCACCAGAGTTAATGCTTGGAGGGGACCAGTGTAGTCCTATCTTCGGAATGATCAAATTTTAAGGAAGATTTTCTCAAAATCTTTCATGTGTATTAATTTTTTTATACAGATGTTGAAGACACTTCTAAAATCACCTGCCTAGTTGTAAACTATCAAAATCTAACACAGTTCATCTAATAATCGTTACAGCACACCTCGCTGTCAGGTTCGATTTTGGTACAGCTTTGAGACTTTTAAGTGGCGCTTTTCGTGAACTTTTCCAAGTCACCAGAGTTAATGCTTGGAGGGGACCAGTGTAGTCCTATCTTCGGAATGATCAAATTTTAAGGAAGATTTTCTCAAAATCTTTCATGTGTATTAATTTTTTTATACAGATGTTGAAGACACTTCTAAAATCACCTGCCTAGTTGTAAACTATCAAAATCTAACACAGCTCATCTAATAATCGTTACAGCACACCTCGCTGTCAGGTTCGATTCTGGTACAGCTTTGAGACTTTTAAATGGCGCTTTTCGTGAACTTTTCCAAGTCACCAGAGTTAATGCTTGGAGGGGACCAGTGTAGTCCTATCTTCGGAATGATCAAATTGTAAGGAAGATTTTCTCAAAATCTTTCATGTGTATTAATTTTTTTATACAGATGTTGAAGACACTTCTAAAATCACCTGCCTAGTTGTAAACTATCAAAATCTAACACAGCTCATCTAATAATCGTTACAGCACACCTCGCTGTCAGGTTTGATTCTGGTACAGCTTTGAGACTTTTAAGTGGCGCTTTTCGTGAACTTTTCCAAGTCACCAGAGTTAATGCTTGGAGGGGACCAGTGTAGTACTATCTTCGGAATGATCAAATTTTAAGGAAGATTTTCTCAAAATCTTTCATGTGTATTAATTTTTTTATACAGATGTTGAAGACACTTCTAAACGCTTCAACAGAGATTTTTAAAACTTAAAATGTGAAGATTTTTTTCTTTAACTCATATTTTTTTTTTTTAAATGAACAATTTTCATCTTTTTTGACAATCCAATTTTTTTTTATTTGCTAGAATAAACTTTGAGGTAGTGAAGTTTAAAGCACAAAATTTACCTTACTTCAGATACGTAAAGGTATTTTTCAAAAAATTATTTAAAATATTTCAACTCAACGTATCTATACAAATAATACATCATTTTAAACGAAATCTGAAAAGATTTTCGAGCACTGGTCCCCTCAACTGTTTTAGGCTAAACGGCGTCCAATTCATCGATGGAACACCGAAAGATCGGTTGTTTTGGGGTTACGCGAGGTTGATATTCCATGAATGTGCGTCAACTATGAGTGACAAATGTCGAAAATGTGAAATAGTCAGATAATGTAACCTTAATTTCTGTGAATAAGAATGAACGCCTATCGCTCCGCGATCTAAAAAGTAAGAAATAGTTTATGGCCAACTTTTGATTGCATCGAATTTATTCATTAACCAATTTCAAAAATAATTGTACAGTAAGAAAGGGTACATTCTAAGGTATTCTGCGATGTTTTAACAAAAAAGTAACGAAAAGATCCCGATTTTTTACGAATTTCAAATTTTTTTATCAGGAACCAAATTGACATTTCTAAAAAACTCAACGAGCAGCAAAAATTCACGTTTTGAGGTACTCTAAAAAAAGTCACGACTGAAGATTGAAAATTTGTACGTCCTTTGTTCAATCGAGTTAAAAAATTCAGCTTTTTCAATTTTGTCACTTTATAAACCTTAAACTAATAGCCACACTGGAAAAACAATCTTCAAAATTGTCCAGCTAACAGAAAGAACAAACCATTTTAATTTCGTAATTTTTTTTCTTCTGATATTTACTTCCTAGGGAAATTGTCTAAGAATCGAGCTAAACAATTCCCGTTTTCAATCCTGCGACAGCAACTTTTTTTTAATATAGATATTGTTTTGTATTTGCTTTTTAATGGTCTTGGGGGGGGGTAACACTTAATAATACATGGATAATTATTTTATAATGCACTTTCATTAATTCATAGTGAAATAATGAGCACATTTTTAGCATACTGCTGCTCATACAAAGGAAACACAATTTAGTGTTGGTGGATCAGGGAAGAGCCTGACCCAAACAACACTTTAATTTTCAAATATTTTTTTTTTTTTTTTTTGAAATTATATTGCTTATCTTGTATTATCTGCAGCTTCAGCCCACTTATAGAATGGAAATTACCTCAGTAATTATTTTATAATACACTTTCATTAATTCATAGTGAAATGATGAGCACATTTTTAGCATACTGCTGCTCATACAAAGGAAACACAATTTAGTGTTGGTGGATCAGGGAAGAGCCTGACCCAAACAACACTTTAATTTTCAAATTTTTTTTTTTGAAATTATATTGCTTACCTTGTATTATCTGCAGCTTCAGCCCACTTATAGAATGGAAATTACCTCAGTAATTATTTTATAATACACTTTCATTAATTCATAGTGAAATGATGAGCACATTTTTAGCATACTGCTGCTCATACAAAGGAAACACAATTTAGTGTTGGTGGATCAGGGAATTATTAATAATACACTTGGTAACACTTAATAATACATGGATAATTATTTTATAATACACTTTCATTAATTCATAGTGAAATAATGAGCACATTTTTAGCATACTGCTGCTCATACAAAGGAAACACAATTTAGTGTTGGTGGATCAGGGAAGAGCCTGACCCAAACAACACTTTAATTTTCAAATTTTTTTTTTTTTTTTTTTTTTTTGAAATTATATTGCTTATCTTGTATTATCTGCAGCTTCAGCCCACTTATAGAATGGAAATTACCTCAGTAATCATTTTATAATACACTTTCATTAATTCATAGTGAAAATAAGAAGTAAATTCATTTATTGGCACATTGGAGGTTTCAATAAAATAAAATTAGAGGCAAGCGATTCCTTTAAGGATGGAAAAGGATTACAAGTTGTATACGTCAGAGTCAAATTTGACTGGATCGGAAACCGAATGAGTTTCGAATAAAACATTTTCCCGTGAACCAAAACAGATCATAAGAGCTATGCAAAAACTATGATAAATTTATAAAATTTATGACATGGTTAAAAAATAAATAAAATGGATATTTCTTGAATAGATATATAGTGCATTTTAATAAAATAAAACTAATTTGAAAATAATCATATAGGCAGACGGAACTGATAGCCGATTGCTTCAACTTTTAAAAGCAGAATCACCCTCGAAAATCTTCAACAGGGTTCCCACTCTTTTTTTCTAACTAAAAATAAGGACTTTCTTTGCACTTTCTAGGACAAAATAAGGACTTAAATAAAACATTGAAGAAACCGTATTATACAATGTAATACCTGACTTTCGACCAAATGGGGATGCTCTTACAGATTAGTTAATCTTATAAGAATAGTAGTATGTAAAAAGTTTAATATTCAAGTCTTTTTCTAAAATTTATACACAAATAATGCCACACAAAGATGAGATATTTCAAAATATATAAGCAGTCTGATTTTTACAAAATTCAGCAGTTAATATATGGGCATTTACGTGTACATGTACTAGTAATATGTGTAAGTACACAAACACATTATAGAAAAGAGACAGCAAGAAAAAAACTTTGGAAGATTTTCTTTTATCTCTTTGCCAGTGCATTTGCTTTTATAAAAAGGGAAAGAAAAAGTCAAGTTTGATAAGCTTGGTATCGTCGGTCTCCCGGTTGCTGTGGCGAGTTTGATTTCGTTTTCTTATTCTTTTCATATTGTTTAGTTTTTACTTTTTAATGGTCTTTAGGGGAGTGTATGAGCAATTTTTTTAGCATGTTGTTGCTCATGGGTAGGAAACACCATTTTGTGTTGCCTGGGTCAGGCTCCTCCCTGATCCACCAACACTTTCATTTACAAAAAATTCCTAATTAAAAAAAAATTTGTTTTTGAAATTATAGTACTTACTTTGTTATATCTGCAGCTTCAGTCTGCTTATGAAATGGAAATTACTCACCCCAGTAATTATTTTATAATACGCATTCATAAATTCATAATGAAAATATGAAGTAAATTCATATATTGGCACATCGGAGGTTTGAATAAAATAAAATTAGTGGCAAACTATTCATTTACTAAAAGTATGTATAAGGATTGCAAGTTGCATACGTCAGAGTCAAATTTGACTGGATCGGAGATCGAACGAGTTTCGAAGTACTATGATACGAAATATGATATAAATAGGATGAACGAAAAACTATGATAAATTTATAAAAAGGTTAAAAAAATAAAATGCAATTTTATTGAATAGATATTCAACTAGTTACCACCGTACAAGCATAAGCGATTTGGTGTATTGCCACATAATTTTGAACCACGGTCAGATGACGAGACATCTGAGCTGGTGCCCTACTCTCCAAACTCCACACCAACCCAACGTGAGGACTTTCGGCCACGCCAGATTTAAGGTGTACCAGCCGCTTCAACACGATATGCTTACAAACATCATTTTAATGAAACAAAATTAATTTGAAAATAATTAGCTAAGCTGACGATGGAAACGGATTTGCGCATGTCATAACAAATGCAAAGTGAAATTCAAGCACAGTCAGCCATGCCATTGAGTATTTGTCACCCGTACACAAAGAGAAAAATTATAAAGCACTAGCCACTGCGTGGCTAGCCCGACATTGCCCGTGATGTAAGGTAATAATCTGGTGTAAAATTTTCCACAAATTTCAAATCCGCTGTGAAGATATATTCAATTAAAAATTTATTTAAAGAAAATCATATTTTTAGGTATTAATCTAAAGCAAAATTTTCCGCAGATTTCAAATCGTTGAAATTTTTAATCTATCTTTAGCGATTCTGATTTTACGAAAAAAACTTAACTATCACAGTCAATATGTTTTTCATTTCTTGTTCTCACTCCCGGAAATTAAATAGAACAGGAAATGTAATGTTTCTTTTTTTTTTTAACGCGAAGGGCAGAAGATGCATTCTGGTTATTTTTTTGGAAAGAGAAAGTTTACGATGTATTCAATTAAAAAATTATTTATTTAAAGAAAATCATTTTTTTTTTTAGGAATAAATCTAAAGTACAAATTTCCGCAGATTTCAAATCGGTTGAAATTTCTACTCTATCTTTAATGATCTAGAACTACACATATAAAGTTAAAACTTTTTTTATCCTCTGCTGGAAAATCATTCCTCTGAGCAAAATGAAAACGGAAAAAATAAATTTAGAATCTGTCATATCTTTATGCGGTTGCCATTCAAAAGAAAACTATAATAAAATAATTTCATTAAATTCGTTTAAAAATGTTCTAGATCAAATTTTAAAATTCGCCGCGACCCAAAAATTGCAAAAAATTTGAACAAACTGTGTGCGAAATCTCATTGCTGTAAGTGCCATAGAATCGTCAGGATTTTGTGGCCACGAAAAAAACAAACGCTTCCTTTTATAATAGTAAAGATAGAAAAATTACTTTCGTGTTCGGTCAGCGGCCAAATACGATGAGAGCCCGAAATTTCCAGTTTTCAACGACTTTTCCCTATTTATGAAATTTCCCGACTATTCTCTGTTCTCCAGCACTATGTGGTTTATGTTTTTTCAATCTTTCCTCCAATCCAATGTCTTTACTGGGATAGTTTTTACAAAGAATTAGAAGCATAAAAAAAAGCTAGATTAAAAAAAATTTGCAACACATCAGGTTACCACTCACATAGCAGTATTAATCAAAATAAATTATCTTTATATTGTTTTCGATTCTCCTACAAACTTAAAAATACACTTCCCCAGAATTATAATAAATTTTTAAAACATTGAACTCGCGGGTAACTGAATAAAACAAAATTAATTAACATTTTAAGATTGTATTCTAGTTTCCTTCATCAGGGCAACTATTTTGTGCATTGCGAGAGCCACTCACAAGTAGAAGATAGACCGATTTTCATGGGTTTTCAAGTGTATTATGTGCTCATCAAGAGTCGATCGACGATTTGTATATCGCATATCAAGGGTTGCCATTCAAGCAAGCCAGTTCCCGAATCATCACCAAAACTGTACTTGTAAGCAGTTTTATCGCCGATCAGCCGCTAAAAAGAGGTCGAAAATATTGTGAAAAAATATCGTCGTTTGAAAACTGAATTTGGTTTTAAAAGGTAATGGTAATTTTAGTTAACGTCGTACTAGAGCAACACAACGGGCTATTGACGACGGTCCGGAATCAGTCCCTTAAGGGAAAGATTCGAGGACAACACTTCCTAATTTTGAACTACGGTCAGATGACGAAGCAACACCTGAGCTGGCACCCCACTCTCCAAACTTCCACGCCAACCCAACGTGAGGACTTTCGGCCACGACAGATTTAAGGTGCACCAGCCGCCTCTACACCATACGTTTACAAACATCCATGCCCGGACCCGGATTCGAACCAGGAACCTTCCGATCTAGAGGCTAACACCTTAACCACTATACCGGTTGGTCGGCCGGTTTTAAAAGGAAAATAAGCACTTGCTAAGGACAATTGATGCAAAATAAGCACTTCTAAGGGCTCTTAGAAATGGAAGGTCAAAATAAGCACTTTGTAAGCACCCGTGGGAACCCTGTTCAAATTCTTTTTATTAAACTTTACCGAGATAGTTTTTAACGAGAATTATAGAAGTATAAGAAGGCTAGATAAAAAAAAATTGCAACACATCGGGTTGCCACTTAGTTAGCAGTTTTAATTGAAATAAATTACCCTTATATTGTTTTTTAATCACCCAACTTAAAAATTCCATTCCCAATAATTATAACTTTTTAAAATATTGCACTCACGGTAACTGAATTAAAAAAAAAAATTAAAATGTGATGATTGTACTCTAGTACGTCTAGCAGGGCAACTATTTTGTGCGTTGCGAAAGCCACACGCATCGCAAGTTTAAAACGGACTGATTTTCAGGTGTATTTACGTGCTTATCAAGAGTCGATCGACGATTTGTATATCGCGTATGAAGGGTTGCCATTCAAGTAGGCCAGTTCCCGAATCATCGAGAATGCCGTACTCGTACGCAGTTTTATCGCAGATCGGCCGCTAAATAGAGGTCATAAATATTGTGAACAAATATCGTCATTTGAAACCGTTTTCAAAGGAAAATAAGCACTTTCTAAGGACTATTGACAAAAAATAAGTACTTCTAAGGGATCTTAGAAATGGAAGGTCAAAATAAGTACTTTCCAAACACCCGTGGGAACCTTGCAGAAGAGAGAACCTGCATCACCTACACATCAATAGTGCAGTGGGCAAGTAGAAAAATGGCTCTACGCATACAAAAATATTCTAACTCTACAATTGTAGCTACACATAACTGAGTTTAGAAAACAATACAACGCACGAGCGAACCCTCGAGATCCGAAGTTTCCATCTATTGATGGTCGAGTGTCCCATGGCATGGCATTTCAATGCATTGATAAGGAACGGAATCGTCACTATCAGGGTGTCTATTAAATTTCTGTAGGTCCATTAAGGGGAATTTCTAAAATAAATGTATGATCTGATTTTACACGATTATGTGGGTCAGTTAAATGCAATAAAACGTCAAAAATCACTTTTTTTTATTGCTTAGACTTATCTTGAGAAAAGAGGACTCTAGTAACCCATTTCAGCTTTAATAAGCTGTTTTCTAAATGAAAATTAAAAAAAAAAAAAAAAAAAGACAAACCATAAATCGTGTTAAAGTAGATGAACATTAAACAAATACTCTATATTATATTCATTAGGGTAAGGCAGGGTAATTGTAAACAAAATTTGTACGTTCACTTTCAATCCCTATTTTAAAACACTTGATAACGTAATTAAATATTGTTCACTCTACTAAACTAACTTGTCACTATCCTACTTTGATAGTTAATTAGTACGAAGATTCCAGGAAAGAAATTTAATCCCGTACTCTGCTGTCGTTTGACGATCCATTCGATATTATTACCACGTAACCCACTTTGCGAGTCTTCTTTGGAGCATGGTTCCCACACCTTTATCCAAAAAAAATTCAAGGACTTTTAAGGACTTTTCAAGGACCGTGGGAACCCTGTGGAGTGTTATTTATCCACCACATTGTGAATTGCCTTCCGTAATTCGAATGCACGAGAAGTTCTTCACCGACGCGCTTGGCCCGTGAAGTTCTAGCAATTTCATGCAGCTAGTTGCATAGCTAAAATCGAGCGTATTTAAAATAAATTGACAATCACATAACAGTTGCACTAATTGCGATAGATGTTTGGAACAATGAACATTTGAAGTGAAATTAAAACAGTGCAGTACTAATTTCTTTCACTATGGCCTCACTGACAGCTCCCTACGCAGCCGTACTGTTTTTTTTAACAAATGGGTCTATAAGCAAACTAAGTTCTGAAATCGCCAGTGTTTATTAATCAGCATTGTAAAAACTAACGTCCAACCCCCTGTCACCGGACCCAATACATGGTTCCCACACCTTTATTCAAAAAAATTCAGACTTTTCAAAACCAAAAAAAAAAAAATATTTTTCAAGGACCTAAAATTTTTATAAACGACCTAAAACAAAGTATACGCAAAAGTTATCACTTAAAAATAAAAAAACGTGAAATAATATATATATATAAACAATTTTTTATTTTACTGTAATTTGGATTTCTTTCTCACAGAACTTGCAATATTTTTTGTTGCGAGGTGGGCTTTTCTAACTGGCAATGCTAACTACCACGCTACTAACACAACTATCGATTTTGGTTGTGCGATAAAATATTGTACGATAAATTCTTTTGGTCTCATAAAGAAGAGTATGGGAGCTTGCATCGTGTCCTAGCAATCTCCATTTTGCTATTGTCCACTGCCACTAGAAGACTTTTTTTGTTTGAGGAAACAAAACATAAGTTTTAACTGGCCTTAGGGCTTTTATATTCCCTAGTCTAAGCTTCTATCTTTGAAATCATTTAAGATAGAGTAACATTTCAACAGATTTGAAATCTAAAGAAAATTTTATACCTAAAGACCATCTTAAATGTGATTTTCTTAAAAAAAATTATTTTTGAGCTGTAACTTTTATATTTTTGCAATAAGAATTTGGCTTTATTTCTTTGTGTGTGCCAGGTTTTAAATGACGTCCTGACTGCTAAAGCTACGATTTCCTAAGAAAGTAGTGTTGTTATCAAGCACCCGTGGTAAGTCATGAAGTACAAGCTTCACATGATGAAGTACAAGCGCACCTGCACCATTTGAGCTAGTTCTAGTCTCAACAAAGGAGGAAACTAATTTGGACAAGTTCCAACGCAAGACGAAATTGCACAATTATATACCAGTTTTTAAAAAATCAAGTACTTTAAAGGGCTTTCACCAAGTTCCGTAATTATCAAAGACTTTCAAGGGCACCTAGTTCGGTAAAAAAATTCAAGGACTTTTCAAGGACCGTGGGAACCTTGCAATAAAAAGTTCACAGTAACTGATGGTTCTCTATCCAATTCTGTTGACACATAAAAATTTCTTAGCTCATTGGGATATAACACAATGTACTAAATTTAAATTAATAAATACTTAAACAATTTATCATGTTTATCACGAATAAAGAATTCAGTCGTTTTACTTACTTTTATTTGTACTCTTTGAGGAAAATTTTCATTATTTTGGATTAGTTACATTTTGGCTTGAGTAGTTAATTTTTTTAATCGATGGTTTTTACTGATATTTTTCAGGATACTGTTGGGACGGCAAAATGTCCGTTCCGTTTGAAGCGCTCACGTGGACACCGATCGTAGATAGAAAGGAGGGGATATCAGATGACACCTGTCCGTCCCACTGTTCGAGGGGTGTTTTGAAGAGTGGGGCGATTTGAGACAGAAGTTGAGGAATGCTGTTTTTCGGTATACTACAGTGTTAGATTACCTTTGAAAATCTGGAAGGGAAAATTCAGCTCACTCTAAGCGAACTTTTATTTTCTCAGGAGTTCACTCTAAGCGTTTAAAATAACATTAGTTAAATAGGAGTTCAGTCGGGACCCGTGAAAAAGTTGACTGTATCGAGGTTCGACCGTATAGGCCGAACAGTACCTTCGATTCTGTCGCGTGCTGTAACATGGCCCCAGTGTGAATGAAAAGATTCAATAATTCTTCAAAACACAGGAATTAGAAACTAAACAGTAAGGGTAACTGAATAAAAACAATTTATTACTCCCTTGTAAAATTGCCAATTCAGAATGGACAGATGCTTAAGCAACATAACTATTTTATTATTAACTTCAAATTGAATTCAAGACACACGTTTCCATTGACTTTTAACATTCAAATTGATAAACAGGGTATCACAATGAATAACGAAAAAGTCAAACTATTGGTAACATTTTTAACAATAAATGGGTACAACCCACTTGCAAACTGGCACTTAATAGATCATGGGCATCAAACAATAAAAACATACATAAATTACAAAATAAAGGAACTTTCGTAACAAAAGATTCAACATATAATCAATGTTCAAATAAGAAACACGCACGAAGAATCAAGCACTACTCGGGATGCAAGTCTGGCACGGGGAAGCAATTTGAAGTCACGAAACTAAGCTACGGGTATTGAACGGAAGGTAAAGAAAAATGCATGGTTGTTCCAGTTCAGTATTGGGGTAGCAGCTAAATAACACAAGGGCCCCCATAATCACGAGAAACTTAAACAGAAAGAAGACATCTAATGCCCCTGCTGACTGGAAACGCAAGACAGTCGACAGAGGATATGCTTAGGTGAATGTAAGACCAGCTTCTCTGTAAGTAGCGTATATCTTCTCTATGGAATTGACGTAGGCAGCCGTTCTGAGATCGAGGCCCAGGTTGTACTTCATGGCTGTTCGCATGATGGCCTGAAATTAAAAGAGCGCATTATAAAAGCACCTCCTAGGTTAATATACAAGATGCTACCATTTTCATTACTTAAAAATTGCTAGAAAATGCCTCCAAAAATGCATGACTCAATACACTATAAAATAACCTAAAAGTTATTATATTTTGCAAAACTACTTGATTAGTTGGTCAGTTTTCTGAAAAACCAAGTCTTTCAAGTCTATTTTATTAGTGAAAAATAAGAATACCGATCCCGACAGTTCCAGATTCGAATCCAGTTTGAATTTCGGTAATAAAATATTCAATACAATATTTTTAGCTTGACAAAATTGTATTCAGCAGTATTGCAAACCCACGTGCACATTTTCAAAAGAGAATGGTTTCACTAGGGTTCGTCCACATTTTTATGCACAGGAAATCTTTTTCACTTTGAGTGAAACTCTACTCTCTGATAGTCGGAGCAGTTTTAAGGAATTCATCCAAACATGCTTACTTTGTGGAAGACACTAAAATATGACAGAATGACTTAAATATAGCCTTAAAATGACCCAAACTGAAAAAATGCTACTTGGCATAACACTGTTCTTCCAAGGCCCTTAAAATCAGTAGCTTATTCACTCAATTAATGTTTCAATCTTGTCAAAAAAAAAAAAATGATAAACTACTACTCGTGTAATAAAAAGGAAGAAAAGGATAGCTTTGCATCAGTGAGTACATGCAGGGTTGATTCCATTCAAGAACCCATGCACCAATTTACGAGGGCTTTCTTCGACAGAAACGGATGCACTACGGTTAACAGAAGTGTTTGCCTTTTTAGAAACAGATGAATTTTCATCATTGCAAGACATTCTTTTCAAACTCACCCTGGCGGATCGCTCCATCGTGTAGTCCAGACCGGAGTGAACTATGTCCTTCTCGGAAGCACCCTGAGTTGGAAAAAGAATTTTATAAATGTAATATATACCATCAAAGAAATGACAATCGTACATCACTCTTCATACACAACACAAAGGACTTCATTTCGAGATCTTAAAAAGTTATCCGTTCGTTCGCAGCATGCGAAAATTTATGCATGACTAACCAGTGGAATTTGTTTTATTCTATGAAATTATTAAATAACTATCGGTTTTCTAATTTAAAAAAAATCTAAGCTTTTTGTTAGTATTATACATCCTTTTAACAAATTAAAATAGGACTGCATTTCCAGGGCTCCTAACAGGATTAAAGGTTTAAAAAGGTGACAAAAGTGACTAATTGAACCAAAAAGTGACTAATCAAGCAGAAAAAGTGACTAATCAAGCAAAAAAAAGTGACAAATAACAATAATGCTAAATATATTCAAGTACAAAGATAGAAAATAAAAAGATCCTCCCTTATCCTTTCTTTCTTTGAAAGGTTTTCTTTCTTTGAAAGGATATTTTTATTTTCTTCACTTAAAAAGTACATCATTTTAAAATATTAACATAAAAATAAAAAAATCGTAATTATGATTTTTTAATTTGTTTATTTTTGACACAGCTTGAAGAATTTCTTCCTTTTCTTTGAAAGATCATGTCTTCTTTTTTTTTGTTGAAAAAGTCTGAAATTAATTTTGTCTTTTTCTTCTCAATAGAAGAAAGTGCATTTTTTAAAGCCTGTTCTTACTGACCAGCATCATCGGAGACTTTTGCCGCTCCTTCAATCATTGCCTAAGCAAGTGCTGCTTCCTTAAAATCTTTATTTTTTATCGCCTCCTTGACCCTATCATTGGCTTATTTTAATAATTTTGAAGCACTGTCCAATATCTCATTCTCTTCCTTACGCATAATTTTAAGTTTTTGTTCGTCTTCTTCTATCACCTTTCTTTTCTTTGCCAGCTGCTTTAAAATATTTTTTCTCAGCGTCTAGTTATCTTTTAGTTTTCTGTCCTTTTCTAATTTTTATTGTGCCTTACGTTTTATAGGCACTGCAGGCTTATATGCAACCCTTCCCATATCCATTAGCTTTGATGCGATTGGCACCAAATAAGGTTGATTGTCAAAACTTGGCAAGATACTTTTAACAGTCATCAATGGATTGAGTGTGCGTTGCGTTCTGACATTGTCTCCTGTCAAAACTCTTCCTGAGGCTGAGAAGCCACGTTCAATGTCAGCACTACCATGAGAAAGTGACAGAGCAACCTTCACTAGCTTTGACACAACTGGGTACTTAGGATCCTCACCACTAATGTCTCACAGTCTGAAGAACTGGTTCCAGTAAACATCAATAGGCTTCATTCTAAATCCTTCTTACTCAAATTCTTTTTATAGTAATTTCCACTCATCCAGTAGTATGTTTGTCTGGACATCCCATGGAATTGCTCTTGCAACTTCTAATAATTGTCGCACACTCTCGCCACTAAGTCTCTCAAGAGGATCAAGACAGGATAAACTTTTAAGGAGAGATGAACTGAAGGAGGACTTCATCAAAAGCTATTTAACACTGGCAATGTAATGCTTCTGAGCTTTTAGAAAAAAAGAAATTAATTTCCTTCTCTTTCACATTATGAAGCGCTCTAGAAATTTTATCTCTAATCACAATATCAGCCAAAGTTTCTGAGGACATATATCTTCTAATTTATCCATTTTCAAATCTCGAATAAATTCTTCTTTGTAGATCCTTCCCAAAATTGTTCTTGTCAACAATTCAAGTTGAGAATAAAGGTTATGTATTAGAGCTTCCTTTTTCTGAAGAAATTCAGTCACATGATTAAATATACTTGCACTTGGTATGACAAATACCACCTCAGCCTTCATAGTTTCTCTTCTAAGTAAATGAACAATTTTTTTTGTAGCCTGGTCTTTGTATCATGTTTGGCACCTTAATTGGAATGTAGCCAAGGAAATACTTTTGCATTGTAATCCAATGTTCAAGCAACCTTTCAGCAGTTGGCTTTAGGCTTAGCCACCTGCTTGAACAATGCTTGAAATAGTGAGTGGGAAGTTTCAAGTCTTCTTGAATTTATTTGTATGTTGACCAACACTTAGGCCATTGATAAAAAAAAATCTGTGAATAGTAAAAACTAGTTCAGACAAATCTTTCCCTAACCCTTTTAGACCTTTAAGAAAAGCCTTATGTAATGTGTGAATATTATATGTCACAATGTTAATTAGTTATTTTTTTCGGGAAGAAATAATGAGTCATTAATCTTTTTAAAAACTGACTTTACTGAAAAAAAATCAAGAATTTGCAATAATCAACTTCGATGATAACATAGAATGATTTTTAATACGTTCACAACGCTCCTTCAATATTTATGCCTCTGGACAGAGACAGACGAAATTTTTGTATTCTCTGGTTATGGAGGGGTTTGGAATCTTTCAGATCTCAAGCTCCTGAAGAAACGGCTGAAGTCCATTAAGGTTTCCATGCCCTCCTTTCTGTGCCACAAAGAGAGCAGCGCGCGAATAGCCTCCGTTACGTAGACACGAATGTCAGGGCTCTCAATAGAGAGCTTTGAGCGCTTAGAATGTGTGAGAGGTTGATGATCTATCCCCTAAAAAACTTTGCAGAAGACACCTTAGAGTGTAAATTATCATACATATTGAAGATTCCACTGTCCTTTCAGAGTTTACCCGCGACGTATCTATACCTTCTAGACATAATCAGACCCACAATAGAAACTGCAACATGTGATGACAAAGGTACTAAACGCATTACCTCTCCTCCTGGGTTAACGTTGAGTTCATATCATCTTGATCTGTCCTGTCTCTTGACCTCTCCATTCTTGTCTTATTCCAGAATCCGAAAAAAAATGGGTCTGTTGAGACCGCCCCAAGATCTGTGTATGGAGGATGTTATCCCCCCTTTTAAGTGACCACTGGCATCGATCACCATTTACGAGCTATCAACGTCTGATCTCCTAGAGGGTTCCTCCTTTTGTTCGACCCTGTCTACTGGTGATATATATCTTGCGCCAAATGATACGCCACACAATACTATGAAAGGAAAAAGTTCGTCGTAAATGCCACTTAAGTTAGGTAATTAGGTAAGAGGGGTCAGACATGCAGATGGCCCTGCTTCCCTTAAACTTCGCCGCTTCGTTTTACTGATAACCTTTTCCTGTGGGAAAATTTCCAGAACTTGCTGCTAATACACCGCGAGCAACGTGAAGTATCCTTTTGCAATGAATCCATTCTTGCGGTGGAACGTAGCGTGCATTTTGAAATTTAATTTGTGCAAGCCCTGTTTTTTTAGAAAAAATGAATTTTTTTAACTGTGCACCAAAAAAAATTTTTTTTTTCCAAATAGAATTTAAGAATTTAAAACCCCTGAAAAAGTGACAAAAGTGTCTCCAAGAAACGTCGCTTGACGCGTTCCTGCCCTGACGACGCGAAAGTTCAGGATTCGAAGAAGACTAAATTAGATGATAAAGTTTTTAGCAATTGTGGATGTATTTCAAATTCAGAAAGGATTAAAAACCCTCTGTGCAAACGTTTTCATGCAACTAAGGATACATACTTTTAGGTCAGAGAAAAATGTATGTTTGCTTCAATTATTCCAAATAAAATACCGTCCATTTTTTAAATCAGCAGATATCAAATTCAAATATCCACAAGTGTAATGTGGGTGGAAATTGCAAATTTGTTAACTTACTACGTTATAGCCTACCAGAGGAAAGAATAAAAATTATATACAAATTGCAGAAATATGGAATCGATACCATTTATTAGAAATTTGTTTCATTCATTTTACAATATTTAAGAAAATGAGAGGTACATGTAGGAGGAGAACCTCCACTAGACAACCTCCCGCCACAAAACCTCGCTTCTAGAAACGTGCAGCATTCGGCTTGGGATGAAAGGTCGCCCGAGAACGTTTTGCAAATGATTCTAAAACGTGGAATACACGTTCGAATTAAATGCTTGGCTGTCTTTATTTTAATTTATTGTACTAAATATCATAATTTAGAAAATAAAATCCAGGCAGTGCCAGCATATTTCCCTGCGCTATTATTGCACAGGTGTTAGGTTGGTTCATTTGGAGTTTTATGGCACAAAGGCAAGAGTTTTACAAAGCTAAGCAAAACACGAGATTGCGTAAAAAATTGTCGCAACGGGTACAAAAAGAGATTGGGAAGAGGAGTGGGACGAAAGCAGAAAAAGATTGCTCGGGCGCCCCAGGAGCGCGACACCCTTGCTTTACGGAAGCCAGCGAAACCTGTGGGTAAAGAAAATAATTAGTATGGTATCTTGCGTCAGTGAAGGCCACGCACTCCCGAAGAAGACATGCCTGAGGGGGCTCGCCCCAATCGGCAGCCTGTTTGGGCTAGCGAGAAGTTTTACCCATCTGTGGTATATTCTTGTAATTCAATTAAGATGACCAACGTATACTTATAAAATTTCTAACTATAGATTACTCATTGTTCTTCATCAAACAGCTAGTGACAGAAAGGAGTTTCAATATCTTATCAAAAATACTAGATTCTGCTGCGTTTCTGTGGTTATTAAAGTTTTGATGCGTCGTGTGACGTCACGAGTAGGCTAAGTTTCTAATCGATTCGATGAGTTGTGCGATGTCACGAGCGAAAGGAGATACAAAATATCAGAAATCGGTAATTCAAAATCGCCATAGAAATAACATCGAGTATAAAACGATTGTCGTGCGCAGCTCGTATTGTTTTACCAGCGTTGATCAAAAATTATGTTTGCAATAATATTGTTTTACCAGTATAGGCCAAAAAACAAAACACAATGTGAAAGCAAGGCAGATAGTGCTGGAAAAATGCTCATACATAGCCAGTGATCAAAAAAAGCTGACCAATAGAGCAAATAAGTTCATACACAGTTAGTGATCACGTACCATCAGGTTTTAAAAAAATAAAACTAATGACTTATTGAAGGGGTGACTGCAAAGAATGCCAGCACCGCGACTAATAGTCTTTTTTATCGAAACACCAGACAATCGATTAAAGACCGATTGCCGAAATAAATTTTGGCAATTGGCCCGATTGGAATGTTTTGAGTTCCCAGGGTTCGATACAATGGTATCCCAGACATTCAAATTGTTTGCAGAGTAATAGTCAAACTCACACAGAATGTGTATAGAACTCTTTTCTACCATACGACAGCCTCTGCATAATGGGCCATCTATAACACCCATAATGTTGAGGTCTCTACTTAGGGTACTAAAAAATATACAAATGAAGTTTGACCAAAATAATTCTAGTCTATAAAAAAGAACCGAACTAGTGAATCTATTTCGAGTATCGTCCCTTTCGAAGCAGGGCTGCGATGTGACTCGTACAATTAAAAAGAGTGCGTAGCAGAAGCGGAGAGATTTAGGTTTTACTTACGGATATCTTCTTCTGAAACGCTTCACTGGGAACGACGGGTATGCGTCCCCCCGCTTTCCCGAACCTCCTCTCCAACGATTCTTGAACGCTCTCTACAAAAGAAACAATAGTCAGACTTAACATGCCCACTTTTACATTACTAATCAAGAACTAATGGAAAAACGGGTATAAATCCATAGTAGCGGATTACACTAAAAGTGCCGAATATTTATAACATACCCACTATTAGGGGTGCCCATAAATAACGCCGTTTTTTACCGAAAGATGTAAATTTAGTATTAGTATTTTAGTTGGCTTTTTAGTGGAATGTAATAAACGTTTGAAAGTGATTTAATCGAAACAGAACGACATCGCGAAACTCGAAACCGAGTCAGTGTCTCGTAAACTCGGTGTCCGCTCGTCTGCGGATTGCACCTTTCTGTGCGCAGTGCAATTATAGTTAACAGTAGTTAACTACAAGTGCACTGCGCCGGCATGACGGACCGTCTTCGATCCTGAAGGAAAAAGTCCGAGGACACCTCGCAATTCTGAGCCACGGTCGGATGACAAAAGTGAGCACCTGAGCGGGCACCCCACTCTCCAAACTTCTACACCATGGTGAAGTGAGAACACTCGAAGCCACCACAGATTCAACATGCACCAGCCGGTCTTGGGTCGGATCGAGTTCGCGACCCTCCTCTTGTGACACGACACTCTTCCGACTGGGCTGGAGTGGCTCTGTTCACTTAAAGGCAGAGTATCTTTTGAATCAATGAGTTTTTGTAACTGACTGCAACGTTGTGAGAGCTCACCCAGCAGATGGTAGTTGGAGTCCCTCTCGTACTTGAAGAGCAGTCGGCCGTAGCTCACGTGGTTCAGGTTCTTGAGCCATTCGAAATAGGAAACAGTGACACCGCCGGCGTTGATGTACAAGTCTGGGATGACCAGGATGTTGCGAGACATCAGGATCTTGTCAGCAGCGGGGGTGATCGGTCCATTGGCGGCTTCTGCGATGATCTACGGAAACGAGGACTCGTTTATTGGATTGATACACACAAAAGATAACTTCTTCAAAAATTAAAAAATATTGGTTATACAACTATATATAGCAAGATTGAGTTCGGGTATCCAACTACATGGAAAAGGAAATTTTTGACTAAAATTTCAATTCCTAACTTACTTTCAGTTAAATTAAATGATCTTATGTGATTAAAGGACAATTCGGTTTTAATTTAGAATTAAAATATTCTCTTGGGTCTTGTTGCTTTTATGCATACAACTTGTACCCAAAACTTTTGGTGTGAAGCAGTGGAATTCAGGAGATTCCTAAATCAATAATTTATTTACTTTGAATACAGAGGCCAATTATGTACATAATCCGTAATTAGTTAGTAGCCAGAAGTGTGAAGTGTGGATAAGGTACATTTCCAGAAATAACTTTTGCAGAATTTTATCTAAGGAAAGAATAATTGTCCATTTTCCTCTCAAGGCATAGAATTTTAAACACACAACCTATTTTTGATTGTGATGAATAAATACATAAATGAAAAAAAATAAAATGTTTAAAATGCAGTATTTCTGAGGTTAGCACATTAGAAAAAAAGTAAACATTTCAATCATTTTCACACTTTGCTCTTTTCAACACGTGCTCAAAGGATGAATTCATTACACTTTTGACAACACGTATACTAATTTTCGAGTTCACTCGGCATGTATCCATACATCCTCAACCAATACAATTTATGTTTGCGCTTCATAACTATATGCAGAAATGGGGGGGGGGGAGATTTGTTGTTTATACAAGGTTCATACAGAATTTTGAGTTTTAAATTTAAAGAGTATTTTCCAAGTTGTTTCGAAATTTTTAAGGAGTCATAGAAGATTTATACGCACCTTTTCAAGTGTAAAATAGAAAAATGTTTCCACACTTTTAAGAATTTAGTTCCATTTAATACTACATTACTAATAACTCAAAACAAAAAATTATACTTTGATATTTCAACTCAACACAAGTTCATTCTCCCCCGCTCGCTAGAGCTGTTTTACCTAGGTTACTGTAAAAGGTTCGTATATAGTGAAATCTCAATATAACGTTTCCCAGTTTGAAGTACTTATTTCTCTCAAATCCCAGCTAAAACTCACAATAATAGAAATCCAAGCATATTTGTTTTCAATATAAAGTATTTTTCAAAATGAATATCAATTAAATATTTTTAGGATGTAAGTTATACTGAGATTTTACTGTATTCTACAAGTAAGATTTCAGGTAGACAGAAATAATAAAATTCACAATTTTTTTAATTAAATGAATAGGTAAATTATATTTCACACAAGTATCAAATATGAAATAATCCACTTTGTTTATAACAGATTGCGATTTTTAATACATTCATAACACTACTTTCATCAAGATTTAATGTACAATTAAATTCAAAATAAATTAAATGCGATAATATTTTGTTTACTTAATAAGTCAACTATCGTTTTCACTAAAAAAATCCAAGAATTTGTGATAATCAACATCAATTTAAGTGCGCCAAAAAAGAAAAAAGCACCGATGTTGTTGCCACTGCTATAAACATAGACTGAAGATGTACCCCTGTGCTAAAAAATATAACTTACTTCAGTTTAAATTTACAACCTATATTCGAATATAAAATACCTTTTTTCAAAATCTCCAATCAATTACCGTTGGCTTATATTTTACCGTAAATATTCTTATTTTCTAATTAAATCAACTTTAAATCAAATAAAACTTAAAATTAATAACTCATATAACCACGAAATAATTTAACTTATTAAAACAATCATAAATATTGCCCTTAAAAGAAGCATTATTTTGAAAATTTCCGTTTCCAAAAATAGCTGCAGTCTATGTTTACAGCGGTGACCACTGCCTTGGCGCACTTTTAAAAGTCGCCAAAGAAAGAAGTTTTAACAAATTTTGAAAGAACTTTCAAGAGTATTCAAAATGAAATTTAAACTTTCTGCTTGTCGAGGTTGCCATAAAAGACGAAATAACCTATCATCTTATTTTCCCATTGAAAGAAAAATCGCCCATTAAAAGCTGATCAACTTAAAATATTTCATTTATACCTTTCCCGCCGCATCATGACCCATCACGGCCACTAGATAACAGCTCCGCTTTCTTAGGCAAAGACAAAGGACTAGACGTAGAACGTAGTAGAATATCATGTGGTGTCAAAGCGCAAAACACTAGTTTCATTCAGAATGACGCTAAAATGGTGCACTGGCACCATTTGAGCTAGAATTAGTCTGGACAAAGGAGGAAACTAGGCTGGACAAATTCAAACGCAAGACGAAATTACACAATTATGTACGTAAAAAAAATTAAGTACTTTTCACCAAGTTCCGCAATTTTCAAGGACTTTCAAGTGCCCCTAGTTTGGGGAAAAAAAATCAAGGTCTTATAAGGACCGTGGGAACCTTGTGTATGAAGGTGGTTCAAAATAGGAAAATTAAACCAGATCTCCATTACTGTTCAAACTCTGCAGAAACGACTTGACGCTATTTTACAATCTGCTTTGAACAATGAAACTTTTTTTATTGGAACCTTCGATGGCTATCTTTCGCAGTTGACTTGTTTCGAAATCGGCGTCGGTCGAAAACTTCCTTCCCAAACTAAAATCTGGAAAATGCTTTTTACCATTTGGATGAGGAAACCCAAGCATTTTCCAAGAAGTGTCGACAGCTGGGCGACGTCTTCATTGTGCGGATTGCAGTGCAATTTGAAAGCTTCGTCCATTCGAAAGAGAAGTCAAGCTATTTTTTCACATGGAAGATGAGGAGGAACAGGTTTTTCAGCAGACTTAACAGGAAATCCAGAAATGTAACAGAGACGACGAGTGTGTACTTTCCATGGGAAAATAAGTTAGTGGGTAGAGGTTTGTTTCATTTGAGATACCTCTAAATACTCACTCTGCATTGAACTTTATCTGCATTACTCTTTGTGATCACCTTCTCCATGGCAGCAGGGATCAAAATATCACAAGGTTCGTACAAGAGGCTCTCTCCAGTGTACGGCGCGGCTCCAGGAAATCCCAGGATGCTTCCGTTGGCCTGGAAACAAAATACCACATGGATGAAATCTCTTCACTGAAAGGCTTCCACAGAGATGCCAACCTGCGATGGAAGTTTGCAGAAGTACCAAAGGAAAGAATCAGGTTACAAATTTTTCAGCAGTAGAGTAAGAAATTTAAGAAATCGGCTTACATAACACATATTATTAATTCAAATACTTAATTACAAATTTTAAACATATATGCGACACATTACATTATTTATAATTACAGTAAAGTATACCATATATGAAGACACGCATACAGTACTAATAATTGTAAATGAAAAAATTAAATCTTTTTCTAAAAATTGAAAATTTTGTTCATAAAAACATTTATTAATTAAATTTAAGCACTCTCCCATTTTCCAAAAAATATAATAATAAAATACAGAAATAAGTTAACTGCAAAATAATTTTATTTTGTAATTAAAATGTAATCCTATGAAAGGCAAGATCAGTAAGTTTCAAACTAATTTTTCAGCCCTTAGCAAGCATTATTAATTAATATGTCTTTTGTAGAATTTTTTAAAATCTTAGATGGCACTGGCGTCATGCACCTTTTCTGCTCTCCCACACCTGCAGCTTTTGTCAGTTGATTAGTTGAAGTTCGACTCAATTTGATTTCGAAAGAACCTAAGTGTTCTTAATTTGATTAATCTCGATTTGCATTAATATGTAATCTTTATCTATATCTGTAAATAGGAATTAAACTTTAATTTAACTGAAAGAATCTCTAATTGTCATTTTGTATAGATCTAAAAAATACCACTGAACCAATTATATTTTAGAAATCCTGCCATTTTACGTCATCTTTAATTGGCAGGTATTCTAAATATTTTTAAATATATATTAATGAGTAAGTTTAATTTGTTTACTTAAAGAACAATTTATATTTAAAAACAGTTAAAAACTTGAGAATCAAATTTTAATTAAAAAGTTTCCACAACTGGTTTCTAAAAATAGAAACAGCAGGTGCACTAACACTAGGGTGGGGGACATTAATTGGATTGGGTCATGGATGTTTTTACAAGGTCAGGTTCATTGTTTATTCTCTTTCTTATAACAGAATTCACATGTGTTGAAAATTTTTAGACTGTGTTTTGATCCGAAATTGGCCATCCTTGAGGTGCAGAAAATTTCAGATTTGAGACTATACTGTAGAAATCGAAATAGAAATGATGTGTTGTGAAAAATAAATAAAATGGAATTTTTCCGTAGAAAAAAATCGTTGATTCTGTATGTAATCCGTAGCACTGGATTGACAAACGTAGAAACTACAGAGAATCCGTAGTAGTTGGCATCTCCGCTTCCAACTCGGGTCAAAAGGGATTACCTCCACTTTCTGTTGGAACAGAGTAATCAAATAAATCCAAAGACAAATATCTTTTGACATATTTCCAGAAAAGGCTTAAATCTTTTCTAACGATATCAACAACCATTTTGTCTAAATATTTCATTATTTATTAAATATTTCAGTTTTATGAGTGGGCAAACCCCATTGTGTCATGTCAATTGGGCAATGATTTTAGCAACATTAGCTCAAGAAACCAACACCTTTATCACTGTTCTCTCGTAAAAAATGTTAACAGTCACAAATGTAAAAGAAAATTAAACTAATTGGGATCAATTTTTTAATAAGACTAGATTTTTATGAAATGAGAATTATTTCTAACAAACTCCCGTGATCTAGTCTTTTGAACTACACTATCTACCAATAAGAATTTGGACACCTGTGATAGAAAAGAAACACAAAATTTATTCATATTCAATAGTTGGTGGATACTCCACGAGAGGCAATTACAGCCTCGACATTCAAAGCCATGCTTTCCACAAGTCCTTGTATGACAGCTAGTGGTATTTTCTTCCACTCAGCTTGAAGAAGACATGCAAGTTACTACCGATTTTTGACAGTTGTTGCACCCCTTAATTTGACGATCCAACTCGACCCAGAGATTCACGATAGGGTTGAGGTCTGGGCAGACCCCATTGTCACCATACCAATCCATGGTGTACCTCACAACATGACAGCTGGCGTTGTCGTCCTGGAAGTAACATGGATCCAACCCATAAAACTGCCACAACGTAGGAAGCACACTTTCATCCAAAATAGTGCAGTAAGCTTTGGCATTGAGCTCACCATGAATTTGGATCAAGGCTCCCAGTCCATACCAGGAGAAACACCCTCAGACCATAATTCCACCTACCACGAACTTTACTGTGTGCACAATGCATTTTGGCAGGAGGTGTTCTCCAGGCAGACACCAGACCCAGCCATCCGAGCGGTAGAGGGTGAACTTTGATTTGTTGCTCTAGAAAACCCGTTTCCACTGATTTACGGTCCACTCGTATTGTTGATTGGGTTAAATATGTCGGGGCAAAGACCAGATTTGCCAAGCAAAAGAACACTTGCAAGAAAAGCTTTACTGACACAGAAGAGAGAAATGCATCGTGTGAGGGATTGAATCAGACAGAAATCAAATCTGAGCCACCAACAACTACTTGCATGTTGCCAGCTCACAGAGCAACCCCCCCCCCCATAAAATTTTGTTTTTCTGTTGGTGCATGCAATGAACTACATTATTACTATACAATTTAACATGAAGGAATGTGTAAGAATTAATAAAGGCTCAACCTAAGTTATCAGCAGCTGCTATGAAATTGTAGCTATCAAATTAGGACACAGAAAAACTCACAAGTTTCCAGTCTTCCAGCTCGCGCGGATCGATGCCGTTCGGATTGAAAATGCTCCCGTCCACTTCCATGACTCCAATGCACTTGCCGCCCGCTCTGTGCAGGTAGCGCATGACGTGCAAGCCTACATTTCCCAGACCCTGGAACAAATAAGGCATGAGAAAACACAAACATAATAAAATATCAAACTGTGCTTCACAACAATGTTATATTGACCAGTATTAAATAAAACTGCTTAATAGTCATTCCATTTCCTTAGTTATTTGACCTTCTGATTGAATTGTGCTAACATAAATCATTTTGTTGAATGGATGGAAAAGCTGAATAAATCATTTTTGTTCAGAAGTGCACAACTTTGTCCATGCTATAGGCTGGAAAGCAGGCCACATATATTAGTTAGAAGGGAGAAAGACGTAAGAAAATGGCAATCTATATTTAGGAGTATTTATAAAACATCAATAAACCATATTGCATTTTTTTTTGTTAACGAGACTTGTTGGGAATTCATCCTGTTAAATCCTCAAGATATCCCAAAATTATCGTGGGTACAGCTCTGATATAGGCTTTTTTGTGGCAAGGCTAGTCACACGTTTTAGTGTGCTTTTTGTAGCAAGCAAAAGCAACACTGCTTTATTAGAATCATAGCAACCTCATGATTATTTAAATATCTATATTTAATATTTGTAAATCGTTATCTTTCTTATTTTACCATACCTCCAAACTAGAGTTGAACTCTAGTTTGCTGGAATTAGTGAGATCTTTTATAACATACATATTATACAGTAGAGGTGCAAAACCTGCAGCCTGCGAATCATCAATATGCAGCCCACAAACTAATTTTGACTATAAACTTCCAAGAGGATTTAAGTTAAGAAGCCAATTGACTGACAAACATTAAGAATCAGTCTAAAGAGTTTCTACGAGCAGTATTGAACCTAACATACCTAAATTAGTTAGCAAAATTCAGTATCAGCTATCCCATTAGCAAGCTGTAATTTTTATTTCCAATTTTACTGATATCATTAAAATTTCTGATACTCATCTTTATTGCTCATTGTACTATTACTGTTATTAAATTTATAACCTAAAATAATTTGCTGAAGTACATATGACGTTTTTGAGACACATTCTTAAAAGTAATTCTAAATTATTGATCATTGCAAATGTTTGTTAACTTCTTTTTTTAAACTATTCACAATATCATTCATTTAGCTCTGCAACAAGCTCCTAGATTTTTTGAGAAAACATTTGTAAGTTTAATCTTTAAAAAAAAAATAATAATAATAATAAGTTATTATTATTTTACTATACATATTAAGTGTAATAACAGCCGTTATTACACTTAATTGGGTAGTAGCACTTTCATTGTGTCTGTGCTGTAACTTCATTTGTTACTCAATTTATACCTTTTGTCTTATTTCAGTGAAATCAATAGAACTGTCATTAAAAAAATTTAGCCCAGTAATTCTTTTAAAACAATTCTAAAATTTCCTCTATACTAAGGTGTTGATACATGCACGACCTTGATGGGTCAAATAGAAACGCTCACAGGATGGAGTTTTACACCTCGGTGTTTTAATTGCGACAATAGGTCCAATTTCATTTCTTACAAGACAACATGTCTACTAAATTTCACTGAAATCAGTAAAAGGTTAGGTTAAAAATGATACTTTGGTGTGTATTTCAGATAGAATGACGCATATATGCCAAAGCCTGATGTTTCAGAACTCCAAATATAATTTTCAGATAGGTAGTTAATGTCACACTGGAGCACCACAACAGGAAATCGAAAACGGTCCGATTGAATTTATTCCCAAAGGAAAGATCAGAGGACACCACCTCGAGCTGTCACCCCACTTTCCAAACTTCTATACCATGACAACGTGAGGATATCTGATGTCACAGCAGATTTAACATGCAGCAGGCCCCTGCGTAAACGAGAAGTAATGTTGCATTATCTGCTTTGCTCTTTATAAATGACACTTTAATCCATGTCAAGAATAAGGTAACTGAGCCATTCCCGAAAATCGTATTTTTAGCGTTGTTGGTTTTTTGTGGCTTGGAATTTTTGGTTCGCCGATGAGGGACCGAAACTCGAATCGATAACTTCCATCGAGTTACATTTTAATCAATACAATAATGTCATTGCTTGCTGTAATAAGATTCTTTTACAGTACCTAGCTCAAACAATAGAACTAAAGAAACAATTAAACCAACATACCTGCACAATGAAATTCTTTCCACCCCACCCTGGAGTTGTACCAATCATACTCATGTAACTAGCCTCATTCACAAAGTTATGAAGACCATGGTATACACCCTGAAATAATGAAATATTCTAACTCAATATACAAAGATTAGCCATTACTCAATTTAGCAGGATAAGATTCAAAGCTTGGTCACTTATACTATCTATAAGCTTTTTTTCTAAACCAGGGGTTGCCAAACCGACTGTCGACATGTTCAAGAGTTTATTGACTTTTTATCAATCTGCTATATTTTACTATTACGTAATTATACTGGGAGAAGCAAAAAAGGCACTGAAGTGAGATTTTAGATTGCTTATTTATAGTTAGTGTTTATTTATGTATCATAGTATATATTATTATATGGCTTAACTGTAGGAAGACTTCAGTTTGCACAGAAAATAATCTATTTCTTTAGAATCAAAGAGTTTAAAGGTTACTTTTTTTATATCAATTAGTTTATCTTTGAACTAGATCAGTTAAGAATAAAATCTAACACCTAAATCTTTTAATTTTACCTAATTTTTACCAGAAATAAAGGAACTATTACAAAAAAATTTTTCTTACAATATAGACCCTCTGCCACTACCTCATCATACAAAAACAATATAGCGTGAGGTTACTGCAAACTAAATGAAGTGTGAATGCAAATGCCAATAGGTTAATATTTTAAACTAAAAATAAATTTGGAGATCAAATATACATTCAGAATAATCATGTTTCACTTTTAAATCACAGGCAAGTAAATTTTCAAATAAACATTATAAAACAGCATTTGTTTTAAATCTTACTGTTTGCATTAGAAATTTCTTGAAATTAAAAAAATATTTTTATTATTTTTTTATTCAGTTAGTTTTATAGTTTATCTAACACTAGAATTTTTTATGCAGAAAGGAAACCAATGCAAACATTCATGTTCTATGGCTAAAATTCTACTCAGTACAATTCTAAACTTTTAAAAATGCTTTATTGATAATATCAAATGCAGTTAGATGTAGAAAACACTAAAAGTGCAACATTGCTCATTCTTTTTGTATCAAATACTCAACTTGATACCAAGTCCAATTGTTCGTTCAAATTTCAAAACCTTTCGACTACATTAGATCAGAGTCATCTTTTGATAGAGGACAACACCAAAGAAAGAAGAATGAAATTATAACTGACCCGTCCAGTAGCCGAAATTCTACCGTGAATTCCACCTTGATTAATCGGTTTTCCGGTCACACAGGCATGGGAATTCATATCCGTATGTCCTAAACAGAAATATGTCACAAAATACAATGGAGAAACACTGAATTGAATTAAACATTTAGTAAATTAAAAACACATAATTAAATGAAACAAATAAGAGTTACAAATGTTTCCCAAAGAGTAGGGAAATAATCCATACTAGTAGCTTAGCCCATGCACTCGACTTCTTCATTGCTATATAACTATTGATGCCATTATTCACATTTCATATCTTATTTCAATCCATTTCTAATGAATATAGCATCTGTATTCACATAAAGTGATTTCATACTTCTGAATGAAATCAAATTAGTCAATCCTATGGAACAGCAAACTTCTACTGGTGTCAGGTTCTCATTTCCAATAAAATGCATGGCAAGAAACACACTATAAAAATATCTACTATTATAAAAGGAAATGTTTTTCTGTTTGTTTATGTGTATGCATTGTCCTGACGAATCTATGGCACTTACAATAATGGGATTTGGCACACAGGTACTCTGAATGTTTTGCAATTTTTGTACAAAGCCCGCATTTTAAAATTCAATCTGGAACACTTTAAAATCAAATTAATGGAATTTAATTATTATTGGTTTCTTCCTTAGAATGGTAACACCATAAAGATATGACAGATTTTAAATTTCTTTTTTCCGTGTTTCCATTTGATTTTTCGAGCAACACTTCAACTGAAGAACAAAATAAATAAAAAGTTTTAACTGGAGTTATGTAGTTTTTTTTTATCTCCTAGATCGTTAAAGCCAGAGTAAAAATTTCAACGGATTTGAAATCGGTGGAATATTTTACACCAGATAGATACCTTATACATTGGATATTCTTATAATAAATAATTTTTCAATTAAATATTTACATTTTCACAAGAGATTGTGATGTCACACCGATAACATCTCTTCGCAATTCAAATTTGGCCGCATTTGACAACTGTTATCCAATAGGCTACGAATTCGTAACAATCACCTGGGGTTAGCGAGCAGTGTTCACACCCGAGTCACAGAAAAACTGATCAAGGAAAAGAACTGTCAAGGGCAAAGCCGTGGTGGCAAGTAGATTATAAAACAAAACCGTCTAAAAAAGTACAATAATCTCTAACAAATTTTTTATCGCAGAGAAAACATTCCATCTTTTTTACTGGCCTAGGGTTGAAACTTGCTGTGATGTCATAGAAAAGGAAGATGTTTGCAAAAGGAGTGTTGGTTTACTAAGCAAACCACATGTGATTGCGTAGAAATCACCGGAATTTGGCGAGCAGAGGATAAAGCCCCTTAGTTTATTAAAAAATTGGTGTGTAAAAATGTTTCCTTATGACATATAATCCCTGTAATCTCTCTATAAGTTTTCCTCTTATATCCTATATCTGGCCCTCCAAAACAAATATAAAAATCAGTACACCCAATTTCATACAAAAAAATAGAGTACATTATTAGTTATTGTGTTTCTCGTGCCAACATTTTGTTCAAAAACAAAAGCAGACATGCCCCCCCCCCCTCGATTTAAAAATTTAAAAAAAAAAATTTTAATCCCGATCTACTACTCTTATATCTCTTTTTCTATTCACTGTGTAGACCAAGTAAAAATAACTTTAAGAAAAGTCTGAATATTAAGAACATTAAATAAAATGAAATGCAGAATTTTCGTTAAAAATTAACTTTTCTACCTAGTTGGATATCTTTTAAGGTATCCACTTGTTTATGTAGTGGCAGGAGCCCCAGAAGCAGTTCCAGACTCTGTGAGGGAGTGGTTTGCATTGCACTAGTAATTGCAATGGTCACCATTCTCTGTAGACTAGTGAGTTCCTATTTCACTGTCCAGGGTGTCAACCAATTTTTGGAAACTTAATTTCATGACTTTTTCATGACCTGGTACATACTTATTAAAAATTATTTTCGTATAGTTGGCCTTTTCTTGACAAAGATTCAGTGCTTTTATATCTCCAAAGCTATGTATTTATTTCACCATTTAAACATATACAATAAAATGTAAATATCTTGCACAAAGTAACAGAAATGTATAGACTCCTACATAAAAAAACCACATGCAACATTAACTATGCACTTTTTTCTATATTTTAATAAAATCAAACCTGTCCAACATGCCACTACAGATCTCATCTAATGACCAATCACAAAAAAAAAAAAAAAAAACCTATACACCACAGCTTGCCTTTACAAATCATTGAGATGTTTTTTCATACTGTCTGCTTCGATGCAAGTTGTATGATTTTTTGCAGTGAGCTCCAATGCCAATGTGATACAATTAAATTTAATGTCATTTCCTAGCACTATTTAAGGAGACAATCACGACACTCTTTGACAATATGGTTAAGCAATGGTAATTTGTTTAGCATTTTTAAATATAATGAAGTAGTAATTTCTTACTATCAGAGCAAAAAGCAAATAAGATTCTTTCACACCTTTGCAGATTGCTGCAAGAGCAAAACCAACATTTACTGCCCTAACATCAAGTTGATTTTTGTTTTCTGTTATCTCCAGTGCAAAATAGCTGACTAGCATTTTGGATAGATTTCATAACATCTTTTAATATGAAACCACTAGCTATACACCACATCATTGCATAACATTATGCATACTAAAAAGGTAAAAACGGTTGATTACTCTTAAATTTTCTTAAAAAAGGTTCTATTTCTAAGTCAACTAACTGATTGTAAGAACATCAGTTTTGCAAGTAAAAGTTAGTCTTTCAAAAATCTTTGTACGACTTGAAAATTACTTGAAGCAGGTGGTTTTGATTTAAATGCTTCAACATACTTTTTACTTATGGAATTACTTTTATGGCTCTTTCAATAACTATACTTTTCTATCCATCTTATTGAGTATAACTTTAGGGGGAACAAAGTTGAACCAGAATAGAATGCAAAATCTGCTCTTTGAGAAGAAAAATTTTTGAACATAAAATACAGGAAATGTAAAAAATTACACAAGTCCAATACAGCTTTTATCAGTGCAGTCTTGTACCATCCATAGACAATATGTAAAAATGTATCAACATTGATCAATTTTTCTTCTTAAGAATCTTCCACAGACTTCTTATTAAAGACTGAAAATCATTCAAGAATTTCAGGTTTACATTAGGGCCATCAGTTGAAAGTTTGTAGTGTTTTCTTTAGATAAACTCAATCGAGACATAGTATGGGTAAAGGCACTTAGTAGATCAACAGCTGAAGGGCCCAAAAACGTAGTCTCCAAACTTCCACACCAACCCAACGTTCGGCCACGACAGATTTAAGGTGCGCAAGCCGCCTCTACACCATACGCTTACAAACATCCATGACAGGACCCGGATTCAAACCAAGAACCTACCGATCTAGAGGCTAACCCCTTAACCACTATACCGGTTGGTCGGCTTAAAAAAACAGAAAGGAATCTTTTACTTATTAAAGGATTAAAAAATTGAGAACCAAAAAAGTAATTTCCCACTGTCCAAGTGACCCAAGAGCTAGTACTAAAAAAAAAATAATGTACAAAATTTCACCAACTTCTTAAAAAAGTTCGCCATCCCTGGTCTAGGAGATAGAAAAAAGACTACATGACTAAAATTAAAACTTTGTTTTATCCTCTGCTGGAAAATCATTCCTCTGGGCAAAATGAAAGCAGAAACGAAAAAAAAATAAATTTAGAATCTACAGCATTGAAAAAAACTTGGCATGATTCCAAAGCCTGACGGCAAGGTCATGAGGGTAGAAAAGTCTAGTTTCCTATGTTTCTTCTCTCTCTCTCTGGTAGAAACACGTTGAAGAACCCATTGGAGAATAAAACTATTAAATTCATTTTTAAATGTTCTAGATAGAATTTTAACGTGACCCAAAAATTGTGTCTAAAAACTACCTGTGTGCCAAATCTCATTGCTGTAAGTGCCATAGATCGTCAGGATTTTGCGGCCGTAAAACAGACAAACACTTCCTTTTATAATAGTAGAGATAACTCAAAACAATAAAATTATACTTTGATATTTCAACTCAACACAAGTTCATTTCCCCCCCCTGCTCGCTGAAGCTGTTTTATCTAGGATGGTACTGTAAACGGTTCTTTTACAGTGAAATCTCAGTATAACGTTTCTCAGTAAAAAGTACATATTTTTTATGAAATCCCAGCTAAAACTTACAATAGAAATTCAAGCATACTTGTTTTCAATAAAAAGTATTTTCCAAAATAAAATATCAAATAAATATTTTTAGGATGCAAGTTATACAGAGATTTCACTGTATTCTACAAGTAGATACAAATGAGATTTCAGACTGACAATGACAATAATGAAAGAAATCAGCAATTATTTCTGTTATAAATGAATAAGTAAATTATATTTTAACTGCAAATATTCAAGTATGATATAATCCACTTTGATTATAACAGATTGCAATTTTCAATACATACACAACGCTACTTTCATCAAGATTTAATGTTGAACTAAATTTAAAATGAATAAAATGTGATGATATTTTGTTTACTTTATAAGTAAACTATTGCTTTCACTAAAAAAATTTCAAGAATTTTTAATACTCAACTTCAACTTAAGAAGTACGCAAAAAAAAACCAAGGCCGTTGCCACCGCTATGAACGTAGACCCATTTTAAATAAAATATAACTCAATTCAATTTAAATTTACAACCTATTTTTGAATATAAAATACCTTTATTCAAAATCTCACATCAATTTTTCGTCGCCTTATATTTTCCCGTAAATATTTTTTTCTAATTCTATCAACTTTAAATGAAATAAAACTTAAACTTATTAACTCATACTATCCAAGAAATAATTTGACTTATTAAAACAATCAAAAATTAGCTGCAGTCTATGTATAAAGCGGTGGCTGCCGCCTTGGCGCACTTCTAAATTCGCCAAAGAAAAATCGCCCATTAAAAGCTGATCAACTTAAAAATATTTCATTTATACCTTTTCCTCAGCATCATGACGTATCACAACCGTTAGATAACAGCTCGCTTTCTTAAGAAACCGTAGGTATTTTTTACCTACGACATTCGCAGCAACATCGTACGCTAACTAGATCAAAATTCAGGTTTGTCATTGAACTAATAAGCTTCTCATAAAGAATTCTTATACAAAGAGGAATTGGCAGGACTTATCAGCTTCGCAAAATTTAGGAGTGCAATGTTGACGAGATGGCTCGTTTGGCACATTTTAGATTTACAACAAACAAAAAAGGGCAAAAGTCGAAACAATTTTTAAATGATAAATACCGGTCATTTTCTCAAAAATGTAAGAAGTTGGAAATACCTACAAAAGTCGGAAGAATCGCATCCCTGATATAAGGAGTGTTTAAGGAGTAGCACATAAAAAAAAAAAGAAGTTTAAAGAGTGCTTAAAAAAGGAAGTCCATTTTAAGGAATTATTAAGGAGTGTGCGAACCCTGACCAATGTACCATTTTTGGTGCTAGGCCCTAGTTATTTCCTATAGCACGTCTGCAAGCCCACAACATTCTTTTGGCCTTTTGCTCATGCAGTATCGGAGATGAGAGCTCCATGTCAAGGTTTTATGAAAGATAACTCCTAGATACTTAACCTCGTCCAAGTATAAAAGTTTATCAAATGCATATCTTGAAGCCTTTTCCAATTAATTCCACTGCTGTGCCGGTCTTCGAAATGAAAATCACTGTTCTTGAAAAGTTGAAACTACTCATGACAAATTCTTTTACTAATAGCGGTCTCACCAAAAGTATTTGAGAGCATTAGGTGAGCCTCAGATGCAGATTTCATATTGAAGCAGAAAATTAAAAACTCCCGCAAATAACAAGAATGTGGCTTGTAAACTGACATTGTCAATCGAGAATCTCTAAAATTATAAAAGGAAGTGTTTGTTTCTTGTACGCAAAGTCCTGACAAATTTATGGCACTTACAGTAATGGGATTTGCACAGAGATAGTTCAAATTTTTTGCACTTTTAGGATTGCAGCAAATTTTAAAATTCAATCTAGAACATTTTAAAATGAATTTAATGAAATTTAATTATTATTGTTTTCTTTGGAATGGCAACAGCATAAAGATACGACAGATTCTAAAATTATTTTTTCCGTTTTCATTTTGTGCGGAGGAATGATTTTCCAGCATACGATAAAAAACAAAGTTTTAACTTTAGTTATGCCTATCTTTTTCTATCTCCTAGACCATTAAAAATATAGTAAAAATATGACTTTCTTTACATAAATAAAATTTTTTAAATGAATATCTTTCATATTTTCGCAAGAAAGTATGACGCCTCACTAACCCCATTCGTGTTCCAAAAATAAAAATTACATTTCCAGCCCTCTTACGATTTTAACAAAAGAAAGCCAAGAAAATAAAAAACATTTTGACTGGTATTATTATTATTTTTTTTTTTGTAAAATCAGGATCGTTTAAGTTCTGTCACGGGCAACGGCCATTTGATTTGTGAAGCAAACCAACACCACAGGCACTGTTACTCGGGGTTATAAAATAGGCTAGGAACTACTATTTGGTTTGCGAAGCAAACCAATTACCCCACAAAAGCAACTGGCACAGGCAACCCCGGGCAAGCCATGCAGTAACTTTCTGATGCAGACACAAATTGACTAATGTTTCTATGGGGTTATGTTGCCAGATGCCCAGTTTATTGCATGAAGTCTATGATCTATATATTTCGACCACTACTTACCCTTAAAGTCATCTATAGAAAAACGGCGGAAGCAAAGTTGACACTTTTTATTAAAATTTATTAAATAAAACTTATTATTAATATTAAAATGAAAATCATGAGGCTATATCACTGCACATATCTACAAGCACAATAAGATAAAACCAAAAATCTACAAAGATAAAATCTAACAGCAGAGCAGAAATTGAGGTTTACCGATAGTTTGTGCGTAAGTATCGGCAATCCAACTCATCTCGCGTTCGCCGGTTCCCATGTCGGGAGCAGGCACGTCCAATCCAGGTCCTGTACAAAAAATGTTACATTACTAAAGGGAAATAATTGGAACACATCTTACACAAGCCACTGAGACTTGGTCTTAAGGAATAATTGTTTTTATACTTCACTCCATTTTAATGGTTAAATAATTATGCTGTTTATTGAATTCCTTGGAAGAGATTGCACATTCCGAGGACTCGAATGGGTGAAGTCATTTTATTGTTACTGGCAAATATTGGTAGGTTCCTTTAATTTTTATGGAAAATGAAAGGAAAGGTAACTCGGAGACGTGATGCACATACACACTGAAAGATGTGTGCCCGAGGGCTGGCGAATACTGGAGGCAGAACGAAGTTTACCCTTCATCTTCTAAGCAGTAAGTAATAATAATAAAACAATTTTTAATTTGCAATCTGTATGGGTTCTCTCTTTTGTCCTGGTGTCTCATTTCTCTCGCACCGAAAGCACTTTTGACACAAACGTTCATGAATTTTGACACAACCATTCAACAACATGTTTGACAATTTTATTGCTACTAACGATATACATTAACGTTACATAATAGGGCAGTGTTTAAAGGCAACGCCATCTATAATAATAACTTGAAGCAACACAATCGAATGCGGCAAACTAGTGCAAAGCTGCACCGAACACAAAAGACAATGTTGAGAGTTATTGTGCAAAGGAAGGATGGAGAACAGAAAGATCACTTGGGCCACCTGGGGTCCATGACTCCACATATTTACCAGAGGATGAAATCCCCATGGGAAACTAATAAATCACTCGGATACCTCAGGTTCGCCAACCCGTACGCACCTCAAAATGTGCCCTTGAGGGGTAAAACCCCTATGGAAAATGGGATAAGGTCAGTTGTATCAGTAACAATTTAGCCAATTTTTAATGAACTAAACCCAATTTTAAAGAAGAAGTTTTTGTGGTATACAGATAATACCAACTTTGTTGCTTCAAGACACATCAAGTGATTCATACAATTTTTCCAACTTGCATAAACTCAAATAGAGGAATGAAATATTTAATCTTGAGACTAAATTGAAGCAAATCCTTTTTTAAATTCAATATTGTAGCTTTAAAATTTTATTTCAAATATGACTTGTTTAACTTCATGTTAAATAGTATATAAATCAGAAATAAGATATAAAATGCAAATAAGTTACTTCAATAACAAAATTTAAAGGAAACTAATTCCATTTTATTTCTTATGATTAATTACTGCAATTAAGACTTAAAACCATTCTAAATTTCAATAGCCTCTTTTCCAGCTTCAAAACTACTGAGTGGGCAACTTACAAAAACGAGATAAATATTTAAACTGGTGACTGAATTGGTTTTTTGTTGGACTGTCACTATTTTGCTAAGCCAAAAGATTACTTTCAAGGTAATCAAAAAAAAAAAAAAACTTTTTTTTTTCTTTTTTAAAATTTATAGATTTAAGTGCCTTTTCTGGATTATATTTATATAATAAAAACTACTAGAACAGATAAATGGGAGTCTTCAGTTGCTCAAATGCCTTTCCAAAAGAATACTTAAATTTGAAAATTATGTGAAGCTAGTTTAGAGTTTTATAACAAATATACAAAATCAGAGTAATTAGATGCATGTTCCAAAAATAGTTAATACTGGGAAAAAATGCTGATTATGGTTTTCATTTAAAATAGGTTTTTGTTGGAAGATTTATCAACATAAAGCAGCACACTTCACAGTATAAAAAGCATCTACTTACCTAAAAATCCTTTCTTAGCCAACTGAAGAGCAAAGTTACGAGTAATCTTTTCCAACTCGAACTCGCTGTACTCTCTAGGGTTGATTTTTAAGCCAGCTTTGGCTCCTCCAAAAGGGCAATCCACAACAGCACATTTAAACGTCATCAAAGCTGACAGAGCCTTCACTTCGTCCAGGCTGACGTCCAAGCTGAATCGGATACCTGAAGAAAAAAAACAATGAGTATGACTCTCTCTATCCATCTGAATTGAAAATAGGACAATTACTGAATCTTTTCAATTTCATATGAAATAAAATCAAAACTTTGCTTTCATCATGGTCTGTTCTAAAGTAATCACCTGTATACCCTTTTTTAAAATAAATAGGCCTTGGTTGTAAAACGGATTGGCAATGTGAGTGATGTAAGTCCGAAACTTGTCCCGACCAGACTGTTGTGTACACTGGGGCTGGTTCACTAGAAATCAATTGTGGCCTTAAATGTCACCACACTGGTATGAAAGGATGGAGAATAGGGTGACAGCTCAGTATTCACCTCATCATCTGACCGTCGTTCAAAGTTACAAATTCTTATTTTCCACACCTTTATTCAAAAAAAATTTAAGGACTTTAAAAGTCAAAAAAGTATTTTTCAAGGACTTAAAATGTTTATAATGATCTAAAGCAAGGGATACAAAAAAGTTGTCAGTTAAAAAGAAAAATGTGGAAAGATAAAAAAAAAAGACAAATTTGTTACTCTTTTTTGAACTACTCGTGGTCAAAAAAAAGAAAGGTTATCATTAATTTTAGTTACAATTTGGAATTTATTTCTCACAGAACCTGTGATTTGTTTTGTTCCTGCAAAGCGGGCTTCTCGTCTCAATGCCAACTATCAGGCTATTTGCACACCTATCGATTTTGGTCGTGCGATAAAATATTGTACGATAAATCCTTTAGGTGGCACGAAGAGTATGGGAGTTTACATCATGTGTCTACACAATCTCCATTTTGCTATCGCTCACTGCCACTACAACAGACGGCTGTCGTGGTTTATTTTGTTTGAGAAACAAATAAAATCAAAAGTTTTGATTGGTGATAGGGCTTTTTTTATTCTCTAGTCTAAGTTTCTATCTTTGCGATCCTTAAAGATAGAGTGACAATTGCAACAGATGTGAAGTCTGCAGAAAATTTTACACCTAAAAAGCTATCTTAAATGTGAGAGATTTTCTTTAAAAAATATATATATTTTTTAATGTAACTTTAAAATTTTTGCATGTATTTGGCTTCATTTCTTTAAACATGTGCCAGGTTTCCCATGATGCCCTGACTGCTAAAGCTACGGTTACCTAAGAAAGCAGTGTTGTCATCTAGCAGCCGTAATACGTCATTTGTAGCGGGCATAACAAAGCGGCCATCTTAATCAGTGTTGGCAAAAACAAGGTTTTTTTTTTAAGCCCAACCCACCTGGGTTTTTTTCAAAGAAAAACTCATGTGAAACTGGGCTTTTTCAGAAAAAGTCTGATTTTTTTTTTAAATCCACTGAAATTTCTTTTTTTAACAATAAATATACTTAGTATTGAAATAGAAGTTTAAAAATTAATAATTTTTTGGTCAAATTTGTTTTTGAACATTTTTTTATGAAAGTGTCTAAACATAATGTGGAGGTAAATAAATATTTTTTTTTTTTTGCAACCCTTAACGTCTTGAGGATTATTAAAGGAAAAGGGTGGATTCATGCCTCAAATTCTAAATTATATACATTGGAATTCACAAGTTGAATGCGTTAGCACTTTTATGAAAAACTTTCACAAATATGTTGAAATTATTAATGAAAATGATAAGCGAGTCGACTCGAATATTACAATTGTAAGTAATGTTGAGCTGTACTGCAAACATTCAGCATTACAGAATCAATTAAGAGAAGTTTCTGTAGTTTTAGATACGTTGCAGACAGATTCGGCAAACTTCTCAACAGCTGTGGAGGTCTGGATCAGTGTCTTAACCTTTAAAATCAAAGACAGTTGTTTCCCAAAAACAATTTTAATGTAGATGTTTTGAACTTGTTCAAAAGTAATCCTTCAAAGTGGTGTTGGCTAATAGAGCGTAACACAGAAATTTAGGATTCTGCAAAATTTTCGTTTAAGTACTTTCAAGGATTTTTCACCAAGTTCCGGAATTTTCAAAAACTTTCCAGGGCACCTAGTGCAGGAAAAAAATTCAAGGAATTTTAAGGACTTTTCAAGGATTATGGGAACTCTGAAATTGTCCTCGGATCTTTTCCTTGGGGATTGATTGCGGACTGTCGCAATACCAGATGTGATGCTCTATTAAAGTAGTAGATAGAAAAGTCCAATCGAATATTAAAAACATCGAATGTAATTTAGAAGATGAAGTTATTGAATTTTCAATTGATCTAAGCCAAGATACTTTTAAAAATGGGACTTTTAATTACTCTTGGACAAATATCGCTGTTGTAGATATATATCCAAAATTTTCTGAAGTGGTCCCCCTTCCCAAGCACATTTGTCTCCTATTGATGCCGTTTAAGGGTCCTTAAAAACTAAATTGAAATATCAGGCCTGAAGGTTTAAGCTTGTTGATAAATACAAGTTCTGCTACTAATAAAATTTGAATTGTCAGAATCGTAGTTTTTGTAACAGTGCTCAGCCCAAACTCAGGAATCCTCTGGACCTAGGCCACTCCTGATTATTTGTATTTTTTGTCAAAAAAACCTTAATCTAATGCCACCACCCACACAAATTTTGTGTTTGCAATAGTAAAATAGCATACCTATATATAAATAGGAATATTTTTCAGAAAAGGAAAAAACTTTTTTAAAACAATGAAACAAATTTTACTTGCAAATCTTCTAATTTTTCTGGGTGGTATTTACTCTGAACATGTCTGTTATTTTGCTTTGTTCCATCAATTAGGTTCAGGTTTAAATCCTTGTTCTTTAAAAATTGTTGGAAAGATGAAAGCGAGAAAAAAAAACGGCAGTTAGCAAAACGTCCAGATTTAGGCCTTTGTACTGCAGGTATACATATTTCCACAAAAATCAATACATGGGATTTCTACACTCGATCCAAAAGTACATGACTTGGAATCTCTCGGACTGGTGTTTCGACTTTTTATATGTGTCGTGGCAACTTTAAGTTCTCAAGAGTATTTTTAGATGGTACCCCAAAATAAACCTACATACTTTGAATTGAAAATTTTTTATAATCAATTCATTGTTTGACATTTAACTAAAATAACAGATAGATTGGGATCAGTTAATTTTTCTTTTCCAACCTAGTGTTACAAATTACAGAACATTTATAAGGAAAACACTATATTAATAAAATGTTTTCACACTAGAATTAATTTAATTTCGATACTAATCAAGTATTGTTTACATACAGAGCAGATAACATTTTGGAGGAAGAAAATATAGTGTGTGAAATCAAAAATAATTCAAAATGAAATTTTCCATTCAAGTATTTCACAAAATAAATAAGTAATATTAAAGTTGAAAACTCGAAACTTGATATTAAAATATTTTGAAGATGACATAGAATTTGTCAAAATTACATTTAGTAGAAATGCAAGCTCCAAGTTTCGATTTTTAGTCGCATTATTTCACATACACACGCAGAAATATTTGTTCAATAAAGCAGGTAGACAAGCAAAATTTGGTAAAAACATTAGTATGCAAATTGCATTTCAAAATAAAACATTTTTATACTTGAAAGTGAAAGGGTTTACAAAAACAGGCGAGTTGCATCAAACAGTTTTTGTTCATTTTAATTTTGCAAATAATCTAAAATTTAAATGTTAACATAATTTATCCTGAGCTTCACTGTCTTTATTAAATTTTACGATTAGGCAACATAGGATACATTTCCCTCATGTTTTGAGATTTGTGTCAAAGCATTTGAAATGAAAACTATGCAAGACATTCCGAAACTAAAAATTGATTTCTTAGAATATCACCAAGACAAAATGAACAAGAAAGCATTCAGCGATTGTTTTTAGAGTTTCTTGTTCATTTAAACTAGAAATTTTGGTATACTTTTTACTGAATAATGATAAAACATAAACAGTCACACTAACCTCCTTTGCATGGTGTTCTGTGGTGGCTATGTTGAGCTCTCCAGCCATTAATCATTTCATATTCGCCACTGTCTCTTTTCAGAGGAAAACACACTTCCAAAACAGAATGGCATGGTCCTAGAATCCCTAAATACCCACGGACTTTCTCTCGCTTCTCTTCCATGTTCAGCTTGCCCCCTTTGAACTCTTCCACAAGTTTATCCTCCACGACTGCCCAACCTTTGTGGTAAAAATACTCGACCATGTGAAAAAACGACGGTTGTTCCGCATCTTCGACATATAGCAAGTTTTCGGGAATAGCGTGGGAGCTATAATATTTGGACAGTAAAAAACTGGAAGCCCTCAAAACATTCGACCTTGCATTACTTAGGCCTAGGTCTATTTTATTCCATCTAATTTTACCAAGTCCCAAGTGACGAACGTTGGATAAAATCGAAGCAGTTTGGCCCAACATGGTGAAGGATGGATGCGGAATTGGATTTTGAGCAAGTTCACAGGAGTGGCTGAAAACGGGGATAAATAATTGTTTTATTGCCGATTGATAGACCTGAGTTGTTGATCACTGCACATTTTCAACACACCTTGACTTCGCGCTCGCACACCCTCCACTTCCACTCTGCTGCTGCTCGTACCAAAACGAGATCACAACAAAAGCTCGTTCAGGGAGAAAATATCTTTATTTCCCTACTTAGTATTAAAAATCCCTAAGCAAATCGGATTGTGGGGATTTCCGAAAAACAGGAAAAAGAGGAAAGATAACGAATTCAATATTTTTTTCCAAAGAGTGTAGCTAGTTTTCGGAATGTAGAACGCAAACCGGAAGTAAAAAAAAAAGAAAACGTCGTCATTCTGGTACATGAAACGCAAACTTCCTCAGAATTCAAGTAGAAATTATTTAGCATGGTTTTCATTCAAGTCGAGCCCAAAACTAAATAACCAGCGCTACATAGCTCGGTGATAGGAAGCGACATTCATTTTAAAATAAATTTATCGTTACCATAAGTAAAATTTGTAAGACTCTGGTGCCTTTCAATGGTTATCATCGCTCCAGTTTAGATTCGTGTTTTAACCAAGTAATGTAACAAATAACTACCTACCCCTACGATCTTTAGACGTATAATTAGGGAAAGGTGTGGTGCCAGAGGTAAAAAATTTATATTTTGACTTTTCTGACAAAGTTGGAGGGGTTTTCTCCAACTCATATCAAACTAGATATTTTATGCACTTATTTCTTACTTGCCACTGCGTGGCCAGCACGGCGTTGCTCCTGAGAGTTCTTTTCGTGGGGTCATAAAACATCGCTAATCTCAGGTGACAACTATCAAGATTTGACAAGCGCCTCAGCGTACAGCGTAAGTGTCCGACAAGTTGACTCTGATTGGCTATTATGATCATGTGCCTGAGACGTAAAGGTGTTTCATTTGGCTATTTATCTACGTTTTGGCGCAGATCTCTTTGACTGATAGGAACGGTTTTCGAAAGGTTTTAACATTTTGAACCGAAAATTGTATCCTTTTATTATATAAGTTAATAATTATATAAGTTAGTGTTTTATGTATGCTTTTTGTTACATCAGAATGGTCCTAAACCAGGGATGGATACGACACCATCATCCTAAAGCAGAGGGGCGGAAAAATATCAGCTGGTAGTGAGTTCAGGAGTGGTTTTTAGATTATTTATGTAAAATCAGCGGAAGTTTGGAAAAATAAAAAAAGGGTATTAAAAATTAGGAAAAGTAATTTAGAATCAATTGGAATTGTTTAAAAATAATTTGGATGATCTAAAAATATTTTCGCCAGTTGGGTTCGAACTCGGGAAGTCATCCTCCGCCGCTAACGCCAATCTGATGGTAAGTGACTTTAGCCATTTGGCCATCGTTGCTTCACCAAGAAGAGCTCTTTAAAAGAAGAGTTCATTTTTGCCTCCCCTTATTATAAGTTGGCGAGAAATACTACTAACAACAACCATACAACATATATATGAGGAGCCAATCAGAGTCAACTTGTCGGACACTTACGCTGTACGCTGAGGCGCTAGTAAGATTTGCCCGTTTACACCACGGGCAACGCCGTGATGGCCTCGTCATTGTCAAATGCAGCCAAATTCGAATTGCGAAGAAATCCAATCTCTTACGAAAATATAAATATTTAATTGAAAAATTATATCTCTCTATGTATTAAAAAGTTACCACCGCCACCGTCGCAGGATTGAAAACTGTTGTTTAGCTCGATTCTTAGACGGTTTCCCGAGAAAGTACGGATCAGAAAATTACGAAATTAACATGGTTCTTCATCGTGTTCCCAGGACAAATTTGAAGATTTTTTTCTGATGCAGCTATTAGTTTGGGGTTTATAAGTGTCAAAGTTTAAAAAGCGAAATTTCTACCGTGAGTGAGCAAAACACAAACAAATTTTCAGTCTTCAGCCTTGTTTTTTTTTAAAGATTATCTCTCGTTAAGGAGTTTTTTTAGAAGTTTCAATTTGGTTCTTGATAGTATTTTTTTGAAATTCAGGAAAAATCGAGACATTTTCGTTACATTTTTTTAAAACTATCATATTTATACCTTATTATTATTATTATTTAAATTTGAAAACATGCGATACATTTATTAGTGAAATTGGTTAATATATAAATTCGATGCGATCAAAACTTGATTATACAAATTTCGGAATATTAGGATATTTTCGCTACTTTTTTTAAAAACTATCATATCTGTAACTTAATACTATTATTATTATTTTTTAATTTGAATATATCATTGGATACCTTAGATTGCACTCTTTCTTATGGTACCATTATGTTTTAAATTAGTTAATAAATAAAGTCGATTGAATTAAAAGTTGGTAATACATTTTTCGTATTTTTTAGATCGAGGAGCGAGCATTTATTCATCTTCACTGAAATTAAGGTTACATTTTCTGACTAACAGGTTTCCCAGATATCATATTTATCGTAGCAACGACTTTTTTTAGACGAAGAAAAAGGCCCGCTTTTCTTCACTCTGTTCTCAGACGGTTTACCGAGAAAGTACAGATCAGAAATTACGATATTCACACGGTTTATTTAAAATTGCACAGGGAACAAGATGGAGAAAGTTTTTTACTGATGCGGCTGTTAGTTTAGGGTGCATTAAGTGTTAAAGTAAAAAAAAAGGGAAATCGCACTTGCGAAAGGAGTCTTGGTTTGCTAAACAAACCAAACGGGATTCCGTAGCAATCACCAGGTTTTGACCTGCGTAAGCGAGCAGGGGGCGAAACTCTCGCTCTGACGTCATGGACCGGAAAGTCAAATCAGGATTATACGAATTATTATGATAGATTCGCCGTTCGCAGGAGATTAACTCTGCAAAAGGAGTGTTGGTTTGCGAGCAAAACAAATAGGATTGGGTTGTAATCCCCGAGGTTCGGAGAGTATAATCGAGCAAGGGGCGGAGCCCGCTAGTATTTAAGAAAAATCAAATGTATTAGGTATCAATCGAATGTAAAATTTTCCGCACATTTCAAATCCGTTGAAATTTTTACTCTCTCTTTAACGATCTAGAAGACAGAAAAGAAACTCCAGTTAAAACTTTATTTGTTCCGTTTGTCGGCTGAAATCGTTCCTCGAAAAATCAAAGAAAAATTCCTCAGGAAAGAAAAAAAAATAATAACTACGGAAAAAAAAGACATAAATTTAGAATCTCTGATCTTTTTTCTGTTGCCATTCTAAGAAAAACAATAATATTTTAAATCTATCAATAAATTATTTTTTAAATGTTCTAGATTAAATTTTGAAATTCGGGGGGGGGATAGAAAATTGCAAAAAATTTGGACTAGCTGTGTGTCAAATCTCATTTTTGTAAGTGCCATAGATTCTTCAGGATAGTCCTATACACTTTCAGTTACATAACATTTCTTTTTACAATAGTAGAGCAAATTTAACAGGGAAGAAATAGTACATCAGTTGAAAAGAATTAAGCCATCTAAAGCACCAGGACCAGACGATATTTATCCGAGAGTACTAGTGAAATGCGCAGAAGAATTGGGAGACTTAATTCACATCATATTTAATTCAACATATAGCACGGGTTGGGTACCAATGGATTGGAAGTTGGCCAACATAACTCCAATTATCAAAAAGGGAATACAAAGTGATCCGGGCAACTATAGACCAGTAAGTCTAACATCAGTAATTTGCAAAATATTTGAATCTCTGTTAAAAAAGCATATAATGTTATAATTGAAGAAGGGGGGACTGTTATCAGATAATCAGTATGGGTTTAGGAAGGGCAGATCCTGCTTTACAAACCTTTTGAAGTTATACGAAAAAATTACTGAGGAGCTGGATAATAAGAGCAGTGTAGATATCATGTACATAGATTTTCAAAAGGCTTTTGATAAAGTACCTCATGAGGCATTACTATTTAAATTGGAAAGGCTGTGGATACAGGGGAAAACATTGATATGGATAGAGAATTGGTTATTGGGTAGAAAGCAGAGGAAAAGAAAATTATTCACAGTGGACAGAAGTTATAAGTGGGGTGCATCAGGAATCAGTTTTGGGACCAATTTTATTTATAATTTTTATAGATGATATAGGTCAGGGGATTAAGAATAGAATCAGTATATATGCAGATGTCTTAAAAATATGGAGGACAGTAGATACCAAGTTACAGATAGAGAATTTACAAGGGTTTTTTGATAAGATATCCGAATGGCTTGTAAAATGGGGTATGTCATTTAATATAGGGAAATGTCAAGTTCTGCATATGGGTTACAGGAACAGTGGAGCCGACTGCTGTCTGCCGGGAGTAAAGGTAAAGAAGGGAGAAACAGTCAAGGATCTTGGGGTGATAATTCACAGGGATTTTAAAATGGGTCACTAAGGTTCAGCTGCGGGTAAAAAGGCTAATAGGTTATTGGGGTACATTAAAGAGACAGTAACTTCAAGGGATAAGAATATAATCTTGCCGTTATATAAGGGTTCAGTAAGACCACATCTAGAATATGCTGTACAATTCTGGGCTCCATATATGAGAAAGGATACAGAATTAATTGAAAGGGTTCAGCACAGAGCTACAAAAATAATAAAGGGTATTGCAAATCTCGACTATAATAAACGTTTAAGTAAGCTAAACATGCATACACTGGAAAGAAGAAGAAGGAAGGGGGATTTGATTCAGCTTTTCAAGTTGGTAAAACAAGGGGACACAGAGGGCTTAAATTTCAATAGGGATAACAGAACAAGGGGCCATGGGTATAAATTGAATGAGACACATTTTAATCGGGATTTAAGGAAAAACTACTACTTTAATAGGGTAATAAACAAATGGAACGCGTTTCAGAAAATATAGTTAATTCAAAGGGAGTGTACGAATTTAGAACAATTGGATAGTCAGTGGGAATTGGGGAATTCGTAAACAAAGGACCAGCCTTGTTGGGCTTGAGCCTGTAGCTGGTCGTCAATATTTGTATTTGTATTTGTATTAGAGATTTTAGTGAATATTTTTGTTTTTATCAATATGAAAAATGAAACATTGTTAACCTCGTTCATTGTCCATTGAAATAGGGCATGTAGAGAAAAACAATTTTTCAAATCGATGAACGTTATTGAACAATCAAGAATAATTTTATTTTCCAGTTGCAAGCTATCAGCTAAGTTTTTGAAAAAATATGATTAAAAGAAAAAAAAATGTTGGTTTAGAGAGCTAATTGAAAATTGAACGCTTTACTCGTTTTCTTACAAATCGTTGTGGTTGGATTCTTACATTGTGTGTGAACCATCCGGTTGCTAGTTTTATACTCTTCCAACCGGGCGGTCGGTTCATCTCATGTCCAGAGGCAGCTGACTTAGCAGCAATTGAAAAAAAGAGTGAGAACTCACTTGGATTGTGCGGAATCTTTAGAGGTCTCGTGGAGTAATTCAAAATTGATGGATAGCGCCTGAAACGTTAATTCATGGTAACGTTGCTCTGTGGAGCAAGTCGAGCAACACAACGGGCTATTGACGACCGTCCGGGATCAATCTCCTAAGAGAGAGAATCGAGGACAACATCACGTCATTTTGAATCAAGGTCAGATGACGAGGCAACACCTGAGCTGGCAACCCACTCTTCAAATATCCACACTAACGTAACGTGAGTACTTTCGGCCACCCGTCCGTCTCTACATCATACGCTTACAAACATCCATGAACTGACCCGGATACGAACCAGGAACCCTCCGATCTAAAGGCTAACACCTTAACCTCCAGACGGGTTGGTCGGCAATTTTGTGATCAGTGTGACAAAGCGTCTCGCACTCTTTCTCCCCGCCAATGGAAGGCAGTCTAGACACCATAGTGCTGTGCCGGTTCTCGAAAGGTGAATGAGAACCGAAGCTCTTTCTTCAGACTACGCATGGATTTCAACGGTGCGGTTGACTTTAACGAGACTCAGAGGTCCCAGGAAGGGTACCGACTAAGTCCCAGTACTGGAAATGTACGATCTGAACTCTTCACAAATGTACAAATAACTCTTCACAAATGTACAAATAACCTGTAAAAAGTTGCAATTAAAAGCTCCAGAAAGCAGTACTGTCGGGGTACTTTCTGTTTATCAATTTCCCACCACACAGCTGTGAAGTCGTCACACCAACACACAGTGAGTATTACTACGCCCTCCTTAAGACGATACGTTTGCCTCTTTCTTTGGTAGGTAGGGGGTAGCTGAATCAACGTCGTGCTGGAACAACACAACGGGGTATGGTGACGGTCCGAGATCCATCCAGAAGGAAACGATCCGAGGATAACACCTCGTCATTTTAAACGATTGTCCAATGGCAAGGTCAACATTTGAGCTGACATCCCACTCTCCAAACCACACAGCGCCAATGTGAGGTCGTTTGAGGGCACTGCAGATTTAACGTGCACCAACCCCCACGCACAAGATTACCTTTGAATGAATCGAGTTTCGTACTTGCAATCCTTCGGGTGCTATTTCGCGACTGTTCCAACTGGGCTACTAAGGCCCCCTATTGCCTGGAATTCTTTGATAGTTGGATATCCACATCACTGGCCATGGCACTACAATTTTGTGTAGTTCCACCTTTGTAGAATGCCGATACATTTGGACTGGAAAGGGGAAATATATACTGGAAAAGGGATCCGTCCAAGAATATTGGTTCCAAAGACCCCTATAAAACTAGGCTCCCTGTTTCTTGATGTCGCGACCATGCATCAGGCCGAACCATTTTGTATATTTCACTACCCATATTATATGTATAATTGTAATATTTTTTTGCATAAACTATATACACTCTATAACAAAGAAAAAAAATCGGCGCACCAAGAAAGAGATGTCCGATTGCGATAAAAATAAATGGATGTGAAGAACATGCATAGAAAAACAAACGATCCAAATTTCAGAACAATTGAATGATTTATTTCCGAGTTCGACTTTTCCAGAGGGAGGAAGTCAATAAGGCGTTGGTCCAACTCTGGCCTGGATCCGTCACCCGCATAGACCGAAATAGTTCCCGAATGGTGTCCTGCGGAATTTCTTGCCAAATTGTCTCCAACTGTCGGGCTAAAGGGTCAACATTCCGGGATGCTTTGCCTTCCCAAAATGTGCTCTATGGGAGAGAGATCAGGAGAACAAGCAGGCCAAGGAAGTGTTGGGAAAGCTTGAAGACACTTCATAGCAACACGTGCCGTGGGCATTATCTTGTTGAAAAGTAAGTCCGGGATGTCGCAAAAGGAACGGTAACACAACTGGTCGTAGTATGTCGTCTACGTACCGCTGTGCTGTAAGTGTGCCAGAAATGACTACCAAAGGGCTATCAAAGGAGATGGCACCCCAGACCCTAACGCCCTGTTGTGGGCATGTGTGGTGTGCGATACTAAGGGCAGGATCCCCACGCTGCCCTGGACGTATCCAGACACGTCTGCGATTGCCGTCAGGACACAGTTGGAAACGGGACTCGTCACTAAAGAGTATACTTCCACAGTCAGCACGCTCCAAGTGGATAGAGCCCGAAACAACTCGTGGACAACTCCTTCTTGGTGCATCGATGTTTTTGTTATAGAGAGTATTTCATTGTTGAGGCCATTCTCTTGACCCATGGGGTTGACTTGGGTCAACATGGGATACGCAAGCGATCTTCCTCAACTTTCTTCTCTCCATTCTTTCTTATCACAATAACGTGACATTGTCTGCTTTGTGTTTGGCGTAGCTTGGACTTGCGCCTTCAAAAACCTAATTTCCGAAAGCCTCGCTAGTGTTTTATTATGAGTGATGCCTTGGAAAGGAAATGGATTCGATTTTAGCACTTAGGTTCAATTGAAAGCAGTTCCATTGGTTACTTCTCCTGGTAATTTTTCTACCACACGAAAACCTGTTCAAAGTGCCACCTTTTTTTTTACTCCTTCATTCCACCTAAGAACAATAGGGCACTTTTGTCACGACGAGGGAGCAAAATAGACCCCATCTCAAACGAGATATCTCGTCCAAACACTCGGGGTTAAAAGAAAAATGTTTCCTCTTTGCTATGGCAACAATCACGCACTGACTATTCTATACGGTTATTTCTATACGGTTGCTACACTAGAAGACACACCGGAGGGTTTGAAACTAGGTTGAATCAAAGACCATCGGGTAAGTGGGTGCTGGTGCATGTTAAATCTGTCGTGACCCCCCCCCCTCTTAAAAATGTTCTCACGTTGGCGTAATGTAGATGCTTCGAGAGTGTCTGCTCAGAAGTTGACTTCGCCATCTGATCGTGGTTCAAAATGAATAGGGGTCCTCGTTTTTTCGAGGTGGCCAAATAGTCTGATGTGTTGCTCCGTTTATTCACCTACCTACCAATTATAATTGTATAAGAGGACTTCTTAGATGTACAGCTATGGGGAGAAAATCGAAACACCCCTTTTATTCACGCATCATTCCCAGTAAAACAAATTGAATTTCACAGTTCTAAATGTTACGCTATTGCTCATTGGTAATATTTTGATGCCCATCCTAAATCTGAAACACTTAGGGTGGTGATGGCTTAATCCACAGAATTAATGAGGGTCCTGGAGTTGAGTTTTCCAAATAACTTTAGCTACTGTATAATATTGGTTTGGGAGTCCAATTTATGTTTCTACTTTTAGACATATGCAGTAAAACTATCCAATGAAACTTTCTGGAATGCCGTTAAACTATTGAGTTTCATCAGCCAATAAATGTATGCAAAATCTAGGTTAACGAATTAGTTCCCTAAGACCAATAAAATTGACAGTAAATGAAAATGAAAAACTGAATTTATGCCAGGTAGACGTGTGAGAAGACATTTCTCACAGTTAAGCGAGTTTGAGAGGGGCCTCATCATCATCATGAAAACCGCAGACGCGCCGTGTTGCTTGCCAGGTTGATCGTTCGGAGTGTGCCGTCAGAACATGTTGGGAGCAGTGGACACAAGATGTACAGTGAGTGCGGCGTAACGAGTCTGGAGCGACCAGGACGACGACGAGGCGAGAGGTTCGAAGGATCATGCGGCAAGCGCTCGTGGATCACACAGTGACTCATTTCACGATACAATCAGCTGTAGGGGTGCCAGTTGTTTCACAAACCATTTCCAGACGCCTTGCGTGCGCGAATCTGCAATCCTAGCACCCTTTTCGTGTACTGCCTTTAACACCGAAACATCGGCGACTCTGTCTATAGTGGTGCCAAGCCAGAGCGACGTGGAATGTCACAGATTGGCAAAACGTGGTGTTTAGTGATGAATCCAGGTTCGTTTTGGGGACAGAGGATAACCACGTACGGGTGTGGAGGCGCCCTGGTGGATGGTACAATTCCACCCACGCTGTATCGCTACACACTGCCCGTACAGCAGGCGTAATGATCTGGGGGCCATAGCCTATGATATCCGGTCCACTCTAATTGTGGTACGTGGAACCTTAACGGGCCAGCGTTATGTTGATGACATTCTTCGACCTCACGACGTGGGATCTTTCCTAAATGGTCTTCCAGAGGCAATTTTCCAGCAAGATAATGCTCGTCCGCATACAGCTCGAGTTGCTCAAGACTTCCTACGTCATGTTCAGACTCTTGCATAGCCGGCCCGCTCTCCGGTCCCCTATAGAGCATGTGTGGGACCAGCTGAAACGCCTAATGCCGACGTGTCAGTCTGTGCATGATTTGGAGGTAGCTGTTCAAGAATTTTGGGCCCATTTGCCTCAGGACAACATCAGACGTCTTATCACCTCAATGCCGGACCGTGTTGTGGCATGTATTGCAGCAGGAGGTGGTCCGACGCGCTGTCTAATTATACACACTGTATACGTTTAATCGTCTTGATTTTGGGATCAAGTGAATCTCTCATCTGTATCATTATGTGTATTAAATTTCATTTCAATCCGATGCTCCCTTCTTGGAGCGCTCTTTTCTATGTTCCTCATTGTACATTTAATTCCTGAATACTACTATATTGCAATATGCAAAAGACTTAGATTTATACAAAGAAAAACGAAATTCCGATGAAAAAATGCAGAATTCTAAAAAACGAAAGGTGTGCAAAGTGTCGAATTTCGGCTTCCTGAGCTGAAATAGAGCAATTCGAAAAAGACAAAAGACGTTAGAAAAATATTGATAAAGGCTATATTGATTTATGAAATTTAGTACTACTCAAATATGACCGCGACATTTCTCTGTGTTAAGTTTCCAGAAGAACCTGTTTCCTTGTCAAAATTCATTTATTACAAGAAAACAAACTTTACATTCTAAAATTGGGGTTTTGAGGGGCACTTTTAGGACTACCTGTGTGCCAATTTTTGCAATCGCAAGTGCTACAGATTAGTCTGAAGACAGGAAAGAAATAGCCTATATTTTCCGCAGTGTTCTAAAGTATAAGTGTACCAAATTGGGTGTGGATTGGTCAAACGGTGTAGATTTGTAAAGAGATTATACACACACAACCTTTTTTATTTTTATAGATACCGTGGATGGTTTACAATCGATTCGAATTCTGAAAAAAGAAACTCCAAGAAACACAAACTTGGAAGTATACGTGTATGTTGCAATCCTCGCTAAGCGATACAATCCAATTCCTTATCTCCTTCCTGATATCATTTCAGGAACAAAAAAAAATATTTTTCCTAATTGCGGAAAATTCGTACATTTGTTTTCGAACTCTTCTTGAATAACAAGGGCCGCGGTAGTCCAGTTGGAAGGTTTTTATTATTATTATTTATGTCTCACTGGAGCAACACAGTGGGCTATTGACGTCGCTTCGGGACCAAGTGTAGGTAGGTGTTTTAATTAACTTCGCACTGGACCCAACACAGCGGGCTATTGGAGACGATCCAGGATCAAATCCGAAGGGAAAGATCCAAGGACAACACGTTAGTCCAGCTGGAAAAGCAACGGATTTGCAACCGGAGGGTAGCGAGTTCGAATCCAGCCAAAGACCGTCGTGTACACGGAGGCTGGTGCACGATAAGTCCGTCGTGGCCTCAAATGTCCTCAGGTTGGCGTGGTGTGGAAATTTGGTGAGAGGGATGCCATATTACTATTGAATTCGTCATCTGACCGTGTTTCAAAAGGACGAGGTGCTGTCCTCGGATCTTTCCCTTTGGGATCAGACCGTAGTTAATAGCCTTTCTTGTGCGAGAGCAAAGCTTCGTTTTACACTGTCCTCAAAAGTATGTATTCGGTATTTACTTTCACAGAAATGGTGGACACTTAACATTTTTATAACTTTTACTTTTTACTCGTCTAGACTATTTATTTCCCAATGCTAAAATTAAGGTATTGTGCAGCTTTTTACGACCGCCGTAAACGCCAGTTAGGAACCCGGTGCTATGGAACAAGGATGGAGATTCGCTTTTCAAAAGGCCATCGAGCGAACTCAATCTAATCGTGAAATGATCTGGGCTCGCGCGACTGTTTACTTGTCCACATTTAAGAAGGTCATCTTGGATTTATTGAGTTTGCTCAGATAAGACGACAGACGAAACGACTAAGCCGAAATCTTTTTATCGGATAAAGGGTAAATAGATGGGGATTTATTCTCTGACGATTCGTAGTCGACCAATGAGAAAATGGGGACTATTCGGTGCCAAATAAAAGGATTTCTAGTGTTCTAAATTCAACATTTTTTTTTCTTTACTTTTCACAGTTTATACCGCAGCAGTGTCTCAAACGCTTGAAGATTGTTTTCTTTGTGTTTTCTAGTCATACCTTTGCCTTCATTGCAGCAGGACAAATAAGTCGGCTTCGAGTTCAGTGTGGCTATTTGTCACAAACTTGAACTGCAGTAGTTTTCCTTATTTAAGGTATCCGAACACGTTCGACACACTTTTTCTTTAAATGTGATATTAACTTGTAATGCGTAACTTGTAAATGTGGTATTATTATTATATTAGTTCCAAATATCACAACCCTAACTATTCATCTGCATATCAACCTCCTGGGTTGAGAAATCAAGCTGGAAACTAAATGAATATGACTAGACTTTTCCTTTAGTTTTCAGATATCATATAGCTTCTTTACCTATGTCATCGTAAGTTCACTACTAAAATTTTTAAAATTCTCCTAAGAGAATTTTCAAGAGTAGGTTTCTAATACCGCCTACCCCTGTTCCTATTACCATCCACCAGGCGAAATGAGGAGCTTCTCTTAAAAACGAGTTGCTAGTAAAGCATAGATACCTTTAGTATTGAAGTCCCCAAAAGGAAATTATGATTTGGAAACACTTTCCTGGATATTCCCTGAATGGATTGGAGACAAAAAATGCGTTGTGATCACAGTCTCAAATACTTCAGATGCTATAGTGTTGTTGGTATAACTGAGATAAGAAACTTGCCGGTAGTGGCGCTACGTGTGGCAAAACCCCAGACCATCAGGGATGGTGACCCGCGGGTCACATAAGTGACAAGCGAAGCAGTTTTAGACGACACAATTGTTTTATCATATTGTTTAGTCATATTGTTTTAACATCAATTTAATTTAACTTTTCAAATTTTGATTTTCATTCTGGGACTAAGAGGTCCATAACCTAATTTATACTAGAAATAATTTTTAAACAATAATTATAGTTTGAAATTAATTTTTTCCTCTTTTTGCCAAATTTTAATTCCTTTTGCGTCCAACGTCTGTGATTGATAGATATTTCTCGTATGTCTTTGATGCATGTGGTGATATGTCAAAGACTCTGAAACGAAAGTATGGAAGCGTAGCGAGTGGAAGATCGTATCACGAGGAGTGGTTTCACAAATTCGGGGTCATAGAAAAAGAAGAAAAAGTGTTATGCGTTAATTGTAACGAAACTGTTGCTTCACGTAGCTACAATGTAAAGCGCCATTTTGAAACAAAACTCCCAAAAATTTATCATCGCTGTCTGAAGAAGAAAAGATTGAAATTTTCAATAGGAAATTGAAGCAATACCAGGAACGGACTTCTATTTTCAAATCTACATTTTGTCCTAAAAATAATATTACAGCGGCTAGTTTTCATTTGTCATACTGTATTGCGAAACATGGAGATCACTGTCAGAAGGCGACTTTTTGAAAGAATCTTTCCTAGTATGCTCGGACAGCCTATTTGACGATTTTGAAAATAAGGACTCGATAGTTAAACGTATCCAAGAATTGCCATTAGTCAGGAATACGGTTAAATATAGAATCGTGTCACTGAACAAAGATGTTTCTGATCAAATTTCGTCCGGTTTAAAAAATGAAGAAATATATTCTATATCTTTGGACGAGAGCACAGATGTCACCGGACTTGCCCGACTTGCAGTTATCGTCAGATACACTTCTAGAAATATGATGACATTAAGAGGAAGAACTACCGGTATTGATATTATGAATGAAGTTAAGAAAGAGTTAACTAAATTGAATGTTGACCTAAAGAAGATCGTATCCGTAACGTGTGATGGAGTTCTAAGCATGATAGAAAACTAGGTTGGTTTCGTTAAGCTTCTAGCAAAAGAAATAGGACACTGTTGTTGTTGACGTGTGTCTTCTGAACTGTGAAACACAAGATCAGGCCTAGTGATCTGAAGTAGGACAGACATAGAAGAAGAATACAGGTTTTATTTTACAAACAAACAAATTGATCACTGGACATAGGGGGTGCAGCTATCCACTTTTTGGTGAGGAACCACTTGGGCGGGAGTCTGACTTCTTCCTCGGACATCACATACAACCAGCCCTACTGCCCTAGTCGGGAATCGAACCACGAACCCAAAACGTGGGAGCAGAGTGCTTTATCCACTATACCGCTTAGGCGGCAATAGGACACTCTTTGGTCGAATTTCACTGCATTGTGCACTAAGAGCCCCTTTGGGCAAAATACACTTTAAATTGTTTTGAAAATGTGCTTTCCGTTGTAGCGAAAGTCGTAAATTTTATTGCAGCACATGCTCTTACTAAACGGCAATTTTCAAATTTATTGGAGGGAGTGATTGTTCAGTATTCGGGTTTGGTTATGTACAATAACGTTCAATGGCTAAGTCAAAGTCACGTTTTGGAACTTTTCGTTAGTTTGTTAAACGAAATTGGGTTATTTTTAGATGAAAAGGGTAAAGTTTTCCAGAACTCACATATTTGAATTGGTTAAATTATCTCATGTTCTTTTGTCATTTATCAGGGCACTTTAATGAGCTAAATACGAAACTTCTAGGCCGTGATCAAATCACCTTAGCAATGTACGAAATTCTCAAAGCATTTGTAACAAAGCTATACTTATATTCAAATGACCTGGTTTCTGGAAAATTGAAGTATTTTACGTCATTAAAAGAACATTTTCTAACATCATCCTATTTTGCCACACACACACACACACACACACACAGCAATGTCGAAAACAAAACAGAAATCTTAAAACACTTTTCTTCAGTATTAGCGAATGCAAAAGAAATATTTGACGAAAGATTCTCCCAATTTCGTGAAATGGAGAAAACTTTACAGTTTGTCATTTTACCACACAAACTTAAATTTGAGGATCTTAAATTATCTTCTTTCGATTGGCTTCAAATTGATAACTTAGAAATGGAAATGGTTGAATTTCAAAACAATGTTGTATGGACGAATAGAATTGCAGAACTAAACGTAAACTTAGAAAAAATTTCAAGATATGGAAAATTGTGGCGAATATATTTAAACAACAAGCACTGAAAATATTATTTTAACTGAATGGAACTCGTTGCTTAATTCGTTAATGTCAATGAAAAAGTTAGTAAGAGCTCTTTTGACAATGTTTGGATCAACCTACGTTTTCGAACAGTTTTTTTCGACAGTGAATTTTATTAAAAGTAAGAATAGAACTCGCCTCGGCATCGACTTGTCCGCTGCGTCTGTACGATTAAAAGTTTCAAACATCGAACCACGTATAATAATTGTCCGAAAGACAACAAAAAGTGTCACATTAAATTCGATAATTCTGTATTTATTTTTCCGAATATTGATAGTTTTAAATAAACCATAATAAAAAGTGAAATTTGTTTTTGTTTTAAATTTATTTCGTATAATAGTTAAATGACCGAAGGTCTTCTAAAGGCCGAAAAAAAAATTGTAAGTGACACGCGGTGTTAATTTCTACGGTTTAAAGACATTTTTTGACACGCGCTAGAAAATGGTTTCGCCATCCCTACCCTAGACCATCAAGGGAACTCCATAAAGTCATAGATGTCGCGCATAGTAGCCTGCAAACACGAGTAGGCGATATTAAGCACAGGGGTTATATTTGGATCACCTACCCTACTCTCAAATAAGATCAAAAACAGTTTTGGAATTTTTGGTCCAAAATGACATTTTTAACGTGTTTGGATACCTTAACCATTAGCTCGTTGTGTTGCTCCAGTGTAACGTTAATTAACTTCCTACCTACCCCATTTAACCTTCATAATTTGCTTGTTCAACCAAAATATTACTCCTTGCTTCATGTATAACAACGGGAAAATATTAAAACTAAAACTTCGAAAACAACACAATATTATTATACAAGTATATAAACCCCATTTGTATTTTCCAATCCAAATGGGGTCACGGTAGAGCGGTTGGGAAAGTAGTGGATTGGCAACCGGAGGGTTGCGAGTTTGAAACTCGATCCCACTAAAGACTGTCGTCTACGTTAAATCTGCCGTGGTCCTCCTCACATTGACGTGGTGTGTAAATTTAGAGTCATCGGATCGTGGTTCAAAGTTACGAGGTCCCATCCTAAGGGTATTTCCCTTCAGGATGGATCATCGCCAATAGACCGTCGTGTAGCTCCACGGTCAGATGACGAAGCTAACACTTGAGTTGGCACTCTCCAAACTTCTACAACACGTCAACGTGAGGACAATTGTGTCTACGACAGATTAAACGTACACCAACCCCCGTACACACGACGGTATTTTGTTGGATCGTGTTTCGAACTCATAACACACCGGTTGCTAAACCGTTGCTCTTCAAACCTGAGCGACTGCGGCAAGAAAAAATTTTCCTTGATGATGTTGAAAAAGTAATGACGATGGTCCACTTGAACAAAAAAGTGATTAAAAATAATAAACAAAAGGGAAAACATACACACAGAGAGAAGGATGTTTTTGTTACTCTTCTCACAATGAAAGATGCACGCGAACAAGATTTTATATTTTGGAGGGGTAAAGTTAAAAATAATTTTCTGTAATGCAGTTATGCATATTTAATGCTAGCCACTGCGTGGCCAGCACGGCGTTGCCCGTGACAGTTCTTTTCGTGGAGTCAGGTGTGATCACTGCTCGCTAACCCCTGTAGATTGCTACGAATTCCCACTTGGTTTGCGAAGAAAACCAAATGGGAATTCGTAGCCATCATGGTGGGAATTCGTTCAGCCATCATGGTGTTATAACTATTATGAACTATGGTTTGCTTCGCAAACCAACACCTAGGGCATCGCCGTAATGGTCTCGTCTCGTCTTTGTCAAATAAGGCCAAATTCAAATTGCGAAGACATCCAATCGGCGTGAGGTCACTGTCTGTTGCAAAAATATAAATATTTAATAGACAAATTATTTGTTAAAAGAAAAACAAATGCAAGGTATATTGATCTGGTGTAAAATTTTCTGCAGATCTGAAATCCGTTGAAAATTTCAATCTATCTTTAACGATACCGATTTTACAAAAAGAGAACTAAACAATGCCAGTCAAAATGTTTTTTATTTGTTTTTCCGAGCGAAGAGAGGAAATGTGAAATCTGTGATTTCTACAATCTCGAAACAAACGAAGGTCATTCTGCGCAGCAACGTTCGTATTCGAAAAAAAATAAAAATGTTTATTTAAAAATTACTGGCGCTTCTAGTGTTAAAGAAAATGATATTTTCAGGTATCGATCTAATGTGAAATTTTCTGCAGATTTCAAATCCTTTGAAATTTTTATTCGATCTTTAACGATCTAGGAGATAGAAAAAATAACTCAGTTAAAACTATATTTCTTTTTTTAGTCTGCTGACAAATCGTTCCTTTGCAAAATTAAACGGAACCGGAAAAAATAAATTTAGAATCTGCAATCTTTTATGCTGTTGCCATTCCAAAGAAAACAATAATAATTTAAATATCTCATTAAATTCATTTAAAAATGTTCTAAATTAAATTTTTAAATTCGGGCTTCGCACAAAAATTGAAAAACATTCAAACTACCTGTGTGCCAAATCTCATTGCTGCAAGTGCCATAGATTTGTCACAACAGTCCCCTCCCCCCTACACACATAAACACTTCCTTTTATAATAGTAGAGATTTTTAATTAGTTTTGAACCGTTGCACAGTGTGTCATTTTTGCAATCTGGGTGAACCAAATTAATTTATTTTAGCGTCGCAGATTGTCGAAAGCACATATTTACTCCCCCTTCTATTCTGTTGGGTAGCGGGTTCAGTTTGGATGCAGCTACAGATGATTTATTCACGAAGATGACGTCACGTTCATTGCTTTAAAAGACGCACGACTTTCTAAGGCGAGAAGTGCGGCTCTTATGTAAATAAAATGTAGGTATGAAATATGGTAAACTGGAACTGGATGTACAAAAGTAATTATTTTATTTCATTTCTTGTTACAAAGCTATTCAAAAACCAAAATAAAAATGTTACTGAAAAAATATTGTTCTGATTCTATTCTCAGTTTTGTAAGAAAGTCTTTAAAAATCAGATTTGCATGTGGATTCTTCATGAATGTTGTCCATCGTAGCAGTTAAATGTCAAAAATTTGGTTGATGACTTTTAGGGTCGTTCGTACAAGCTCAGTTAAAACAGAACTATGCTTATTTTTAATAAATTTAAGTGTAGTCAGGGGAATCAGAGCGAAAAATTTAAAAAATTGAACTTATTTCCAGTTTCTCATTGTTTTGTTATCTTTACTCTATTATAATTCCCTGTATCGTCTCTGTCTGACGAATCTATGGCACTTATAATAATGAAATTCGGAACACGGCTAGTATTAATTTTTTGCGAATTTTGTGTCCAGCCTTAATTTTAAAATTCAATCTAGAAATTTTTTAATTAATAAATTTGTTTTTTCCTCATCCGTTCTTCTTTTTGCGAATCTGACGTCGTAGCTCCTCGATTGAAGAAAGGAGCTGTACCAAGTTATGACGTCACTCGCGGAGCTGACGCCATATACTGAAGAAAAGACAGATTCTACGTTTTTCGTTCTAATGCCTTTGGAACCATGCTAAGTTAAGGAGAAAAATAGCTTTTGTCTTTTCTTCTTCACGGATTTTCGATTCCAGTATTTTTGATTTACGTTGTTGATTACTATATCTTTTTTGCTAGCAATTCCAACTTTGTCACGGGCAAAGACAATTTTCTATATTCGCGATTGTTAAAGTAAGAGCGGAAAATTTCAACGGATTTGAAATCTGCAGAAAATTGTAAACAAGATCAATACCTTAAATGTGATTTTCTTTAAATAAATAATTTTTCAATTGTAACCCGTGTCATGTTGGGTGAAAGTGGTACTCATTCTTAAAATTATTGTTGTTGTTTTTCTTTTTAATGTTTTCAGATCAGTAAGATTTAATGTGTCCAGCCTGATTTTTAAATTTTAATCGAAACTATTTTAATTAATTTATTTCTAACTAGCCACTTTAAAGCCATCAAATCGTTGCCTGTGGTGTTGGTTTGCGAAGCAAACCAAATGGAAATGCGTAGCAATCACCTGGGGTTGGCAAGCGTTAGCGAGCAGTGGTCACACGAACTGCCACGGGCAACTCCGTGCTGGCCACACAGTGGCTAGTCAAAGATAAAAATCAATAGCCCTTTCAAATATTCCTTTCTGAGTTGTGACGGTCAAAGAAATTGGCCACCCCTGATCTAGAAGTTCAGCTTCGGGAATTTGATTTAATGGGCGTCCAATAAAAAAAAGGCCCTCATAATCATTCGGGTATGATAGTAAAGACATAGGCAGTCTAAAATTTAGGACACTTTTAATTTGATTTCAGACTGTCAAAATTTCTTTCAAGGTTTGTTTAGAATCCCCGATGGTTCTTTTCAAATGAAACGTATTCTTTTACACCAGCTTCCAAGAGCCCGCCGAAGTTTAGGGGATCTCGAATGTAAAAATTTGCAATGAATATTTTCAGATCACAAATAATTATCTATATGGTCTTTTTTTTTTATCAAACCCTGCAGACTACGAATTTTTGACCAAGCGCCAACGAAATTAGTAGCATTATCAGAAAATATTGTAGAACACTTGCCACGCCGTGCAAAAAATTTCTTAAGAGTTGCAATCAGTGCTACAGATGTTCGATCACTTATAAATTCAAACTGAACAGCCTTGGTAGCCATGCAAATATACACTTACGTGCCAAAACATTATGACCATCCCCTACATTTTTCAATGAACTAAGGATGACGTGGAGACCACGTGATTAAGTGAGAATGGTATTAAACTGCTGCTAGAGAAGGTAAGTAATCCTTCTTGCACTTTGCGAGCTGTGGGAAATTCTGCTGATCTAAACGAATTTGATAGAGGGCATATCGTAATGGCCCGAAGACTCGGAACGAGTATCACCGAAACTGCACGACGGGTAGGTTCTTCACGATCTGCCGTTGTTAGTAGTTATGAAAAGTGGATAAATGACGATGACACCAGCAGTAGACTCCAAGATGTTGGTCGTCCACGCGTCATCATAGAAAAAGGACGTCGGAGACTGTCCCGCTTGGTAAAGCAAAATCGGCGCGAGATGGTTGGTTGGTGTTTTATGGCACCAGGGCCACACTTGACAATGCTGTGCCAGACAATACATTTTTATCAGTTTTTATTAAAATACTTAACAAGAGCTAAAATAAAGACATAATATAGTTCGAATAACGTCAATTTTTAAAATCTAAATACAGTTTATAAAACCAATGTCAGAGAGGAATATGAATAAGTTTTTATGAGATGGATCCATCAACAGGTCCTTCAAAGTTGTGTAAAGTATAGACCCAAGTCGTATCTTTTTCGCATGTGACAACCTAGGAATATCTTTCTCGCCGTAACTACTTATTTTGAATGATGCAATCAAATTACTCAGTTGAAAGTATAAGATGTTTAATAATTAATAATAACGGAAGAAGTACATGCACATTAGTTATTCGTAACTACATTATTCGTATCATCATAACTACATTATTCGTATCATCATAACTACGTTCGAAATTACATGGAACAACGTTTTTTTTCTGTTTACATACTCACGTTCTACTCTCGTGTTGCCACACACATGCAACTAAATTATGACTTGCTTCTTTAAAACATTTACAATTCACGTTACTAATTGGACGATAACACTCGACCATCCTGACATTCAATCGACCACGATTGACTAAAATAAAGAAAAAGAACATATTTATAACAATATAATACATTTAATAATTAGTTCTAGTAAATCAGTCCTGGTAACGCTTTGGTCTGCGCACAGTTCGCTTAAGAAATCTTCTGGTTGGTACTTCAATACTGCTTTCTGAATCCTTTCTTTCGTTGAATGAGAGTCTGGCAACTTGATTATCCTCGGTATTTTTCAATATGTTTTCAGAGTTTGACTGAAATACAAGGAATACAAGAATTCTCATCATAGCTATGTTCAGAATCATCGGTGTCGCTCTCTCCACTACTGGACTCCGGATGGCAGTGCCATGACTTGAGTTGACTAACATGTGCCGTTGTGCAGTAGAATCTTCCCTTTTCTTTTTCCTCCAATTGGGCTATTCTGTATGTGTCGTTAGGTAATACGTTGATCACTACCAGAGGACCTCGATACTTGGTTCTGTCTTTGTTGGTTCCCCTGTAGATTTGGGTGGTCGTCTAACAGCTACTACATTTCCTACTTCAAAAGACTTCGAATCAGACTTTTTCTTATAAAATCTAATTTTCATCTGCTTTTGTTGTTCTTCAATTCTTACTCTTGCTTCGTCTTGTATTTTCTGGGGCTCATGCCATGTATTCGTATCTTCATCTACTAATTCCATCATTCTATCGGGGTACATAGCCATGCAAAATTTCAAAGGGAGTCTTACCACTGGTTTTATTAATTGCATTGTTCAGATTTCTCTCAACTTCTTTGATATGTATATCCCAATCCTTTTGTCTCTCGTCTTCCATACTAGCCATGATTACAGGTAGTACAGTGCTGTTTACCCTCTCAACCATGCCATTGGCTCTAGGGTGTTTCGTAGAATTTAAGGTATACAAATACAAATATTGACGACCAGCTACAGGCTCAAGCCCAACAAGGCTGGTCCTTTGTTTATGAATTCTCCAATTCCCACTGACTATCCAATTATGTCTTAATTCGTACACTCCCTTTGAATTAACTATATTTTCTGGCAACGCGTTCCAACTGTCTATTACTCTATTAAAGTAGTAGTTTTTCCTTAAATCCCGATTAAAATGTGTCTTATTCAATTTATACCCATGACCCCTTGTTCTGTAATCCCTATTGAAATTTAAGCCCTGTGTACCCTTGTTTTACAAACTTGAAAAGCTGAATCAAATCTCCCCTCCTTCTTCTTCTTTCCAGTGTATACATGTTTAGCTTACTTAAACGTTCATTATAGTCGAAATTTGCTAGCCCCTTTATTATTTTTGTAACTCTGTGCTGAACCCTTTCAATTGATTCTATGTCCTTTCTCATATATGGAGCCCAGAATTGTACAGCATATTCTAGATGTGGTCTTACTAAACCCTTATATAACGGCAAGATTATATTCTTATCCCTTGAAGTTACAGTCTTTTTAATATACTCCAGTAACCTATTAGCCTTTTTACCCGCAGCTGAACATTGATGACCCATTTTAAAATCCCTGTGAATTATCACCCCAAGATCCTTGACTGTTTCTCCCTCCTTTACCTTTACTCCCTGCAGCCTGTACTCGGCTCCACTGTTCCTGTAACCCATATGCAGAACTTGACTTGAATTAATTCACCTCCCTTCCCCTCCACGGGCCCAGTGTAGTACTAAATTTATTTTTACCACTTGCATATGCAAAAAATTCTTTTGGGTTTATATTTATTTCCCTTGCTAATTTTTCCTCCAAGGACACCTTTTGCTCCCGACTAATAGTTTTAAACTCCTTACTGGCTTTCTGATATGCCTCCTTGTCCCTGTCGTTACTAGTGCTTTTATATACCCTGTATGTTCTTTGTTTTAATTTTAAAACTTTGTATGTTTCCCCTGAAAACCACACAGGGAGCAATTTTCTAGATTTTCCTTTTTTCCTGAACGTTACGTGTTTTTTTAACACCCTGTCTAACTTATTCTTGAATTCCTCCCATTGTTCAGAATGATGCGGTGCTAATAATCCCCCTCTGAATGTTTCCTTTAACTCTTCCCTAATCTTATGAAAATTTACCTTTCTGAAATTTGGAATTATCCTACTATTGATTGTGTATGCTGACTGAAAATTTATACTTAATCTGATACTTCTATGATCACTTTCTCCCAGTGGCTCACCTATAACCAAATCCTGCACCCTATCCTCATCATTGCTGAAAATCGAATCCAATATTGCATTGTCCCTAGTATCCTCATACACCATCTGGTACAAAAAACAATCCTGTATCACTTCCAAAAATTCTGCCCCTTTCCCATTTGTAGCTAGATTGTTTGTCCAGTCAATATTTGGATAGTTATAGTCCCCCATTAAAATTAATTCTCCTTTTTGACATGCTTCGTTTATCAGATTGCACATGCCCTTTTCCTGCTCTTCACTACAAACAGGAGGTCTATATATGTGGATCGGTGTCTAGGGGGTATGAATTTACTGCGTAAAATGACAACAAACTTCTTAAAAAACAACAAAACATTTATTCACAATTATATAGTTTAGGGGGGAAATTACTACAACAGATATTTACATAAAGCGTTATTATCTTACATTCGTTTCTCTCTCTCCTTTTGGCGCCCTATCACAACAAGCGACGCAGTCGAAAAACGCGTCTTCCTCACACGGACGTTAATGGCGATCTTCCCTATTCTAGAAGGAACATTCTTATCGCAAGAGCGCGCCAAAAGAGAAGTGTTAATACAGGACTAGTAGCGCCATCTATCGCTAGATATTGCAACTGGTTAACTAAATCCTACAATCGGCCATCCTGAAAGTATCACTGGCCTCAGTGATGATCTAATATTTGTGAACACACAAACGCTTACTTAATTAACTCTAAAAGAATAGAAAAACCCAAATACAACAATGAAAATATAGCATACTACTGACATGACCTTTACGTTGAGAAAATCTAAATACCATTAAGAATATAAAAATAAATTTAAACTAAACATCTTTTGTGTTTAGTCAGTTGAAAAATATTTCATCAGGTCCGCTGACGTGGTTGTCACTTTTGGACCATGACTATCATCAATTTTCTCAACTTCGTATCTATCTCTAGGATTTACTTTGGTTACGCGATATGGACCAAGGTATTTAGGCCTCAGTTTCAATCCGGTACCAAATTGTGTTCTCTGAATCGCGACTAAGTCACCTATTCGGTATTGAGGAGCTCCAGGGCCGGCTCCAGGGTAGGGCGATCCGGGCGGCCGCCCGGAGCGCAATGATCTAGGGGCGCCAAAATCATGGAAAATGAAAATAAACTGATAAAAAAAATTAAGTTACAGGCTTTTATAAAATGCACTAAAACTAAAAAGTAAAGAATATTTTTTTATCATTCTGATATCATATCAATAAATTATTTTTTATAATATTGCATTGTCATCGGACCCTTGTAAGTATACCAAATTTCATTGAAATCGGTTCACGGAAATTTTCTCAAAAACGCGTTGCAAGATTTGACTGATAGTTGACAAGATTAAGAGGCGGGCAGGCGGAATTTATCATTTTTATTTCTAAGCACATAATTCAAATAATATAATATATTTAAACATTAAGGCAAAATCTAGTTGAATTCAATTCAACATGACAAAACCACTCAACCACCGCCTTTAAAGAATTGACAAGTTTTTCGGCCCATGGCAACACGACTGTACAGGAAACAACAATTTTGAAACCAAGCGAAACAAGATCTAACAGCCCTTTTTAACTGCATGTAAAAAGGAAGTAGATTTAAAACAATGCATTATTCGCCACTAGACTTCGGCTGGTGTGAAATAAAATAGTTTGTTTAAATTGTTAGTGCAAAAAAGCTTTAAAAAAGTGCTTGTGCAAATTGTCCAGTGCGTTTGGCTTCTGTGAAGGTTTGTGTTTTAATTTTTGTTTTCATTTTTAAAAACTAATAAAATCCATCAGACATAAGCCAAAAAAAGGGTGGGGGGTAGATTTCAAAAATTAGAGTTTAGATCAAAACATGGCTTGTGTGGTATCAAATGAAAGGTAATTGAGTCTGGAGTTGAATAAAATACATTTTTTTAAGTCAGTGATGCATTATGGGGGGGATTTCAGAAATTATAATTTAAATGAAATCATGGCTTTTTTTTGTATCAGTATTATCTTTTATTTGAATTAATTTGTTCCAGAAACCAAATGTCCGATGCTATTCTCACCAAAACATTACAAGAAAAGGCTTAGAAATGGAGAAGAGGTTTTAAGAGAATGGATAGTATATTCCGTATTTCAAAACGCTTTGTACTGTTTTCCATGTCGACCTTTTGCTGCACCATCTAGCTTGAGCGCTCTTGGCAATCGGGGATTTAAAGACTGGAAGCATTTAGGGGACTCTTTAGTACATCATGAAAATGCTAAAACTCATATAGATTGTTTGAAATCATGGCTTGAATTGAAGCAAAGATTGAAAATAGGTGAAACAATAGATGCAGTTTCTCAGAGACTCATTGATTCTGAGATAAATCACTGGTCTGAAGTTCTTTTACGCATTATATCAGTCGTTAAAATGCTAGGTGAGAGCTCTCTAGCTTTTCGAGGAACAAGCGATAAACTGTATGAACACAATAATGGAAACTTTTTGAAGTTAATTCAGTTATTGGCTGAGTTTGATCCAAAAATGGAGGAACACGTTCGCAGAGTCCTCAATAAAGAAGAAATCAAAGCTACATATCTAGGGAAAACTATACAAAATGAAATAATTGAATTATTGCATGACAACATAAAGCTCCACATCATTGAGCAAGTTCAAAAGGCCAAGTATTATTCCGTGATTCTTGACTGTACTCCCGATGCAAGTAAAGTAGAACAGATGACATTTGTGGTAAGATTTGTCTCCATACAGGAATCAGAGTCTGAAGTTCAAGTTAATATCAACGAACATTTTTTGGGTTTTCTACCCATTGAGAGATCAACAGCTAAGGAATTGTCGGAGGTTTTACTAGAAGAGCTAGAGAAAAATAGGCTTAAAGTAGAAAACATGCGCAGTCAAGGGTATGACAATGGTTCCAATATAAGAGGAGAAAAATCGGGAGTACAAACAAGAATCAGAAATATAAACCCCATAGCATTTTATGTTCCATGCAGCAGCCATTCGCTAAATTTGGTTGTAAACGATATGGCAAAATCCTCGTTTGAGGCAGCCAACTTCTTCAATATTGTTCAAAAGTTATATACATTTCTTTCTTCCTCTTCTTTTCGTTGGGCAATATTACTGAAATATATTGATACTTACACCCTAAAACCATTGAGTAATACGCGATGGGAAAGTCGAGTCGGCTCATTAAAAGCTCTGCGGTTTCAAATTGGTCCAATTCACGATGCTTTGTACAGCATATATGAAGAGTCAGAAATCGATAATATGATCAGAGACGAGGCTAGCGGATTATTAAATAATTTGAAGCAGTTCAAATTTATATGCTCTGTTGTGATCTGGTACAAAATTTTGAGTCATATTAACCCCATCAGCAAACTTTTGCAAACTGTAAATTTTAATATGTCACAAGCTATTGATATGCTTAGCAACTGCAAACTCTTCTTTGAAAACCTGAGATCAGATGAAGCTTTTGAAAGCATAATTTTAGAAGCAACCGAGCTTGCTTCAGAGATTGACGTGGAAGCTAATTTCGAAACCACCACACCACGTCATCGTGTCAGAAGCAAAACAAGAACTTTTTGTATGAAGGCCCGGATGAACCCGTTCAAGACCTCAAACAAAAATATAAAATAGATTTTTTTTCACACTATAGATCAAGCAATAAATGCCTTGGAAACCAGATATAAATTGCTAAATACTCACAGTAATTATTTCAGCTTTTTGTATAATATTATTGGTCTAAAAGACATACCCAGAAATGAGCTACTGGCTCATTGCAAAGATTTGGAAGTAGTTTTAACTGATGGAAATTCAAGCGATTTTAACACCCTGGAACTAGCCGATGAAATAAGCATTGTTTCGTCATTATTAACAAAAAAGGAAACCCCTGTCGAAGTTCTCAAGTTTATCGCTACACTTAAATTCGCACCAAACCTCAGCATAGCATTAAGAATCCTACTTACATTGCCAGTCACTGTGGCTTCAGTGGAAAAAAGCTTTTCAAAACTAAATATAATAAAAAATTATCTCAGAACGATGCAGACGCAAAATCGTCTCAATGGATTGGTAATGATAGCTATAGAACACCAAATTAGTGACAAATTAGACTTGAAATCACTGGTTCGTGAGTTTGCCGAAAGAAAAGTAAGAAAAAGGGCATTTTAATTACTTTGGTTAGTTAGAATTTATTTATAATATGGGATTTTAGTTCAGTTAGCATTACTACATTTTAATTTTCGTTATTTTGCCTTAAGTGCTAAATTGCTTATCTTGTTATCTGATGATTAAGTTTTTAATAAAACGTTTTTTTTTTTTTTTCATTTTTTTAAATGTTTTTTTGACTATCTGATATGGTCGCATGAGATTTACTTAAAAAAAAACGGCGAGGGGGGGCGCAAAATTAAGGTTTTGCCCGGAGCGCCAAAATGTCTAGGGCCGGCCCTGGGAGCTCTTTTCCGCTTTTTATCATAAGTCCTTTTATTCTCAGATTGGATCTTCTGAATGTTTTTCTTCGCATCTTGTCTCACAGGAAATTTCTTTGTTCATGAAGCTCCTCCATCATCTCTTCAATTAACAGGTCTTTAACAATTGTGTCTTCTTTATTTCTCATCTTGACACCTGTTCGTAGTTCAAAAGGTGACAACTTGTTACTTCGGTAGACTGGTAGCTCATCCTTCAAGATAGTTTTCATCGAAACATTAGTGGTTTCTGTTTTTTCTGGCTTGTCCTCGGAAACTATTTCTGCAAGCTCATTTCTGACTTGAGTACCTCGAATGTGGTTCAATTCCACTTCTTCAGTATTCAGTTGGAATATCTGCCCACACCAGGCTCTTGTCTCGTATTTAGCAAATTCTACACCATCATTGGTAAATTTCAGGGAGGCTTGCTCCAAAATATCGGAACCTATGACTGCTTGGAAACTCAACTGTGACTTAGGCACCACATGCCAAACCAAGGAATAATTATTGTCATCTAAGAAAAAACTAAGTTCAAAAGAGCCTTTCGTGGAAACTACTGAGTTTCCTATTCCCGATAACATTATGTTATCTTTTGATAGTTCCGCTTTACCTACAATTTCGATGCTTACATCTTCCCGGATCAGACTGACTGAGCTACCCGTATCTACGAGTGCAACTACTGTTTTGTCTCCGAGAATTATTTCTCTTGTCATCATTCCCTCTTGCGGGACAACTGAACATGTTTGCACTGATGTGCCTGCAGTTTTTGGTGGTTCTGCACCTCTTCTCAGCCTGGGACAATTTCTGACTATGTGACCAGGAGCATTGCAATGGTGGCAATTGATCTGTCTTCTCCTCTCAGGGATTCTACTTTGATAGGATTCATCAAACCATCCCTCAGGTTTCGGTCCTTCATTCCTAGCATTTTCAACTCGTCGATTGGGATTCTCATATTTTCCGAATCTAACTGGTCTTTTAGATTCGTATCTTCCTTTGGCAGGATTACCAAATGACTTCGGTCGAAGTGTTTTCCTCGCGTCCTCAAATTCTTCTAATTTTTCAGCAAAGTCACCTGGGGTGGTGATTGCAACCCATTCGTCTAAGTAGTACTCTTTAAACTCAAATGGAGCTCGCTTTTTCATTTGATCAGTGATAATGAGATCACGCAATTGATCAAAAGTTCCAATTTGTAGACCCGACGTCCATCCATCAAAATAACCTTGTAATTCATAAAATAAATCTCTCCATGTTCCATCAGCATTTTTCTGGTGTGTAACAAATAGTTGCCTAAATTTTTCTGGAGTTAATCTGTACCTCTTCAATAGTAGACTTTTCACATGATCATAATCATTTCTTTTCTCATCAGGTTCTATTATGATTATTTTTACTATATCTGCAGGTAACAGGTTCGACAGGTGCGTAACCCAATCTTCCTTCGGAAGGGATGCTGCAGTAGCTTGCTGCTCAAAATATGCTAAATATTGACTAGCATCTTCCTTTCCATCAAACGCACGCATTTGTTGAATTAATTTTTCAGACGGTGCCCTACTCCTTTCAGCAGGGTTCCCTTGATTCGATTTGGTTTGAGCTTCCAATCTCAATTTCTCTAGTTCAAATTGCATTCTTTTTTCTTCCTGTTCCGCAGCTATTCTTTTCTCTTCTTTTTCTGAATTTATTCGTTCCTTTTCTGAATTTATTCTTTCTTTTTCTGCATCTCTTCTTTCTTTTTCTGCATCCTTTCGTTCCTCAATGATGTTGTCAAGTATCCATTTAGCCTCTTCCTCATTATAATCATGTTTAGCGAGAACCGTGCTCTTCAATACCGATATTGTCATTCCGGGGGTGACTTTTAGACCTAACTCTATCGCTAACTTTGTTAAATCTTCCTTTTTTGCTCTAACTAAAAAAGACATTTTCGAATGAGGATAAGGTAAATATTACTTTAAAATTTCAATTAAATTTCCAAACAAATAAGGCCTAGCTCTAAAAGCTTGATGGTTTTGAACTATACTTAAAGTTGAATTCAATTTAAGTTATTACCATTTCATGTAATAAATTCTTAATTCATAACACTCCTCAAAGAATAAAACCGAAAAATAATCAAAACATAACACTTAAAGCAATTTGAAATCAGAAAGAACACTTTAAAAGCATGGAATATTCCTCAATAAACACTAAAGGTATCAATGCAAAAATTATTGAAAATAGTTTCTGATACACTTATTTCTTGAACATTCCAAAAAATCAATGACCTAAATAACTTTTACCGTTCTAAAAATCGACCATAGTAATTCTTTCTTTATAAGAAAAAGAAAAGCACAAATAATATCTGTAAAATGTTCTCAATTCCGCAAAAATACTATTGTAAAAATATATAAACAATCCGAAAATATAGCAAATGTCAAAATGACCTTTCAGAACAATAGTAATTAAAATGCTAAGTTAAGAAGAATTATTATATCAATAAGAACACTTCTTACGCAAAGAAATAAAAAGATACAAGAGCATAAATTTTGTCAATAAGAACCCTTCCTCTCAAAGAAATAAAAAACAAGTATTACAATTCAAATAACATCAATCAAAATACTCTCCTTCAGAAACGCTTTTTTTTTCAAGCAGTATTCATAGAAAAAGGATCATGAAAATAATTTATCTCTTTCCTAAATTTTCGCTAGTATGACTCATGCAATGAAAAATAAATGGAACACATTACTCAATCAGAATAAAGATATTAACTCCGTTAAAAGAATTCGAAATACCTTATGTCATAAACATGTCAAACATACCAAAATGTTTTGCTCGTATTTGCTAAATTATACCTTACTTTCAAAATAAATATTCTAATAATATCGTTTTCAATAAAAACAGAATTAATTTTCTGTTCAAATAAAAAGTCAATATACACAGGAAAATCATAAAAAGAAACAATTATCTAAACAATGTTGAGATAAATTTTCAAATAAAAAATAGCAGGAACGGAAAACACAAATATTTCCGACTTTTTGAAGAACTGGATTTTGTGATTTGCAGATATTTCACAATACACTTTTGTTACCGATGCACCGCACACATCGTATCAAAAGGATTTTCACACTTGAGCCGTTGACACTTTTGATTTATCGATACACACGAGCACTAAATAGAAGATCACGAAGATGGAACACTTTCGTTTCTTGATGCACCCACACAGCTGAGATCACATCCAGTGCCGGGGGCACTTTGCAAAAACAAATTCCAGGGCAGGGAGTTTTCCAGTGCCGGGCGCACTTTGCGAAAACAAATTTCAGGGCAGGGAGTTTTCTAGTGCCGGGTGCACTTTCCAAAAACAAATTCCAGGGCAGGGAGTTTTCTAGTGCCGGGTGCACTTTCCAAAAACAAATTCCAGTGCAGGGCGCACTTCCTTGAAAAATCACCAGGACAGGGATTTTTCCAGTGCAGGGCGCACTTCCTTGAAAAATCACCAGGACAGGGGCGTCCTGCGTCGACTTGGCTTTCAGCTCGTCTTGCAACGAGATTTGAGCTCCTCAGCGTAGCAAACCTAGCTACTCAAATAGGACAGGATGTCCGCAGCAACAAGTTCTTGTTCGCAAAAGAACTTTTCACACAGGGCAGGAGTGAGAGGATAATTTTTTAAACAAGCAAAATTACTGAAATTCAGATCCAGGCCGTAGCCCTCAAATTTATGTGGATCGGTGTCTAGGGGGTATGAATTTACTGCGTAAAATGACAACAAACTTCTTAAAAAACAACAAAACATTTATTCACAATTATATAGTTTAGGGGGGAAATTACTACAACAGATATTTACATAAAGCGTTATTATCTTACATTCGTTTCTCTCTCTCCTTTTGGCGCCCTATCACAACAAGCGACGCAGTCGAAAAACGCGTCTTCCTCACACGGACGTTAATGGCGATCTTCCCTATTCTAGAAGGAACATTCTTATCGCAAGAGCGCGCCAAAAGAGAAGTGTTAATACAGGACTAGTAGCGCCATCTATCGCTAGATATTGCAACTGGTTAACTAAATCCTACATATATATTGCCCAGAATTAGTCCTTTGCCTTTGTCTGTACTCAGTTTCACCCAGACTGATTCTATACCCTCAGTTTTACTATTTAACTTTATTTCCGTACAGTTTAAGAATTCTCTCACATAAATCAAAACCCCACCCCCTTTCCTATTCACTCTGTCCTCCCTAAACATTGTGAATTCACTTAATTCTAAAATTTGTGCATCTTCACTGCTTGCCCAACTTTCAGTAATCCCAATGATATCTATATCCTCTGCTTGTGCAATTCCCTTGAGCTCATCCATTTTATTTCTCACACTGCCGAGCGTTACAATAAAATACTTTTAGCTTATTTTTTACCCTTATATTGCACTTTCCTCTTGTATTATTTGTCTTGGTATTGTTTTTCTCCCTTACATTGCACTTTCCCTTTGTATTGTTTGTCTCCTGCAATTTAGACCCTGTTAGTTTTCATAAGCAATTACTTTGTACAGTCAACCCTCTATGTCCTTCCCATCCCTGCTTGTATACTAGTTTTTTGACTCCAGAATATTCAAAACCCGCTTGCCAACCTCCCTATTACCTATCAAGCTTAAATGCAAATTGTCCCTGCTTATCCAATCCCTCCTACACTCCTTCCAAACATCTAAAAATCTAACCTCCTCCCTCTCACACAAATCCCTTAACAACCCGCCGTTCATCTTATTGGCCCTTTGATTTAACCACCCATTACCTAACCCATACCTAGGTAGTAATCCTAATACTGTTACTTCTGCCCCATGAGACTTAATGCCTCTTAAAAGTGTTTCTGCTTCCCTCTTAAACTCAACATTAGTAGTCCTCTCTACGTCATTTGTTCCCACCCACACTACTGACTTTTCCTCCCCTTTAACCACACCTGCCTTAACTGCCTCAACTACATGTTTTACCCTGGCACCTGGCAAGCAACACCTTGCAAAATTGCGCTTTTTACGCCCTACCATTTCTCCCAAAACCCTAACCATTAAATCACCAACCACTACCCCTCTAGTTACCTTATCCCCCTGATCAACATCCCCCAAGTCTACACATTGGACACCCTTTTCCACTCCCTCTGCAGCCCTCACCTTCAAAACCTCCAGCTCCTTCCTCAAATCACCCACCTCTAAGCAACTCTTGCATGTAAATTCAACCTTCTCTGACATTTTAACCCCACTCACCCCCCCCCCCTTTCCTGCCTCAACCATATTCCCACACAAGTCACATTCCACATAGAACTCCCCACTGACTCCCTCTGTCCTCATCTCCTTGAACATTCTAACTATACCCATGCTTATCCAAAGTAACAATCAATGCACAGAAAAAGCACTAAACAAAATCAAACATACAGAAAAAGTACTAAGTCAAATACACAGAAAAAGCACTGCACTTAAAAAAATATAAAGAAAAAGCTGGAATTAAATATCCTATAACCTTATAGTAGTCTACTATCTGAATGAAAACAAACAAGACACAAAATATTTAGGCCCAACGAGACATACGTGAATTAGGCCTAACGAGACTTGACTTAGGACTACTTTTGACAAGTCAAAAACTAAGTAAGTACAAGGACTATAAAAACACTTTTAAAACAATTAGAAATGTTTGAACTGGTAGAAATATAAGTAATACAGTGCTTAGTACTAAATAAATGAAGAATAACGTAAAAATAACTTGAATTTCGTGGGAGCTCCGAAAACGCGACGCACACTGCTCGACACCTAGCGGCAATTTGTATGAGAGACTCCGTTTGAAGAGCAATATTCTTGGAACTGATGAGAAGTAAAACATGTTCCTCGATCAGTTATTATACGTTCAGGTAATCCATAGTCATTCACAAGTTGCTTTAGAGCCATGAGTACATTCTTGGTTGATGTACTTTTTACAGGATGAAGTCGTACGAATCTAGTTCTAAACTAAAAGTTCTTGATTCCCTTTGGAACTTCTGATGAAGGGACCGAGATGATCCATATGTATGTAGAATTTTAGTACAGAGATAACGCCGAGTTTTACTCGGCTAAATAGGTTTATTTAAATATTTAATAAATACATCACACACAACAGGCAACTAGACAAGCAGTAAGCACATGCTTCAGAAGGTAAACAAGTAGTCTAGTGTTGCCACTCCAGATTAACTAACTTGAATAATTATATCTCAACACACTCCCTTAATTATGAAAGTTTTCATAAACATAAAATACAACATAGCAAAGACTAAAAAATTAATCACAATTTTACACATTTAGAAATACTAAATTATTATACTTCAGTAATCAAGTTATATTACTAATTCAGATTTAAATTTCTGAAATTTAATAGATCCCAAAGCTTTAGTGAAAATATCTGCAATTTTTATGTCAGTAGGACAATACTTTATGTTAATTAAACCTTCATCTACCTTTTCTTTTATGAAATGGTACCTAACATCTATGTGTTTACTACGTTTATTAAATACCCCATTTTTAATTAAACTTATAGCACTTTGGTTATCAATATTTAAAGTAACAGAAATTTTTTCATTTGTGAGTTCTTCAATTAAACTTTTAAGATACACAAGTTCTCTACAACATTCTGCTGCTGATATATATTCAGCCTCTGTGCTTGAGGTAGCTACAATGGACTGTTTTCTAGAACACCAACTTATTGGTCCACCACAAAAATAGATCACATATCCAGTAGTACTTTTACGCGTTTCACTATCTCCAGCATAGTCAGAGTCACAATATGCAATAAGTTCTTTATCACTGCTCTCTTTTGAGTAGCTTATTCCTGAATTTATGCTTCCCTTTAGATATCTTAGAGTTCTCTTTAGATTCACAACATCTTCATTAGATGGATTTTCAACATGACGACTGTTAGAATTCACTGCAAAAGCCAAATCTGGTGTAGTTCTCCACGATAAATATAAAAGACTTCCCAAAGCTTCTCGAAAAGGGAAAGCAATTTCTTCATGTTTTTCAGTATCATCAGCTGAAGTCTTCAATATGGGTGTGTTCATTGGTTTTGCATCTTGCATTTTATATTTTTGTAGCACTTGGCCCACATACGCTTCCTGGTGAATTTTCAGTGCTTCAGAATTTAATTCTATACTAATTCCCAAAAATGAATCTGGTTTATCATATGATGTCATTTCAAACTCTTTTTGAAGGATTTCCAAGTATTCAACTAGTTTGGATCTATCTGGCCCAATTAGAATTCCATCGTCTACATAAAAAGCCAATATTGTGTCAGTTCCCACAAAAATACACTGTTCAGATTTAATTTGACGAAAATTTTTACTTTTCAAAAAGTCAGTTAGCCTTTTATTCCACCTTAAAGGAGCTTGTTTCAAACCATATAATGATTTTTGTAACTTACATATTTTAGACTGATCACTGTAACCCACTGGCATTTTCATGAATATTTCCTCATCCAGTTTTCCATACAGAAATGCTGTCTTGATGTCAAATTGCATAATATGATATCCTCTATTTGCTGCCAATCCAAATAAAATTCGCAGGGAAGTTATGTTCACAACAGGACTAAAAGTCTCTTCATAATCTATTCCATAATTTTGTTCACATCCTCTGACCACTAATCTTGCTTTATACGTGTCATCATCTTTAATTTTAAGTACCCATCTATTACTTAGAATATTTTTATTTTCAGCACTACTTCTATCCACAATTTTCCAAGTTTCATTTTTTTCTAGAGATTTCTTTTCATTTTCTATAGCTTTCTTCCAATTTTCTTTATCAGGGCCATTTACTGCTTCTTCATATGTAAGTAAGACATAATCAGTGAGATGAGTGGGTGGTTTCTTTATTCTTTTGCCTCGTCCAAGTTCCTCTTCATTTTCTTCATCTGTCTGAACCAATTCTTCGGAATCTTCCATACTTTCTTCTACATCAATTGGAAGAGACAAAATATTTCTTTCTTCAGTTCTTGGAACAAGAAATACCACATCTCTTGAAATTTCTATTCTTCTTTTCTCTTCATCCCACAGCCGATAGCCGTTGTGAGTATATCCAACAAAAATAAGTTTGTTACTTCTACAGTCCAACTTTTTTAGGTGACCAAGTTTCTTTGCATAAGCTACACTTCCAAATATTTGCCATCTGGACAAATCAGGCTTATTTTGATACCACATTTCAGCAGGTGTTACCCCAGTAGCTTCTGTTGGACTGCGGTTTATTAGATATGATGCAGTTCTTAATGCTTCACCCCACATTAATTTCTTAAGGCCAGAATCAAAAATCAATGCCCGAGTTTTCTCAAACAAGGTTCGATTCAAGCGTTCAGCTTTTCCATTTAATTGTGGTGTATGTGGAGTTGTGTAATCTAACTTGATACCCTTGGATTTGCACCAACTTCTCATTTCATTTGAAGTATATTCGCCTCCATTATCACAACGTATTTTAGCTACACGAAGTGACCATTTTGCTTCAGCTTCTTCTGTATACTCTTTTAGGACATTGAGAGCTTCATATTTGTTTTTAATCAAAAATACCATAACAAAATGTGTATAATCATCTAAGCAAGTCAAAAAATATCTATTTCTGTCCCATGTTTCAACTTCTATAGGCCCATATATATCTTAGCTCTAGTTCTTTCAGATTTAAAAGGAAGTCTGACTTATTTAGCTTTTAGGCATACTTCACAAGAATTAGACATACCTTTTATTTCTTTTTCTGACAGCTTCATGCCTTTTGAATGCTTCAAAAGAAGTTTCATGTTCTTTTCACACAAATGTCCAAGTTTACGATGCCATGTGTCTGCATAATTTTTACTCTCTGTCAACAATGCTTCATTTTGTTTATTCAGATCAATTTCATAGAGTCCTATTTCATTTTATACCCTTTCAACACAATTTCACCTTGTTTGGAAATTTCAACTCTATCTTCAACAAATTTCACTTCTCCTTTGTTTTTAGTAATAGCATTTACAGACAGTAAATTTTTAGACAGTTCAGGAACATATAACACTTGATTTAATATGCAACCCTCTGCTTTGATACTTCCAACACTTTTCGCTTCCATCACTTCTGAATTCTTGGCAAGACCGATTTCAGTCGAGATTTTTAATGAATCTTCCAATAGTGTTTCAGAATTAACCATGTGACTTGAAGATCCCGAGTCCACATCCCATTTGTTTGTAGAACTTCCATTAGGAGCAAGAAAGGAAACTTGTTTTCTTCCATTGGCATTATTTCTAAAAAAACAGTCTTTTTCAATATGATTAGTTTTTCTACAAATGCTGCAATGGGGTTGATTTCTCTGGTTCCTGCAATCTTTGGCAAAATGCGAAGAACTGTTACATTTAAAACATTTTCTTTCTTTACCATATTTTTCTTGTATCTTAATTTTAGGACAGGATCTGGCAAGGTGATCTCCGCTGTTGCATTTGAAGCATTTTTTTTTCATGGACTTTAAATGCAACACTCTCTTGCACTTCTGGAATTTTACTTGAGTTTTCTTCATTTAATAACCGAGCTGTTAGGTTTTCTAAGGTCTTGTCTTCTTTGTTTGTGGAATCCCATGCACTTCGGAAGTGTTTATACTTTTCTGGAAGAGTTGATAGAATCTTCGATACAATCATTTCGTCATCTATGTTCTTGTCAAGTGTTTTTAAACGGAATGCCATGTTTTCTAACTTACTGATATGGGTGGCAAGATCCGATTCAGAATCCATATTGTAGTTGAAGAATTCTTGCAACAGATTACACTTTTGCTGCTCAGAATCCCGTTCATATATTGAACAAAGTTTTTTGTACATCTCGCAACTGTTTCCGCAATTTAAAATATGCATCATCACCTTTTTATCGATACTTGTCACAATAATTCTTTGTGCTTGCGCATCTCTTTTCACCCACGAACGAAATGCCGCATCAGCTAAGCCTTCTTTTGATTCCGTTCCGCTTACGATGTCAATTGTTGGAAATGCTGCTCTATGTCCGAGCCACATAGATTGACTGATACTTGTATGTAAGTTTCTCCCTCGCTATGTGGCAACAGTGCGTGGTCATTGATTTTCGAAAAATGACTTGAAGAAATGTATTGTGCCTATTTTGTGATCGTCATTTATTAATCTGTTCTAAATTCATTTCATTCATATATTACTTATTTGCATATTTAATAAATCTCAGTAATTTGAATTAACGTATTTTTGTGGTACTTTTATTTGAATATCTAACACGTTATCAGCACGAGTTGGACTCTTACTGAAGAAACGAAAGTACCATTTTTTTTATGAAGCATCGTTAAGGAAGAGATCTATTGAAAAACGAACTGTTTTTTTGAAGTAGCAAATATTGATATTTGTTGATGAACATTTACTTAAAAGCGAAGTGCCATTCATTGATTTCGTCTTGATGAAATAAGACGTTCAGAAGAAGTTGGAACGTTGAAATAGAAGAGACACAAGACTTTCCGAAGAGGTAAAAGGCATTTTTTTAGAAGAAAGCTTTTGTTTATGTAAATGATGGCGGCTCACGAAGAACACAGATTTTGCAAACTAAATGGCGATAACTATCACACATGGTGCATTCGCGCCAGGGCAGCGTTAGTCCAGAAACGCTGTTGGGAGGCCATTCAACCTGGATTTGGTCCGGAACTGACGAATGATGAAAGAAGAAAAAACGAAGAAGCATTGGCACTATTACTCCTAATAGTTGAAGACACATTTTTGGACGATATAGGAGAGTGTCTCCGTGCTGCCGAAGCTTGGGACATTTTGAAGAAGCTGCACACCCAATTCGGACTTTTGCACATTTTGCAGTTGATGCGTGACTTTTTCAACGTTATCATGAAGCCTGGGGAACCAGTTAAAGATTACTTAGGAAGACTAATCGACATTCACAGAAAGCTTGCTAATGGAGGATATGCTTTCACAGATAGAGAAGTTGCACTAGTGATGCTCATAGGCTTGCCAAAAGCATATGAACCCTTAATCCTAAGCCTTGAAAAAGATGAAGAAAATCTGACGACGACGACAGTAAAGGCAAGAATTACTGTAGAAGAAAGAAGAATATCTCGTAAAGCAGAAGAAAATTCAACTCAGATCCCCGATGAAAGAGCCTTAACTACAAAGAACTTCAAAGGGACGAGTAAATTCTCTAAACGACATGTACCAAAGAAAAACACAAATAACTTTGAAGGATATGACACCAAAACTAAGAGGAACACTCGTTGTTTTTCCTGTGGAGAATGGGGCCACATATCAAGATTTTGTGATGAATCTAGAAGAAACCAAAATTCGGCAAAAACAGTCATAGATGAAGAAACCCATCATGCTTTAACAATAAACCATCCTGGAATTGACGACTCAAACTCATGGATCTTAGACAGTGGAGCCACTGAGCATATGTCATCACATCGGCACAAATTTTCAAACCTGAAATCTACATCATCGATGGTTGAAGTTGCCAATTCTGAAAAAGTTAAAGTGACTGGGATTGGAGACATTTCACTGAATCTCAGTGAAGATTGTGGCTCAAGGAAGATCACATTACAAAATGTCTTGTATATTCCTGACCTCGGAGCAAACCTACTATCAGTTGGCCGGATAGAACAGAAGGGATGTGAAGTACGTTTCAAAGAAGGAAAGGCAGAGGTTTTGAAACATGAAACTGAAGAACTTATCTTGACTGCATACCGACATGGAAGACTCTATCGAGTGGATGAAATACCCGAAACCACCTACTTGACGAGATCGGTCAAAGAAAAATTGTGGCACAGCAGATTGGGCCACCTTCACATGGAAGGAGTAAGAAAACTCAATACGAACTTTAACACCTTGAAGAACTTGACTGTAGAAAAAAGTAATGAAGATACAAATGAACTGTGTACAGTATGTACTCTAGGAAAAATGAAGAAATATAAATTCCCTACTAAAGAAGCAGAACGAGCCTCAAAACCACTAGAAATCATCCACTCAGATGTCACTGGACCAATTTCACCTGTTTCGAAGGGAGGGTCAAATTACCTGGTGACCTTTATTGATGATTTCTCAAGATATATGTTGGTGAGGCCGATGAAATCTAAGAGCCAAGTATTGGAGAAGTTTGATGAGTACAGGAAACAAGTAGAAAATATTCATGGTGCCAAAATCAAAATTTTACGTAATGACAATGGTGGAGAATACATTAGCCATGCATTTGATGATTACCTGAGAGAACATGGGATTTCTCGTCAACTGACTGTACCGAGAACACCACAACAGAATGGTGTTGCCGAGAGAGCAAACCAAACTCTTTTCGACATGACACGTTGCTTGCTTATACAGTCAGGCATACCGAGTCATCTTTGGGCTGATGCTGTTAATACTGCTTGTTATATTCGAAACAGATGTCCAACAACCGCATTGGATGGAAATATACCAAATGATATATGGACTGGCAGAAAAACAAACATTGATAATCTTCGAGTATTTGGCTGTAGAGTTTTCTCTAAACTTGACAACAGTCAAATTAGTGGAAAACTAGCTCCTCGAGCAGAAGAATGCATCATGATTGGATATGTGGAGGGAGTTAAGGGATACAAGCTATGGAACGTTAAGAATGATAAATTCTTTGTAAGCCGAAACGTGACATTTGAAGAAACCGTTTTCCCTTTCAAAGAAAAATTATCAATTTCAAACTCTGATACAAAAGAGTTTACACTCCATGTACCTGATAGAGACATCCCAGATGAGACACTTACCACAAATTCCTCCGATGAAGGAAATTCGGATAGTTTTGAGGTAATGCAAGATGGTAATAATGAAACAAGTGAAATTGAAGAAGAAGCAAATGAAGATACCAATTCAGATGCATATCCCACAAATGCTGATGATCTAATTAGAAGAAGCAACAGGACTCGAGAACCACCAAGGTACTTAGAAGATTATGTTTTGTACAAAGTGAAAGAAGACATGACAGCTGAACCAAATTTGTCTACACTAGATGAAAAAGACCCTGCAAATTTGAGAGAAGCAATGAAATCCCCTTATGTAGAGAGATGGAAAGAAGCTATTACCGAAGAACTTAATAACTTGAGACGTAATCAAACTTGGGAACTAGTCACAAAACCACCAAATACCCAAGCTATTGGTTCAAGATGGCTATTCCGAAGAAAATACGATGAAAAAGGAAACGTCTCCAAATTCAAGGCACGATTGGTTGCAAAGGGATATTCCCAAATCCCTGGTGTTGATTTCAATCAAACCTTTTCGCCAGTAATAAAAATCAAGTCCATTCGTATGCTACTAGCATTGTCCATTGAAATGGATTACAAATTACATCAAATGGACATAACAGCTGCATACCTTAACGGCACTCTGAAAGAAGATGTTTACATGATTCAACCTGAAGGGACAGCTGAAAGAGGGAACGAACATCTTGTTTGCCATTTAAAAAGAAGCTTATATGGTTTGCGACAATCGGGGCTTGAATGGAACAAGTGCTTAGATGAATTTCTAAGACAGTGTGGCCTAAATCGTTCAATTGCAGAACCATGTATATACTATGACGATGAAAGAGAAGTCATCATAGGTGTATACGTAGATGACTTACTTATCCTTGGAAAGAAGAAAGCAAAAATTGAAGCTTTTAAAGTCAAGATAAAAAAGCGCTTTGAAGCTAAAGATCTGGGTGAAGCAAGGCATATATTGTCCATGAGAATAGACAGGAAAGAGGACGGATCATTGACTTTGGATCAATCCTCTTATGCTGAAGAAATCCTCAACACCTTCAAGATGGAAAGTGCCAAGGGTGCGTCGACTCCATTAGACCCTAGTTTGAAATATCGCTTACCAGATCCTGACATCCAAAAGGCAACTGTACCCTACAGACAAGCGGTTGGAAGTCTACTATACCTAGCCTGTGGAACGCGGCCAGACCTGTCATATCCCTCGACTTTTATGAGCCAGTTCAATGAGCATCATACTGACGATCATTGGAGAGGTATTAAACATATATTCAGGTACCTGAAAGCAACTAAAGATCAGCAACTAACGTACAAAAAGACGGGAGAAATATTGAAGATATACTCTGATGCGGATTGGGGTGGTGATCGAATTGATCGGAAATCCTTTTGTGGATACGTCATAGTCCTGGCAGGAGCAGCTGTTTCGTGGTGCAGTAGAAAGCAAACTTGCACTGCACTCTCGTCTACGGAAGCAGAGTATGTCGCAATGTGCCAAGCTGCAAAGGAGGTTCTATGGATCATAAACTTGCTGAATGAATTACAGATGAAGATGTTCATTGGTGAACCCCAACCCATTTTGGTAGACAATCAAGGAGCAATGTGTATTGCCAAGAATCAAGAAACCTCGGAAAGAAGCAAACACATCGATTTGAAGTATTTCTTCTTGCGTGATCTTGTCAACAAGGGAGTAGTGAATTTTGTATACGTCCCATCTCAAGACAATGTTGCTGATATACTTACGAAGTCTGTAACAAAACAAACTTTGTGTAGATGTAAGAGTAAATTGGGTATTTAGATTATCCTTTTCTTTGCGAGTGGACACATATCAGCAAGGGTGGGTGTTGGAAATGCTGCTCTATGTCCGAGCCACATAGATTGACTGATACTTGTATGTAAGTTTCTCCCTCGCTATGTGGCAACAGTGCGTGGTCGTTGATTTTCGAAAAATGACTTGAAGAAATGTATTGTGCCTATTTTGTGATCGTCATTTATTAATCTGTTCTAAATTCATTTCATTCATATATTACTTATTTGCATATTTAATAAATCTCAGTAATTTGAATTAACGTATTTTTGTGGTACTTTTATTTGAATATCTAACAACTTCCACACTGGAAAATCACTTTTGTTTTTCAGTTTATCAATACTGCTCAAGTCTTCCGATACGTTAGCCATTTTTAGTTGTTTTTAGCGTTGCCTGGAACTTTTTACTTCTATTTCATTTAGCCACCAAACGATAATCTGGGCACATGACCTGTAGGTTTTTAGTACAGAGATAACGCAGAGTTTTACTCGGCTAAATAGGTTTATTTAAATATTTAATAAATACATCACACACAACAGGCAACTAGACAAGCAGTAAGCACATGCTTCAGAAGGTAAAAAAGTAGTCTAGTGTTGCCACTCCAGATTAACTAACTTGAATAATTATATCTCAACAATGTATAGTAGCGAAAGGTCTTTTTCCTGGTTTAATAGGATGCAAAACACCCTGTTGCTTGCCGCGGGGCACTTTATTCATAAGGCACTCAAAACACATTGAGATATGTCGACGAACGTATCGTGTCATGGAGGGAAACCAGTATAATTCCTTAATTTTGGTTACATTTCTGTCAGCAACAAAATGTCCCATCAAATCATGAAATTTTACAACTATGCTTTTTCGCATAGTCTTAGGAATCACATAAAGTAGTTTTTGAACTTCCTCAACTTTAACTTATACGATACAATCGGTTCCTCTTTAGTACATAATCTTGAATCATATGCTTTTCAGATTCCGTTCTTTCGTCAACGTCCTTCTTCAACATTTCTATAAGCTTTCTCAGGTCTGAATCTGCAAGCTGAATCATCAAAATTTGCTCGTCAATACTTAAAGTTAAACATATGTCCAAATTGTTACTGATCACATCGAATCCAATGTATCTTCAGAACTTAATACTGGGGCTCTACTTAATGCATCAACATGAGCCATTTTCTGACCTGGCCGATGCCGTACATTAAAATCATATTCTTGAATGAGGTTGAACCATCGAGCTATTTGAGGATTTAGTGACTTCTTTGTGTTCATATCTATTAGAGCCTGGCAATCAGTTACTATATCAAATTTGATTCCAATGAGAAACTGACGCAATCTATCTATTGTCCATACTATGGACATGAGTTCTAATTTGCTCGAATGGTAATTCTTTTCGGCCGCCGTAGTCTTCTTGCTTACTCAATAAACAAGATGAAATTTATTATCTTCTCCCATCTGCAGAAGCATTCCTGCTATTCCGTATGCACTTGCATCCGTATGAACCTCTGTTTTAGCACCGGATCGATAAAGTGCTAAAGTAGGTTCATTAATCAAATGCGCTCTTAGTTCATCAAAGGATTTCTGTTGTTCATGATTCCAAACAAACTTTTCGTTCTTCTTTATTAAACGACTGAGAGGTTCAGCTTTTCTTGCATAATTGGTAACAAACCGTCGAAAGAAACTGGTTAGACCTAAAAATCGTCTAATATCATGTATGTTCAGAGGTATAGGAAAATTCTCAATGACTTTAACTTTTCTAGGACCAGGTTGTAATTTACACTTCTTGATGATGAATCCTAAAAATTCAACTTCTTCTTTGCCAAATTCATATTTTGCTAATTTCAATGTCAATTTTGCATACCTTAAACGTTCAAAAACATTCTTCAACCTTTCAATCATTTCTTGCCATGAATTTGCTGGTATTAGTATGTCATCCAGGTAACATAAAGCTTTCGTATCAATAGGAGGTCCTAAAGCTTGATTCATAAGTCTTTGAAATTCTGCTGGTGCATTGGTCAATCCAAAAATCATCCGTTCGAATTGTCCTGTATCATCCGGAGTGATAAATGCAGTTTTTAATTTGGTTTCTTCAGTTAGGGGTATTTGGAGGTATCCATGTGCCAAGTCGAATGTAGTAAATAATTTGCAGTCACTCAAACATTCCAATAAATCATCAATTCAAGGTAACGGAAATTTATCCTTGATGGTCTGGTTATTCAGGCGCCGATAGTCCACTACCAGACGTTGCTCACCAGTTTTCTTCTTTACCAGTAATACTGGACTGGCGTAAGGAGATCGCGTCTCTGTAACAATTCCGTGATTTTTCCACTCTTGGACGATTTCTTTTATAGCAGTACGTTCTGTGATATTCGTTTTGTATGGTCTGGCAAACACAGGTTTACTGTTTTCATTTTCCTGTATATTCATTTTCGTCAAGTTGGTACAACCAAGTTCACCAATATTCAAGGCAAAACAGTCTCGGTACTCATTAATTAAATTTACAATTTCTTGCCTTTTTTCTAACGGCGTATTTTCATCAAATTTTATTTCCTCGATGACTATAGGACGTTTATTTTCATTAGTCGTATCAATAGTAAATACATTTTTATCACATTCTCTATTATTCTATTTGACTCTGAATTGTCTACTTCCGTTATTCCGAAATCTTCATTTACTATTTCTGCCCTACCTACACATTGTTCAGCCTTCAAAATTATATCTACATTTCCTGTATTAATAATCGGTACTGTAGTTTCTCCTTCAATTACTTCCAATAGCGAGTCAAAATTTTCTCCCTGATCGTTAACCACTATCAACCCATCGTTTAAGTCAGCTTTTGCTTTAACAAGGTTTATACTATTTCTTGCTATTTCAACCGCGTGAGAAGTGGTAAGTTTTATTCGTTGAGTGTTGATATTGCTTTGTAACTGAGTGAACGGATATTCGTTTGAATATCCGATATGCAGGTTACTTCCCAATCTAGCGAATGCAATGTCGGACAAGTCTATCCAGGTTCTTCCTACCAAGAAATCGGTTGGTTGTGTGTGATCTTCTACGACAAGTATTAGTACATCTTTTCCTACAACATTATCGATTTCAACATCGGCAATTGTTTTTCCGATTGTTCAAGCAGCGGGTGTGTTCTGATTTCCAAATCCGAACAGTTCATTTACTTCGGGGTTTATTTGAAGATTTAACTTTCTTGCGAGTGATTCTTTTAATAGACAGCTTGAACTCCCTGTATCTATTAGACAGATTATTTCTTCACTTCCATTAATTTTTGCCTTTTTCATATTGGTCATTGGTGTTTTGGAATCCTGGCCTTTTACTGACAAGTTGTTGTTTTGAGGACTTTCATTTTTCAAAACACAGTTCTTTTGAGTATGTCCAGTCCCATTACATTTTCGGCAAACCAAAATTCTTTTTGGTAAAAGACAATCTTTACTAACGTGTCCATAATCGTTGCAATTAAAGCATTTAAGTTCCCCCTTTTCGTTACGGATTGGCTTAGAGTACCCGGAGAGTTGCATCCGGTCCTGATCATACTTAAAAAGTTGCTTACTCTCCTTACGTAAAAGTGGTGGTTGGTAGGATTTATTTTCCCTATCATCGACAGTATTGGTAATAAAACGTTTTCTACTCGTATTTTTCGAAAAGCTTCTCACTGTTTCGTATTCATCTAATTTGTTTGATAACTCTCTTGGGGACACGAATTTTGTCCATTCATCTATATAATGTTCTCGGATTTCATTAGGGACTTTCCGTTTTATTTGTTCAGTAATCATGAGTTCTTTTAATTTTTCGAAACTGTCGATTTCCAAACCGTTTATCCATTCTTCTAAATATGTGGTCAGTTCAAAAACGAAATCGCGTCAACTGTCATTCATGTTCCTGTGGTGTTGAAAAAATTTCTGTCTAAATCGTTCTGGACTCAATTTAAATTTCTGCAAAGTAATTTCTTAACATATTCATAATTATTTGCAATTGATACAGGTTCGTGCGTTTTTAATTGGGTTATCTCAAAAGGCATTAGTCCTAATAAATGAGTAACGTAATCGCTTTCATCTACATTTGCTCTACGAGCTTGTAGTTCAAATAAAACCAGATAATAACTAATATCTCCTTCATTTAAATCAAACTTTTGCATCAACTTTTGCAAATGAAATTTATTTCGTGAACTGTCGTTTTGTGGGTTAACCCTAACTTGCGTTTCTTCTGGACTTGATCTTTCAGAGGCTTCAATTCTTAATTTTTCTAATTCAAATTCTCTTAGACATTTTTCATTTTCAAGTTTTCTTTTCTATCGCTAATAATCGTTTCTAATGTTAACATAACAAAGTTTTCTTCGTAATCACTACTTTCTAAGATTAGTTTCTTCAAATCTACAATTTGCAATTCAGGAGTAACCTTTATACCCATTTCTTCTGCCAAAATTCGTAAGTCCTTTCCTTCCTTTTCCCAAAAATGACATCGTGATTTTTTTTAATACAAACACACGATGCGACAGGAAACGTATTTTGTTTTTACCTTTTTCTTTTCTTTAAGATTAAACTTCGTCGTATACGTATGTTTCAAAATTTGAGCTGGAGAAGTTGAGATTGAATCTTGAAGCTCAGAAGAATTGCATCGAAAACGGAATTTCACATACGACAGGTGATGACATCCCCAAATATGAACTGAAGAATTTAATCCCAAGTTTTGATCCCAAAGAAGGGGATATTGCATTATACCTGAATCTTTTCGAAAGGCAGTTAGAGTTCCTGAAATTGCCAGAAACTAAATGGGTTGCCTACCTGATTGGAGTATTGCCCGCAGAAGTGGCTAACCTAATAGCCAGAGAATCGGAGGAAGAATCGAAGAATTATCAGCACGTTAAAACCATGCTACTGAAACGCTACAAGTTGAGTGCTGAGAAATTCCGCCAATTGTTCGCAACGCACAGAAAGTCTCTTGAAGGGACATATAGAGATTTTTACTTCGAGCTACGAGACTATTTTGAAGGATGGTTGGAGGCGTTAAACGTTAAGACATTTGAAGACTTGAAATCCCTCATTATAGCAGATCAAATTAAGAAGAAAACACCGGAAGACTTCAAAAATCATTTCATCGACGAATGGACGGAGTGGAATTCACCCGAAGATTTAGCAGATAAGCTGGATACTTATGAGAATTTGAGAACTACGTTGAAACGTGACATGCCATCAGTCAAGAAAAAGGATTTTAATTCGAAAGGTGAAACTTCCAGACCTCCACCTTTTACGAAGAAAAGTAATTTTTATCCCAGAAATGATAAACACAGCTCTGATGTCCAAGAGAACAGATCTGCTCGTATCTGCTATGGATGTGGTGAACCTGGTGTAATTAAATCTCGCTGTCCAAAATGCAGTCCATCTAGCACGAACTCTTCCCCACGAGTTGGAAATGTCCTCTTCCAATCCTGTTTAGCCAAGTCATCTCAATTATCTCTATTGAATATTACAGTAAACGGACTCTTGGGTACTGCATGTGCCGATAGCGGAGCAAGCCATTGTATTGCTGGAGACCTTTTGTATCAAATTCTCAAACAAGAGGGTGTAGACTTTCAGAAGACCCAACTCACTATGACACTTGCTGACGGAGGAAAAAATGAAGTTGAAGCATACACAACTTATGTAAATATAGGACTTGAAGGAAGAGTCATCAAGACAAACTTGATTGCATTACCCCATGCAAAAGAAAATCGTACACTCCTTGGTACGGATTTCCTTCAAGATGCTGGCGTCGTTCTTGACCTGAAGGGTCGCAAATGGTTCTTCAACGATTTTGCTGAGGAAACAAATCTGTGTGATATTAAGAGCACGTTAAATGCCGAATCAAATACTTGTCAATTGAGAAAAGAAGAAGGTCAACAGCTGTCAAGAGAAGAAAAAAACAAACTCAACACCCTGTTGAAACAATATGAAAAAATCTTTGAACCAGGGGGAGAAGCTACTCCATATGTCAAACACCACATCAATACCGGTGATCATCCTCCTGTATCTGTCCCCCCGTACAGATTGCCGCCTTCTAAGAAGGAAAGGTTGAAGAAACAAATTGACGACTTGTTGAAAAGGGATGTTATAGAAGAGTGCGAGTCGCCCTATGCCGCACCTGTGGTTTTAGTCCCGAAGCCAAGTGGTTATAGACTTTGCGTGGACTATTGGAAATTAAATGAAAGAACCTTACCCGATACATATCCATTACCGAGAATGGATGATTTGTGGCATGATGCCAAGACAAGCAAGTACATGTCTACGATTGACTTAACATCTGGATATCATCAAGTAGAAGTCAACCCAGCTGACAGGGATAAAACAGCGTTCGTCTGTTCTTTCGGCACTTACCGGTTCAGAAGAATGCCGTTTGGTTTGCGGAACGCTCCTGCAACGTTTCAACGCCTGGTGGACCGTTTCCAGAATTGACTTCCTTTAGTAAAAATACTGGTGTACCTAGATGACTTGATCGTGTTGTCACCCACATTCGAGCAGCACATTCAAGATCTAAAAAACGTTTTTGACCGGCTTGACAAATTTCGACTTAGTGCAAACAGAGAGAAGTGTAAGTTTGCCTGTTCGAAAGTGAAGTATCTTGGACTTTGGATAACTTCAGAGGGAATTGAAACAGACCCACATAAGGTAACTGCCATCACCTCCATGCCTTCTCCTAGGAACGTGAAACAAGTTCAGTCCTTTATTCAAACCTGTTCGTGGTATCGGAAGTTTATTGCTAGCTTCTCTGAAATTGCCAGACCACTCTCCAATTTGACAAAGAAAAGTGTTTCTTGGGAATGGGGTGCTGAACAGCAGAAAGCATTTGAAAAACTGAAACAAAACTTGACCTCCCAACCCATTTTGAAGCAAGCGGATGAAACTAAACCATTCCTTATGCGAACAGATGCAAGTAATTACGCTTTGGGTGCTGTCCTTCTGCAAAAGCATGAAAACCAAGAGCATAATGTAGAGTATGCAAGTAGGTTGCTGAGCTCTGCGGAACGGAATTACTCAACGACAGAACGCGAGGCCCTTGCTGTCATCTGGGCACTTCAGAAATTTCGTGGGTACGTTGAAGGTGCCGAAGTGGTCATTTCGTCAGATCATCAGCCTCTCAAGTGGCTCATGAGTTTAAAGTCACCGTCAGGAAGACTGGCAAGGTGGGCTTTGCAGTTGCAAGAGTTCAATCTCAAGATGGAGTATATCCCTGGAAAATGCAACTATGTGGCGGACATGCTGTCTAGACCCGTCTGCCAAACTGATGAAGCGCTCTGCGAAGTTTCCACTATTTCCGTAGACTTCCCTAAGAGGACACCCAAAGAAATCAGAGAGGAGCAATTGAAAGATGAAGAGCTCAAGAAAATAATCACGTGCTTTGAAGATCCTGAAAAGGGTGTTGACTACTCGAACTGGACACAAAGAGGATATATTATGAATCAAGGCGTCTTGTTCAGATATTCTCCTGCCTCAGAAGCTGAAGAAGCCCAATTGGTAGTACCCTCACACGAAAGGTTAGAGATTTTAAAGTTACATCACGACGCTCCAAATGCTGGTCACTATGGAGCGGATGGAACGTTCAATAGAATAATAAAAAGATATTACTGGACTGGAATGCTCTCTTTCATTGCTGAATATGTTAGGAACTGTACTGAATGCGCCAGATTCAATGCCAGTAATCAAAAACCCTGCGGACTACTGCAAACACCAATATACAGTCAACGTTTTGAAACTGTGGCAATAGATCTCTTTGGGCCGCTGCCCGCAACAAAAGAGGGAAAAAGCTGTATTTTTATAATTGAAGATTGCACAACTAAGTGGGTAGAAATATTTTCTCTCACTACAGCCACAGCAAAGCAATGTGCCACTGCACTTGTGGAAGAGATTTTCCTTCGCTACGGGATTCCTCGGAGAATCATATGTGATAATGGAACTCAGTTCGTCTCCGCTGTCATGCAGCAACTGTGTTTCCTCTTGAACATTGATCAGAAGCTCACGCCAGTATATCACCCACAGGCGAATCCGGTTGAAAAGAAGAATCGTGACCCAAAGCCACGTTTGGCAATTCTTGTGGGACAGGATCACACTTCCTGTGCTGAAAAACTTCCAATGATTCGATTTGCAATGAACAGTGCTAAGTGCGATACTACTGGTGAAACAGCTGCATTTCTTCAATTTGGTCGTGAGATGAGGACAATTGATGATGTAACAAATGATTTCCGTGCCATCGTCCACAATGATAATTTTGTGCCGGAAATCACACCATACCTTAAAAGATTGGCTAACATCTCCAATGACATCCGAGACAGAGTCGAAACCAAACAGGATCAGAGAAAGGCCTACGCGGAGCAAAAACGCCGTAAATCACCACAGTATGAACCTGGTGATAAAGTGTGGATTACGTTACATCCTAAAAGTAATGCTGCTAAAGCAAAAAAAGCCAAGTTCATGCCAAAAAGAGACGGACCGTACATCATCATCACCCAAAGGTCCCCAACATCATATGAAGTGGCCCACGTGGACAAGCCTCATGAACCAATGGGACAGTATCATGTGTCCGCATTGAAGAAGTGTCCGGACGAAAATTTTTATTATTAAATTAACACATTAAAATTTTTAAGGCCGTTATTTGGTTTGGTGGTTATTCTTTTTTGTAAACGTGCGGGGCTCTTGGTTCTTCCTTCATTTCCATTTCGCTCAGACTCGATTCTGAAGACTGGTGAAGATTTATTTCCGTTTCCAATTGTTCCTTTGGGTCCTTTTTTGTTTGAGATTTATTTTTTGGTATAATTTGTTCATTCTTGATTTTTACTCGTTTTGAAGTTTTATCTTTGAATTTGTGAGAATTATTTGGTAGTTTTATTTCTTTCACATTATTTTTAATCTGGCTATTATTTTCAAATGGTATGGCTCTAGGATGTTTAATAATTGATGTTGGGGATTGATTTATTGTTTGACATCCTGTATCTTTTATATTTTGAGTAATGTCTATATCGTCAGTTTGGGTGCAAACAGTTTTGGATGATTTTAAGACTGATTTGTAAGAAATATTTTGACGAGGTGTGCGTGATTCTACCAGTTTTCGGGCTTCAGGAAATGATATATTTTTAGTGACTTTTATGAATTGGATTTCATTTTCGGTGATCCAGCGTGGGCATATTTTAGCATAGGCAGCGTGTTCTCCTTGACAGTTGGAACAGCATGGGGTTTCTAGGCAATTTACACTATCATGATTTTATTTTGAACAACGGGCACATATTGGTGTTGACGAACGGCATGTTGTTTTCGTGTGGCCAAACCTCTGACATCTAAAACAGCGTTGAGGGTTAGGAATGAAAGGACGAACGTCACAATATAAGTAACCGGCTTTTATTTTTTAAGGTAAAACTGGTGTGTCGAAAATGAGAATTATGCTATTGGCGGGGATAATATTTCCATTGTTATTTCGAGTTATTCTTTTGACAGCACAAACTTTCAGATTTTTCAGTTCTTCTAAAAATTCTTCCCCTGAAACCATAATTAATTCTGGAGAGGAAATTATGCCTCTTGTAAAATTTAAAGTTCTGTGATCATTAACATCTACAGTTATTTGTCCAAAGTTTTTAATTTTAAGTAATTTTTCCGATTGTATGAATGATGTGGATTCGACTAAAATATCACCAGATTTCATTTTTTTTATATTTTTCACTTCTACCGCATAATTTTTTATGTACTTTTCAATTAGAAATGGGGACATATTTTGCAACTTTTTTTCAACGTTTTGTATAACAACAAACTTTGGAATTGACTTTGAGATGATTGGTTACTAGAGTCTAGAGTTAATTCGTTGGGATTCGTATTTTCGGTTTGTGGGTTTGACCGATTAAGGCCTCCGTTGGGGCACGGGGTTTTAGGATCCATGAGAAAAATAAATGTTCGTTCTGGGGTACTCCCGCCTACCATGGAGCCCAACAAGGGAAAGCAGCACCCGGCAGTTGACGAGCAACAGATCTCGGGGCTGCTTCAGGGGTAACACCAGAATATAGTGCTGCATCGTCGGGATGTGGATCCGCCAATTCACCCAGGGCATCCCTAGCTGCAGCACTAACCCTTAAAAACTCAAAAATAATGGAGTTCAGCACGACAGAGGGACTGAGCCCTCTGAAGTGATGAACCCCAGAGATATTGAGTGAGCCGATTGGCCAAAGCGGGCTCACTCCAGCCACCCGTCTACGTTGAAGCATGAGCCAAAGGGCATGCATCCGGTACCCCTGGATCGCACTTTCCCCCGATACGGGGCGCCGCACACGGCAAACATGCGGGTCAGAGAAAAACGTACTGACATTTTTATAAATTATTAAAAAGATTCAAATGAATGAAATAAAAGTTCAACAATAAAATAATAATTCAGAAAAAGATAAACTAAATTTTAAATTTTTAAACAAATTGTAACCTTAGATAGAACAAAAATAAAGTAAAATAAATGTTTTTCGAAGCAAAAATGATACCTTCTATCTATAAGATAAATATATAAATTCAAATTAATTAAATATTTTCGTAGATTTTTTCGGTTTGCAAGTCTAGAAAAGGTAAAAAAGGAGGGACGGGGGATAGAGTAGTGGGACGTAGATAGAGAAAGATCGCTTGGGTTTCCCGGGAGCGCGACCCCCATGTTTACCGTGTTACCCCGGGGTTGTAAAGGCCGTACAAACCTAAAATAGTGCCCCTGGGGGCTAAAGAAAACCAAGAACTTGTGGTGTCTATGCCCAGGCGAGTTGCATCTGTTATGCAGAAAAAAAGGAGGCGCAACGCGTTATTGAGTACGTGGCCATAATGTTTTGGCTCTTCAGTGTAGATAACAATGTAATTTTTGGGAAAAATTCCTTTCTCGGAATATCACTCATCGCCATAAAAATTTGCGCACCAAGAAATAATTGTGGGATCGTAACGAAACTTGGCATGAAGGTACATGTCGGCCAGATATGCAAATGATTAGAAATGCAGCGTGATTGCGCATTGCGTAATACCACTAGAGGGCGTTGAACTTCGTTCTCCTTGGAGTATAAAACAGGTAAGCATAGCTTGTTTGAGTGTACTTGAATCTTTTGTAAAGGAAACGCTGAGGTAGACATACTGTTACGCCCATAGGCGTAACTAGGATTGTTGAATGGAGGGGAGGGGGAGTTCCTCTTAAAAAGTTTGGATTGTACCCCAGTAAAAAGGGGAAGATTAAAGTAATTATATTAATATAATTAACACCTATTAATTATTTATAATTAATAATATTAATATGGTTGATATATTTAATTATTTATATTAATATTGTTAATATATAAAATAATTTATATTAATATGGTTAATATCTTTAATTATTAAAATTTAATTAATTATATTGATGGATATTCATTAATTAACATTTTATTTTAAAAAATCAAAAAAAGTTTTTTATCGCTTTTTATTTAAAAAAACGTTGCCGCAGCCGCCGTTGCAGGGTTGAAAATTCGCTTTTTTGCTCGATTCTTAGACAATTTTCCAAGAAAGTACGGATCAGAAAATTACCAAATTAACATGGTTTGTTCAAAATTGTACAGGGAACACGAAAAAGAAGATTTTTTTCCGATGCGGCTATAAGTTTAGTATTTATCAAGTGTCTAAGTGAAAAAGCGAAATTTCAAACGCGAGTGAGCAAAATACGTACAAATTTTCAGTCTTCAGTCGTGATTTTTTAGAGTGCTTCTAAACGTGAATTTTTGCCGCTCGTCGAGCTATTTTAGAAATTTCAATTTGTTTCCTGGTAATATTTTTTTGAAATTCGGGAAAAACCGGTACATTTTCGTTATTTTTTTGGTAAACTGTAATATCTTTAGCTTATTACTATTAGTTTTTTAATTTTTAAACATCGCACAAAAACCTTAGAATATACTCTTTCTTACGGTACAGTTATTTTTGAAATGGGTTAATAAATAAATTCGATGCGATCAAAAATTGGTCATACGAATTTTGGAACGTTGGTAAATATCCGTCAATTTTTATTAACTGTCATATCTATAGCTTATACTATTATTTTTTAAATTTGAAAGCATCACTTACAATTATTTTGGAAATTTGTTATTAAATAAATTTTCGATGGGATTATAAGTTGTTCATATAAAAATTTCGGGACTTTAAGATCGTAAGACACAAAACGAAAACTGTCATATGTGTAGCTTAATACTATTAGTTTTAAAATTTGGAAAATACCATGGGAAAGCTTAGAATACACTCCTTCTTACGGTAAAATTTCTTTTACAATTGGTTCATAAATAAATTCGATATCAAAAGTTAGTCATACAAATTTCGTAATTTTCAGATCGCGGAGTGATAACATTCATTTTTTTCATACTTTTGTCTTCACGGAAATGAAGGTTACATTTTCTGACTAACTTATATATTTGCCAAATATCAAATTTATCATAGCAACGATTTTTTTTTTAATTTGGCGAGGAAAAAGGCTCGTTTTTTTCACTCTATTCTCAGACGGCTTCCCGAGAAAGTAGAGATCAGAAAATTAAGAGATTAACATGGTCTATTTAAAATTGTAGAGGGAACAAGATGAAGAAGATATTTACTGATGTGTTACTAATACATTGAGTGTTAAAATAAAGAAAAGAGAAATCACTTGCGAAAAGAATGTTGGTTTGCAAAGCAAACCAAAAAGGATTGCGTAGCAATTCCCGGGGGTTCGCGAGCAGATTTCGGAGCCCCCTAATTTATACAATATTTACCAGATGATTTTACGGTGAATTTTAAAATTTACAATACAATTAAATTAGAAATTAAAACGTCGATTTTTTCGTAACTTCTAAGATTTAAACTTGATTTGCTTGAAGCACATAGGTAAAAATTCTCTCGATTCTGATTTTGTCGCTTGCTCACATTTTTTTAATAAGTGTATGTAGGTGCTCGGCTGGGCTGAAGGAACCTTTTGCAGCATTATTCAACTCGAGCGCCGGGCAACTTACGAATATGTGTGTGGGTGGTGGATTTAATAAACCGACAGGACTGCCTGGTCGTAATTACTGCGATTTATTAACAGCAATCATTGACTCTGTCTACATGAAGGCCGCGACTGAGTCGGATCGCGTCTTTTTCACATCAAAGCGTCACATCACACTTCTCGTACATCCGGGGCTCCCTTGAAAATACATCTGCGCAACTTAACTGCGCATTGGTGGAGGAACCTCCCAGGCGCCATCTATTGGTCTCTTTCGAAACCAACAGTTGGGTGCTTAAAACATATATGTTACATACTCCCCCTCTGGTTTCGCCGACGTCCCGGCAAGGAACCAGAATGCTTTCGCTTTGGACGCCCACGCTTTCGTAAGGGCGTCAAAGGCCGAGCATCGGAATCAAGGCAAGGTCTTAAAGCCGATGAGTGATAAACTCCCATTGAGACTTCAGGAGAGTCTGGATTAGCAATTTGATAAGTAGTAGGTGATCGCTGAGTGAGAATGACATAGGGACCGTCCCTCCGAGGCATGAACTTGCTTGTTCGTTTCTTTTTGGCATTACTAACAGGGTGGAGTGTCACCCAAACAGAATCGCCCGGAGAAAAGCTCGGTCCTGAACTTCTTCCCTTATCCGCACAGGCTTTTCTCTGGTCTTGTCTTTTCTCCATGGATAACTGTACTTCCGTGCTTAGGTTGGCAAATTTCTGAAGATAAGGGGTAATTTCGGGTACAAAATTATCATTTGAGACAATAGAGCGAAGGTCATGTTGGACATCGTCTGTGGTTTTAAGTTCTCGACCAAAATGAAGAAAAGCTGCAGTCTGGCCCGTGGTCGAACATCTGGATGAGTTCATGGCGAAACGAATGATGGGCAACTTCTCAGACCATGCAGTGTGATCATTTCCCACAAGAATAGCCAGACGAGGCTTTAGGTCCCGATTCTTTCGCTCCACAGGGTTAGCTTGTGGGTGATATACAGGTATCAACTCCTGTTTGATTCCAAGAATGTAACAGACTTGTTGCATTGTAGCACTAATGAATTGCGTTCCGTTGTCGCCAATGACACGCCTGGGGATTCCATATCTTAGGAAAACTTCTTCGATGAGAGTTACAGCGCATTCCTTGGCAGTGGCATTGGGTAATGCAAATAGTTCAACCCATTTGGTGCAACAGTCTTCGACTATAAAAATCCATTTGTTTCCATCCTTTGAGTCAGGTAGAGGTCCGAACAGATCAATCGCTAAGGTTTCAAAGCGCTGATTGTATATGGGAGTTCTGAGCAGTCCAGAAGGCTTCTGGTTCGAGGCTTTAAAACGGGCACATTCCACGCAACTTTTGACGTGTTCAGCAATGGATTTACGCAAACCAGGCCAAAAGTATCTCTGGGCAATCCGATGATATGTGCCCTCAACGCCATAGTGTCCTGCGGATGGAGCATCATGGTATTCTTCTAATACCCTCTTCCGTTCCTGAAGAAGAACGACCAGCTGGGCTTCTTCCGAATCGGAGTCGGGGGAAAAACGATAGAGCACACCTTGATTCATGATGTACCCTCTATCGGTCCAATTTGCAAAATCTGCGCTTTTCTCTACGCTTTCAAAACAGTCTATAATCTTCTTTAGCTCGTCATCTTTCAATTGTTCTTCTCTTATGTCACTGGAACTTCTAGTGGGAATGTCAACAGATACCATACAGATATCACAATGATCTTCGGTGTGTTCACACAAAGGGCGAGACAACAAGTCAGCCACAACATTAGCCTTTCCTGGAATATATACTATTTGCAGATTGTGGGATTGGATCTGCAATGCCCATCTGGCTAACCTCCCAGTTGGAGATTTCAGGCTCATCAACCACCTCAGAGGTTGATGGTCAGAGGCTATGGTGATCTTTTGTCCCTCGATGTAACCGCGAAACTTCCCCAGGGCCCAGACAACAGCTAGGGCCTCACGCTCAGTGGTAGAATAATTTCGTTCAGCAGGAAGAAGGAGTCTGCTAGCATATTCTACGGGATGTTCTTCAGGAGGGTCTCCTTGAATTAGGACGGCACCCAGGGCGTAACTACTGGCATCCGTTCGGATTATGAAGGGCTTTGATGGATCACTTTGCTTGAGAATAGGGGGAGTGATCAACAACTCTTTTAAGGTGATGAAAGCCTTCTGTTCTTCTTCTGTCCATTTCCATGAGGCATTTTTCTTCGTCAAATTACTAAGGGGTCTAGCAATTTCAGAAAAGTTAGGGATGAAACGGCGATACCAAGAACAAGTTTGCAGAAACGATTGGACCTGTTTCACATTTCTAGGATTTGGCATTAACTGGATAGCGGAAGTCTTTTCAGGGTCAGCCTGGAGTCCGGATGGAGTTATCCAATGACCTAGGTATTTGACCTTAGAGCATCCAAAGTTGCATTTTTCCCGGTTGGCATGCAACTTAAATTGAAGGAGTCGCTCAAATACAGCTCTCAAGTGTGAGAGATGCTCTTCAAAGGTCTCTGACAAGACAATTATGTCGTCAAGGTAAGACAGCAAGTGCATGTCTTTCAGACCCCCTCTGAAACGATCAATGAGTCTTTGGAAGGTTGCTGGTGCGTTTTTCAGCCCGAAAGGCATCCTGATAAAACGGTAAGTGCCAAAGGGACAGGTGAAAGCAGTCTTGTCACGGTCTGTAACTGCCACGTTAACTTGATGGTAACCCGCTCGCAAGTCAATCGTTGACATGTAGGATGTATGCTTGGCTTCGTGGAGCAAGTCGTCAATGAGTGGAAGAGGATAGGTATCAGTCTTCGTAATGGCATTCAGTTTGCGATAATCAACGCAAAATCTGTAGGTTCCATTTGGTTTTGGGATCAGAACCACAGGAGCCGCATATGGTGACTCGCAGTCCTCAATTATGCCTTCTTCCAACATTCTCTCTATCTCGTTTTTCATTATACTTTTCTTTACTGGGGAAACTCTGTACGGAGGTACTGCAACAGGTGGATGGTCCATAGTGTCTATCCGGTGTTCAATGAAAGGGGTAGCCTCTCCCCCTGGATGAAAAGACCTTTCATACTCGTTAAGGAGACAGTTCATCGTTTCACGCTGAGTTGACGTAAGGGCAAGGCCTTCCACCTCTCGAAGTGAGCACGAATTAATTTTAATCTCGTTTCCGAATTTCTTAAATGACACAGATTTCATTTGTTCTGCAAATGGGTATTTGTGGCGAGGACTATCGCCGAAAAACCAGTCTCCTTCTTTTATATTTAGAACTACGCCAGATATCTTCAAAAAATCCGTTCCCAAAAGTGTTCGGTTTTCTTTGGCTTCGGGTAATGCAATCAAAGTGGTTGAAAAGAATCTTCCTTCAAGCTCCACGGTCACAAGGGTAGTGTAAACTGTCATTTCCGACTTGTGTCCATCCGCGAGGGATATGCTAAGATGAGTAGAAATAAATTCCGCTCCCTGCTCTCGCAAGAGGTAGTACAGTGCTTCACCAGCGATGGAGTGACTCGCTCCAGAGTCAGCACATGCTGTTTCACATATTCCATTGATGCTCACTCTCAGCACTGCAACTGGAGATGACTCAGCTGTACTAGAATGTAGTTGGACGCAACCAATTCGAGCCGGGTTATTCTGCACAGATGGATTACACTTTGGGCATCGGGCTTTTATATAACCTGGTTCATTACATCCATAGCATCTTATAGCAGGTCGCTCCTCTTGGTTCGTTTCTTGCCTCGGCCTTTCAAACCTTTTCTGATAAAACTGGTTCTTCGAATTTCCCATTCTGGAAACTTCATCCTTATGTTTATTGAAAACTCTCTTCTTGAAATCAGGATTAGGGTCCTTCTTCATATTACTTCGCAAATTGTCGAACGACTCTAGTTTTTCTGCAAGTTCCTTAGGGGAAGTGCAGTCGGCCCACTCATCAAGGAAATGTTCTTTAACTTCTGGAGGGGTTCTCCTCTTCATCTGGTCAGATATTATTAGATCCTTGAGTTGATCAAAATCCTGGATGTGCAGTTCAGATAGCCATCCCTCAAAATAAGTCCTCAGCTCGAAGTAAAAATCTCTCCAGGTGCTCTCATGTGTCTTTTTATGTTGAGAGAACAACTGCCTGAATTTTTCGGCACTGAGTTTGTAACGTTTCAGAAGCATTTCCCTGATGTATCTGTAATCTCTAGACTCCTCTTCTGGCTCTCTTGCAATCAGTTTAGCTACATCTGGTGGTAGGGCTCCTATCAGATAAGCCACCCACTGATCCTCTGGTACTTTTATGAACTTTAACTGTCTTTCAAAAATGTTAAGGAAGAGACCCATATCGTCATCTTTTGGGTTGAAGCTAGGAATTAGTTTTCTCAATTCCCATTTAGGGTTTTCACTTTCCCTTTCGAGCCCAGTTTCTGTGGTCAAATTCACAGACTGAGCTTCAAGTTGCAACTTTATCTTTTCGAGTTCAAAAACTCTTTCCTTTTCGGCTTTCTCCAGTTCAAAAGTTCTTTCCTTTTCGGCTTTCTCCAGTTCAAAAGTTCTTTCCTTTTCGGATTTTTCCAGTTCAAAAGTTCTTTCCCTTTCAGATTCTCTGTTCTCTATGATTGTTTTCAGGAGTTCTTTTGCGAATGTTTCTTCATAATGCTCTGAATTGACAATAATATCCTTTAGCTCAAAGATTTTCAGATTTTCTCTTAAGACCTCCCCTAGTTCCTCTGCTAGGATCCTAAGATCCTCCCGTCTACCTTTAGCCAAAAATGTCATTTTTGTTTTCAAAACCAGCTTTTAACCAATTTGAGGTTCCTCTTACAATGAATTTTGAAAATAGATTTTTAAATGACTAAATGAAAGTACTAGATTTCATACAATATATATGAACGACAAAAATATATGCAATAAATCCTATACTCTAAAAGAGAACACACAATACTAGCACTAAATCTTATACCCTAAAAAGATAGAACACACAATACATATGCACTAAATCTTATACCTTAGCCGCATATATCATGTAACCATTATAACTCATATAATTCAAAATAATTGAGATTCATATGCGATGCAGCATTTCTAATTAAAGAGAGAACACAAAAATATTAACACTATAAAACTTACTCCCTTGTCTCTCATATATCATGAAGCAATTTTAACTCAAATAATTCAAAACGAATTCCGATTCATATGCGATGCAGCATTTCTAATTACCAATTTATGCAAGTTGAAGTTAAATCGAAACTTGAATCACAATAATTGAGATTTCTATGCGATGCAGCATTTCTAATTAAAGAGAGAACACAAAAAATATTAACACTATAAATCTTACTCCCTAGTCTCTCATATATCATAAAGCAATTTTAACTCATATAATTCAAAACCAATTCCGATTCATATGCGATGCAGCACTTCTAATTACCAATTTATGCAAGTTGAAGTTAAATCAAAACTTGAATCACCCTAAATCGATAAATTTCTTCAAGCTGAAGTTAAATCGAAACTTGAATCACTCTAAATCGATAAATTTTCAAGTTGAAGTTAAATCGAAACTTGAAACACACTAACTTTACAAAGTTATACAAGTTAAAGTTAAATCGAAACTTGAATCACACTAAATTTACAAAGTTAGACAACTTGAAAAATCAATCAAATTTCTTATCTGGGTCCAAGAAAGACGATGTTCCGGATTATCACTTTCCTGTAGAATGGCTCTCTTTCCACGTGCGACGACTCCAAGCGACCGCTTCCCGTCAATTCCACGTGTAGGCAAATCCAAGCGAACGCTTTTCCCGATTTGCCGCGATCTCCAGACTGTAAAGTGTTGCTTCTGCGGAACACTACCAGCGATTTCCAGGCACCATTTCCGTCAATTCATCAATCCGGCCACTGGTTGGGCGCCAATGTAGGTGCTCGGCTGGGCTGAAGGAACCTTTTGCAGCATTATTCAACTCGAGCGCCGGGCAACTTACGAATATGTGTGTGGGTGGTGGATTTAATAAACCGACAGGACTGCCTGGTCGTAATTACTGCGATTTATTAACAGCAATCATTGACTCTATCTACATGAAGGCCGCGACTGAGTCGGATCGCGTCTTTTTCACATCAAAGCGTCACATCACACTTCTCGTACATCCGGGGCTCCCTTGAAAATACATCTGCGCAACTTAACTGCGCATTGGTGGAGGAACCTCCCAGGCGCCATCTATTGGTCTCTTTCGAAACCAACAGTTGGGTGCTTAAAACATATATGTTACATGTATTAATTATATACTTGTGAATAACTACATGCAACTGTAATATTTATGATGAGATTAAGACATGAAATCATTCATCAGTATTGGAAGAAACATCACAGAAGCATAGGCGTGACTAGGGTTGATGATTAAGGGGGGAGGAATTCTCGTCCTGAGAAGTATGAACTGTTCACCCATAAAAAGGTGAAGCATCTGGAGACCTTCGCAGGGAAATTTTCGTATTTGTATGTTAAAAATCACACGATATATTGATACTTTTTTACATAGAACATTGATAAAATTATGACAAATTTTGCGTCTAGCAAATGTTAGTCACTTTTATTTCAAATAAAGTCGTTTTAAACAATGTTATTTTATAGTATCATACATGAGAAACACATTGTTTGGTTTAACAACAAATTATTTAAGGATAGTCTTGAATTACACTAAAACCTTGCTAATTCAAACCCCCCGTTCATCCGAGTTTAGTTAATCCGAACCATCTGTTTTTAAAATTTGTGAAACAAAATATAGTAAATCAGTGACAACATATATTACAATTATTGAAATAAAAAACATCATTGGTAAGAATGCACATACATTCGGATTTTTAGATTATCATAAAATTAGAAAGAATATAAAAATAATCACTAGAACTTCATGAACTATAAACATTTGGATAAATTAATTAGTTTTTGCTGTGATAAATACATATAAACATTTTCCGAGTTGGTTCTTCAAAAAACATATTCTAAGTTGTTAAACATAAAAATCAAGTGAATAAAAATTTCACTTTTGTCGTGCATTTACGTATATTTCCGTGTATAAGCCGAGAATTTTTAGAACTTTTTCTAAAGCTAATGTGGGGAGAGGGGGGGGGGTCGGCCTTTATACAGATCCACTAATTTCGCAAATAATAATTAAGGTACATTTCCTTAAGCCGGGCGCAAGCGATAAATCGCTAACTATCGCCAAATATAGACACAAAATGATAATTGAACACCGTAATTTATTAGCATATAAAAATAACAATTGGAAAGGGAACATTTTTTGATACAGCTGTTGGATTCGGATATCCCTCCGGTGGCAGCAACTTCGAATTCTTTACGAGCAATTAACGATTTTTATAGCAACTCCAACGGGTGGTGGGAAAGCAACCCTTTTTTTTTACTTCGTGCCATCCGGACTCTGATCCGAATCCAACAGCTGTTCCAATTTTTAAAGTATTTTAACTTACGTTTTGAATGCAGCTTTTAAGCAAAAAGAGAAAAATAAGTCATATAAATCCTTCAAATTCCGTGTCTGAATCAGAGTTTCCGAATAGTTCGTAAAATTCGGCTTCACTCATTGGGATGTCCTAATGTGTATCCTCATCAGTTCTAATGCCATTTCCCTACTATAATTTCTTCATACGCATCGCTGCGAAGGGTCAATTAGCCCGCTCCCCCTTTTGAAACTTTATGTACCGCACATGTTTTAGGCTGCACGGCGAAGATAAGTGGCACTGATAAAAAAAATTACCAAGCCCCAGCCGCTCCCCTTGACCATTGTTGAACTGATCATCTGTCAATCACCCAGTCAGAGGTCCGTCATCAGGTGCGGGACACTGGGAAATATCATTATTGTTCATTTAGACCCTACCCGAGTTTAATTTAAGATCATTAGCGGTCACCTTTGGAAAGAAGGCGAACAGACAACCTTGCAGTGAAACCTGCGGTTTAAAGTTCAGAACGCTCATCATTGCACATCTTTACTGCCAAGTTAAATCGTGTCGAACAGTTGGAGAGTTAAATCTTATTTAGACCCTACCCGAGTTTCTTTTAAGAGCCATAATGAATCCCTTCCCTCTTTTGAATCCTAATGTCCAGTACATCAACACCTGTCAATCACCCCGTCAGAGGTCATTATCAGGAGCTGGATACTGTGCAGGACACTGTGGAAGGAGCAGGACACTGTGGAAAAGCATTAGCAGGTTAAAGCTATCATCGTTGGCAAGTAGCGTTTTACTTTACAACGATTTGATGGGAAAATATTCCACCCGTTTTACCTTCTTGGCGACATTACGCCCTCATGGCGTTAAAACGTATGGTTTGAACGTCACAAAAAAAAATGTAATTTTTATTTCGCTTTAAATACAGGTTTTGAAATTTGGGTAAATTTTTGAAGAAAACACGCACCCTCGGCTTATACATGGATCAGCTTTTTACGGCATTTATATTATGAGTGTAAAAATAATTTTTATTTTTATATAATATTGTTTAAATAGCCATAGAGCTTAAAACTCCGATTGCTCTTCATTAACAAATTTGACTATCTTTTATGACGAACTGAATAGGGGTTGAACCCCCAACTCCCCCTGGTTACGCCTATGAACTAATGTACCATTGTTTCATCGATTACATTTATTTATTACACAAGAAAAACATTATTTAAAATTAAGTTATGAATAGCTTGTGTAGTTATTAACAAGGGATTAATTTGTGAAAAACTCATTACATATATATTAGCAAAAGGGGGGGGGGTTGAATCCCAATCCCCCTGACGGCTATGTTTACTACACAAGTAAAACATTAATTAATATTAAGTTATGAATAGTTTGTGTTGTTTTCAAGGGATTAATTTGCGAAAAACTCATTATATTTTCTGTTTTCGTTAAAGTATGAAATCCGTTATTTTATAGAATACCTAGTTATTCCATGATACAACTGATCGTGTCCGTTAAAGTGTAAAACTCTCTTGTATTTCATGGTTTAACTAGTTATTTCATAGAATAATGATCTGCAGCCCGTTAAAGTGTAAAATAATCTATATCATATATCTCGCACGACAAATACATTAACTTCCACCCCTTTGCATTTATGAACTATTCCAGGCCATAGAGAGAGAACTTGTTTAGCGTGTTGTCGCCAGTTCATTCCGGTTAATTGATTGCTTAATGTTCAAAGAGAAAGAGGAAAGTCTAAAAAATGTTTAGAAATTCAAGCGAAAAAGATGAAATTAATGTCGGATAAATCTCATTCTGAAGCCTCTGTGGGGTTTACCGTCCGTATCCCAGTGCCTGAAGTTTACAGAGGAAAAGGTGATGCCAAATCTATTTTAGCTATCATCATAAAAATAACCGAAGAAGGATTTTTCCAATTGGGCACAAGAAACGGCCGCATAAAACAATTATATTCCCGATCCCAGTTCAGTGTCTGCGAACAAAAATTAATTAAAATCGAAGAAGTACCGGATGTAGAAATATCGCTCCGGTCGGTTGCTACAGCTCAAAGTTTAGGTACTGGTCAGGGATTTAAAAAATGTTCGTGTAAAACCCAGTGTGTCAACAAAAATTTTTTTTGTTTTAGAAATAATTGTCATTTTAGTAATCCTTGTTGTAACAAATGATTTTATGGTACGTTTCCATAAATACCATTTATACGCTGCATAAATTAGATAAATTGCTTCTTTTTCATTTTAATTGTCTTTTATTAGTTTAATTTCATTTTAGATAAATTGTTTATTTTACACTTTACCTGTCTCTCATTAGTTAATTTATAGAATACCTAGTTAATTTATAGAATACCTAGTTATTTCATAGAATAACTAGTAAAAGTGTCAAATTAATAACATATTACACACTTTAACGGACACGATCAGTTATTTCATGGAATAACTAGGTACTCTATGAAATAACTGCATTATATACTTTAACGGTAACATATATATTTATTTTATCAAAATTTTTCCCAACTGAATGAGGGTAGGGTTAAACCCCCAACCCTCCCCTCTGACGGCTATGTTTATTACACAAGTAAAACATTAAGTAAAATTAAATTAATTAAAATTAAGTTATGAATAGTTTGTGTAGTTAACAAGGGATTCATTTGTGAAAAACTCTTTATATATATATATATATATATACATAATGTTAGCAAAATTTTTCTCAACTGAATGGGGGAGGGGTTGAACCCCCCCCCCTGACGGCTATGTTTATTACCCAAGAAAAACATTATTTAAAATTAAGTTATGAATAGTTTGTGTAGTTATTAACAAGATATTAATTTGTGAAAAACTCATTATATATATATATATATTAACAAAACAAAAAAATTCTCAACTGAATTGCCACCCACCGACGCCTCCGTTCGGAGTGGTGTCGCGCACGACGGGATTGGACTGCAACGGAATGGAACCAGATGGTCTTCAGCGACGAATTTAGATTCAATTTGAGCAGTGATGACAGTCGTGTTCGTGTGTGGAGGTCTTGTGGTGAACGCCTCAATCCTGCCTTCGCTTTACAGCGACACACCGCTCCCACAGCTGGTGTGATGGTATGGGGTGTCATTGCTTAAGATACACGGTCACCTCTAATATTGATCCATAGCACAATGATAGCCCAGCGGTACGTCCATGGCATCCTTCAGCCACATGTTATGCCACTTATGGCAGGGCTCCCAGGAGCCAATTTTCAACAAGACAATGCTCGTCCACACACAGCAAGGATGTCACAAGACTGCCTCCGCCACATTATCACCCTTTCCTGGCCTGCTCGATCCCCAGATTTGTCACCAATTGAGCATATCTGAGATCATTTGGCACGGCAAATTGGACACCCTACGAGTTTGGTCGAACTAGAGGCGCGTTTACAGCAATTGTGGAACGAGATGTCTCAGGACAAAATACGGAACTTATATGCCTCAATGCCTGCTCGTATCGCATCATGCATTCGCGCTAGAGTGGGTCCAACAGAGTACTAAAACTTCCGTTCATTTGTACTTTTTTCTGCAATAAATGATCCTTTTTCTTTGATTTTCTAATCACTCACTTATATCAAAGTAATACTTACATGTGTAAAATTTCGTTTCATTTTGACGACACTTTCTTGGTGCGCAAATTTTTATGGCAATGAGTGTAATTAAAATGGTCCACACGAATCCCACCCAGTATTGTAAAATGGAAGACTTGGAAACAACTCGTTCGAGTGGAAGTTACCCATTAATTGGTGTTCACTTTTTGGTTTCAATCTATAACATTGGAGAGAATGGTGAACTACAGATCGAGCTAAATTACTACCATTAATTGGCCAAAAGATTTGCCGAACAGTATTTTGTCTTTGAGGTCCAACATGTAAATCGCCGTTTATGGAAATATTCCATAATCATACTATACACTGCTTGACTATTGCTAAGGAAGAAACACAATTTTTAAAGTAATTAATAATATTCATTGATTAAAGAAACGAAACAGTATATATTTAATTAAGATACTATGCATTAAGTATAATGCAAAATGTTACAGATTTTGGTACATGGAAAAGCAAGATAATAAAAATATATGCTCCTTGGAGCAATTTCCAAACTCGAAAAATGTTCTTTCTGTCCGGAGGCATGACAGATATAATCACTCAGTAAGAAGTGAGGTCTCCTTGCTCACTAATGCACATTTAGCAACTGCTACGCATGCTCTCCACTAAACAGTAGAGGAGTGCTTGGGGGATAATGTTCCATTCCTCTCCTAGAGCAATTTTGAGCACCTGCATAGTTTGGGGTAGGTGATTTCTTTATGAAACACGTATACAAAGATCATCCTAAGCATGTTCAATAAGATTTAAGTCTGGTGAATACGCAAGCCATTCCTTGCGCTCAATATGTTCGTTCTACAGTGTCTCAGAGACATCAACTGTCCTGTGTGGGCCTACATTGTTACCCATGAACAGAAAGTCTGGACCCACTGCACCCCGAAATAAACGAACATGGCCCAGGAGAATCTCTTTGCAATACCGCTGTGATGTAAAGGCACCAGCGTCAAAGATGTGTAGTCATTATGCATAATGCCTTCCCACACCATGACCCCTCGGCCATAACGATCAACCTCATGAGAATTCTGCAGTAGTTGGTGTCCAAAATCCCTCTTCACGGTGAATCGGGATTCGTCCGAGAACATGACTCTGGACCACTGTTGAGGATTCCAACGAATATGTTCTTTACACCAGCGTAACTTTTCCCGATGATGTCGTGGTTGTAACGGAACGCACTTAACAAGCTTCCGTGCATACAAGCAGCTTGATTTAATCGCAGAGAAATTGTTTTGGCAGATACATGAGTTCCGGTAGCGGTTGCTAGCTCTGAACCAATCTGTCCCGGAGTGAGATGTTTGTTCCTTATTGCTGTTTTGGATATATGTGCATCATCTCTTGGTGTGGTGCTCCTATCACGACCACGAACATGCTTTTTCAAAGCATTTCCACCTTCCGCGGCTCTTTGTTACCGCGAAACAACGCTTTTTGACAAGCATTGCTACGGCAACATTGGGTGACACTTTGCCCAGCTTCGAGCCGCCCTAACTTCTCGCCCACGGTCACATTCACTCAAATGATGCCTTACGGACATTCTCCACTTGATACTTGCACCACAAGACGGAATTTATCTGAACGTCTTTCAAAACCTTAAATCGTGATTTTCTGTAGATAATTTACTGTTTGAAATTTAAATTAGTAAACAACTCGTTTGCGCTGTCTTTTATACAGATCCGAAAACTTGCTCTACAGTACCCTCTGCACTTACATTTTCTACGATTGAGTGGCTTTCCGAATTGCATAAATCGGTTGTTCCTTACCAATTGTCAAGCAGTGTAGTTAATTCGAGGCCAACAGGAAAAATAATATATATTATAGGATGCTTGTGATCATAATTCAAATTGGCTTTACTCAGCCTACCACCCACTCGAAGTAGACCCTGTTTATCTAAAAAGGGGATGTAAAAGCTTTAACTTAATTCCTCCCCCCTCAAGGGGATAGACAAACCTTTCTTTAGTAGGGATATTTCTTCCCTGAAATTAACTGCCTGGATCCTATCTATTATGTTTCTCGACATGAGAAATTCCCGTGTTTGAATGCTTAATGATATTCGACCATTTGTAATCCCTAAGAAAATTGTAAATATAACTTAAGATTATAATTAGTTTTGTGTAATTGTTGGTTTAAAACATACGATTTCATTTACGATGGTGTTTTTCATGGTTACAGCCAGAGCCAATTCTTCAGTACGCTTAAGTTCAATCAGATACTGATTGTCCACAGTACTGTTCACGGGATCTGCAAGAGGGATTGTTGACTCTTTTAACGGAATGGTGAACCCTTCCAACATATCTGCTTCGAAAGTAGCTCCTCAGCATACATTCCTCTGGAAATTATGTCCGCATTATTTTGTTGGTTGTTGAAACATGTCCCCACTTTTGCTGCTCACTCAGTCGCTGAATTTGAGACACACTGTTGCTGACGAAGGTGTTTAATTGATGAGGAGGTGTATTTATCCGACCATGGGCAATCGTAGAGTCGGGCCACAAGTTCACTTGGTTAATTTCTAGCCTGAGATCAGCTAGAACTTTGTTCACCGACTGTAAAAGAAGACAGTTCAAGTCTAGGTTTAGTAATTGTTTTTAAAAGGGAAAACATGTGATTTGCTGCATAGTAATTGACATTCAGCTGATTCTCCACCAGCTACAGTTTGGATGTTGAAAGGTGCTTCAAAACCTGACTCTGAAGCATCGGCGAATCCGTACACATTAATTATTCCTGTTTGTTTGTATTTAACAAATCTAGGTATTTAGAAATGTTCAATCTTTTGGAGTGCAGCCGAAAATTATGTCTATTGCTGGGCTAAGGGAATAGGCAATTCGTCATGCCAATCAGTTTTTCTGAGTCAAAGATTTGCAAAAATACTTTAGCCATTGTTATGACTGGTCCAACAAGTAATAAGGGATCTTGCAAAAAAAGATTTCGATCGAGAAGAGCAATTCTTACGAGAAATTTCGTCAACAACACACATTTGAGATCATAGAAGATTAAACGTGAACCAGCCACCCCAACCTCCACGTACACGAGTCTTTGGTTGGAGTGAGTTTCGAACTCTCAACCCTCCGGTCGCTTATCCGTTGCCCTTCCAACTGGTCTTCCGAGGCCCAAAATCCTGCTGTGTAGAATTGTCCTATCGTACGGTTATGTTTCAATTGAAACCGTCCATCAAGAGAAACCCGTCAGCTGAGCGGAAATTCCCTCTTGTGTCACTTGTCCTGAAACCAGTTGAATCTGTCTGTAAGTTTCTCCCGGCTCTGACCTTGAGGCGGAACACTTGGAAAGGATCCAAGTTCCGTGCCCCGCAGAACACTCGCATTAAAAAAAATAAATAAATTTGAAAGACAATAAAGCAATCGCGCCCACGTATTCTGACGCCACCGCACAAAAACAGGCTCGATTGCTTCCTTTAAAACCGCATCAGAGCTTTGATTTGTTCTGTTGATTCCATCTACAGTCGGTAGCGCAGCCATGATTTTGATTCGGTTGGTTTGATTTCTAAAATGCGGCTATCTTTTTTAACAAGTTTTTTATTACAACTTCAGATTTCGATAAACAATGGGAAGACTATATACACCATATATTCAGTTAAGGTTGTCAGAACATCTCTTTTAAAGAAAATATGTCCTCTTTTTCCGCTCGGATATTTTTTCACTATCTTCTTTTAGTAAGATCTTTTGTTCGGTTTTTCACTTTATGTTCTCTTTGTTCATCATTTCGGATGGCGTTAAAAATATATTATTTCACATTTCAAACATTACGTGCAAACTTTACATTCAGATTGCCTACTATATTGTTATGTAAACCACAGCTATTCAAATACATACTAGATCAAAACGTCTGCTTGATTCTGCTTTACAATTGCTAAGGAACAAACACAATTTTAAAAATAATTAATTATATTCATTGAGCAAAGAAACGAAATTTAGTATGCATTTAATTAAGATACTATGCATTAAGTATAACGCAAAATGTTACAGATTTTGGCACATGGAATAGCACGCTAATAAAAAGAAAAAAATCTGCGCCTTGAGAATTTCCAAAGTCTGAAAATTTTTCTTTCTATCCGGATTCATGACAGATATAGTCACTCAGTATGAAGTGAGGCCTCCTTGCACATTAATGTACATTTAGCATCTGATATGCATGCTCTCCACTAAACAGTCGAGGAGTGCTAGGGGAATATTGTCCCATCGCTCTCTCAAAACAATTTTGAGCGCCTGCACAGTTTAGGATGGGTGTGATTCCTTTGTGAAACACGTCTACAAAGATCATCCTAAGCATGTTCAATAGGATTTAAGTCCGGTGAATATGCAAACCATTCCAAGCCCTCCATATTTTCGCTCTTTAGTGTCTCAGTGACATCAACTGCCCTGTGTGGGAATACATTTTCACCTATGAAAAGAAAGTCTGGGCCCACTGCACCCCGAAATAAACGAACATGACCCCGGAGAATCTCCGTGCAATACCGCTGTGACGTAAAGGCACCTGGGTCAAAGATGTGTGGTCTGTTCTGCCATTATGCATAATGCCTGCCCACACCATGACCCCTCGGCCAGAACGATCAACCTTACTCACATTCTGTGGTGTGTACCCCTCTCACTCCACAGTAGTTTGGTCCAAAATCCCTCTTCTCAGAGAATCGGGATTCGTCGGAGAACATGACTCTGAACCACTATTAATGATTCCAACAAATATGTTCTTTACACCAGCGTAATTTTTTCCGACTATGGCGTGGTTGTAACGGAACGCACTTAACAAGATTCCGTGCATACAAGCAGCTTGATTTAATCAACAAGAAATTGTTTTGGCAGATACACGAGTGCCGGTAGCGGTTGCAAGCTTTGAAGCAATCTATCCCGGAGTGAGATGTTTGTTCCTTATTGCTGTTATGGATATATGTGCATCATCTCTGGGTGTGGTGTTCCTATCAAGACCAGAAACATGCTTTCTCAAAGCACTTCCACCTTCCGTGGCTCTTTATTACCGCGAAATAACGCTTTTTGACACGCAATGCTGCAGCAACTTGGGTGACAATTTGCCCATCTGCTCGCCCACGGTCACATTCACTCAAATGATGCCTTACGGACATTCTCCATTTGATACTTGTATCACAAGAGGTAATTTATCTGAACGGCTTTTAAAACCTTAAATCGTGATTTTCTGTAGTGTACCGTCATGTAAGAATTTGACGGACAGCTGGTTTAAAATAAAACTATTTATTTACATAAATTAAATATTTACAAGAAAATTTAAAAAGATAATTATGGGCACAGCCATCGACAACCGAAACCTGCCTGAAGCCAAAGTAACAAAATTGGCAAAACAGAGACGTCTGTCTCTCGTCGAAGCTCGAGTCCGAATCCTCCTAAAATCCACGTTCGCTTCGCAGAACCGCCGCTGACAACGAGAGGGGGGTGAATTCCGAGCCCTCTAGAGATGTTTATGTCCTCTCCAGAACAGAAACACCCCCACACAGATGCGAAAACCGTCTGTCATGCCGACTTGAGTCCCCCACCGCAAAAACTTGATCCCTTACATGGGATTCGGGAACCGACGGAAACTCCAGCTGTGAATGGATCAAATGGGCCGCCGAGGAGCCGCACGTGCAAAGTCTGAAGTTGTTTTCGCATTCCGAAACATTCCAGCGTCCACGTGTTAGGGAAAAGGGTCGGCTAGTACCATATGGTACAGTAGATACTTCACTGTTTGAAATTTCAATTGATAAACAGCTCGTGTGCGCTGTCTTTTATACAGATAAGAGACCTTGTTCTACAGCACACTGTGCACTTACATTTCCTACGATTAATCGGCTTTCCGAATCGCAGTTTTGCATAAATCTGTTGTTCCTTAGCAATTGTCAAGCAGTGTAGTACATTGTACGAAAATTGTAAATTGAGCGTATTATTTAACGCATCAACGTATAATAAAAAGTTTAACCTGAAATGTATTTGAGCTCCATGTTAATACTGAGAATTTAGATTCGTGTTAGATTAATACGAATCTCTACTTTTATAAAAGCTAGTGTTTGTCTGTCTGCCTGTGTGGACAATCCTGACGAATCTATGGCACTTACAAAAATGGGATTTTTCACACAGATAGTCTGATTTTTTTGCAATTTTTCTATCGCGACCGAATTTTAAAATTCAATCTAGAACATTCAAATATTAATTTAATAGCATTAAAATATTATTGGTTTTCTCTAGAATGGCAGCACCTTAAAGATATAACAGATTCTAAATTTATTTTTTCCGTGTTTTCGTTTGATTTTGCGGAGGAACGCTTTTAGCCGAAGAACAAAACAAATAAAAAGTTTAAACTGGAGTTATGTAGTTTTCTATCTCCTTAGATAGAGTAAAATTTTTAACGGATTTGAAATCTGCGAAAAAATTTACCCAAGATAAATACCTTATACATTTTATTTTCTTTTAATAATTAATTTTTCAGTTAAATATTTATATTTTCGAGAGATATTGTGACGTCACACCGATTGGATCTCTTCGCAATTCGAATTTGGCCGCATTTGACAATGAGCGTTGCACGTGGTGTTAGTTTACGCGCAACGCCGTGATGGCTGTTGTCTAATAGACTACGAATTCCCATTTGGTCTGCGAAGCAAACCAACACCACGGGCAACGCCGTTATCTAATAGGCTACGAATTCCCATTTGGTTTGCGAAGTAAACCAATTGGGAATTCGTAAGAAATATGGATGATTCACAGTCTTTTTTACTTTGGAAGGAAATCACGTGTCTAACCTAGCCACCTTTTTTGCTGGACACACGGTGTTGTTTTCTATTTTGAACAGTTAACTATGAATGTTAAACATATTCAGTAACTGCGGTTTCTAGCAACTATTAAAGGTTTTCATTTTAACAGTTATGCCAATTGTTTCATCGGCGCTTTCTTTTTATCAGAGGATTTTCCTACTCTCTGGCAGGAGTCTCACGTCCTTACGTAATTTTCTATATATTTTTTGCAACTAGGCCAATAAACCCGAACCTATCTTTCGTTTTAAACATACCGGCATGCACCGCTAATTCATCGTGTACAAGTCCCATTATCCTCATTCTATATTCTGCTGGGACAACAAATAGCTTTCTATCCTCCCCGATCTTTTCCTTTAGGATTTTATACAGTAATCCGTTCTCAACTACATATTCTTCGCATATCTTTTTGTCCTCTGCCCCTAAACCTTTCCAAATCCCACTCAAGGTTTCCCATTTTCGCTGCCTGTCTCTAAGCTGCTCGGGCGCGCAATCAATCAGTGCCTGATTTTCTCTTCCTGTGCTATCATTCCGAGGGAAGTAGTTTTCTTCCATTACATCGCTTTCGCTATGTGATCCCTCCTTAACAATGCACTCGTCATGAGGAGTGTTTATTGTCAACACGCTGTTTTCGTTTATCCTCTACAACCCTTTCTCTATCGTGACAGCATTAATCTTAGCCAGTATTTTCTTTCCATTCGCAGATAATCGGTGTATTAGTTCTGCAGTAAGTTCTAAGTAAGTATCTATTCTGACATAAATTTTTGTCTACCACTGTCGCCTTTGTAATAACCCTCCCAAAATTCCCCTCTAATTTGACTCTCGCAACAGGTAGACACTTGGATTGCGAATCAAGTGGGGTACGCACCCAGACTAGCTCACCCACCCGTTTCTTTTGGGGCATAATTAACGCTAGTTAAATCTATGCTTGCCCCAGAGTCCCTAAGAATTTCACACTCACGACCGTTTACCGATCCTACGCTTGTATAAGGTTCAAAAAATCCTCTTTTAAACCATCAACTAACCTCAATTGATTTATCTCTCTTGATCTTCTCTCTTTCAGTTTAGGACATAAAGGTCAGAGATGATCTAAGCTATTACACTCGTAACAGCGCAGTGGTCTCCTATTGTCAAATTCTTTTGCCCGATAAAGCGATTAACTTTTTCCGGAGAAGCAGGGGGTCTTTCTACCCTTCTCCCAAAATTTCCCTTTTCTTTTTATGGATTTCTTAACACCCTGAAACTCTCTCTTTTCACCTGACATAGGTTTCCGAAAGTTTTGTCTGACCGTTTCGAATTGGTCTAATTTGTCTGCCAACTCAAGTGGCGAAACAATTTATCCCCATGTGTCAATGAAATGCTCCCTCGCTTCCGGCACGGCTTTGCGTTTCATTTGGTCGGCTATTATAAGCGCTTTCAACTTTTCATACGTGTCTATCCCTAGACCTTCAGCACATCCTTCCATATAGTTTTCCAATTCAGAGGCGAAATCTCGCCAACAACTGCTCGTTTTCCGCGTGTGATGCACGATTTTTACTCTAAATACTTCGGGGCCCAGCTTGTACCTATTTAAAAGGATATTCTTAGCATCTGTATATGTCTTAGACTCGTCTTGCGTCTCTCCGACAATGATTTGCCCGATTTCTATAGAAAGCAATGCTATTAGTTGAGTTATTCACTCCTCTTTGTCTATCGACGCGCCTCTAGCCTGCCTTTCAAAAGTAGTGAGATACAGACTAATATCCGTTTCGTCTAGATTAAAATTAGGTATATATATTTTTATTCCCAGAGAGGTTCTCTAGAGGTTCGTGGTTGATTCTAGAGGGGTCGATTCGCGAGTTAGATTTCCTGCCGCTATACGCAATTTTTCTAATTTGAATTCTCTCTCAGTAAGGACACACCTTCGGAAGGTTTCCCCGAGCACAGGCAACACCAGAAGTAGTTAGGTACTTGACACACCTTTATTCTAGCACAGCCAGGTTGGCTCGATGAACAGTTCCGCAGGTGTTGCTTCGAATTCAGCAATACAGGTTTCAGCAGCCAGGTTGGCTCGATGGACAATTTCCACAGGTTTCAATAACACGTAGTTTCAGCAGCCAGGTTGGCTCGATGGACAATTTCCACAAGTTTCGCTTCGAATTCAAAATCTCGTAAAGTTTCAACAACCAGGTTGGCACGAAAAAAGTTCAATTTTTTTTGAAACGCTAATTGGAGTTTCAGGTGTCTCCAATTAAAATTTTATAGTACTGTGCCGTTTGGCTCTAAATAAATTAACCAATATTCTTGACTATTGAGTTTTTATTTACATTTATATACAAAGCTTAATCGATCACACTTCGGCTACAATGACGTTGGTCAAAGCACGTGAAATCTCATCCTAGGATGGGATATCAGAGAAAAATTGTTCAATATACGAACTCTGGTTGAGGTTCTACCGCAAACGTTTCCCTGGAAAACGTTGTTAACTCAGCAATTTTCACCTAATTTGCATTTACGAGGAGTAGGACTTTTTAGTATCGGAACTGTTCAATCACTAAACAAAAATGTTGCGTAGGAAGCCTCGAGATAAGGAGTTGTACTCTCCAGATTCGATTTTTCTCTGCATTCAATTTTTATGGCTGTTTGGCCATTCAATTTTGTTGCTGAGCTGGACACTTTTTACTGATTCTTTTATTACTAATTTATTTAAATAAACATACAGATAAAAATACAGATTGTTTCTCATAGCTTCCTCTCCCCCCCCCAATACACGTAATTAGACATGGAGCTCATTGATACTGATGGCACCTCAGGCGCGATTGGCTTATGAAGGTCAGTGCCTATATGGCCCCTGGCCCCGACGCCTCAGATGCTGACCAGTAGTGTTGTACTGATGTAATATAGCCTTACCATTGGGTGATTACAGTCTTCTGAGGGGAGGAAAGGTTCACATTACGTTGAAAGTGTTCTGGTCACATGATGTCATAATGAAATGTTACTTTTACTTCATTTAGGGGTATAAAATAGATTTATGTGAAAATGGATTCTAAGTTCCTTGTAAATGGATTCTAAATTCCTTGTAAATGGATTTAAATAACACACGATACGTGAGTAACGGCGCTGCTATCTCTACTATTATAAAAGAAGTGTTTTTTTGTAATCAGTGTCTTGACGAATCTAAGGCAATTTCAATAATGAAATTTGGCACACAGGTTGTCCTATTTTTTTGAGATTTTTGTGTCCAGACCGAATTTTAAAATTTAATCTAGAACATTTTAAAATTAATTTATTAGTTTTTCACCTTTGTCCTTTCCGGAATGTGGCGTCATACTACATCGAATAAAGCAGCAGATTTTGCGATTTTCGACAGCACGGAACACGTAGGAATCAGCATACGAAAAGAACTGCTACAGGAACGGGCTGTCACACTTGTGCTGACCACGCAGTGGCTAGTTCACAAATAAAAACAATTAAGAGAACGTTTAATGCATGTAAGACATTGAATCAATCGCACTTTCTCTTGGAAATTCCATCCTGTGGACACGAAAATGGGCTCGATTTCGTCCATCTTTCTAACAGCCCTTCGTTTACACGCGTCATTCAATGAAACGACCGTTTCTCCGTTCGCGTGCAAGCTCTCCCGACGGCCTAGCATCAGCCGGAGGGCCGAACAAAAAATGTAGTTTACAAGGAACTTTTATAAAAAAAAGTATATTTTGCTAAATAATAACAACGTTTTAATTTAAAACTAGCCACGGCGTGGCTCCAATAGGAGGTGTTGCCACTGCTCGCGAACCCCGGTGATAGCTATGCATTTAATTGCGATGAGATCCAATAGGCGTAACGTCACAATCGCTTGCGAAAATTTAAGATATTCAGTTGATACGTTATTTTTTTTAAAGAAAATCAAATGTATTAGGTATTGATCCAATATAAAATTTTCCAGATTTCAAATTCGTTGAAATTTTCAATCTATCTTTATCGATCTCGATTTTACAAAAAATAAATAAACAATGGTAGTCAAAATTTTTTATTTGTTTTGCTTTCCTTCGCTGGAATTCTTCTCGCTGGGAGGAAATGGAATCTGATTTCTCCTATGGGAAATATATAAAAGTTACAATTTAAAAATTATTTATTTAATCTAGGAGATAGAAAAAAGAACTACATAACTACAGTTAAAGCTTTACTTGTTCGTTTTTTTGTTCGTCCGCGTGAAATCGTTCCTCGGAAAATCAAACGGAAACAATAAATTTAGAATCCGTCATCTTTTCATACTATAGCTATTTTAAGGAAAACAATAATTAAATTCCAATAAATTAATTTTAAAATGTCCTGGATTAAATTTTAAAATTAGGACGCAATAGAAAACTTTGGATTACCTGTGTGCCAAATCTCATTATTGTAAGTGCCATAGATTCGTCAGGACAGTGCCACAAAGACAGATACACACACAAACACTTTCTTTTATAATAGTAGAGATACATGTTGCGACTTCGAACTAGTTCATTCATATGTCTTAGTATATAACAGCAATTTTTCGTAATGACCTTAAAAGTACTCCGAAGTGAAGCACGTTTATCTAGCTAGAAACTATATATTATTCACGTTTTGTATTGTCGTTCTTTGCTTCTAAATCCAAAAAGTTTTTTTTTTTACCAAGAAAGAGGAATAAAATAATTTTTATGCACAACCACGACATTTTAGGCACTGGCAACGTCGCACGGCTTTATTATAACGAATACAATACAAATTTCAAAACTTCAAGTAACACTATGTGGTATTTCAGCATCAATCTCATTCCATTCGATAGCTGTGATATTAAGCTACTCGAAGAATTCTTCTATCTGAATTTTTGTATATAATTCACACAAAATCGGCAGAAAACTCGCACCCTTATCACACTTGAATCAACAGAGCAGGCAGTTCGGGAGAAGCAGACGCAAACAATCACAGACTCGAGTGAAGCGTTCCTTAAAGTTTCAACGCTGAATTTCGATGATCCAGAATCGTCATTCTTTCAAAAACGAGACATCGATTCCTCTGTATTGAAAGTGATAAAATTCAAATCCTTTTTTCATTTCACACGTTGCTATTTCAAATCTCTAACACAAACGTATTGTTAAATCTCGCATATATTGTAAAGGGCGCTGTGTGAGTGACATTCAGGCTTCAGACACGGAGGAGAGAGGTGCTCTCCTAGACCTGATGAAAACGCGGCTTCCTTAGCCCTAATTAGTGCCAGGCTTCCTTTGCCTTAATGAGAGTGGTCCATACACAACATTGTTAATAAAAGTTCTTTTTGTTACAACGAATTGCAATAGTTAAAATACAGTCCACTATAGAGCTATCGGACCAATTCACGTATGCTTAGCGGAAATAAGGCCAGCAATACTGGATGAAATTAATTTGTCATTGTCTATTAGAGCGCGTCGATGGAATTCAGAATTGCGAACGTACGAATCGCATGGACGAAAAGATCCGGTCGGTTTTCTTCCAATGACGAGATATCTTGCACACCCAGTCCTGAAAATGGCAAGAAATCTTTTCGAGACAACCAACAGGAGGGTTAATGTTTATTCAAGTATACACCACAACAAAAAATATCGACGCACCAAGGAGTTGTGCCCGGCCGCACACGACACATGTAGCTATGTATTGTCTTCATTCCCAACACTTCCTTGGCCAGCTAGGTCTCCCGATCTCTCTCCCATAGCGCACATTTGGGACGTTATGGGAAGGCGATTGCAACCATGTCTGTTGACCATTTAGTCCGACAGTTGGAGAAGGCAAAAAATTCCGGGAACTTTTTCGGTCTATGCCACATTGGGTGACGTATCCAGGCCACAGGTGGACCAACGCCTTATTGACTTCCTCCCTTTGTGTAACGGTCAAACTCCGAAATAAATCATTCGATTGTTCTGAAATTTGAATAGTTTGTTCTTCTATGTATGTTCTTTTCACGTCCACCCATTTTTATCGCAATCGGACAACTCATTCTGGGTGCGTCGATTTTTTTTTTTTGCTATAGTGTATTTGAGAGACATAAAATTTCAACAATCCTAAAGTGTAAACAAGAAGCCTCAGGAGAAAATGTCCATGTTTACTCTAGCGGCCATAAATTCACCAAACGGCCAAAAGAGTTCTGACTTAACTGAACTTTCTAACTAAAGGAAAATAAGCACTTTCTAAAGACTATCGATGAAAAATATGCACTTCTAAGGGCTCTTAGAAATGGAAGGTCAAAATAAGCACTTTCTAAGTACCCTGAATTAGTGTCCACGCAGTGAGTTAAAATAAACTATCACTTTCTATTAGGCTGATATAAACTTGAGTTAATAAAAATACACATGACGAAGAAGTCTTTAAAAAACCAAACTAGAATTTATTCAAAAGATAACAAATAAATTTTAAGTTAAAATTAAAAGATTACAGTCTATGAAAGTAACTAATAACATATTAAAGTAAATTTAATAACTTGATCGCGAGAGATAGATTAAGCGGGTAAGTGATCAAACAAGCGAGAGCAGGAATTCTGGTACAACAGATTGCAGTTCCTTTTAAAGTAATCAAATATGTTGGCTTAGTAAATTTCAGAAAAGGAAGGTAAGGTTTTTCCTAACAATAAAAGGAAGTGTTTCTCTGCGTCTCTGTACGCAGTGTCTTGACAAATCTATGGCACTTACAATAATGAAATTTGCCGCATAGGTAGTCCTAATTTTTTGCAATTTTTGTGTCCATTGAACATTTAAAAATTAATTTATTAGTTTTTTCACCTTTTGTTCTTTTTTCCGGATTGTGACGCCCGCCTACCGCGAAAAAAGAAGGAACAGATTTTGTGATTTTTGATGGCTGACGTCACACGTTTTTTCGTCCTTAAACCTTTGGACCATGCCAAGTTTTCCGATTCTAGCGGGTTTCGATTTACGTTGTTGATAATAGCCGCTTCGAGGCCATCACTGTGGTGCCTGTGTGGAGTTCATTTGAACAGCAAACCAAATGGGAATACGTAGCAATCACCGGGGGTTAGCGAGCAGTGGTCATACTTGACACAACGAAAAGAACTGTCATGGGCAACGCCATGAAAGCCACGCAGTGGCTAGTTTGTGATAAAATTACGATAGTTTCATTGCCCATTGAGCATTCGATTCGACAAAAATTGCAGGAATTTTACAGAAAACAAAAACTTACCACTCTCGTATCCCAGGAAACACTCGAGAAAATTAACAGACTAGAAATATCAACATTAATTAAATAATTTGTTCCAAACCTAATTGTCTATAAGTATATAAACAATGCAAAACCAGATATTTATTGCACAAAGCATATTGCGTTATACAATTTCACAGCACTCCATCCCACCTTGAAACAAATTCACTTAATTTTGTGTTTTAATTCTTTCCTGGTGCACATTAAATATGCCTTAGTTTGGGATGGAAGTTTGAAGAGTGGGATGGCAAGCTCAAGTGTTGACCTCATCATCTGACTAAGGTTCAAAATGACAAGGTGCTGTTCTCAGATCCTTCCTTTCGGTATCGGTTTCTGCAATTTCGTGTCATACGTCGAGGACGTAGGTTCGTATGCGGAGAAGACAGCTTGAAACGTGAGTATCGCATGACACGAATAGAAGGGCATGACAAAGGTTAATTCTGTATTAAATCAGAATAAAATAGGAAGGTTCCATCTTAATAGACAGTGAAATTCGACATCGTGTCTTACCACTAGACATGTGCTGTTATTACAATAGCTGTTAAAATAACCGTTATCAGATTTTTAATATACTAACGAAACTCGATAAATGTGAAACTTAAAAGAACTAAACTTATTAAATTGAAAAGCCTTTTTGAAAATTTGGGGAAATCTATAAGTTGTAGTTACTAATAAATAATTCAAGCAACTTCTTCAGGGTGGCAACAAAATCCTTGAAAAAAAGTTCCCTGATTTTACAAATCCCTTAAGAAATGAAGGGATCCGTAATTGGTAATGGTAATTTTAGTTAACGTCGTACTAGAGCAACACAACGGGCCAGTGGCGTATATAGGAGGTTTATTTCGGGAGGGGCCAAATATTCTCTAAAGCAATTTAGTATACATCGTACAAATGTATTAATTTTGGGGGAAGCAAACATTCGAAAGCTATTTAGGACTTCAGGATATCAATTTTAATAAATGATAACAATTCAATATAATTCCAACAACCATTTGAAATTCTCAAATTGTTTAAAATTTATTTCTAAAAATAGGTAGTTATGTATTTTAAATAATGTCAGTGTATATAATAATGACTTAAAACCTGCATGGATATTAAAAGGAATAGGTCAGACATGGGCAAAAAAAAAGGACAGTTTAAATGTATTTTTAGAAATTGGGAATTATAATTTTAAAGATTATTTTTATAGTAAAATATAAATTTTTTTTAATTGGAAAAAAGTAACTTGTTTACTTATTTAAAATATTCTATAATCCGTTCTTATATACAGGGGGGGGGCACTCTTAAAGTTGATGGATAAGTAATTTACTTTTAATTACTATCTCAATAGAAATTCCTTTGCTTATGTATGAGTATCTGGATCTTAGTTTACTAATTATGACTGACAAAACCAAAACACCGAATAAAAATTAAATTTATTTTAATATTGATAACTTTTTTTTAATCCAAAACGTTTCAAATACAATTTTTTCCTTTCCAAACATTTTTGTTATTGAAAATATGCATATATAACTAATGGTTAAGAAATTAGTAAAGACATTATCAGTTAAGGTTAAGAGTGGACGCCCTGTAAAATGACAAAAATTGCTGAGAACTTTACAAAACAAAATCTGTATTCCTTGATGAACTGACAAACTTATCAAGAACTTCTTCGTCTGTTATTTTAATATCTCTGTGAATTGAAAGCAGCGCCAGTCCATATAGTCTCGTTTCTGAAGTCGTATTCCGCAAACTTGAGAAACTCCTTTCCGCGGTCGCAACAGAGACTGGAAGAACCGCTAATGCAAAACGCTCTTTCAGGGAATTGCAGAGATCATCAAGAAAAGGTATATAAACGGCTCTCCTATAATATTCTTCTGCTGTGCAGTAAAGGATGTTGCTCCTTACATTTTGAAAGCGGCAAGTTCTAGGAACTTCTTCTCTTATCTTTATTTTTTCAGTAAATTCCTTTATTTCACAGTACAGAGTCTTTTTTTCCAAATTTTCCAAAATTTTCATCGGCATCCGTCCTTATGTTTGATGCCAGTTCCAACACATTTGATGCATTCTCATAGCTTCCGAGAGGTCAATATTTTTTCTTGACAGTTTTTCTGATAAATTTTGGGTTATGGCGAGCATACTGCTCAAAACAAAAAGGTTGACGAGAAACTGAAATTGGGTTATTGAACTTATTAACCCATATGCCCTATAGGAGGAATTACTTCCCTCGTTTTCAAATTCAATGAGAGCAAGAATTATGGGTTCCATCAAATTTTTGAATACCAAACAGAATCATGTACTTCGACCTAGCCAGTTTCGCATAAAGAAATTAGTTTCTTTTTTTTTTCTGTTCAGGGCAGCATTTTAAAATCACTGACTTTAATATCGCCGTTCTTTTCGCCGATGAATGAAAGCACCCACAAACTTCTTTAATGACCCCCCACACACACACAGTTTCCTATAGAAGGAATATTACACGAATCAGAAAGGCATAAGTTTAGAGTACGAGAAGAACAATGTGTATATACAGCTATAATGGAAATTTTTCCTTAATACAAGCGTGTACTCCTCTAAATTACATTACCGCAGCTCAATCATATCCTTGCCCTCTCAACTTATTTAAATCAGGTCCTAAACTTGATAAGTTTTCTAACACAGTTTTAAGCTAAGGCTGCGCCTGTTACATCAAAGACAGGAACAAAAGCTAGGAAATCTTCTCTGATATTATTCAACTCATCAACGACGTATCGAACACAAAGAGAAAATTGTTCTATTTGGCTGATATCGGTGGTTTCATCAGCTAATACAGTATAAAAGGATGATTTACGAGTATTACATATTATTTTTGATTGAATTAATTGGCCGAGTGTATGAATCAGCTCATGTTGTGTAACTGAGCTCGTATACATACTCTTCCCGCTGCTGCTAGTGAGATGATCTATAAAGATTGATACATCCACTGTTGGCTCTATATCTCAGCAATGCTCGAAAATTTCCATCATTGCCTTCAGGTTTCTCCCAACTGATTCGCCCACTGTCAATATGACCTCTTAGTGCTATTTGTTGTCTCCCACAAAATCGTATTGTTTGAACTATCGGTATTATTTTCGTTCTAATATTAATTGCATCAGTTTTCTTTGGGTGTTAATTTGAACTATAACAGTTTAATTTTTTTTGTTAACCATAGCCTTAATATTTTCGGCTGTTAAAACTGATTTTTTGTGGTACGTGCAATTTTCATGATTATTGAATTCCTCTTTGGCTTTTTTCAAATTATCAAAAGGCTTTGTGTCTAAAGCCCCTGGTAATTGATTATCTCCTATTCGAACAGATTCAGATGAAAAAAATACACAGTACTTACAAAAAGATCCAAATTTTTCTTCGGAATATGTTAACCATTTGTAATCATCAAGCCATTTCAATTGAAAGGACCTCTTGTGGTTTGAATCTGACGTATTGGGAAATTTCTGTCCACTTTCAGGTTTCCAAATATTTTCAACAAAGGAAATTATTTCTTCATTTGTTAAAGATTTTAGAGAACTTTAATGATAATGATTCTCTATATCATAAATATTTTTCGTTACTAAGCTTACTTTGCCAATTTGTTTGTCATTGGATCTTGAAGAATCTTCAGTGGGGGGCTGCAGCTGATTGCGGTTCCATCAGTGTTATTTCGTCTTTTTATAAAGAAGTTTTGAATGGAGGATTGACTTTTCACCGATGCTCAAGGGGTTGTTTGTGAAGCTAGACATAGGATCTCTTATCTTGCAAAGTCGTAAAACTGTCAGGGGTGTCCATTGGATTCTGCGGGCAGCGGAGGGAGAAAATGTTCTCTGTTAAAGTTGCATTCTCACAACCATGTGGTCACAGCACATCTTTCATCAACCATCATAAATTTTGGTGATATCTGTGTCCAGCCCACTGTGTTTTCTTTACTCGGGAACGGAAATATCTTCTCTGTCCAATTTTAAATGTGTCCAAATAATAAAATTTTTTAAGAAAATTGTTTCCGCCAGAAATACAATTTAGATTTCAAAAATTCAAAATAAAAAGTTATCATGATTGAACCTAGTCAACATTTCGGGAGGGGCCAGGGCCCCCTCCCTTATATACGCCCCTGCAACGGGCTATTGACGACGGTCCGGGATCAGTCCCTTAAGGGAAAGATCCGAGGACAACACCTCGTAATTTTGAACCACGGTCAGATGACGAAGCAACACCTGAGCTGGCACCCCACTCTCCAAACTTCCACGCCAACCCAACGTGAGGACTTTCGGCCACGACAGATTTAAGGTGCACCAGCCGCCTCTACACCATACGTTTACAAACATCCATGCCCGGACCCGGATTCGAACCAGGAACCTTCCGATCTAGAGGCTAACACCTTAACCACTATACCGGTTGGTCGGCTGGATCCGTAATTGGTATCGCGACATATAGTACCCACACAGCAATATTTCAAATATTTAGAGTCCGATGGGGCAAAAGGATCATTCTCCACAAATATTTTGTACTTTTTGTCATCAGATATTTTAATTGTTTTTGTAAGGGTTGGAGCCCTTAATTCAACTCTAACAATAGCAATTGAAAAAATTGGGGGAAAAAATAAAAATATTTCGATTATGAACTTTTTTACACCTGTCCCTACATTGTCTTCTATACATCAAAATCAAATACCAATATACATAAAAAATTGGTACAGCTTCAGTCTACGTTTACAGCGATGGCAATGATCTTGGCGCACTTCTAGTAACGATTTAAGGCAACCCGTCTGTGTTTCGATTATGGTTTCCATGGCGACCTCGGCAAGCGGATAGTTACACCTTTAGGCCCTGTGCACACATCCAACTTTTCAACGTGCGGCGCCGCTGCTGCAACGCAAGTGCGGTCTGAGATACATAAGATCCCATGGAGTAGTGCACACATGCCTCCGTAGCCGCTGCGGCGATGTACGTCCCTTTTGCGTGCAATTAGTACCACAGTTCCCCATTGCGCAGCAGCTCGCCGCACACGCTTCTCCGACCTGAAGTACCTTGTTTTCATAAATAAATGGAATATAAATAATAATTAATAAATGGTTGTATCCAGAAACGTCTATTTTGTTTCAAAACATACTTTTTTTGCACCAAGTGAGCGAAATAAGCACGTTTTCTTCGATAGAATATTTATCGCAAATGGCGCGAAATGAGTACTTGCGTCATTTCACGGTTATATGTACATAGTTGAGCTTCGGTGCCGCACGTTAAAAAATTGGATGTGTGCACCGGGCCTTAGACTACGGCCGGTACAGCAGTTTTACCATGATCGAGCCAGGGAAGAATTTAGACAATGGCCAGTACATCAGTTGTACCTTAAAAGTTATAAGAATCGCGCCAATAAATTAGTTACATTACGGCCGTTACAGCAATTGTGCATTCAAATTTATAAGAATCGCGCTTGTTATATCTATAGTCGTAGTCAAAAGGTTAAGTTTTCATTTTGAATCTACACTGCTGGCCACCGTAAATGCAACACCCTGAAGGAAGCATGCAAATAATATGAAATTTACAACATGCATTAGCGGAGGTGAGATATGCAAATGATTAGAATTTCAGCGCAGACGCACATCACGCGCGCCACTTCAAAGCGCTATTTAAGACTTGGAGATTTCGACGATTTTAAGTACGGCAATTGTGTTTATTTTGTGGTAAAAAAAAAAAAAAAAACGATCAATTATGCCTTGTAGAAAACAGCGATCATCTTTTGATCAAGTATCCGAGTTCAACAGAGGAAGCATAGTGGCCTACCGAGATTGTGGATTATCTCTCAGGGAAATCGGTAGTCGTGTTGGACGAAACCAAACAACTGTTATACGGATATGTGATCGTTGGATGCAGGAGGGTACGACGGACCGACGTGTTCGATCGCATCCACCTCAGTGCACCACTTCACGTGATGACAGGCATATTGTGCGTATGGCAGTGACGGATCGCTCAGCCACATCACGAACAAAAGCACAGCACATTCAGTCTGTAACGCATCATCCAGTGTCTGCGCGTACCATTCGACGCCGTTTACAGCAGAGTGGTCTGTCCGCAAGACGTCCATTGCTTCGTCTACTATTGAAGCAAAACCACAGACGTTTCCGCAGCCAATGGTGCGATGAAAGAAGGATGTGGATGCAGAATGGAATGAAATTGTCTTTACTGACGAGTCACGCTTCTGTCTGCAACACCATGATGGTCGGATTCGAGTCTGGAGACACCGTGGAGAGAGGATGCTGAACAGCTGCGTTATGCACCGCCACACTGGTCCTGCACCGGGTATTATGGTATGGGGCGGTATTGGATATCCCTCTCGCACTCCTCTAGTACGCATTGCCGGTACTTTAAACAGCCGGTGCTACATCTCCGAGGTGTTGGAGCCAGTTGTCCTTCCTTACCTTCAGGGCTTGCCCACAGCCATATTTCAACAGGATAATGCGCGAGGACACGTGGCAAGCATTGTTCAAGGGTTCTTCGTCAATCGTCAGATCGAATTGCTTCCCTGGCCAGCTCGCTCTCCGGATCTTTCGCCGATAGAAAAGATGTGGTCCATGGTTGCTCAACGATTGACCCAGATTACATCCCCAGCTGCCACACCAGATCAACTTCGGCAACGTGTGGAAGCTGCTTGGTCTGCTGTACCCCAAGAACACATCCAAAGTCTCTTTGAATCAATGCCGAGGCGTGTGGCAGCGGTGATCTCCAATGGCGGCTACTCTGGCTACTGATTTTGGCAGGAACCACATTTCACAGAAATTTTGTTGTGATATCTCTTGTATTTCTTGGTGTTGCAATTTGGGTGGCCAGCAGTGTAATATTATAAATGGAAGTGTTTGCCACTCTCTCTGTTTGTTTCCTGCACACTAAGTCATGACGAATCTATGGCACTTACAGCACAGGTAGTTCAAATGTTTTGCAATTTTTGGGTAACAGCGAATTTTAAAATTCAATCTAGAACATTTTAAAATGAATTTAATTATTATTGCTTGAACAGCATAGAAGATCGCAAATTCTAAATTTATTAGTTTTGATTCCGTTTTCATTTTGCGCGGAGGAATGATTTTCCAGCAGACGATAAAAACCAAATAAAATTTTATCTGGAGTTATTTAGTTCTTTTTTTGTAAAATCGAGATCGTTAAAGATAGATTAAAAATTTCAACGGATTTGAAATTTGTGGAAAATTTGACACCAGATAGATACTTTATACGTTTGATTTTCTTTCAATAAATAATTTTTCAATTACACATATATATATTCACAAGAGATTGTGACGTCACGCCGGATTCCTATTTGGTTTGCGAAGGCACTGGCAACTCCGTTATGACCTGTTACCCAATTTGCGAAGCAAATCATAGTTCATAATATCAGGCATGAGAATGCAAAATTTCAAAAAAGAGGAAAATTTATTGACGCCGCCAGATTGAAAACTCCTCCTTTTTTTAGCTTGATGCTTATACGTACGAAACTAACATGGTTTGTTGTTGGGGGCAGACCCCCTAGTAAGTCTGACGATGTTAAAATTTTTACAATGCGATACATCGGCATTCTAACATCACGATATATCGTTAGCCGCAGCTCGATCCAACATCTACAGAACTGGAGACGGGTTAATGACCTCGTAGGCATTCAGATCCTCAATAACCTTAAAATTATTACAAAGCGTAGGGAGGTTCACTTTCAGTGGATCCCCTCCCACGTCGACGTCCCTGGCAACGAAGTTGCGGATATCTTGGCAAAAAATGGCTGTTCTGCAACGGCAACTACAGACTATGATCTAACTTTTCAAGAGATTTTCTCCATGGCGAAAAATAGTGACCGGCAGGTTTGGCTCACCCCACTTATCAGTGGGCACCTAAGATGCATGACACTCGATTCTGGCCGCAGGGTCTTCCCAACATGTACCAAGTGCCAACTGTTGCCGGCTTCCCCCGAACATATCCTCGATTGCTTGGGGCTCACTTTAGCGGATGTTCTTGATTGCCCACTCCTGGTGCTTGACTTTGCTAGAGTTCATGGTCTCATGGATTTGATCTAGCTGCTGCTAGATCCAGAAGGATTAGACACAACAACAACGATATATCGTGATGTTAACCATGCATTTTATACATAGTAAAAGCAAAACCTTGTTCCACATCACCATATATATAATTTTTTTAAGTTCTTTTTTTCCTTTGCTATAGAAAATCGTGGTAGGAAAAAATTAACAAATAAAGATCTGCATTGTGTATTTAAGAAATAATCTGGTGTAAAATTTTCCGCAGATTTCAAATCCGTTGAAGATATATTCAATTAAAAAATTATTAGTTTAAAGAAAATCATATTTTAGGTAACAATCTAAACTAAAATTTTCCGCAGATTTCACATTCATTGAAATTTTTACTCCATTTCTAACGGTCTAGGAGAAAGAAAAAGAACTCACCACAGTTAAAAGATTTATCGACTGGCTGGAAAATCATTCCTTCAAGCAAAATCAAAGCGGAAAAGAAAAAAAAATTTATCCACGTTCTGTCGGATGAAATAAACTTGGCATGGTTCCAAGGTCTGACTGCAAGGTCACGTGGGTGGGAAAAGTCCTCCACGTTTGAAGAACCAGGTAGGCATCGAAAAGCAAAGTACCATAGTGGAAAATTCTACATGCGCTTAAATAAACATAGGAATTGTGTCGATCTAAACCAAAACTAAGACCTAAATTTTCCCCCAATGATGCTAAAAAACACGAAATTTCTGCTGAAAATACTGATTAGGCAACTCAGATATCAAAAATGCGCTAAGACAGCTTCGAAATCGTTGGCGCTGAGCAACAACATCGTGACACCGGAAAACAGCGAGATCGGGGGAAATCGCGATGTCACGATGACCGCGAGATCTGCGGCAGCTAAAGGTACGGTTTCATAAGAAAGCGGAGCCGTTATCTAGCTGTGGATGACGTCACTAAAACGTTGTTTATACAAACAGATGGCGTTGGTTTCCTAGGGAGCGTTGTTTGTGTGCGTAACGAAAATTAGCGGAGCCGCCATTTGCATGACGATCGTCAAAGTGGTCTCAAACAGTTGGGGAACGTTTTTTCTCTTGTAGCGGCAGCATTTCATTTCCCGCGCAAAGCAATTCGAGCGGAGGGAAGCAAAATATACAAAAAATTTTGATTAGCATTGTTTCGATTTTTTTTAAAATCAGGATCGTTAAAGATAGATTGAAAATTTTAACAATTTGAAATCGGCGGAAAATTATCAGTAGCAAATTATCATATCAGTACCTTTATTGTGATTTTCTTTAAATAAATAACTCATTATTTTACAAATGTTAAATAATTTAAACAGAAATCTGGTTTTGGTATCGACCCGGCGTAGAATTTTACGCTGATTTGAAATACGTTGAAATTTTCACTCTATCTTCAACGATCCCGAAGCTAGAAACTTGGACTAGAGAATAAAAAAGCTATGTTTTGTTTACCACGCCAGCCGTCTGTATTGCCCAATTCTCTGCCGTATTTTATCCGTCTAAGTTGACACCTATGTTCTGTTAAGACGGCCGCCTAGTTATGCCTGCGGCATCATGACGTATCACATCTGCTAGATAACGGCTCCGCTTTCATAGGAAACAGTAGCTTTAAGGATGGCTGTGTAAGATCGGAAAAAATCGCGATGTCACCATGACCGCGAGACTTCCGCTAGCTAAGGGATGGCTGTGTGAAATCGAAAAAAATCGCGATGTGGCGATACATCGCTATCATGAAAATCGCGAAACCGATGTCGACCCCACACCGGTTTTTCACGATGTATCGATACATGGACCAGGCCTACCCCTTAGTACATAAAAACGTCACTAGGACATCCGATTCTTCAAAGCTTGTAATATACTCTCTTTTACTAGAAACACTAATGACATCATATTCTGAAAAACGGCCAAAATCACGTTAGAAACCGCGAAAAATTGCTTAAAAAAAAAAAAAAAAAAAAAAAGCGGAAATCTGGAAGATTCTTATGCCCTAGCCTGCATCGACGCGATTTCAGGAGTGAACCATATATGACGCGAAGTTGCGGATTTTCGATTCGATGCTTTAGCGGAGAAATTCCGGAGCACTTGGCAACTCTGAATATATAAAAACGTCTCTAGAACATTCGGTTTTCAAAGCTTGAAATATACTCTCATTGGCTAGAAACACTGTTGATGTCATATTCTTAAAAACGACCAAAATCACATTAAAAAAAAACAGCGGAAAATTACTGAAAAGCTGAAAAAACATGGAAAAAACACAAAAAGCGGAAATCCGCGGAAACGCGGAAGATTCTCATGCCTGATAATATACATCATTAAATTCGAAGGGAATTCATTCCAATAGGCTACAAATTTCCTTTAGGTTAGCGAATCAATTCATCACCACGGGCAACGCCATGATGGCTGTTATCCAATAGGCTACGAACTCATATTTGGTTTGTTTTTCAAACCGTAGCAATCATCCTGGGTTAGCGAGCAGGGGCCACTCCTGACCCCACGAAAAGAACTGTCAAGGGCAACACCGTGTTGGCCCTCACAATGGCTAGTATTCTTTAAAGTTCTTTCAAAATTCGTTAAACTGTCGGTTGATTTCATTGGTTCATCTGAAAGAATTCCTTCCTTGGCGAATTTAGAAGTGCGCCAAGGCAGTTACACCGCTATAAACGTAGACTGAAACTTTACCAAAACATTCTACAAAGATGTAATTGCAAGCAAATAAAACATCATTAGTTACACAAATTTCAAATTGTATACCACAAGTTGTATCGCTGGCCTCACGGTGACGAGACGTTCCGCCGCGAAAACCATGGTGGTGGATTTCGAGGAGTTCGAAAATTACGACGCCAGTGTTCTTTATTCAAATTTCAATTTCGAAGAATATGATTTACTCGATTCTCAAAAGTACTTGCAATCGCGCATCTCTAAATAGGCCAAACGACAATAGTTACCATTTTTATCAAAATTTTAAAAATTCCCTGATTTTTTGTTAAATTTTTTCTTGAGAACTCCCTGACATTTCCAGAATAAAAAAAGTTCCCTGAGAACTTCCTGATTTCCCGGTTCTGTTACCACCCTGTTCTTAAAGGGGATATTAAAGTCAGTTTCTAAAACAATGAAATCATGTCAAGCCTGGATGCAAACAAAAGTTTTATTAAATAGGTAAAAAGAAATCACATCCTTAGAAAATCATAATGAAGATGATATTTTAAGTACTTAAATATCAAGCATAGTTATAAAAAGATCTACCATGTATTTTCCTCCCTTATATACAAACTCTTTGCTCCATACATATAAGCCACTTAATTTGCATAGATAAATTCCATAAAAATGCTGTATATACATGTTTGGTAAAATACAAGACAGAAGTGGTTCTTCGAACCGTTCATTTTTTGTCAAACTATCATGCACTAAGATAAAGTTAAAAAACATTCTGAAGCGCAATAAGCTGCACACTACCAAATTGGATGGAGGGATTACTAAGAAAATTATAACATCAAATGATATGCAAGTTTCAAGGTAATTTTCATCTCCCAGAAAAAGGAACATGCTATGAATAAGAAAGTAGACGCAAATGGCGATGCATCCTAAAGCTCATTTGGATTTGCAAAGGAATGTCCGAATGAAGAACTGGTGCCCATCTCTCCTTGAGCCTTCAGTGCAGCAAGGGCCCTTTTGGCAGCAGATTTCTTTGCAACTTTTTTATTTGGACCAATTCCATGAAACCTCCGTCCACATGGCAACACAACCTCGATGTATGTTTTGTCCTCCTTTTGAATGGCCTCACTGAAATCCAAAATACACAATGCATGACATAATCATTTGACTATTAAAAAAAGTTATAACATTTTTTTCCCACAAATAAGTACTTTTTGCAAGTTAAATATTAATGAGAAGTAGGAATTTTGTTGCAAGTTACTTTTATTTTCTTATAGTGAGGACTTGTTTTAGAGGGAAAAATAATTTAAGATAACTTAAGAAATTTTATTCACCAAGTGTCTGATACTTAATCAATTTTAAACAAAACTTTATAGTACTGTGTTTGTGGGATTTGGTGTAAAGATGTATGGAATATGTAAACGGTCATGGACTAAAACTGAACCACTCGACAACCCCCGATGGGAAAACATTGCTTAAGCATGGCATTTATCGTGCTGTTCTATTTACTCTATCACGTGATTAACTTGGCTAATACATATAGCATGTTTGAATCATTCATACATTTCCTAGTAGATTAATATAATTCATTATAAATATTATTGTATACAATAAATCAAATCCATCTAGAAACTACACCGACTTGCACGTCTTGTGTTCAACAAATTAAATCAAATAAATCTGACTTTTTAAAAACTAAATTTTCATAATCTGCTTATTACCAATCTAACTACAAATTATTCACTTTTTATAACTTCCCGAGGGAACACTTCTAAATTTCTTCAGAAGCATATGACATCAAATGTTTATAAAATATATTAAAAATAGTGTTACAGTAGAACCTCATTACAACGGAATAATAAGAGCCGAAGGTCGTCCGTTTCAATGAAAGTCCAGTTTAAAACATATAATTTCAGGGCTCCTAACAGGTTTCAAGGTCCAAAAAGGTGACAAATTAAACCAAAAAGGTGACAAAAAGTGACTATTCAAGTAGAAAAAGGTGACTAATCAAGTAGAAAAAGGTGACTAATCGAGCAAAAAAAAAAGTAACAAATAACAATAATGCTAAACATATTCTAGTATAAAGATAAAAAATAAAAAGATCCTCCCAAGCTACCCCTATCTTTTCTTTTTCTTTCTTTGGAAGGATATTTTTATTTTCTTCATTTAAAATTACATCATTTTAAAATATTAACATAATTTTTTTTTAAATCGGAATTATGATTTTTTAATTTGTTTATTTTTGACACAGCTTGAAGAATTTCTTCCTTTTCTTTGAAAAATTATGTCTTAATTTTTTTTGTTGTAAAAGACTAAAATTAATTTTGTCTTTTTCTTCTCAATAGAAGAATGTGCATTTTTTTTAAAGTCTGTCTTTGCTGACCAGCATCATCTGAGACTTTAGCCGTTCCTTCAATCATTGCCTGAACAAGTGCTGCTTCCTTTAATAATTTTGAAGCACTATCCAACGGCTCATCCTCTTCCTTATGCATAATTTTAAATTCTTCTTCTTCTATCACCATTCTTTTCTTTGCCAGCTGCTTTAAATTTTTTTCTCTGCTTCCAGTTTATATTTTTATTCCCAGTCCTTTTCTAAATTTTCTTGTGCCTTACGTATAATATCTCTCTTTATTAAAAAAAAAGTTTCCGCCGCCGCAGGATTGAAAACTGTGCTGTTTAGCTCGATTCTTAGACGGTTTCCCTAGAAAGTTCGGATCAGAAAAATATGAAATTAACATTGTTTGTTCTTTATTGTATTCCCTGGACAATAATTAAGATTTTTTTCCGATGCGGCTATTAGTTTAGGGTTTATTAAGTATCAAAATTGAAGAAGCGAAATTTCTTCCGCGAGTGAGCAAAACACATACAAATTTTCAGTCTTAAGCCGTGAGTTATTTTTTTAAAAAGTGCATCTCAACGTAAATTTTTGCAGCTTGTTGAGTATTTTTTAAAAGTGATATCTATATCTTATTACTATTAGTTTTTAATTTTGAAGATATCGCAGTATACCTCAGAATGTACTCTTTCTTACAGTACAATTATTTCTAAAATTGGTTCATAAATAAATTCGATGCAATCAAAAGTTAGTCACAAATTTCATATTTTTTAGTTCGCAGAGAAGGTTTCGCAGTTAGGTGTGGGTATTATTTTTGACTATCGGGTTTGCCACTCTGCTCTCAGACTCGCTTTTTTCACTCTGCTCTCAGACGGTTTACGGACAAAGTACAGATTGTAAAGTTAGGAGATTAACACGGTTTACTTAAAATTGTACAGGAAAAAAGATGTAGAAGGTTTTTTTTACTGATGCGGCTATTAGTTTAGGGTGCAATAATTGTAAAGTAAAAAAAAAAAATGAAATCACTTGCTAAAGGAGTATTGGTTTGCGAAGCAGACCAAACGGGACTACGAAGCAATCCCCGAGGGTGGTCAAGCATAACCGAAGAGGGGGCAAAGCCCTCGCTGTGACGTCACGGACCGGAAAGTCAACTCAGGATTATACGAATTATTAATTATATGAATTATTAATTACAAGATTATACTAATTATTTCTTTTCCATGCATCAAAGCGGTATCCGGAGTGAACCAATGATTATGCGGAGTTGCAGACTTTCGATTCTTCAGTGTAGAAACTCTGGAAGTTTCGGAGCACTTGGCAACTCTGCTAATGTCTCGCAGTCTGAAGAAATGGTTCCAGTAAACATCAATATGCTTCATTCTAAATCCTTATTCCTCAAATTATCTTGAGTAATTTCCACTCATCCAGTAGTATGTCTGTTGGGACATCCCATAGCATTGCTCTAACAAATTCTAATACTTGTCGAACACTCTCGCTACTGAGTCTCTCAAGAGGACCAAGACAGGATAAACTTTTAAGGAGAGATGAACTGAAGGAGGACTTCTTCAAAAGATATTTAACACTGGCACTGTAATGATTCTGAGCCCTTAGAAAAAATAAATTCCTTTCCTTCTCTTTCACACACATTCTGTAACTATCTAGAAATTTGATCTCCAATCACAATATCTTCCAATTTAGCCATTTTCAAACCTCGAATAAATTCCTCTTTGTAGATCCTACCCAAAATTGTTCTTGTCAACAATTCAAGTTGAGAATGCAGGGTTTAAGTTTTAGAGGTTCCTTTTTCTGAAGAAATATTCGGTCACACGATTAAATATACTTGTACTTGATATGACAAATATCACTTCAGCCTTCATAGTTTCTCTTAATGAAAGTAAATGAACAATATTTTTATTGCCTGATCTTTGTATCATGTTTGGCTTCTTTATTGGAATATAGTCAAGGAAATACTTTCGCACTGCAATCCACTGTTCAAGTAACCTTTCAGCAGCTGGCTTTAGGCTTAGCCACCTGCTTGAACAATACTTTATGAAATGGTGAGTGGGAAGTTTCAAGTCTTCTTGAATTTGTTTGTATGTTGACCAACGCTTTAGGCCACTGATTAAAAAATCTGTGAATAGTTAAAACTAGTTCAGACACATCTTCCACAAACTCTTTTAGACCTTTAAGAAAAGCCTTATGTATTGTGTGAATATTACATGTCCCAATGTTAATTAGTTCTTTTTTTCGGGTAGAAAGTAATGAGTCATTAATAGTTTCTGACTTTCACTAAAAAAACTCAAGAATTTGTAATAATTAACTTCCGATGATAACAGAGAATGATTTTCAATACGTTTGCAACGCTCTTTTAATATTTAACCCTTTGGATACAGAGACGGACGAAATTTTTGCAATCTCTGGTTACGGAGGGGTTTGGAATCTTTCAGATCTCAAGCTCCTGAAGAAACGGCTGAAGTCCATTAAGATTTCCATGCCCTCATTTCTGTGCCACAAAGAGAGCAGCGTGTGAATAGCCTCCGCTCCGTAGACAGGAACGTCGGGGTTCTCGATGGGGAGCTTCGAGCGCTTAGAATGTGTGAGAGGTTGATGATGTATACAATTAAAAACTTGGCCGAGGATACCTTCGAGTGTAAATTATCATACATATAGAAGGTTCCACCGTCCTTTCAGAGTTTACCCTAACGTATCTGTTGATTTAGATTAGCCACAAGAGGACGCCACGTGATGAACATTCTTATTATGCATTTATTTACTATGATAATATGAGTGAGTGCGAACTCTCCGTGGATTTAATTTTATAACGCGCTCAACTAGTGCTAGTGTTTGCAAACATTGTTGCATTTTGATATATTTGTTATGCAGCGCACGTGACGATACTGTGAATGTATTTTTTAATCATGAAAACTGTAACCATTATATCATTACAAATTAGAATTCCGTCTACGCACAAAAAGGTCGCCTGCGCATGTTTGTCTTATACTTTATACTTTAAACAAAGAATCGCATTAACTCGAAACTAGTGTTCTGTCTTTATTTCGTCCACTGATGATAGCTCTTGGGGAACAAGGTGAGTCAACCTTTAATCTTTGTAGTCACCTAATTCGTATAAATTCAATGCTCTAAATCTCATATCCGTAAATCTGTATACTTAAACTTTCATTTGGTCCGTCGAGCCGGAGTTCCGCCGTGGAATTATGGCACCTAAAAATGCGAAAACTACGCAGAATTTTGAAATTCTGTGTAAAGAAATTGACAGAATTGGGGAGAAGATCCAACGATGTCAAATAACTGAGCAAAGTATGGTACAGGCGCTAAAAACTAAAGTCAATTCATTCGATACTCGGCTATCCAATTCATTTTCGGAGTTGTCTTCGAAGGACACAGATGATTATTTGGATACGTATCTTAATTATCAGGACATACTTCTAAATTTATCCGTTGATTTGGAAAATAAAACTGTCAATGATAAACATGAACAAGTCTCAACAGTGGGAAGTGGCAATAATGTTCAAAATTCAGCTAATAAGTCTAAAACAAAACTGCCTAAATTGGAACTTCCACATTTTTCCGGTGAACTGGAACAGTGGATTACCTTTAGGGAGTTATTTCAAACCTCTGTTCTCGACAACACCGAGTTGTCGGACATCGAGAAATTACAATACCTGTTTGCATCTACACGTGGCAATGCTGCAAAATTAATTCGCGGATTTCAAATGCAATCAGGGAATTTGAGGCATTGCTGGGAGATATTATGCGATAGGTATGAAGACAAAATTCAATTGGCATTTGTCCACATAAATAAAATTTTTGGCATGAAAATTAACAAAGCCAATAACACTAAAGCTTTGTTGGATGTTTTAGACAATTGCAACGAAGCAGTTCGAAATCTGCAAACCATAGGGTTAAAATCAGATTCTTTGAGTGAGTTAATCATCATTTCTCACATCTTAACGAAAATCGACGACGCAGTTAAACAGCGATGGCATTTGACCTTGAGGAAGGACATTTATCCCGATCTCGAATCGTTCCGAACCTTTTTGGAGTGTGAAGCTCGTTCTGTTTCTTCTTTTTCTGCGTTGCCTAGTGGGGGGAGTGAAAGGCCAGGGAGAAACGCTAATGTCAACAGGTTCGGGGGGAGTAAAAAACCGGAAAGGAGCAGTTCGTTTGCTAGACCGCTAGTAGCGAGTGCGGTCGCTGTAAATTGGAAAGCTTGCGTTCTTTGTGGGGACAATAACATCCATCCTCTTTATAAGTGTACATGTTTCAATCGCATGTCCGTAACTGATCGGTGGAAAGTTGTAGAAACGAATAAACTCTGTGCAAATTGCCTGCGTGGGCACACTGATCCCTGTCGGATAAAAAGTGGGTGTAAAAATTGTTCTTCGAATGAACATCATACCTTATTGCACATTTATAGAGTAGGAAATTCTGAAGTAAACAACGCGATTGCCCCTCCGGAACATCCATCATCATCCATTTCTACAACACTCCAATGCCAATCACATATACAAACAAGTAATGTTTTATTATCCACCGCACAAATAAAAATAAAATCAAAAACTGGGGAATTTTTGCAATTTAATGCTTTAATTGATGGAGCTAGCCAAAATTCTCTCTTGACTCGTGAATGTGCGGAGCGCTTACAAGTACCCTTGCGGGAAACTACACATCGCTTAATGGGAATTAATGGGGTCACGGCGGAAACATCGTTCCACATCACCAACGTTGTTTTTTCTCCTCACTTCTCGTCAGATTCTTTTCACCTTGAAGTATTAGTAGTAAGCAAAGTGACTCCACCTCTCCCTAACTTCTATATTCAGAAACGTAAATGGACACATTTATATGGACTCATACTAGCCGATCCAGACTATACAAGTCAAAAACCGATAGATATTCTTCTGGGAGCAGACATTTTCCCTCTGCTACTAAACGGCTCTCCAATTGTTGGACAAAGTGGTTCACCAGTTGCTATTCCTACAAAATTAGGACATTTACTCACCGGAAAAATAAACTCTGCCGTACACTCGAACATTTCTATCGGCTGTCTTTCTGTTAATGCCAGTATTGATAGCACACTGCAAAAATTCTGGCAAATTGAATCGATTCCGTGTGAAGAACTGGTAAATAATGAAGAAATTCAGTGTGAAGATCTTTACACAAATTCATTACAACGAAATAGTGAGGGAAGATACATAGTAAAACTCCCTTTTCGTAATGACAGAGACTTAGGTGAAAGTCGATCGAAAGCTCTCAACCGTTTTCTTTCATTAGAGAATAAACTTGCTAAAAAGCCAGATTTAAAACTCAAATATAGTGAGTTCATGAATGAATATCTAGCCCTAGGGCATATGTCACCTCTACCTCCTTCCACCTTGGAGATAGATCAGAACCACTATTATCTTCCTCACCATTGTGTTGAAAATCTTCATTCAACCACAACTGCTCTTCGCGTTGTTTTTGATGGGTCGAGTAAAACATCCAATGGGCATGCAGTTAACAACGACCTTCTACTGAAAGGTCGTAAATTACAAACCGAAATATTTGACAATTTAATTCACTTTAGAAGTTATAAAGTTGCAGTGTCTGCAGACATATGTAAAATGTACCGTCAAATCCTCATTGCGGAAGAAGACCGCGCGTTCCAAAGAATATTTTGGAGACAAAACCCGTCCGATCCATTGATTACCTACGAACTAAACACTATAACTTATGGAATGTCTTCTTCGCCTTTCCTCGCACTTCGTACGTTGCAACAATTGTGCAAAGACGAACAAGACAACTTTCCGAACGCCTCTAAAATTGCTGAAAATCATTTCTACGTTGATGATCTTTTAGCAGGTGCAGACACCGTAGAAGCCGCAAAATCCTTAATCGATGAAATGCTACGTTTCATGAATGCAGGATGTTTACCTCTTCGGAAATGGTCATCTAGTCATGAAGAGGTACTAAGCGAATTGCCTTATTCGTTAAAAGCCAAAAGCCTTAACCAATCGTTCAGTGATGCTGAAGAGTCTTCACAAAAAATCTTGGGACTCGTTTGGAATCTTCCAACCGATTCGCTGCAAGTTCGGACTGTGGAAGAGCCAACCGTCTCCACCAAACGTGAACTGTTATCGGTCATAGCGCGTAGTTTTGATCCTCTGGGACTAATGGCACCTGCCATATTGCTTCTGAAGATTATGCTTCAGGACTTGTGGAAGTCAAAATTGGCTTGGGACGATCCCGTTCCACCAGACATTCTAGAACGGTGGAATAAATTCCAAGCAGAAATGCATCACTTTAAACAAATTAAAGTTCCTCGCTACATACATACTTCAGAGGATTGTACTCTTGAACTTCATGGCTTTTGCGACGCTTCTCTTAAAGCTTATGCTTCAGTAGTTTATTTAAAGGTCATTTCTGAGTCGACACATGTATCCTTACTCGCAGCAAAAACAAGAGTTGCGCCTGTTAAACCAGTAACTCTACCCCGGCTGGAGCTTCAGGGTTGTTTACTGCTAGCCGAGCTAATTTCAACAATTCTAAAAGTAATCCCAGTTCCAAACCCACAAATATTCCTTTGGTGCGACTCAACAATCGCATTGAGTTGGATCACAAACCCTCCGTCTTCAGGAAATCAGTTTGTACAGCATCGAGTGGGAAAAATACTTTCCCTGACGTCATTAACTTCTTGGAACCACATTCCTGGCAAAGAAAACCCAGCAGACTGTGCTAGTCGAGGACTTTATCCTTCACAGTTGTTGGCTCATTTAGAGTGGTTCACTGGTCCAAACTGGATTGTTGTCAACAATAAATACGTAGCTCTCACTTCTTTTGAACTCTCTACTTCTTCAGTACTTATTCGGGACGAGAATAAGGATTTGGTTCCACAAACAGTTAAAGAATCACCTCCAATCTCTCATGCTATCTTGAAGTATTCTTCATACACAACATTATTACGTGTCACAGCCTGGATCTTACGTTTCATTCACAACCTCAAATCTAGAAATAAGCTTAAAGGTACTCTTCAAACTTCTGAACTGACCGGTGCACGAACGGCTATTCTAAAAATTGTACAGCAAGAAGAATTCGCTTCCGACCTTAAGCGTATAGCAAAAAATAAACCTCTCCCTAAATCCAGCAAACTACTGTCTTTAAATGTCTTTCTTGACGAAGTAGGACTTCTTCGCGTTGGAGGACGTTTATCACATCATCAGACATTAGCATTCGATCATAAATTTCCTATTCTACTTCCTAAGAGACACCCAATTACTGCCTTAGTGATTCGACATTTCCATCTTACAAGTCTTCATTCGGGACCCGAACTTGTCTTATCGTTGATCCGTCAAATCTTCTGGATTCCGGATGGCAAATCCACAGTACGCAGTGTAGGGCGCAGTTGCATCACATGCTTTAAATCATTGGCCAGGCCAGTATACCAAAAGATGGGTGATTTACCTATTGCAAGAATCATGCAGTCACGCCCCTTCGACAAAGTTGGAATTGATTTCGCTGGTCCAATTAGTACAAAATGCCAGCACCAGCGAAAAGCGACAACATTCAAGACATACATTTGCCTTTTCATATGTATGTGTACCCGTGCCGTACATCTGGAAGCCGTCTCCAGTCTCTCTACTGACTCGTTCTTGGCTGCATTGAGACGATTCGTCGCACGTCGAGGATTTCCCTCGGAAATATTCTCAGACAATGGTACTAATTTCCGCGGTGCGTCTGCCTATCTAAAAGCACTTTTTAAACTCACAAAAGAGCAATCCGTCCAGAACTTCTCATCGGAAAGAAACATTCATTGGCATTTTATTCCACCCTATGCCCCTAACCAAGGTGGGTTATGGGAAGCTTCAATTAAACTTGCTAAGCGGCATCTCACAAAAACTTGTCAAGGCACACTTCTCAATTTCGAGGAATTCTCTACAGTGTTATGTCAAATAGAGGCTTGCATAAACTCAAGGCCTCTGGTACCTTTATCCTCGGCAACTACTGATCTTCGTGCACTTACACCTGGACACTTCCTAATCGGAGTTCCCCTTCTGGAACTTCCAGAAAACACTGACAGTTCTACAAACACTAATCGAAAAATTCTAAGTCTCTCTTGCAGATGGAGACTCTTATTGCAGGTTAAGGAATCCTTCTGGCGCCGCTGGACACGAGACCTCCTGCATACACTCCAGCTTCGTCAAAAGTGGAATTCAACGAAACAACCTCTGCAAATTGGAGACATGGTTCTTCTTCAAGAGGCAAATTCTGCTCCTTGTTCCTGGACTCTTGGTCGCGTAACCAACATCTTCCCGGGCAAAGATCAGATCACCAGGGTAGCCAGCGTGCGGACCAGGGATGGAGAAAAGCTTCGTGCTCAGAATCGACTGGTGGTCCTTCCTCTCCCCTCATGCCGGCCCTCGCAGGATGTTGATTTAGATTAGCCACAAGAGGACGCCACGTGATGAACATTCTTATTATGCATTTATTTACTATGATAATATGAGTGAGTGCGAACTCTCCATGGATTTAATTTTATAACGCGCTCAACTAGTGCTAGTGTTTGCAAACATTGTTGCATTTTGATATATTTGTTATGCAGCGCACGTGACGATACTGTGAATGTATTTTTTAATCATGAAAACTGTAACCATTATATCATTACAAATTAGAATTCCGTCTACGCACAAAAAGGTCGCCTGCGCATGTTTGTCTTATACTTTATACTTTAAACAAAGAATCGCATTAACTCGAAACTAGTGTTCTGTCTTTATTTCGTCCACTGATGATAGCTCTTGGGGAACAAGGTGAGTCAACCTTTAATCTTTGTAGTCACCTAATTCGTATAAATTCAATGCTCTAAATCTCATATCCGTAAATCTGTATACTTAAACTTTCAGTATCTATACCTTCTAGACCATAATCGGACCCACAATATACCTGGGATCCTCCTGGGTTAATGTTGCGTTAATATCATTTTGATCCGTCCGGTCTCTTCACCTCTCCATTCTCGTCTTATTCCAGAATCCGAAAAAAAAAATGGGTCTGTTGAGATCGCTCTCAGATTTGTGTATGGAGGACGTTATCCCCCTTTTAAGTGACCACTGGCATCGATCATCATTTACGAACTGTCAGCGTCTGACCTCCTGGAGGGTTAATCCTATTGTTCGACCCTGTCGACCGGTGATATCTTATCTTGCGCCAAGTGATACGCCACACAATTCTATGAAAGGAAAACGTTAGTCGTAAATGCCACTCAAGTTAGGTAATTAGGTAAGAAGGGTCGGACATGCAGATGGCCCTGCTTCTTTTAAACTTCGCCGCTTCGTTTTACTGATAGCCTTTTTCTGTGGGAAAATTTCCAGAACTTGCTGCTAATACACCGCGAGCAACATGAAGTATCCTTTTACAGTTGAAACGGTACGCTTTTGAATCCATTCTTGCAGTGGAATGTAGCGCGCATTTTGAAATTCAATTCGTATAAACCCTGTTTTTTTTAATAGATTTAATGAATTTTTTTAACTGTGCACCAAAAATGTTTCTTCTCTAAATAAGATTTAAGAACTTAAAACCCCTGAAAAGGTGACAAAATGTCAAAAAGGTGACAAAAAGTGACGTGTTAGGAGCCCTGTAATTTTTATAAGGGCATAATGCAACATGGAGTACATCAATGAATGTATAGTAGTTAGCTATAAAAAGCGTTCATTATACATAAAATTTAAAACAGCCTTCAACATAGGCAAATTGAAAAAGATGTGTATGTATACACTGCATTAATCTTTAGAACAAGAAGGTTGTTGATTGCCAATGATTGCATACATTCGGTTTGAAAAAAAAAAAAATTATTTTCTGATGAGCTTTTGCTGCTGACAGAGGTGCTGCAAGTGTTCATAATGTGCGAAACATTTTCATTAGCCGATTGTTCGACATATTGGATAACAAAATTTGGTTTAATTCAACAAACAATGGTGTTTCAGTTCGTTATAATGAGGTTCTACCGTACTCATGCAAGTGATCCTTAATGGGTGTTTTCCCTTTAACCTTTGAGGTGGTTTATCTTTGCATCGAAAATTGTTCTGTAACAACAAGCCTCTGAAGTAAAATCGTATTCCAAACTGCCATCAGTTCTTGGCAAGGAACCATTTTTTTTTATCTTTCTTGGATCTTCATTACTCTCTGAAGTAATAGAGCAGTTTTGTCTCCCTGAAATATCTCGATATTCGGAAAACCGACCCGATATCTCATGAAAACCAATCGAAGGATTAAAAACTATCCCAATAATAAACAGGCAGTTTATTGCGAATGACTGTCAGTCTTAGTCTTGGGTGTAGAAATCAAGTCTGAAAATTCTCAAGAACACTGAGAGGGTAATTACCAGATTGCATGAGAAAATTTTCACCATCAAGCACTCAGACTGTTAAGCAAAAAAGTTAAATGATCATTCAAACAATAGATATTTATTATTCCCTTTATTAAAGTAGCTGGATTCAAAACTCTTACCCAAAGATCTTTTGTAACTTCACCAGTTCATACAGTTCTCTGACAGGTGATTTCGGAACATGCTGGCACAAGTGTTCTATGCACGAAACGAGAAACAACTAATTAGGTTGAAACATATTTAAAAATTGACTCATAACTTTTAAAGATATTTTCAAAATAGATTTATAGGTATGAAAGAGAGTAAATAATATTTCTTTACAGGAACTGATAGAATTGTTAACAAATAAACATGAAGTGCTGACACTTGGGTGCTCGAGGTAACAGTTGAAATTACAGTTTAGGATTCTAAATACAGAATACTCTAGATCAGCATTTCCAAAACTTAACACATAACAGACAAGTACTTTTTCACAGCTTTTCCTGACTTTAAGTTTGGTTTAATACTTAGAGAAACATCTTTAATGTGAAGCATTAAAAGTAATTTGTACGCAGATGTCGTGACTAACATCTCAACTGTTACAATTTCATACACGCACTTTTAAAGAACCATTTCCTAAAATCCACAAGCGCACAGAGACTAATTTCCGAGTTTTCGTTACGGTACATTGGATCAATAGGGATGTATGAAAAGTTTAGAAGGTACGTACTCATAGCAGGCTGAATCATAGGGTAGCACACGCTCCACACTGTATCTAGTGACATCCCGCTGTCCAAGTAGATGGCGCCAGCGACAGACTCAAACACATCCCCCAATGCTTTGGGAACTTCCACTTCTTCCAACTCAAAGCATTCCAGTTCCTCAAGTACGTAAAGGTGTTTCTGAAATGCAAGACACCACAATTGATTTGTAAGGAAATTCCAGGGTGGATGAACACTAACTATTGATAAACACTAGCATATTCCTGGTCCTTCAATTCAATTTGTGCAAATATTCACCTCAATGTCGCAAAGAAACCAGTAATCTGAGACTGTCACACGTGGGGGTTTAAATTTACAATCAAGCAGGGACACATCTAGGATATCTATCTGGAGGAGTTACATTTTTAGTGCAAGCTTTTTATGTAAGGGGTGATTTTTAAATTTCTTTGAGACATAATAGTTTTAGAATCTGTTACTTAGAGACTAGTTTTACAGTATGTTACCAAGAGAATAGTTTTAGTATTGCCTAGATATTAGTGTCAGAGTGCATTACAGGACAAATAGAAGCTGTATTGAACGCCATGGTTTAAATGAAACATTGGAATTTTCAATTATTTTATCCAACCCCAGTAAAATATAAAAAATGGAATTATAAGTGAACTAAAAGAAAGGCTTTTAATGAAAATGCTTGACACAGAAGGATGGGGGAGGGGGGGGGAAATCAAATTTTGATACATTGTAACTCATAAAGTATCACTGAGCATTGCACTGGAACTTAACAGTGTTTATGTACACACAACACTATGCAAAACAAAAAACTAGGTTAATATTTTCAAATGAAATAATATTTTATTCGAATTTACATTAACTCTATTTTCTACAAAACAAATGCCGACAAAGACAATTTTCATGGAGTCAATCCATGTATTTTGTATCAAAATAATGTGATAGAAATAAGTAACAGTTTTCTTTTAAATATTGAACCCAAAAAATATAACTCAAATAATGCAAACATATAAAATAATGAATTGTTGAATTTAGCAAAATTTCTCTTGTATATTCATTTTGAATTAATCTTTTGTGCAGAGTTTTGGTTTTATTTCGAAGCACTCGTGGTAATTCAACTTCATTCCATTTATGTGTCTAAGGAGAGTTAAATCTGAAATAGAGAGGGGTGTGTCAGAAAAATCTTAATTGTGAATGAGCAAATGCGATGTTTTTAAGCCAGAATGAGAACATTTTAGACTTTTTTTAAATCATTGAAATTGAAAAAAGGATTGTTTTTAGTCTGTGCCTAAAAGAACAATACCTAAATTGAAAGCCCGTGTTTAATCCGGATAGGTAGGGGAGCGGTGAGAACCTGGGCCAAAGGCACCCCATCTCCAGTTAAGTTTGTGTCTGGACCAAATAGAAGTGAGCTTATCAGAACCTTATTTACATTTTGCAGGGACTTGGAATGTTTTATCATTACATCTGGGATCAAGCTATTGTGGTAGACATATTACAGAGTGGAACAAATGCTTGGCCATTCAGTCAAATACACTTGCGGAAGAGTGCAAGTAGGATTGTTATTGTTTCTATCAAGGTGGATTTCATGCTTCTCTTGTAACATTAAAGTACATAATCGTCTTCTGAAGTTCTCCAGTAGACTTTTCCTGCATTTTGACAAATAAAAAATACCAATAAATGGAACAAGACCGATGCAAGCTATGCTGCAAAAGTAAAGCAGAAGCCAGCATATACTGACCCCAACAAATAAAAAAAAATCAGTTTAAAAAAAAAACAAAAAATTTACACATAAACATAAAGCAATGCTGCTAATTTTTTATATTTCTGAAATTGATTATGTCTTCACATCTGATAAAAAGTTTATAAGTTGCAATTTTATCTCTACGATTATAAAAGGAAGTGTTGTCAGTCTCTCGGTGTCCTGACGACTCTATGGCACTTACGATAATGAAATTTGGCACACAGTAGTCTTAATTTTTTGCGATTTTTGTATCAAACGCAAATTTTAAAATTTAATCCAAGAACACTTAAAAATTAATTTATTAGTTTTTTCACCATCCTTCCTTTCTTCTAGAATGTGATGTCACCCGTACCTCAAATGAAGAAGGAACAAATTTTTCGATTTTCAACCGCCAACTTCAGCTTTTCGAACCACGTGTACAGTTTTCCGATTCTATAGTATTTCGATTTACGTTGTAAATAGCCACTTCAAAGCCATCATGGTGTTGCATGTGGATTTTGTTTGCGAAGCAAACCAAATGGAAATACGTAACAATCACTGGAGGTTGGCGAGCGTCAGCAAGCAGTGGTCACACCTGACCCCACAAAAAGAACTGTCATGGGCAACGCAGTGGCTAGTAAAATATATAAATGCGTTAGGTTGTATAAAATAAAGATTTTCGTGATAATCACTCACTCAAACAAATTCCAATAAAGGTAATTGAAATTTGAACGAGTGCCAAATTTGTATTAAATGTTCCGACAAGTGGTCCTGTTGCAAAGCAAAAAATAAATTATTGGTTACACACAATTAGGATTAAACTTAATTTGTGAGTTGAAGTCAAAGTAATTACATGTCATAAGAGCAGTGGTTCCCAATGTTTCAGGGGGTTCAACCGAAAATATGCAATATTTCACTATCCAAAAGACAGAACTTTCGGTCAAAATTATAAATATTCCATTTCTCCAATTATTTTATGTCTAAAATTCTAAATTATTAAATCTAAAACACTATTAGAATAGAAGAATCCACAATTTCTTGAATTCCAACCAATTTTTATTGAAACACTGATTTCAAACCAGCAGGTTAACATCTTTAAATCTTATCATGTTGCTCGAGCTTATCATCAGCCATATCAGCATTGCACATCACTTAAGTAAGTTATAAAATGGATGGCTAAGTTAGGTTTTACTTGAAAGAAATGACACATTCAGAGACTGATAATTACTTACTTACAAGCTCATTGTTAAAAAGCAGCCAAGCTTCAACATACAAAGCATAGCAGCTAACATAAGAAATATACCCTAACAGCCACGGTGGTGCAGGCGAGTTATTTTCATGGGGTTAGGTGTGACCAGGGCTGTAGTGGAGGGTATACGCAGTATACCCTCTGGTTTTTCCAGCAAATTCCGTATACCCTCTGCATTTTCTTAAAAAGTGTGTACACGCTTTGCTTTTACTAGAAAACTAGGGGGCTCCGCCCCCTACTCACCAAACGTTGGTTAGCAAATAGTCCAGATTTTGGAAAATTCGGGATTTTGGAATACGAATTTGGGACTTTGTACTGTATAAGCTAAAAGAAATTATTTGGAAAAAACTAAATGTTTTGCTTCAGCTACAAATATATATTAAATACATTATATAGTATATGTTTGTGTGACACATCCTAATATCCAAACAATATATATGAAATAAAACAACTTTAAATGTTTTTTTGAATCTTTGATCTTTTATGCTGTTGCTATTCTAAGAAAAACAATAATAATCAACTGTCGTCAAATTGATTTTTAAATGTTATAGATTGGATTTTAAAATTCAGGCCTCATACAAAAATTGGAAAAAATTTGGACTGTGTGTCAAATCCCATTACTGTAAGAGCCATAGATTCGTCAGGAACTTAAACATAACAAAACACAAACAAACAGTCAAACACTTCCTTTTATAATAGTAGAGATGTATTTGCGTGTATGTACATATTTTTTCCCCATGTAGAAAGTATCTATAAGTAGTTTCACTATGGAAAAATTCTGCGCCCGCCCGCTGTCATCTTTTTATGGTGTTGCCATTCTAAGGAAGACAATAATACTTAAATTCCATAAAAAAATGTTCTAGATTGAATTCTAAAATTCGTCCCTACCCAAAAATAGCAAAAAATTTGGACTACCCATGTGCCAAATCACATTATTGTAAGTGCCATAGATTCGTCAAGGGCACTGGATAGACAGACAGACAGACACACACACAAACACTTCCTCTTATAATAGTTGAGATAATCAGGCATAAGAAAAGCCCATAAGTTAAAAAAATGCATATCACAACTTACTTCAAAGAATTTGAACCCTTCACTATCTTTCAATAATTGCACGTATGCCGAAATTTGCCTGAAAAGTTCGGGGCACAGGATCTTCAGATGCTTGTGGTAATCATAATGCACGGCCAGATAGGCAAAGTAGATGTTGTTGACCAGCGCAGAGCGGAGGTCGGTCAGTTTCCCCGGAGAGTGACCACTAGGGTCCTCGTACAACTGGCGAGTGATGAGGTAGTCCAGGACCGCATCCCCGAGGAACTCCAACCTCTGATAACAGTCTGTGATGTCATTATAGGAGAAGGAGGGATGGGTGAGAGCCTGCAAGAGGTATGCCCGGTTTCTGAATGTGTAGCCGATACTTTTCTCAAATCTGCTGAATTCTACCGAGAAGTGGTCGATGCGCAGGTGGATGTTGGGGGAATCCTCAACGAGAATGGGATTTGGAGGTGGTGGAGGCCAGTTGGTGAAGTCATCATCCGAGAAGTCTTTATCCAATAGAGGGTTTAGGCCGAGCCATGCCATGAACCTCAGAGCTCCCTGCTGTCCACATGACAGCAGATAAGACCCGATCAGAGCTTCGACGCAATCTGCCACACACTTGTCCGATATAACCTGTTTTGTGAAATATAAGTGTAAAGGGTTGTCCTCAATGACGTTTTTTTCCTTCTTTTTTTTCGACTTCTTGATAAGAGTCGACTTGTCGATCGTTTCTTCGACGGCGTAGCAGGGTGGCAGCCATGTCTTGCTGCAGTTGAAACTGGTGGTTGTCATGTACTGTGGGAGGTTCTTCTTTTTGGCTCGCTGGTAGAGAGTCAAATTCTGAATCAGGCCGATGCGGAGCCTCGTGAGCTTTCCCTCGTCAAACAAATTGTATTTGATGTATGTTTTGACGCTCATGACGTACTTAAGAAACGAGTCTCCAATCATCTCCATTCGTTCTAGGTCGAATTCGTCTCCGGTGCTTTTAGGGGTCAAGGCCTGGATGAGCACTCTCGGCTCGGGACCCAAGTGGGATTTCAGATCCACTTTTGCTTCGAAGCTTAAGATTTTATCGCCATCCTTAATTATGTCGCGGGGAATCAGAGCATCTTCTGAGCTTTCCTGCTCTAGCAATCCTTTTATTCTCAAGTAATCTGTCAAATCTGCGTCACTAGTTTCCAAGTTAAAGGGTGGCCAGGAAAAGGCGTTCGGCAATTCCGCGATCCCAACGAAAGCTTCACGGGCGATGGCCTGCCGCATTTCTTCGGCAAGCAGGAGACCGTTTAACCGAAACAGCACGGTCGGCAAGCTCAGCACTTTGTTGAAAAAGGTTGAGGGAAAGGGGTAAATGATGCTCAATTCTGGAACTAAATATTCTCTATAGTCTCTGTGTTTCTGTTTACTTTTACTTAAGATGGCCTTATCATCAAATGTTTCTTTGACTGACTGATACAAAGGCTTCCATAAATGCAACCCCCCACTTTGGACCGTTTCAAGTAAAGGTTGATCATCATTCTGTATTGCAACATTGTATTTACGGTAAAAATATTCTCGAAATGTCTTATCCTTAGTGTCGCACAAAAACTTACTCCTAGGAGACATTTCATGCATAATTTTGACAACGTGATGAAATGTACGGGGTTCATGTGCCCACATGTCCATTTTGTACAATCGCAGCAAAACAGCATCGGTAAAATCGTTTTCTTTGAAAATGGTACGCTCCACTGTGGAAGAGGTTTTCTGCATGAGGCTGTGGTATGAATGCTCCTCACTTCTGCTAACAAAGTCCCAGTCAATATCATATTTATTCATCTCATCTAAAAAGAGAAATTATTATTACTAAATGAGTTACAATGTGCTTTGTTTCAATGTTATCAACAAAGAAAAAAAATCATTATTTAAAAAAACAATCAAGCAATCAGATTTTTTTAATCTAAATTTCTGTAGGCCCTATACACTGTTTTTATAATAATTATATATAAATTTGTTAAATAAAAACAATTCAGTTTTTGACATGCTCAATATAAATTTTATAATATAAATAAACCAACATAAATTTTAAGTAAACAATAAGAATTTTTTACATGGTAAATCAATATTTATTTTACTATAAATCGTAGTGTGTTGCATGGTAATACATTTAAAAAAAAATGAATTTTCAAAATAAAAGCAAAAGGTAAAACATTTTTTTAACTTCAAAACTCAAGTTAACATCCTACATAGTTTTTCTTGAGAAAATTACATCATCATGTTGATAAATGTATCAGTGGGTGTAAGTGACAGACCTAAAAAATAGTCTGATTAAAAAATCATAAATATAGTTAGAGTTGAAAAATCATTACAGCCATTGGCCCCAGTCAATTAAAGGTGTAATAAGTAGTTTAGGCTAACTGGTGGAGTTTTTCTTTGGCTGTCTTGACATTTAGTAGGCCTACTGGTCATAGACAATATAAATAGCTAAAGACTTTTTTTTTAAAGTATAACATTAATGTAAATATTTTCCCATGTTTCCCACACTTGAATGAATGCTGTATTGTTCGTAACATAAAATTATGCATGAACACTGTCAAAACTTTTTTAAATAGATGTCAACTTGTTCTTTACTTCACTGTTTGGCAGAATTTCTGACTCAGTACTCAACAGATAGAAACTTTTCCCATAGACTTACTTAGTCCATAGATACATCCGATTATTCGCAAGTGTCCAGTGCCAAACATTTTTTGAAAAGCTGATCAGTACTGGGTGTAGCCATTAGTGCTGAAATCACCATGAGTGCAAAAAGTTTAAAGCATTTGCCGAGATCTGTGATTTTCCTAAGGTGTATTTACTTAGCTACAAAAATGTAAGATTGGTTGTTATTTAAATCAAGGATTTAAAAAAATCAATTGATTGTTGTTGTTTTTGACGTGCGTCTCCTGAACTGTGAAACACGAGATCAGGCCCAGTGATCTGAAGTAGGACAGACACAGAAGAAGAATACAGGTTTTTATATTACAAACACACAAATTGATCACTGGTAAAAACATAGGGGGTGCAGATCAGGGCTGCCCATAAGGGGGAACAAACTCGACAAATGTCGGGGGGCCCGGAAGTTTAAGGGGCCCACGGCCACAAGGTTTGTTCAAAAAATTATATGCCTCATTTTAGGGTTATTTTCTGAATTCGACAAAAAAATTATTGAACAGAAAATATTCTTTCCAAATCCGTAAAACGGCCCCTTCAAGGTGGTCTCACATTTTCACCAGTCTGAGGTCTACAACAACGACTAGTTGGTTTACATGCCTCAAGGAGTAATGAAATAGTAAGCACGTTCTTAAACTTTAATAAACCAGCTTTACAATTTCTTTAGTGCGAGCCCACAGCGATGGGAAGTGCTTCTAAAACACACTGATGGGAGGTCTCCATACAATTTTTGTGAGACAAGATGGAGTGCAAGAATTTATTCAGTGAAACCTATATCTGAAAAACTACCTGACGTTTTAAAGCCCTTCAAGATGTAAAAAATCAGTAGTTTATTGTAAGAGGAAACGGCAGAAAAGTAAATGGATTCCTCAATTATTTTTCAAAATTTGAAACTTTAATTCAGTTAAATATTTGGAAGGACATACTAGAGCAAATTAATACAAGAAATTTAATCCTTCAATCATAATATATCTCCCTTGATAATGAAATGAATAACATTAAAGCATTAACTGAAACAATAGATAAAGATTTAAGTAAACAATAGCCTGTATAAATAGAGCTAAAGAGACAGCTTCTACTATGGGTATAGATGCAGAATTTTCCACACAAAAAAAACACGGACGGAAAAGGAAGCTTTTTTTTTCAAAAAAGGAAGCTTTTGAAGTGGAAAGAGAAATGCCTGAAGTATTAGAAAACGAAGAAACAAAATTCAAAAGTTCAGTTTTTGTGATATAGTAATCAATAAAATAGTTTCTCAGTTAGAATCAAGGTATGAACAAGTGAAAAAACATATGCAATACATTTGAAGCCATATTAATAATAAATTACATTTTTATGACAACGATGTACTTTAAAAATTAATTGAAAGCCATCCAGAGGATTTAAGCCACAATCTCATCAATGAAATTGAGACCGTTCGCAAAGCTACTTTTTCATATTAAGCTAAGTTAGAAAATAAAGGTCTTCCACTCTCCCTTTAAATGATATACATAGATTAAAATTGCAATCTATTTTCCCAGAACTTTGCATAGCTTTAAGAATTTTGTTTTATCTTCCCATCACTGGCTTCTAGTGAAAGGATTCAGTAAACTATCTATAATCAAAAATCATTTACGATCTACTTTGGGCCAAGAAAAATTTTAATCATCTTAGAATATTTTCAATTGAGCATGAACTGGCATGCAAAATGGGCTTCCTTTTTTGACGGCATCGATAAATTCATTAATTTGAATAGAAGATTTACTGCTACCTCCTCAGTACTGCAAAAGTTTTGACTAGTCTTCAGCGTCCAAGGTATGTTTTTGCATGGGTTTCTTACAATCTTTCTATAGAGATATGTATTACAGTTTTCTGATTATACTTCACTATCCTTATCGAAGTCCTGCTCGATCGCAAAGTGGCCACACTTCGGGCTTTAGGCGTATAACACATATACATATGTAATTCCAGAATTACTTACCAGTTCATTATTAATTTACTGTGAGTTTGCTTGTACATTTCTCAAGTTGGCTATTTGTAAATATATGGATTGCAAATGTAAGAAAAAACTTAGGGGTCAGCGCAAAAATTTTGTCGGGGGGCCCGGGAAATTTATGGGCGGCCCTGGTGCAGTTATCCACTTTTTGGTGAGGAACCACTTGGGCGGGAGTCTGACTTCTTCCTCGGACATCACATACAACCAGCCCTAGTCGGGAATCGAACCATGAACCCAAAGCGTGGGAGCAGAGTGCTTTATCCACTATATCGCTTGGGCGCCAATCATTTGATTAAAATCATTACTTTAATAGTTGATTTAAATCTTGACAACCTGGTTATTAATTAAACAGAAAGATTTCAAAATTATGCAAATTATTATACTTTAATTGAGTATACAAAATATGTTCATTACAAATTATTGTAAATATGAGAATGATTCTTATCAACTTGTAACAGTTGTGATAACATGAAAAGCTATTAATTTTAATCATATCATGCATGTCGTAAACAAATGAGTTATTATTTTTTGTTTATTTAAATTAGATATACAAAAACATCTTTGCAATTAAAAAGAGGGAAGTTTATATCTAGGATTAAAAATTTATTTTAAAAATGAAATCCTGATTATAATGCCTTTACGCCAAAAATTTAATTTTTTTTCATGGGTCAAGGGATTTAATTTTAAGAATTTACAGTGAGAGCAATCTCATATTTATTAGTAGAACTGTAATATAAATGTATGCAACCACTACCTTTATTTACAGGGACTATATAATATGTAGAATGTGCAGAGTCTGGTGAAAACTGTTTGTTGTCCTCAATGGCAAGTGTGTCGGCAAAAATGAAACGATGGAATCGTTCAATTTTCTGGATGTCCATATCCGTGAGGAGAACTTTCCTATCGGAAACAGTAATGGTGACCATAATCTTTCCATGTTTGGTGAATATTGGAAATGGGTTGACCTAAGAAAAAAGTGATAAAATCATTTACACAATTCAATAGCATATTTCCCTCACTTATTAGTAGGGCATTAGCCATACATTCTGTGATTTTTTTGTGAAATGGCATTTTTCAGTTAATGGAACATTGAGGCACCTTTTTTTTAATTATTATGAGTGCTTATTTTCAATATTTTGATTTTTTTAAGGAAAGAACAATTTTGGATAAACTTCCCCCTGCAAAATTTCAGGACATTCAATGAAGTGACATGAGTCATTTAAAGTGTACTTGGCTGGTTTCTGTGCAGACCACGACTGCTCAGTTAAAAGAGCAGGGGGACTAGGAACCGGAGGGTTGAAATTCAAAACTTGATCTAACCAATGACTGAAATGTATGAGGGGACAGGCGCACGTTCAATTCACCAAGGCCTCAAATATCCTCACATTGGTGTGGAAGTTTGGAGAGTGATGCCAGCTCAGGTGCTGATCTCATCATTTGACCATGATGCAAAACTACAAGGCCCAAACCAATGTAAAGGCAAAAAAGTTTAGATTTAGTTAAGAAAATAATGGAAATCAATTGTTTATGACTGTATTGTTGTCATTAGGTTCCTAAAACTTCTAAACAATTCCTCATGATAAACAATTTTTAAACTAATAAAAAAAAATTAAAAAAAATTAATGACTAAGATTTATTAACTGCAAGACCATTTTTGTGATTTCCTTTAAAATTGGACCAGTTTTTCACAATTTTGAGACAAAATATTGACAGTAAAATTACTAAATAGTCAGTATAGGTTATATGGTCAGCTCAGAGGTCCAGAAAAATCAGACCATATAAGCAGGGTAACCATATATGCGGAACAATACTACACCTTTTAATTATGACAGGATTATATTGACCTATCATAATATAGTGCTCATAAGAAAATAAATAAACTTTTAAGAACATTTTAAAATTAATTCAAGAAGTAAAAACTACAGTAAGAAATATGCAATATTTTTTTAGTGAAATTTATTAGCTTATCTTACTAATTGTAGTAGTATTAAGTACCGTACGAATACGTACGTGCATTCATATTCAATGCCCTTATTTCTACTATTATATAAAGAAGTGTTTGTTTTTCTGTTTTTCATTATCACAATACTGACGAATCTATGGCACTTACAATAATGGGATTTGGCACACAGGTAGTCGATTTTTTTTGCAATATATGGGGTCGCTATGAATTTTAAAATTTAATCTAGAACATTTAAAAATTAATGTAATGGAATTTAATTATTATTGTTTTTTTTTGGAATGGTAACAACATAAAAGACAGCAGATTCTAAATTTTTTTTTTCCGTATCCGTTCTTATTTTTTGCAGAGGAACAATTTGTCAACAGACTAAAAAAAACACATACAAATTTTTAACATAAATGAACGTTCTTATTCAGCATGTATGATCGAAGTGAAACAAAATGTTCCTTTACTCTTTTTGTCTCAATTTCAACGTACTTTTCAATGTGTGTGGTGGGGAGGTAACGCCGAAGACGATTCAACACAAAAGAGAAAGGGGGGGGGGTACGGGGCGGAAAGTAAAGGCGTAAATTCAGGTCGTCTCCGGGGTCGCGAAGACCTTTTTTCTTCTGATCAATCCCTGTGTTACCTTACGAAAAAACGATAACCTCATAGAAAAGATTAAGAAAAAAAACCGATTATATAACCGATAATCAGGAAAATAAAATTACTATATTAGCAGTGCGGTTTAACACATGTTCTCTATTAAGTGGTCTCTTATAAGCGGATGACCATACAGCCGGTATTGACAGTAGTAACATGCATAGTTGTAAATCTATGAGACATGATAAACTGTGAACCAAAATAGTGGAAAATATAGTTCCTCTAACAATTTATAATGGTCCCAAGTATGCTTTTAGTTTGCATTCCATATTTCCTAATGAAATAAAATTTATACATAAAAAAACCAATTAGTGCATTCTTAGCCATGTTATTAAACATGAGAAAGCGTGCACAATGAAGGCAGGCTTTTAAAATTACGCTCCTGGAATGTTTGCATTACATTCACTTGTTCAAAGACTTCATTGTTTTCCAACATTCAAAACATCGAATGTATTTCACATTTACTTAAATTTTCTGTGCATGACCAGTTGCTTCCTTTTGAATTCACTGTTACCCTTCTTTTAACCAACTGCTCAAGAGTTTTATTAAAGTGGCGAACTCTTGAGTTTTCATTGTTTTGTAGTTCTATAACTCAAAACAAGCCACATTTTTGTTAAAATTAGTTCTAATTATATGGTTTCCATTTAAGTTAATTTGGTTTTTTAATGGCAACAATGTGCTGTTATTGTAGAATTCTTTTTATTAAAAAGATATGAAAAGGCAGTCATGCAAATAATTGCATCAAGCATTTATGGAGTCAGATTGAATAAAGTGAATTATTTGTAGACAACTGAATATTTTAATTCAGGGAGTTTTGCATGCAACAATTTGAATAAAGTGGCAAGTCTGATAATGAATCTCATAAGGGTCGATTTTATTTGCTTATAAATAACTGTGCAAATATACAAATAATGTTGATTTATGTGTTATGCCCACAGGTAACATTTAAAAAAATATGAGACTATATGCACAACATGCCCCAAAACATTTCTACCTATATCAATTGATAGCAGTCCTTACTTTTCTGATAGTCTCACAAATATTTTCCTTATTTTACAATTCCCTTAAGGAATGCAGTGATCCGTGATTGGTATCGATATACAGTAACCACAACAACACTATTTTTAAATATTTAGAGTCAGATGGGGTAGAAGGATCATTCTCCACAAATATTTTGTATTTTTCTCTAGATATTTTAATTGTTATTTAAAGGGATGAGACCCTTAATGGAACTCCTACCATAGCAATTGAAAAACTGGAGAAAAAAAAAATACAGAATATTTTGACTCTGAACTTTTTACACCTGCCCCTACATTATCATACTATTCATCAAAATCAAATGCAAATATATATAACAAATTCTTCAAAAATTGAATGGCAAACAAAAAATATTATCTTAATACACAAAAAAACATCATTAGGTACACAAATTTTAAACTGTACATCACAAGTTGAATCAACGGCGACAAGACTCTACGTCCGCGGAAAAAACGACTGTGGCTGTTTTAGCAGTGTTAAAAAATTACGATGCCAGGGTTCTTTATTTGAATTACAATTTCGGCGAATACGATTTATTCGATTCTCAAAAGCACTCGTAATCATGCTTCTCTAAACAGAACAAACTATAATAGTTGCCATTTAAATACCAAAATTTCCTTGATATTTTGTGAAATTTGGAAATTTTCCCTGATTTTTCTAGAATTAAAAAGTTTCCTGAGAATTCCCAGTTCTGTTACCACCTTGAACAAAATTTTAAAAACATAACAGCATTTCATGTATTTCTTATTTTAAATACAGTGTGCAGCAAAATGTTTATATCTCAGTCATGTTACCACAATTAGCTTTTAGATGCAATTTGTTTCAATTGTATCTCATTAACTTGAAAGGATATCCAGTATAGTTTAACACCTAAACCATTTTCTTTTTAATGCTGATATCTATCTTCCAGATTCCTCATTGCCTTTTGACATTGGGCGGCTGAAGAATTTCGTTAGAGCAGCAAGCTCTTCATAATATTTTTGTAGCGGTATTTTATAGCTCCATAGCTCAAATCAAGCACATATAAATGAATTAGTAAAATTAGTACCAGTTGATTATAAATCCATGTCAGAGCAAAGAAGGTCCAAGTCAAATGGCCTACTGCTCGGAATCTTAATGAGTATTTCTCTTTCTCACAAATTTTCAGGAAAGAAGTTGACATGACAACAGTAATAGTAATTATTCTCCTTTGAACCCATGAAAAGTCAGACTTAACCCCTTTTGCCCTGACACGGAAACTATATTGCTTATATATCTGTAGACATTTGCCAATATACAAATAATGTAGATTTCTGTGCCATGTACGGATGTATGCTAGTGATATATACATGAGACTTCTTACAGTTCTCACGGCTTAATTACCAAAATAAACAAGCAGGACCGAGAGCAATGATAAAAGGCGTCTTTATTAGACCAGTCGTGATTCAAATGCTACAAGAGATGATGGAGCAATTTACAAAACTGCGTAACCTCGCTCGAACATTTGATGGGATGTGAACAGATGGATAACGGAATGGGAAGATGAATTTAGCTTAGCTTGCATGAATTAATTATTTCTGATGCAATGGGCTGAGAAACTGTGCAATAGGCACATGAAAAATACCTCAAAGGCGCCAGCCAGCCAGGCTCCAAGCAATTTTCTTGACATTCATTTTTAAATGTTACATATATATACACTGACGTTGCATAACTCATGGGATAGCAGTATGGACAATTATAAGTGGTACTCACATCAGGTTCATCCCCTGTATATTGAACCCATCAGTGACAAGGAATCACTGTGTTCCAGGGTGTAAAAAAATCATGATTTTTTCAAAAAAATCAATTAATTGGATTTATTTGATTTAAATCGGATTTTTTTTATTTAAATTTCTGTAGGGCCTATAAATTTATTAAATAAAAAAATTGAGTTTCTGACATGACATGTAAACTAATATTTAATTAAGTAAACAATCAGAATTTGTGATATGGTAAATTAATATTTATTTTACTAAATATCATTGTGTGTTACATGACAATACATTTAAAAAATTTATTTTCAAAACAAGAGCAAAAGATAAGACATTTGTTTAACTTTAAAACACAAGTTGACATCCTCCATAGTTTTTCTTGACTAATTAACAAAATCATGTTAACAAATGTATCAGTATGTGTAAGTGAGACCTAAATTAGTCTGATTAAATAAATATTTGTTATGGGTCACTACTCTTAAAGTAAAAGGTGACTGTTTCAGGGTGCATTTTGCAAAATAAAAGATGTTCATTGTGTTTAAACTTTCATCCTTTCAAATAGAAAGCTCAGTTGAATTTTTTATTTAATAAATTATTAATCACATTAACTGTGTTATTTTGTATTTATGTCTCAATTAAAAAAAAGTAGTTGAAAAATCACTATAGCTAAGTAATTGGTCAATCAATTAAAGGGGTAACAAGTAGTTTAGGCCTACTTTGTGGGGATTTTCTTTTGCTGTCTTGACATTTAAGTAGATGTAGGCCTACTGCTTTATTGTTTGTAACATAAAATTATGCATAAACATTGTAAAAACTTTCAAATAGATGTCAACTTATTTTTTACTTTACTGTTTGGCAGAATCCCTGACTCAACAGATTACTTAGTCCATAGACACCTCAGATTATTTGCAAGTGTCCAGTGCCAAACATTTTTTTAAAAAGCTCATCAGTACGAGGTGTAGCCATTAGTGCTGAAATCACCATGTGTGCAGAAAGTTCAAAGCATTTGACAAATTCTGTGATTTTTCTAGAGTGTATTTACTTAGTTATAAAAATGCAAGATTGGTTGTGATTTAAATCTTGACACCCTGCTGTGTTCAGCTGCTTAGTGACCATTTGCATCACTTTACGCACATTGCTTACACAAAAACAGTGGGATGGTCCAGGATAATACTGTCACAGGGCCCCTTTTTTTCGCAATTGTTTTTGAAGAGCATCATGGACAATTCCAGCACATGATTTGACCACCTAGATCGCCAGAGCATATCTATGGCAAACCCAGCTTTGGAAATCATGGACGGTCCGCGGGTGAGTGTGCGCGTGTTTTCTTTTAAAATAAGTTGCAAACTCCCAAACCTTACTTTTCTAAGCTGTCGAAACTTTTTTTGGTCATCTGATCGAGAATTCGGAAGTTCGTACCAGCGTATACTGGAGTCGTTTCTGGTTTCCGTTCGAGTATATTTTGGATGTCTATAAACAAGAACTAATATGTAAATCATTCGTATCATGTTTAGTCCCACCTGTCTGTAATTTCTGCCTCCAAATTACAAACACAATAATCGGCGCCTGTCGAATCATTGGCCGTCGACGATCGGCAGGTCCCGAAAGAAAGTGCACTGTAGAGCATTTCCGGTCTCGTTATCGCTACCGGTGGGAGGTGCTTAGTTGATCATGTGGTATATCACACTCTGTTCTTTTGCGATGGCTGGTGCGTCGATTTTTTACAGTAGTGCAATTAGAATTCCTTAGACTTTAAGCTAATAAAAAACATATTTACAATTTGACAGAATTGGCGAGCTGCAATTTCGAGCCCTGAATTAACATACTATTAACAAAATTAATTTATTATTTGAGGAGCGGACCAGTATATTTTCTTATGCAGGTCCTTGGTACCAGTCACTTTTCTTTTCTAACACTGAGACTTATAGAAATTCGAAATTCAAATTTTACCGATTACTTACAGGAGGCAATACTTTTGTACAAACAATCGCAAGCCCTCTGGGGGAGTCGGCAGGGTCTACGATGGGTCTGTTGCGTGGATTCAGTTCTTTTGGGAGTGGGAACACGAGATCCATTACTATGACATGCAGGTGGCAAGACTGGCCAGGAAGTGGCCTCACATTCTGTAGGAAGACAGGTACCTGCAAATAGAATGACTTGTTACAGTACAAAATACAACAAAACAATTTAAGATCAAAGGAGATTGTTAGAGCATTTACTTCAGAGCTCCTATTTAAAACCTGTAATAAGTTTCTTGGAACTTTTACTCATCCATTACTTGATTGACTAAAACATTGTTTCTCTCTACACTGTTTGCACATGCATGGTAGGTAATTGCTGTTTGCATGAGCATTGGAACATTAAGAGCATTTTGTGTTTGAATTTTTTAACAAGATGCATGTTCTTATGGCATAGTTTGAAAACAAAATCTTTGTAACTTTCATTCTTTTGGGATCATAAATCACACCGTTCACATACCTTCTTGTCATATGGCTGTCGTCTCCTGTTTGTCCCGGGTATCGCACCTTCACAGTCTTCTTCCTCTTCCTCGCCCAATTCGTCCTCCAAAGCTTGGTCTACTAGACAACTGATGGGAACAAGATTTTCATTCAATTCTCCTGTTGAAATAAATAAAATATGTGGCCAATATGATAACTGACAGTTTTTGACGAGCAGTGCTCGACAGATTGATTAAGATCAAGCAAATTCTATTTCAAAGGTTAAAATCAAACTGGGTCAAACTTATACAGAAAATATTTATTAATAATCAATGCCAGAGGAAGAACATGTCTTGATCTCCAACAACTTATATATATATACTATATAAACATTCATAGCTGGATTGAGAGGTGATCACCTCACACTCAATAAGAAATCAGTATTCAGTGGCTTTTGTGAACCACTCATAAGTCATGCCACGCAAAATGAGCAAATCGGCTGTGGCTGACACAGATTTTTGGAATGTAGATTTTTTTAGCACTAATAGTAGCCTGTTTGAGACCCTATATTTCAATAAGACACAAATTAAAATTTTTATATTGTTGCATTCTTTTGAAAAAGGTCTTTTAGGAAATGTCAGATTATAGTTTTATATTCGTCACTGCTCATTCTCAGAGATCAGCAAAAATAGAATTTTGCTTATTTGATACAAATTTCAAATTGCTCTTAGTACCTCTAAAAATGTGGAAAGACAGTTTCAAAAATTATTCTTAACAAAGTACTACTATCTGAAAGTTTGGTATAAATTAGTGACTGTGTTTCTATTCCTTAGTTAAGAAAAAAAATAAAATAAAATAAAATAATTGAAAACAGGGATTTTTTTATTTTTTAAATACAAATTTTACTGTGAAGGACAGCTCCGAAAACCTCACAAATTTTCAGTAGTATGCATCAAGATGTAAATTATCTGTCCAGAATTTTCCATCATTGTAATTTGTTTATTTTCATCCCAGGAACATTTTTAACTAGATGGAAATTATCGTTTAATTTTATCGCATGATGAATCAAAAAAGGGCAGAAACACGCCAGTAAGAAATCTATTTCTGCCATTGAAAGAGAAGCTATTACATTCAAGGGCAGGTAACCTAATAAATAAACATTATTAAATTAATTACAGTTATAAATTGCGTTGGGTTTGCTAAACCAAAAGCTTTCGAACACCTTGCGAATGTTCTATGGCAATCCAGAAGTGTTTTCCCTCAGTGACTGCAGCCATTACGGGAACGCATAACTATCATTGCTACATTCCCATTCGTACGTCACAAATTCGTGTTTCATATTTATCCCAATCACCAAAAAAATTTATTTTTTTAATTAAAGAATTTGACAGAGAAAAAAAAAAAAAAAAAAAAAAAAAAAAAAAAACTTTGTTTCAATTATAGGAGATGCAAAATTTAACATGGGAGTTTTACCACATAGTGAATTTGAAAAGGTAATTCGTTTAAAGTTATAATGTCTATGATACTAAGTAGAAATTTTAAAGCTTGTTTTGACACTTGTTTTTCTTCTTTTATAATTCACTTTTTAAGTTAAAAATGACTTGGTATTTCTTTGTTGATTTAGGGTTTCGTTATCTGTATTTAATTTCTCTGTATCATTGAAGTTCTCGTAATATACATAGACTGGAAAGCAAATGTTGCGATTTTAATTTTACTATTGTTGCTTTAGGACTCAGATTACAATCCCAAATTATTTTTTTACAAGTAATGAATACATTAAACTGTATTCCTGTGAAATGTCGGTTTTATCAGAGCTGTCCTTCATTTGATTTCTTATGCCTATTTAGAGTAGAAAATTGTCATTTTCGTTAGCTGTTTTGAAGTTGAAAGAATTCAAATGCGACTTCCAAACTCTATCAGTAATATTATCATAGCACTGTAACTGGCATAAATTGCAACAATGTCTTAAAATTTCTTTAGTCCATAGAAATGTTTTTAATTCTGCCAAAAATGACAATTTTCCATTTTTTGCAACAAAATTTTAGATTAAATATGATGTTTAAAATTGTTATTGGCAAAAGTGACGAAAAGAAAATTTTGTACAGATTATAAAGATGTAAAACATGTTTGTTTTCGTTAACAGAGTGGTAACAGAACCGAGAAATCAGGGAATTCTCAGGAAACTTTTTAATTCTGGATATTTCAAGTAAAATTTCCAAATTTCACAAAAATTAGGGAATTTTTAAAGTTTTTAAAATTTAATTGCAACTATTATCATTTCAGGGCTCCTAACAAATTTCAAGGTCTAAAAAGGTGACAAAAGTGACTAATCGAGCAGAAAAAGGTGACAAAAAGTGACTAATTGAGCAAAAAAAAAAAGTGACAAATAACAATAATGATAAACATATTTTCAAGTACAAAGATACAAAAGAAAAAGATCCTCCCCAGCCACCCCTATCTTTTCTTTCTTTGGAAGGATATTTTTATTTTCTTCATTTAAAAAGTACATCATTTTAAAATATTGACATAAAAATTAAAAAAATCGTAATTACAGGGCTCCTAACAGGTTTCAAGGTCTAAAAAGGTGACAAATTGAACCAAAAAGGTGACAAAAAGTGACTAATCAAGTACAAAAAGGTGACAAAAAGTGACTAATCGAGTACAAAAAGGTCACAAAAAGTGACTAATCAAGCAAAAAAAGAAACAAATAACAATAATGCTAAATATATTCAAGTATAAAGATAGAAAATAAAAAGATCCTCCCCTATTCTTTCTTTGGAATGATATTTTTATTTTCTTCATTTAAAAAGTATATAATTTTAAAATATGAACATAAAAATTAAAAAAAAAAAATCTGAATTATGATTTTTTAATTTGTTTATTTGTGACACAACTTTAAGAATTTCTTCTTTTTCTTTGAAAAATTATGTCTTATTTTTTTTTGTCGAAAAAGTCTGAAATTAATTTTGTCTTTTTCTTTAAAAACAGTCATAAAATTCCCTATTAGCACAAATAATTAATTTTAAGTCCCAAATGCGGATGTCCAACATTAGGAATTGTCAAAAATTTCGAAGAAAAAAAATATTGGACGTTTTGCTAACCCAAGTTTTTTTTTGTTTGTTTTTCTCACTTTTTTCAATTTTCATAGTACAAGGAGGTAAACCTGGACCTAACAACGCAAAATAACGGACATGTTCAGAGTAAATACCACACAGAAAAATTAGAAGATTTGCAAGTAAAATTTCTTGCATTGTTTTAAAAAAATTCCTATTTATATATTCTTTCTACTTATTCCTATTTATATATCTGCTATTTTAGTATTGCAAAAACAAAATTTGCGCAGGGGAGGTTAGATTAAGGTTCTTTTGACGAAAAATGGCCTTAAAGTTTCTTCTGATATTTGCTAATTTCACTAAGGAATGACCCCTGTCAAAACGAAAATTTGAACGCACCCTATAATTCTTAGGTTCCACCTTTCTATTAAATTTTGAATAAGCTGACATATTTTTGCCACTTGAGGTGTCATGAATAAAGTATGTAAATTTTTAAACATCTAAATTTGAGAGCGCAAGGGCCCCATATTTGGCCAAAAGAACACAAGACAGACAACCCAATTAGGGAGGAAGGGAAAGCAAAAAGTAGAAGGGAGGAAAAGTAGATTATTGACATTACAATGGAGCAACACACAGGTTGTCGTCCACCATCCGGCATTGATCCCAAAGGGAAAGGTTCAAGGACCACACCGTCATTTTGAACCATGGTCAGATGACAAGGCAAATATCTGAGCTGGCGCGTCAATCCAAACTTCCACACCCCTGCAATGCGAAGACATTCGAGGCCACGACAGGCCACGCTGGTCTTCGGTAGGACTGTGTTTCGAGCTCACGACTCTGCAGCAACCGATCCGTCACTCTTCCATCCGAGCCACCGTGGTCCCGAATCGGAGGTAAGATCACTCGGGGCCGGGAAGCTCGTACACGCCCAGAGATGCGCTCGATGGACAAATTAGGCGCATGAGAAATCTGAAGTGGCATGTTTGAGCATCAGAAAGTCCTAAAATAACTTTTAAGAACACTTTTAGAAAAATCCTTTTAGTTATAATGCTCAGATGCATTTCATTCAATAGGCGTGTGCTCACTGACTTGAGAGTGGAGGCTCTTTTTCTGACACTTTGACCTCTTCTAAAATGTCAGTTTAATTTTGCGTCAATTAAATACAAATGTGCATGCAATACCAAGGTTTTTTCAGTCCATGTACTGTAATTGTGGTGGTACAGTACAGTCCTGAATCCTCCAGACCAGAGCCGTTCAGGATTATTTGTATTTTTTTGTGAAAAAAACCTTAATCGAACCCCCTCTGCAGTTTGAATTTTGCGTTTGCAATAGCAGATATATAAATAGGAATCATTTTTAAAAAAGGAAAAACCATTTTCATACAACGGAACAAATTTTACTTGCAAATCTTCTAATTTTTCTATGTGGTATTTACTCTGAACATGTTCATTATTTTGCATTGTTTCATCAATTAGGTCCAGGTAATACTCCTTGTTCGTTAAAAATTGTCGAAAAGATGTAAAAAAAGTGAGAAAACTAAAAAAAAATGCTGGTCAGCAAAACGTCTGGATTTGGGACGATTCCCCACTAGGGATTTCGCACTGCAATATCAGAGACTAAATGCAAGCATAGAAAAAACAATGCCTACCTATCTCATCCAGAAACTTGCATGCTTTTAGAGCAGCGCACATCTTTGCAAGTCTCTTTTGTCTCATAGCTTCACTCTACAAAATGGAGAGAAATAAAAACCTTTAAAATTGATGTCCTATGTGGAAGTAATTTATAGTGAATCATCAAAACACAAAAATAGTCTTACATATTAAGAAACATGTAATCATGAAAACTACTCATTTCAAATGGACATATTTAGCAAATTCTTTCTGGTCAATAAGTTGGCAACAATAAAAGATCATTTCATATTTATTAAAATGAATTTGATTAACATGAAAGACATAGTAAAAATGATAGAAACTCATAAGGAATATATTATTGGAAACAAATTGTGTTTGGTACATTACAAAATGTAATGGAAGAGGCAGTCTAAAAAGTTACAAGTTCTTAAAGTTTAATCATTTTCTAGCAATGTTACATATAAGTCAAGATGATTTAAAAGAATCCTGTATTACTAGGTAGCAGAAGTGAATACTTGACTTACGACAATAGTTTGTCGAAGGGGAGAATTGATCGGCATTTGCAAAACGCATTCATACTCTTTTTCTATCTCGTTTTCATCAACAATACGAATTTTCCATTTGGGTACTAAATTTGTAGCCATGTCTGAGGGCAAACTGGAGCAGTATCTAAAGCAAAAATATTTTTCAATTTTTTGAAGATGTACAAGTATGAAATTTTTATTAATAGAAATAAGGAGAAATGTAACAACAAATCACATATATAATGAAATGTAAGTACAGAAACGATGCAAATCCTAGAACTAATAGGGATTTCCAAATTCCTCAATCAGTGACTTTTTAAAGTAATTTACAATGAACACTTTTCAAAAACCTATCGATTGTAACAGGGTGTTTCTCAGTGTTCGGTACAGAGCCAGGCACCTTCTCGACCACCGTTCGAAGGAAGTGAACAAAATATTCCATTCTGAAGGAAGAACCGATAGAATCTTTCCAAAGTATTCCGTACTAAGGCAGTGGTACAAATGATTCTATTGAAAGGAGCAATAGAATATTTGTGAAGTTTGAAAGAATCCATCGATTCTTTCCAAAGATATGTAGTTAGTTCCTAACTGTGGGGTAAAAGCAGCACTACATTAGTGGGATACCTCACAATGCTCAGAGGGCCTCTTTTAGTAGCAGCTTCATCCTTGGAGCAGGGTATTAAAAATTATTTGGGGGAGTAGAAGTGGGAAGAAGCATCTGACGTAGCTTGGAAATCAATTAACATTGTAATGGAAAATGTTTTCAATCTCATAACTTATGAAAAAAGTTTTGAGTTCCATAGAATTAATTCTATGAAAATTTCTGAAGAGAAATGAAATTTTGTTATTGTAGCAAAAAATTCTATAGGGAAAACCAGTTTTGATTCTATAGAAACGTAAAGTCACGAAAGAAATAAGTTTTTATGGGATTTTATAAAGTTCTATAGTAAAGTCACGAAAGATAAGAAACATATTTATATAGAAAAGTAAGGCCATGAAAAAGAAAAGTTTCTATAGAAATTAAAAACAAAGAAATGCATCTCCATAGAAAGTAGTCATGAAAGAAAAGAAATGAGCTTCTACAAACTTTTAATAGATGTTACTTTCTAGCTTACAGAAAAATCGGCCACAATTCTATAGGACTTTATCAGCCAGTTTATACAAATTTTGATAGAAATTTAGAAAATGTTTTGCAAGGGATTAGAGAGTAATCAGTTGTCTTGAAAAAAAAGTTTTATCCATGTGTCAACCTCACCATCTGACTACTGCAAAATCATGAGGTGTTGTCATCAGATCTTTCCCTTTGGAATTCATTCCTGACCACCATCAATAGCCTATTGCGTTACTCCAGTGTGATGTTAAATATCTACCTACTTTCCTGCATTGCCATCATGGCGCCAAATGCCGAATTTGGCGTTGTTCGATAACTGTTCACATGAAAAGACATAAATCAGGAAGACATATTTCCATCCAGAATGCTGGAAAAGCGGTTTTCCAGAAGACTTCCCAAAAATCCAGATTAGGCAGGTATGTTATTGGTCATTATTTGAGGAGTTGAGAATGTAAGTGGTGTAAGTCAAGATTTTGCTGATTTGCTTAGCATTAGAGGGCCAGAAGAAATAAAGCCAGATCAAGTTCAAAAAGATTCACTCCTCCTTTATTTAGGTAAATTGATGATTACAGAAACTTCATAAAATATAAACTTTAAAAGTAAAAAATCAATAAACCAACAGGTGTATCTCACCTGACCTGTAGGCTTGAGTTGGTTAGGTTAATCTCTCATTTAAAAACAGACCAGGGGTCAGAAGATCCGAGAGAGATTACCACTGACATATAGGAACAAGTAACTGAATCCACACCTCTGCTAAACGTATATTTTGTCATCCTGTATCCTCTTCGCTCCCTGGGTCCACACCACGTGGACCTCGACTCTTTCGCCTTAAAAATAATCTTTTTGAAAAAATTGGTAGTTAAGACGCGTGGACGTCTAAGCTTCCGATTGACACCAATAGATGGCAGTGTAAATCAGTAGTTCCTGTGGAATATTTATAATTCAAAAGCGATTTAGAAGAAATGCCGTCGACTCAATGAGCTCGTAAAAGTAAGTCAATAACAATTGTTTTTAATGAATTTTAAATCCTGAAGATAATATGTTTTAGTTGAAAAATTCTTTAAATATGTGATGAAATAGTTTATCTGATTTAAATCTGTATTTTGTGCATTTGAGAGCAATACTTATATAGGTCCACGTAAGTGGACGTGAGTACTTGACAGTTAAAATTGGCATTATTATCTTGCAAGCTTTGTCCTTTCACCAAATTTAACGAACTGTCTGTTTAGAACAGTTTATTGTATTTTATGAGATCTTTATCATTTTTAAATTAAAACTGTAACATTTTTTTATCTAAAAATTTTATTTTGATAATACTGATTCCATTTTTAGGCAAAAGTATTTGAAAATTCATGTTAATATTATTATATATTTGTTTGAGTTGCATAGATGAATTGATATATATTAAATAGATGAGTCAGGATTATGAACAGAAGACAACAAGAACTTTATTAGGACGCATGGTTGATCTGCACCGCCGTAGGTACGGTTGCAGTTAACTGAATGATAATCGATTACGATTAATACATAACATTTCTCTTTTCTTTTTTAAATAGATGAACACAAAAAGTTATCAGTGCTAGATCAGGCCTCGAAATAGATTTTTTAACACAGATGCAAGATTTTTTAACAGATGCATCTTGTGCACATAAGTTTTTAATTTACATGCACAAGTTATATTTTTAGGTACACATTTAAAAAAAACCGTTGTATAAGAACATAAATGTAATGTAAACTACTTTATATGTTGGGTATGCTTAGATAGGTTAGTAGTAGATAGTAAATATATTTAAACGTCTAAATTCTCCCTTCTCCCACGCACGGCTGTCGCAACAGTCGCTTCAACAGAGAAATCTGGAAAATGTTCAGATCATCGGAAAGTTCTGGTGGCAGGGGCACAAGTAAACCTTACTCCTGTATGAACCAGTTACGGCCCAGCGATTTTGTTTTCACATAGTATTAGGAATTTTAATTACGTTCCTTTAGAGCGAGAGAGGTCGAAACTAATATATATATTTTGTTCAAACATCAAAACACGCCCCCCCCTTCTTTTAACGTTAGGTGCATTGTGTGCACCTTGCAGGAAAAATTAGGTGCACAAATTTATTTTCATGTGCACAGTGCACCCGGGTATTTCGAGCCCTGTGCTAGATTATAATACACAGTCCAGTCACATTAATGTGACCACCTGTCAAAAGCCAGAATAACCACTTTTGGCAGAGTGGACCGCTGTGAGACGTGCAGGAAGAGAGTCAATTAGGTTTCTGATGATGAGTGCACCCAGTGAATGCTAGGAAAACATTCCCCAAACCATAATGCTCCATCCTCCGGCCTGGATCCTTCTGGCAATTGTTATAGGGTCTTTGCTTTCAGACGTTTCACGCCGTATACGCCAACGTCCATCTGTCCGATGGAATATAAAACGTGATTCATCGGAAAAAGCCACCTGTCGCCACTCTGTGGACGTCCAGTTGCGGTACTGGCATGCAAATTCCAGCCTTCGTCGCCGATGAACAGCAGTCAGCATAGGTGCATTAATCCGACGTCTGCTGCAGAGGCCCATGCGCAGCAACATTCGCTGAACCGTTGTTGAGGATACACTCTTGGTAGTCCTTTGGTTCATCTGGGCGGTCAATTGCTTAACAGTTGCACGTCTATTCGCCTGAACGCATCTCCGTAGTCTTTGTTCGCCTGTCATCTATAGCCCGTGGTGCACCACAAGTGCCACGCCGCTGATTTTGGATAGTGCCATTTTGCCATGCACGGTATACTTTTAACACGGTGGCATGCAAAAAGCTCACAAAATTAGCAGTTTCCAAAATGCTTCCACACTTGGCCCGAAAGCCAATAATCATGCCTTTTTGGACGTCGGATAAATCGCTATGTTTCTGCATTACGCCAACGATTGAAATACTTTTCGATGCCCTAGGACATTTTTTAAGGCGGGTTTACACGCTACGATAAATGCTAGCAATTTATTGTAACGATCGAATTGATTCGATTTATCGTTGGGTGTAAACAAGACATTGTAGCGATTAATTTGAATTAGATTGGATGGTTGATGCCGGCCTGCATCAATTTTGCGAATCGGAACAACATGTTGGAACCTGTAAACAAGTGGCAGCCATTTCTCTCTACGATTTGACTCAGTTTGCATTTACATCTGCATTAAAAAGATTGTGTCGAATAGTTCGTTCTTTGGTTGACTGTTGTTTTTATTCGAATAGGTAATTATGGTAGTTAAACAAACTCCTCGAGAGTTATAATGTTTGTATAATTACTAGTTATAATGTTTGTATAATTACTATATATAATGTTTGTAATGTTTTTGGTTAAAAAAAAAAAAACTCTTAAGAAACATGTATGAATTGTTTTAATACTTTGTAGATAGCTTTACAGGTCTTTAGGAATATTTTGCTGAGAGCTGGTTTAGAAATGGCAGTTGAATATTCCATGTCCTTCAAGCTTCTTCCAGTGGCAAGGGATCGTAAGGTAGTTGAGAGTCTTTTGTGCGGAGATATCGCTCTTCTCATAACAATATCAGTTTCCGCAATAAACTGAGAAACTAACCTTAACAACTCAACATAAGTCTCTTCGTTCATTCTCAAATAATTTCGCCAGTCATTTGGTTCATTTCTCAATTCTTTCAATAATTTTACATGAGATAATTCCCTTTTCTTTAACAACCACTGGCGGCTCCACTTTGTTCTTGGTCTTCGCGACCTTTTCACTTTTCTAGCTAAACAACCGATATATAACAACAACACTACTTCCTCCATGGCAAAAGCTTATTTAGCGGTCGACAACGAATATTTGACAAGAAATCGTTACGATTTATCGTAGCGTGTAAACAATATTCATTCTTTCGATTTATTGGAACAATAAATTTTTCAATCACATCGTCACGATTTATCGTAGCGTGTAAACCTGCCTTTATATACACTCCACTGCAATGTGCTGCCACCTACCTTTTGTGATTGGTTATTTCACGTTGACGTCGAAAGTAGGTGGTGGTCACATTAATGTGACTGGACTGTGTACATAAACAATGGTTGACAAAAATTACGAATATAGACTAGAATAATAAATTTAACTTGATTATATAATGCAAATGAATTGACATAAAGAAATATACTAAATATCAAATAAATTTTACTTGGAAATATAATGATAGGACTAAGTTGAATACTATGGATCTAATGTCCATTTTAGTCCTTAAAACGAAGTGGAGGTTTAATGGCACGACCAGAGCATATCATACGAGTGTCACTATTCACAGATGCATTGTGCTGAGTAACTGGTACACTCAATGCAGGATTTATTGATTATTGAACTGGAACACTCTGTAATGTACTTGTTGAGGGACCTCTGCAAGATGCTGTAGGAAGAACTTGGTTTGGAGCTCCCATCCTGCCTGATGCATAGAGATCCTCAGTTGTTCTCAAACGTTGGGTCGATGTTGGTAGATTCCACGTTGAGCTTTGTGTTTGTGGAGGTATGTGTTTGAAATGCACACGATTCCTTCTATACCTTCCACCCCTCTCAGCTACTATGGTGTAGGACTGTGGCTGAGGTCCAACTTGAATTGCATTTTCTTTGCACCATTTGTTCTGGAGGAGAACAACACTTCTTGATCTAGTTGCAATGGCTGGAGTGGTCTGGTATGTAAATCATACTTATGCTGGCGTTATTGTCTATGTTCCAAGTGCTTTTGTACAGCACTGTAATCATAGTGAGGGTTAAGCTTGAGCAGGAACCAAAGTACGGATATGTCAACCTATCAAGATCTCAGCTGGAGACAGCATTCCATCCATAGGGCCATTCCTGTACTCCATCAAAACAAGGTGAACATCACTGTGATCTTGTGCAGCTTTGGCGAGGCTAGACTTGATCGTTTGTACACACCTCTCTACATGTCCATTGGATCAAGGGTAGCCTGGACATGAGTCTGCAACGATTTCTTCTGGAATACCAAATCGTGCAAAACAGGTTTTAAGTGCATTGATGACTGAAGGTGCAGTTGTATGATGCAAATGTTGCAGTTCAATGTACTTGGAAAAGTAGTCGACAATCAGGAGATATGTTGCAGATGAAAAGTGAAAGAAATCAATGGCAACTTTCTGCTATAGTCTATCAGCCAACTTTCTATCCAGCAGAGGCTCTTTTGCATTCTGCCTTTGATTCTGTAAGCAGATGGTACAGCTTGAAACCATCTTTTCAATCTCTGCACTTAATCCTGGCCAGTATAAAGATTGTCGAACAAAGTTTTTTACAGGTGACAATGCCTCTGTGGCTTATATGCAGACGCTGAAGGATGTCTTTGCGACAGGACTTTGGAATTACAAGTCGCTGTTCACGACAAATCAGATAATTTTCAATGTGCAGTTCTGATTGAAATGACAAAAATGGTTTTGCAAGAACATCCACTTTTTGTTTATTCTGTGGCCATCCATTCAAAATGTAATGTTTGACAGATTTCAGTTCCGAGTCACTTAGTGTTGCTTGTCTGAGCTCATCCAATTTAGATTGCGAGGCCTGAACAACTACTGAGACCATGAATTGAACATTATCAATGTCAGTGGTTACAACTGAATTGACATTTATAAGAGCTCTTGTTAGGGCTTCAGCTACAGCTAGCTGTTTGCCTGTTACATGTGTGAGTGTGAAACTATATCTTTGGAGCCACAGTAGCAATTGTTAGAGTCTGGGTGATATAACATCAAATGATTTATGCACCAGATCCAACAATGGCTTGTGGTCTGTTTCTACGACAATTTGCTGACCAAAGACATAATAGTGGAAATGTTCACAAGTGTGAACTATGGCAAGGAGTTCCTTTTCGATCTGAGAATACCTGGCCTGTGCATCAGATAGCGTTGCTGATGTATATGCCACTGGCTTGTCGTTTTGCAATAAAACAAGACCAAGACCAAAAGAACTTGCATGGACTGAAAGTACTACTTCTTGATCTTTGTCAAAGAACTGTAGAACAGGCATTGACTGGAGCAGTTGTTTTACTTTCAGAAATGCTCTGTCACTTTGAGCATGCCATACCCAATTGGTATCTTTTTTCAGCAAGCTTCTCAAAGTAGATGTTTCTTCTGAGAATTGTGGTACAAATTTCATTAAGTAAGTGGCCATCCCAAGGAATCTCATCAGATCTTGTCTGCTGGTTGGTGTGGGGAAGTCTGAGATAGCTTGGACTTTTTTCGGGCCTGGTGATAGCCCTGTAGCCGAAACGACGTGACCCAAATATTTAAACTCAGGTACAGATAGTTGAATTTTTTCTCGATTGAACTTCAAACCTTTTTCTTGAGCAATTTGAAGTACTGTTCTCAGCTTTTTACAGTGATCTTCCAGAGATTCTCTATGAAGGATGAATATCTGGGAAGTTTTCGAATAAGTTGTCCATGGCCATCTGGAAAACCTCAGGAGCACAACTTAATCCGAAAGGTAGAACTAGGAAGCGATATCTTCCAAAAGGTGTTCTAAAAGTGCACAAATCAGCACTGTCATCATCCAGCTGAATCTGATAGAAGACATTTTTAGCATTTATCAATGAGAAAAGCTTAGATCCCTTCAGCTTGGATAGTAGCTGATCTTGAGAAGGAATCTGATAGTGCTGCCTTTTGACGAACTTGTTCAGGTGACGGGGATCAAGGCAGATTTGAATGGAGTTGTTTTTCTTGGGAACAATAACAACAGGGTTTACCCAATCGCTAGGTTTAGTTACCTTTTCAATTATACCATTTTGTTCCAGTTCATTTTGTACCTGGTCTTCTAATGCCAATGGAATCTTCCGAGAAGAATCTATAACAGATTCAGCTTCCTTGTGAAAAATAGTTTTATGTTTTCCAGCCAGAAGACCAATGCCTTCAAACACATCACTAAATTCTTCAATAATATTTAGCAGTTCAGATGGAGATTTTTGTAGTGTTCAGTAGGCCTGGGCGATGTTCAGACTTTCACATCACGATACATCGGCATTCTAACATCACGATACCGCGAAGTATCGTGATGTTAACCATCCATTTTATACATAGTAAAAGCAAAACCTTGCTCCTACATCACTATATATATATATATATATTTTGAATTGAGTTGTTAGTAATATAGTATTAAGTGGAACCAAGTTCTTTTACATTTTTATTTTCACGCTTGAAAATGGCTGTATAAACCCTCTATGACTCCTTAAAAATTTCGAAAGAACTTCTTAAACACTCCTAATTTTTATATTCAAAATTCTGTATGAATCCTGGTATGGTAGAATTAGCTCCCCCGCAGTTTGAAACTTTAATTTTCAATCTTTATATGTGTGCCACCTGCCAGAATATTCTCGAAAAACAACAGTGCAGAAATCACAAAAGATTCTCATTAGCAGGCCTGGTAGAAAATCGCACATACTCATAAAGGAACATCAGAATAGTTTTGTCAGTCTGAACTAAGAAAACATCGAAATTATTACCGCTGAACTACAACATCGCGACACCGTGATATCTGTGCTAAGGGTGTCTGTATGTGTGATATCGGGGAATATCGCGATATCACGATGCATCGGCAGCTTGAAAATCGCGAAACCGGTATGGCGATCTGATACATCGGCAGTGTGATAATCGCGAAACCGATGTGGCGATGACGATCTCATACTCACACCGATTGGCCTAGTATGTTCCACACACCATATATGTTCAAGTAGATTAAAAAATTGCTTATTTAGAAGGAAAAAAACTTAAGCATCAAAATAGAAATAAAGGGGCATTTGATTCCTCTAAGAAAACATCGAAATCGTTGGCGCTGAGCAACAGGAGACATCGCGATTCCGTAAAACAGTGATATTTGTGCTCTGGGATTGGCTGCGCGATATCGCGCATTCGCTTTGAAAACATCGAAATCGTGATATTTGTGCTCTGGGATTGGCTGCTTGACATCAGGAAAAACCGCGATATCGCACATGCGCTTTGAAAAAAATCGACATCGGGAAAAACCGATGTATCACAATATATCGCCATCGTCAAAATCGCAAAACCGGTGTGACGATGTCGATCTCACACCGGTTTACCACGATGTATCGATACATCGCCCAGGCCTAGTGTTCAGTGCAGTTCTTTTGTCTGGATGTATCTGTTGTTGAATCAGATGCAAGTCACTACAAGCTGTTGCACCTCAATGTCCACAATCATAAAGTTTAATAGATGGGTCTCATTATTTACTACACACTGCAGCGTACATTCACCCACAACTGGTAAGTCATCACCAGTGTATGTGCACACAATAATGGATGTTGACTGCAATGCAGGACAGTTATTCAGTACTTTAAATATAGATGATGGTAATACATTTACCTGTGCATCCGTGTCTAGCTTGAAGGTAACAGGGTAGTCTTGGACTCTTAATTTGTTCAAGCAAGTCACAGCTCTTAGTAGTTTACAAAGCACGTATATACACAATATTGTTGGAGCTGTTGGCGTCAATTGCTGAAACTTGGCATTGTCTTGCTGGCTGATGTTTCCTTGGCTGTCTACATACACTGGAAAAGTGGTTTAGTATTTGGCAATTATTACATGTTTTGCCATATGCTGGGCAATGTCTGGGCTGGTGATGAGACCCACAACAAGAGCAAGGTCTCTGCTGATTCCTGGAGTAGTTTTGATGTTTGTGTTGATTTTGACCCTTTTCTCCTCTGCTTTGGTTGATGGTATCCACTTGAGCAGGTGTTGACGACTGGGACATTGCCAAAGAATGCAGTTTTGACAATTCCGCTGATTTGCAAAGTTCAACAGTCTTTTGCAGTGATAATTGCGGTTCTCTAAGAAAACGTTCACGCAGCACATCGTCGCGCAGGCCTTAAATGATGTGATCTTTAATGTTTCGATCGTAGGCTAGGCTGAATCTACATTGATCAGCTTGTAGCCTGATTTCTGTGAAGAAAGAGTCAAAATTCTGTCCAGTCTTCTGAACCAGATTGTTAAAAACGTATGTCGCCAGCGTGACATTTCGGTACGGTCGCTAATGTTCATCAAATTTGTCGATAACATCTTTGACGGTTCTCACCTGTCCTTCTGCGAGAGGAGCGAACGAGAATGTCAGATAATCTTTGTAAAAAGATTCACCGATGATGCTGAGCAGCAGGGTGATCCGTGTGTCGTTATGTTCCCTGTTGTAAATTAATAGCAGTTTCGAAAAGTTCGTAGCTGCGATGCCATTTCGCCCATGCTTCTGCAGGGTTGTCGCCGGAGGAAAAAGCATCGATTCGTAAGATGTTATGCGCCATGCCGGATTCGGTAAATAAAATATCTGTTTGCGATATTTGGAGAGAAAAAATACTGTAGTAGCCTGTTTATTTTGACACCATATTATATATTTGTTTGAGTTGCATAGATGAATTGATATATATTAAATAGATGTGTCAGGATTAGGAACAGAAGACAACAACAACTTTATTAGAAGTTGTATTTGGAAGAAGTATTGGTTTAGTTCTCGACTACCTAATATATGTTGGAAAGGGTTGTGTTTCCTCTGAGGACATGGAAGTTTTGGGCTTTGGAGGAAGTGTTGTGAAGATATTGACAGAAAGTATCCCTCAAACTGGCAACATGTAGTATACACTGACAGGCACTGGCCTGGAATGTGCCAAGTATCCCCTTGAAAAATAAATTTTTAAAGCTGGTATGATTAGGACAACCAAAATTGGAAATACCAGAAATAAATTAAAATTGGACAAAACATTAAAAAGAAGAGAGTGGGATGAACTTGTAAATAATGATGAAAAACTAAGCACTTTAAAATAGAAAGACAATAAAAGAATCTCATTTTTATCGTCATATTTGGGCAATGAACCCGTGTCAAGCTGCAAGAGGTGGTCAAAGGAGGAGAAAAAAGATTATTGTACCACAGCCAGCAGTTGTTCAGGTCAATTAAAATTAAAAAAAAAAAAAAAAAAACAGAGGAAGGTTGTCAATCAACTAATCAAAGAAGTTAAGACTTGATAATGTTGTCCATGTGCAAAATTTATGGATGATAAAAGTGTAGGTTAGCTGGATGAAAATCCAGGACAAGAGTTATGTGTACAAAATGTCAAATGTACCTTTGCACCATGAAAAATAACTTTCATAAAATACCACACACAATAAAAATTTTATTAAAATTTTTTTTTGTGTCTTATTATTTACATATGTTGTGTAACTTTAAAGTGACAGTAATATAAAATAGTATATATAAAATTTATGTTTTGTAGCAATAAAATGTTCCTATATAAGTCAAAAAGCAAGACAAAATATCACTTGAAAAAATATTCTGTGGTTCGAATCTTCTAATAAAGTTATTGTACGAAAAAGTGATAAATAATAATATACCAATGTACAAAAAAATGAGTTCTTAAGCAATATCTTAGCATTTGAAATTTATTAGGGTTTTAGCTTTGAGACCTGAGGTACAAATATGTGTACCTAAAAGTTTTAGGGTGGAGTGGTAGCATCCGATACGTTAGGCCGCCAAAGCCATTTTTTACGCCAAATCAAGAGGGCGGCCGATATAAGCAATTCCAAGATGGCCGCCATACAGCAAAATACACACCGTGAACCTTTGCATAGAGTGCATAAATAATAATAATTTGTTTAAAAATTAAGAAAAAAGCAATATAAATTTCACTTGAAAATTTTCTAATATTTCAGTCTGGTTTTCTCCGAACATGGACGCTATTTTGGGTCAATTTCATTCTAGTTTTGTCCCTTCAAAAAAAATTTTTGAACAAAAAAAAAATTGTTTTAATTTTTTTTTTAAATAAATTAAAAAAAAAAAAAAAAAAAAAAACGCAAATTTTTTTTAAATGTCCGGATTTTTATCAATTTTGAATTAGAGACTTTGCAATGCATAGAAAATTCAAAACAAGAAATCTTTTTTTAGTAAGGTAGTTCTTTTCTGTGATCATAATCCACACAAAAGTTTTGGATGAGAAAAAAAAAATCTAAAAATTCTTCTGCTATCCATAAGTGTGAAAAAATATTTTTTCACAATTTTTCTAGCAATTAGCATTATGTGAGCAACTCAATGGGGATATTCCTGGTAAAGGAGCCATATATGGAAAAGCAAAACAAATGTTTTTATTGTAACACCTTTACAAGAGGAAATTGTTTTTTAGAGAAGTCAAAGCGTATTGCGCTTAAGGTTTCAATGCGTTTAAACCGGTATATCGGGAGAAATTTGTTTTTAGATAAGTCACAGCGTATAACGCGCGATCCCCGCCTGCCGGCTACCTCGCCGCCCCTCCAAGCATAGTCCAGTGTTTGTTATATAACCAAAAGCTAAACGAAAATCAAACTTACCCTCATAGCCGGGTCCTTGAAATTCTGACTATGGTTAACAGTCCTATGCTCGAATCGATAACCCTTGAACTCTTTATCCTTCGGGTATTTATATCAGCATATTTTCACCTCAATCATAAAACATTTATCCGTCCCTTGTTCAAGTCCTCCAAACACCCATTTACCCTCCAATTTCTAACTCCTGTTATACTTTCTTTTGTCCATTCTTTCTACATTTTCACTCCTACCTATCACCAGCATCCTTTCTCAATGTTAAAATCATATCATTCTCACATGAAAGACATTTCATACTCTTCCCAATCAAGCCACATGTTTGCAAAAAAAAAAAATTCAAATGTTTAATAACATTATCCATTGTTATATCAAATCAACTAAGGGGAAGTAAGCAACCAAAAGGGGGAAAAAATTCTAAATTCTAATCTGCAATTTCAAAAATCAAATTTAATCCAATTTTTTTTTCAAAATTTAAATTAAGTGACAAATTTAAAAAATTGTAACTTACAATCTGCTTTCCAAACTTATCCTAAAAATTTTGAAAATAAATAAAACAAGTCAATTTTATAAATCAAGAGCAAAATTCACATGCACCCAACAATTTCAAAAACTGCCTAAATTTTAATTCCGTTCTACATTAAAAATAAAAGTGGAAAAGCGTATTTTCTTCCTTAACCAATCATGAGACCCGTTTCTTATCGTCAGGAGAAAATATCTAGGGTTGCCTTAAAACTAAGAAAAGCACGAAAACGGGAAGGTTACCGCATTTGGCGATACATCGCTCGAAAGTTGTAACGTATCGGATACTACATACCATCCAGTTTTAGCCCCCTATGATGACAGTCTATAAAAGAAGAAATGACAGGAGGACTTAGAAGTATTTCATATTATTTATCAGAAAAAAACTGATTTTTAAACAATTATTTACCTGACACCAGAATTGCTAGTAATCTCAAATGCAAATTCCTTCAGTCCTGAAAAATGTCAAACTGACGTACACCACTCGCATTCTCAACCCCTCATTTGTAAAAACCAAGATTGAATATTTTAGCACGTGATTTGAAAATGCAGTTGAATTGAGTTTCAAAGAACATAAATCCTATGCTATGAAACAATTTAAATTTATCGACATTTTCGTGATGCATCAATGTACCTGTTAATCAAAGAAATGGCCGAGGTCATGGTTATTCTAGGTCCGTTGGGGCCTCGAGGCATATAGGGAGGAATTATGTCATCGGCCATATGTTCCAAAATTTCTTCTTCAGAGGGTATGCTTCGATCATGGCACTTCGACACCAATATCTAGAAGAAAAGAAAGCAGACATTTATATAGAAGTTACTTATATTTAAACTATTTTTAAAACAGTTGCAACTCCATGCATTTCGATTCAGTACCTGCACTCTGCAGGGACAAAAAAATAGGTAGGTAGCTAATTAAGGTCATACGAGAGCAACACAACAGGTTATTGGCAGCATTCCGAGATCCATCCCCAAGGACATAACCACCCAATTTTGTACCATGGTCAGCTGACAAAGTGAACCCCTGATCTGACCAAGCTCTCCAAACTTCCATGACAGATTTATTGTGCACCAGCCTCCCATGCACACATGATAATCTTTGGTTAGACTGAGCTTTGAATTCTCAAACTTCCAGTTGCAAGTCGCTACACTTCCCCCGACTGTGTTACTGTGGTCCTCAAAAAGACATGCTGTTGAGTTAGCAGAGATAGTGGCCAAACATAAGGACAACAAACGTTACTTTATTATTAACAGATAATTGACAAATAAAACATTAAACTTAGAAACTAGGGAGCGCCTATGGTTACAGACTCCCTTTGAGTACAGTCTCAGCAGCAACTGAGGAGAAGACGGTAAGCGATGACGTCAGATAGTAATGACGTATTGGTGAGGGGAAATAAGGATTATTCTCCAACACATGCTTTAGTACAAGATTTTATTATAAGATGTAAATTTTTACATTAAAACTAATCAAGAATTGAAATATTTAATCTAGGTGCCTCCAGTCCTTTTAAAATTAAGATAGTATTGTGGTATATAAAATTTCTGGGTATCCATAGTGAAAATATTTCCCTTTCTTGTTTCCATATTCAAAGAAATTTAATTTTAAAAGTAAAAGCAAACTTCACAGTTGGTATTCACGGCTATCAGTAGTAGAGAAGTGCTTAAATAATTTAAAGAAAATACATTGCATGTTTCGGAAACCATTTCCTCTTTCCATCGCTTTTCCACTAGTATCCATTGAAACTAACTTCGATACTATAACAAACATTGTCATATTGACACTGGGAGGGGGTAGGGGTCTTGTACACTTTCTCCTATTACTATTTCTTGTTGGATTTTGAAGATTTCTTGTGGGATTTTTAATTGTGCTACATTATTTACAATTCTATTCAATAAGCACACAGCAGAAATGTTTGATTTTTTTTGTACTCAATTATTTTAAAAGAATGAAGTAGCTAAATATACCAAGAACATTTACAGGTATACTTTTTCACTAAGCAGATTTCTTGATCTAAATAGCTTTCATTCAACAAAAAATGATCATGGAAGTGATCAAAAACGATTATATTTTACTACATGTGTAATCAGAGTTGAGAAATCATGCCAGCCAGCAATCACAGAGCATGATGGTCAAGCAAGGTTAGAAGACGTGATTGTTCATGATAATGATTAAACAATTTTTGTGAATACATGAAACAATAATGAATAGTAATTACTAATTTTTAATTAACGTTGTACTAGAGCAACACAACGGGCTATTTACCATGGTCCGGGATCAATCCCTTAAGAGAAAGGACTGAGAAGACTTCGTAATTTTGAACCACGGTCAGATGACGAAGCAACACCTGAGCTGGCACCACACTATCCAAACTCCCACACCAATCCAACGTGAGGACACAATAATGAATAGATGTAAAATGTTTGGAATTATTTGATTGCATAATTTAGGCACTAAAAAATTCACCCAAACTGGTAATTTAAGGAAAGAAAAATCCTTCTTAATACAAATACAAATATTGACGACCAGCTACAGGCTCAAGCCCAACAAGGCTGGTCCTTTGTTTATGAATTCTCCAATTCCCACTGACTATCCAATTGTGTCTTAAATTCGTACACTCCCTTTGAATTAACTATATTTTCTGGCAACGCGTTCCAACTGTCTATTACCCTATTAAAGTAGTAGTTTTTCCTTAAATCCCGATTAAAATGTGTCTTATTCAATTTATACCCATGGCCCCTTGTTCTGTTATCCCTATTGAAATTTAAGCCCTCTGTGTCCCCTTGTTTTACAAACTTGAAAAGCTGAATCAAATCCCCCCTCCTTCTTCTTCTTCTTTCCAGTGTATACATGTTTAGCTTACTTAAACGTTCATTATAGTCGAAATTTGCTAGCCCCTTTATTATTTTTGTAGCTCTGTGCTGAACCCTTTCAATTGATTCTATGTCCTTTCTCATATATGGAGCCCAGAATTGTACAGCATATTCTAGATGTGGTCTTACTAAACCCTTATATAATGGCAAGATTATATTCTTATCCCTTGAAGTTACAGTCTTTTTAATATACCCCAATAACCTATTAGCCTTTTTACCCGCAGCTGAACATTGGTGACCCATTTTAAAATCCCTGTGAATTATCACCCCAAGATCCTTGACTGTTTCTCCCTCCTTTACCTTTACTCCCTGCAGACAGTACTCGGCTCCACTGTTCCTGTAACCCATATGCAGAACTTGACATTTCCCTACATTAAACGACATACCCCATTTTACTGCCCATTCGGATATCTTATCAAAATCTCCTTGTAAATTTCCTATCTGTAACTTGGTATCCACTGTCCCCCATATTTTTAAGTCATCTGCAAATATACTGATTATATTCTTGATCCCCTGACCTATATCATCTATGAAAATTATAAATAAAATTGGTCCCAAAACTGATCCCTGAGGCACCCCACTTATAACTTCTGTCCACTGTGAATAATTTCCTTTTACCTGCACTCTCTGCTTTCTATCCAATAACCAATAAGTAACCATTAAGTAAACTATTTTCCAAGGCCTCCAAAATAATAATTTGTTTTCGAGAGAAATTCCATGTGTGCATAAACTGATACAAGCTTGAAGGTTACCCAAAGAAAAATTATTGCAGAAATTAAACTATAAGAGATAAAAAATTACATCCTACCTCCTCGATAGTTTTAAAGTTGCAAAGGTCAAGCACAAACTTTCTATGGTTCAACCCTTCTTCCATGAGTACTACATATATCGAGTTTTTAGATCTTGCTCTACCCTTGGACTGCACATAGGAGCGAAAATCTACAGGTGGATCAAAGCGAATGACGAGATTGCACTGTCTTATGTCCATTCCTTCTTCTAACACCTGAGTAGCAATCAAGACATTGCATTTGTTTTCCCTGAACTCCTTTAACTTTTTCTGCTGTCGCTTTTCGGGCATGGACATTTCACTGAAACCAGGATTTCCGTGGCCAACGACAAACTGAGGTTTTATAAATTTGAGTTCACTGCAGGTTTTGCTCACTTCTAAAAGCCACTCGCACAAAACATATGCTGTAACTCTTTGCTCCACAAAAATGAGTGAGCACAGTTGAGAATCCTTACTCTTCTTTAGGTTTTCCTTCACAATACTATGATGCCGTTCGGGATCGTCTTCGAAGCTGACGTCCACGACCATCGGGGTTGGGTCTGCTAGAAAGAGAGAGCTTTTCTTAGATGCCGTAAAGATTTGTAGCAGGCGGAGAAGCTTGCTGGGGATGCCATCTGTCAGACACGTAGAGCTGGAAGTTAAAACCTCGCATACAGTCATGAAATAATTGAGAAAATCAAGGATCCTTTTAAGCAAAACGTGGCATTCTTCAATAAAGGATCGTAGCAAGAGAGATTGTACTTCCTTGTGGTATATTTCTGCAGCTTTGCGAGCACACCACGGTCCCAAAGTACCAAGTGTCTTTTCGAGGGACTTGAGAGATTTCAGAGGCTTGTCGAAAAACTGGCAGTTGGAATCCACAGTGGCCAACAAGCTCTTCCTCCAAAAATCTGATTTTTCTCGCTCAAATTCATTGATCTTCTCCATAGTCTCTCTTGCCAGTTCATCAGCGCAGCCCTCGTACTTCGAGTACAAAATCAGATACTCATTGGGATCGGTACCGTATTTGCGGATGTCGGCGATGTCGCTGGCGGTGACGATTGCGCTTCGCATCGTCTTCTCCAGGTCCTTCAGTTTCTCTTCCAACTTTGCGGGTTTGCACTTGCCGTTGAGGAGGGAGGCGCTCAACCCAAAAATTCTCGGCATTTCCGAAGTCTCCAGGGAGAGGAATGTTTTCAAGGCTAATCGGTAGGGATGGTCTCCTTGAGCTCTGTGACACTCGTCTATGATCACCAGTTGTATTCGAGTGAGAGGGATGAAGGCATGGTCTACTATGATCCTGAATATCTCAGCCGTCATGACCAGCACTTCGTTGTCTATAAACTCCTGAAGCCATTGCTCTTTATTCCAGGAATCCACTTCCATTGAACCACAGTATCCTTTCACACGGAGATCTGTGTGATCTTCAATTGTCCTTTGTTGTTGAGTAACAAGGGGTACTGAAATGCAATTTTAAATGCATCAGATTTTCACACCACACAAAACAAAGACATGACTTATATTCAAAACACTAGTTGTTAAAAGAAGTTTTGGGTGTTATGTAGTATCCGAGGCAATGGCGATTTCTCGCCAAACATGGTAACCATGCCAATAACTAATCGAATTGCCAAGATGAATGATGATAACCCTGCCACTACAACTAGATTTAGACTTACTCACCATTTCACTGTTTTTAGTGCTTGTTGTGTGCTCACATATTTACAATTAAGTTGCACATTTTAATTGATATTTATTTGGGTTTTTATTTTTTAAATTTCAAATTCATTTAGTTAATTATCATTTGTGATTATATAGATTTATTAGCCGTTCACTAACCTTTGATCAGGTATGGCAATCAATGTTCTGCAAGAAATTGCTAAAGTTTACCTTCAACAATCGCTAGTGGGCAAGTTTAATTTTTTCTTTTACTTTTTAATGTTTACCCACCCAGTACAGTGGTTCATATGCCCAGAAGGCAACAGTGAAGTGTCTCGCCGGCTGTCAGGGAAGGCCCCCGGCGAGGCAGCCGTGGGCCTTGCATTATATGCTGTGACTTATCTATAAGAAAAACACATTTTAGACAACAAAACATTCCTCACTTTAAATTTCATATATCCATGTGGATTTTGCTTATACTGGATTTGGCCACAATCTTCATTTGGCGAGAACCATGGCTTTGATACTACATATTTACAGAAGTTTTAATTATGTTTAATTTATTGTTTGCTTTTTAATTACTGTCATATTTTTTGCATATGGTTTTCTAATAATTGCAATAGGATTGTAATTGAAGAATTCTTTTCATAGAAAATATTGTAAAAAAGAGATGAAAAGGCAGCTGTGTAAATATTTGTATGTAGCATCAATCACAGAGTTCGATTAAATAAAATATATTTTGAAAGAGAACGACTAAATAATTTGATTCATGAAGTCTGGTAACACTAGTAAAGGCTTACTATAATGTCAGGCAAGTGGTGATTGATACATATGGCTATTATCATTTAACAGTTATTTAAAATTTTTAAGACTTGGTTAGAAAGAGAAGGTATGACAATATATACGTTGCAACACATAGTGTGGCCCAGGGAAATTATTTGAAAAAACTTGAAAACAGCATTTTTTGAAACTTAAGATTATAGCCAATGGAACAGCCTTTCCTCAATATATTATTGTATAGTACTTTTAAATTAAAGCCTTAGCACAAAGATAAAACATAATCAATGTATCAATTATCAGTACAGCAAGGTTTTCAAGGGGAAAAATGAAGGTTTTTGTCTTTCATGCAAGTAATTCATAAACATATCATTACTTAGGAAGGTAAATTTTAAGGCTTCATTTAAACAGTTAAAGTTGAATTTTATTACCATGCAATATTTACAAAAGGCTCAGTTATAATTTTCTGTTGTTTTATTTCACCTAAATCTAATACATTTTGTTTAAAATCTAATTTTTCCAATTTGATTTCCTTAGCAATAAGAAAGGCTTTATACCAAATATGAATTCTTCAAAATGTTATTTTTGAAGTTTTTGTAGATTCTTATTCTAAATTATTTTTTCCCTTTCATTTTCGAGCAATGATTTCAACTCACAAACAAAACAGAAAACAGCTTTTAACTTGAAATTTTTTTTTATCTCCTAATCGTTTAAAGATAGAGTAAATCTTCAGAAAATTTTACACCAGATTGTTACCTAAAAATGTAATTTTCTTTACATAAATAATTTTTCAACTGTAACTTTTATATTTTTTCCAGTGGGAATTTGGCTTTTGGGATCCTTAGAGATCACCGATTCATTTCCTGCCCACAAATAATTCGAGCAAAGGGAAGCAAAACAAATAAATTTTTTTGACTGGCATTGTTCTTTTTTGTAAAAATGGGATCGTTAAAGATAGATTGAAAATTTTAACGAATTTGAAATCTGTGGAAAATTTTACTCCTGATCGATTACCTTACATTGGAATTTCTATAGTTTTTTATTTGTAACTTTTTTATTTTTGCAATACCAATATGGGCACATTAGACAATGAAGTCATGACCTTTTCGTCCTTTGGAATTGTCTTCGTGATTGTTTTGGTAGGTAGGTATTTAATTAACGTCACACTTACCAACACAAGGGGCTATTGTGATCATTTTTAGAATTGCACAGCTGTTGTGCATGGTTCCCACTCCTTTACCCAAAAAAAAATTTAAGGACTTTTCAGAACTAAAAAACAATTTTTCAAGGACCTAAAATTTTTTTAAACGACCTAAAACAAGGCATACACAAAAGTTGTCAATTAAAAAGAAAAATGTGAAAAATGTAAAAAAAGATAATTTTTTAAAATTACTGATAGTCAAAAAAAAGAAAAAAAAAAGGTTATCGTTAATTTTGGTTATAATTTGGATTTTCTTTTCTCACAGAACCTGTGATTTTTTTGTTGCTAAGTGAACTTCTTGTCTCAATGCTAACTATCAGGCTACTTGCACATATAGATTTCATTCATGCAATAAAATATCGTACAGTAAATTCTTTTGGTGGCACAAAGAAGAGTATGGGAGCTTGCACACGGTTCGATCTACAAGACACAATCTCCATTTTGCTGTCATCCACTGCCTACAACTGTCAAAGGTTTATTTTGCTTGAGAAACAAAACAAATCTTAAGTTTTGAATGGTGTTTGGGCTTTTTTATTCCCTAGTCTAAGTTTATATCTTTGCAATCGTTAAAGATAAGAGTAAAAATTTCAAAGGATTTGAAATCTGCAAAAAATTTCACAACAAAAAAATATGTTAAATGTGATTTTTTTTAAATTTTATTTTTCAATTACAATTTTTATATTTTTACAATAAGAATTTGGCTTCATTTCTTTGGACGTAGCATTATTGGTAGATCACATAGTATCAAAGAGTAAAACACCGGTTTCATTCAGAATGACTCTCAAATAGCACACCTGCTGTGTTGGAAAACTAGTCTGGACAATTTCCAATGCAAGACGGAATAACACAACTACTTACTAGTTAAAAAAATCAAGTACTTTCAAGGACTTTCCACCAAGTTCTGTAATTTTCAAAGAATTTCAAGGGCCCTTAGTTAGGGAAAAAAAATTCAAGGACCATGGGAACTATGTTGTGGCAAGAGCATTATTGTTTTTCTTTTTTGTATTGAAAATTGGCACAAAGGTAGTCTTCAATTTTGCAAATTTTGTGTCCAGCCAAAATTTTCTAATTTAATCTAGAACATTTTAAAATGAAGTTATTAGTTTATTTCTGACTTGAACTAATGTTTTCTACCTTTTTGGAACTGTGCCAAGTCATTCATTTTGATTTCCTGAGCAATGGATACAAGAGAAGCAAAGCAAATAAAAAGTTTTGATTGGCGTTCTTCAGTGCTTTTTTCCATCTGAGCAATAGTTAAGATAGAATAAAAATTTCAGCGGATTTGAAATCTGTGGAAAATTTTACATTAGATCGACTGGTGTAAGAAATGTGGTGACATGTCCATGTCATAATTTTTTGCAAATTTAATGTGTCCAGCCCAATTTTTAAATTTTAATCTAAAATATTTAAAATTAATTGATTACTAGCCACTTTAAGGCCATCACGGCATTGACTGCAGTGTTGGTTTGCTAAGCAAACCAAAAGAGGCCAAATGGCCACATGAACCGAACTGTCATGTTCATAATTAATGTTCTAAAATAGAGAGAAATATAAAATTGTAGTGATTAATAGAATGAGAGAAAAATGAAATAAAACCATAACTGTTTTACACTTTTAAAAAACTTTCATAAGCATTAATCAGGGGTGAAAACAGTCGAAATGTAAAAAAGAGCGAAATATAAGCAGCATAATTTTGAACTACAAAACTAGCTAAATAAGAATAGTATATTTGTGTACTAATGTGTGTACAGAACAATGGTGCAGACAGAAATTTTTCTGAGGGAGAGGGGAGGGAAATTTATTTTGATAAAACCTTATAAAGTCCACTAAAAACAATAAAATTTGTCAATGGAAGTAGGAAGGTTAACCCATAACCTCCCATGACTGTGCCACCAGAACATAATATGTGTTTATAAGCATGTATTTTTGCCTATTATTTAGCTTTATAAAGTCCACTATAAACAATGCAATTTGTCTTTGGAAGAGGGGGGGGGGGCTCTAACCCGTAACCCACTCATCATGGCTGCACCACTGGTACAGAATATGTATTTATGACAAAGCATGTATTTTTATAATTCAATTTTTCATACTCTTTATAGATAGGACATTCACACTTTCCTCATTTTTTTTTAACATTTATTCTTTGGCTGTAATTTTATGATATAATTTAATTCTAAAGAAAAAATTGCAGAAAACGCAAAACTCAAAAGAAAAAAAAAAGTGGAAATCTGCGTAAATGCGGAAGATTTTCACCCTTGATTAATATCCTTTCATTTTCTAACCTACTCATTGTATGACCCAAATAATTTGAGTTAGTTCCAATTGGTGTTTCGGTTTTTAGTTTTTGTTTATCTAAGTGAAATTTTTGTTAGCATATATATTTTGCAATTACAATTGCTTGCACACAAAAAATATATCAATAGATACGTGGTGATGGAAATAATCTCAAAATAGTACTATTATCTAAGGTCCTTATAAACTGTTGCTATGCCTTCGAATATGTTACAAAATGTACTATGAAGAGAAGAACACATCTGAATTTTTGCTCTAGATTCTTGAATTTATTTGAAGTTTTCATATTTTTTAAATTTCCTGTAAAAATGAAGTTTAAAATTATAGTTGAATTATCCTAATAAATTTTATTTGCAGTGTTTTCAAACTTTCCACACTGCCTTATATTTGTCTGTTGCTAAAACAGGCATGTTAATGTGCAATGCATTTTGTTGTAGCAAACCCCAGGGCCTTAAAAGGCAGTGAATGCATTAATATACAGGTTCTGAAAATAATTTTTAGACACCAAAATAATTTTTTTCCATAAAGCTCAAGTGCACATACGAGATCTATACTTGTAGTTAGTTGGTAATGCCCAATACAATAAAAGGGATTGCATTGTCACTAGTTGAAAATTTTAAGTGTCAGAGAAATGAACTCGGCAACAAAGCGAGCAAAACCAAAAAATTAATTTTAGATGTAGAGCACTGCAGAATTAAGTGAGAATTGACACTGGAAGCAGATATGCATGCGGCAATTCATCATTCCCCCCATATTTAGGTCTCTTCACAGTGAAGTAGCAGCTAAAATTCTTACTGTTTTGCACAAATTAGTATGATGGAATGTAATTGACTATAGGAAAGTCATACTAAGACATAGAGATGATTTCATTGATAGTAATAGTTAACTTTCTCATTAGAAAAAAATATTTTACAGTATGATGTAAACTCTTCTTGAATGTATTATTTCTTTATTGGAAGGCTTAATGGGCTCCTTGAAGCATCTGCATCTCCTGCAGTTGATAAAGAGATGTAGGGAAAACAAAAGTTCTAGAAACATTTTAATGAAATAACTAAGAACTGATATGTAAGCTCAGGGACTTTTTCATAAAACACTTGAGGAGCTTAATCCTCTGAACATTATGTATTTATAATTTCACTGAGCAACCTTCCCCTCTGTAGCTTCTAACCATTTTCAAACATCTTGACCAATGGATTTTTCCAATAGCTGCAGCTATTTCACCATCAAGTATGCCTTTTGTATAACCTTTATAGAATGGCTGTACAAAACCTTTATAGAATTCTATAGAAGCTCTTTTCTTATGTTTCATGACTTTACTAGTTTCTCTACTGACTTTTCTAGCTAGAATCATAGCTTGTTTTCACTATAGAATTCTACAAAAAAATTCTATAGAAATCTATGGAACTATAAAATTTTTTCTTAAAGGCAGAATCCTATACACACCAATTACAAAAGAAACTTATTCCCTCAAAAGGAGCGAGGATTACCAAACTTAAGAGCACATTACACACCTGTAGGGACAAGGAAGAAAATTCTTTTTCCTCCTTCTGAATAAGGTGTCCGCACTTCATTAGCGCTTTCCCGAATCAGCATGACAGCAATAAAAGTCTTGCCTGTTCCCGTACCCAAGCAAGCAATTGTGTTCTGTTTCTTAGCAGCCTCTAATATTTCAATCTGAAAAAGTTAAAGGAAATAATGCTAATATAAATAAATTTCAATATTTTTCTAAATACAATACAGGTGTTGTAATTTGTAGAATTTGTAACAGAAGTTATTATCTTTCTCATTTATTGCCACGCAGAACTCTGGTTGGGAAGCAGGGGGTTAAAAAAAGTCCCCAAATCTAATTTTTGAAAATTCTTGAAGAGTAGATGTTTGGTGGGGGAGATCTTTTACAGTTAAAAGGGTCTTGGAAGCCAGAAGACAATAAATAGGTGGACTGGTGTCGTCAGCTTGCAGTGTCAATGGTAGGAGCTTGAAGATTCTCGAATAATAACCATATGGCAAAAACTGTATACTATAGTTTCTAAAAGTTCACTTCAATTGCATCCCATTCACTTGTTCAAAGGGGATTTGATATTTTTTTACATCAAGATCATATCTTTTTTGAATATTCATTGATATTTTCTTTTCAGCAATAATTTCTAGCTTTTAAAGATTTTTCACTGTCCTCTCTGTAGTAAGTTATGAAGAGTTTCATTGAAGCAGCAAGCTCTTATGCTTACATTGTGAAACTCCATAGATTAAATCATATATCTAAGTGAAAAAACTGAGAAATAAATCTCATGTTAAATTTAGATTGCTTGTATCCATTTGTTGCCATTCTCTAGTATACAAAAAATGTCAATTTCTGTGCCACGTACATAAGCGAAATACATAAATAGATAAAAATTTGGAGTTCATTTAACTTTAAAAGATACCTTAGACTGATAAAATTTTGAATCTTACTATAAAGTTGCTTTTGAATATGTATTTTTAATAAGAATCTGATCTATTCGTCAGCAAAAACAATTGATTCAGTGATAAAAATAAATTATGTAGACCTTTTAAATCAAACATGGTAAATTTTGGTAACTTGGTTCCCACACCTTTGTCCAAAAAAAAAAAAAAAAAAAAAAAAGACTTTTCAACCCATTTCCCCCCCCCTCCAAAAATAAAAAATAATCAAGGACCTGAAATTTTTATAACGACTAGGGCAGTTGCAAAAATAGTCAAAAAATGTTTTTTTTTAAAAAAAAAGCCATTTTTTAAAAAAAAACTATTGATATATAAAAAAGAGGATATCATCAATTTTGGTTGCGATTTAAATTTTCTTTTCTCACAGAACCTGTGATTTTTTTTCCTGAAGTGATCTTCTCGTCTCAATGCTATCAGGCTACTTGCACACATTTCAGTTGTGTGATAAAATATCATACGATAAATTCTGTTGGTGGCATGAAGAGTATGGGGGCTTGCACACGGTTTGATCTAACCATGACAACACAATCTCTGGTCTCATGTCGTCCGCTGCCTTTACAACAGACAGCTGTTGTGGTTTATTTTGTTCGAGAAACAAAACAAGTCAAAAGTTTATACTGGTGTTTGGGGCTTTCTTATTCTCTAGTTTAAGTTTCATCTTTGTGATCGTTAAAGATAGTAAAAATTTCTATGGATTTGTAATCTGCAGAAAATTTTACACCTGAAGGATACCTAAAATGTGATTTTCTTTAAATAAATAATTTTAATAATAACTAAAAAAATTGGTGTCAACATTGCAGACTCAATAATACACCTACCTGTTTTTCGTGTCAAATCTGAATAAGAATAATGTTGTCTTATGTGTATTATTTTCAGGGTGGCTACAAAAATTTAAGTAAAAAGTTCCCTGAGTTTTCCCTGATTTCCAGAGTATTTTTCATGAAATTCCCTGAGTTTCTCCATACATTCGCAGAACAATTCTTCGGTAATTATGAAAAACTTGACACTTGATGAACTAAAAAACTATAGACTGATAGATGAATAAAAATAAGATAAGTAAAAAATATTTTTACTGTATTCTATAATAGACCAAATAATATAAAGTTATAGATAGAAAATTTAATTTTACATTTTTAACTATTTTGATGTGTTTGCAAAAGCAGCCATCAGCCCCTGAATCCGTCAATGGCGCCAGCCCTCGGTATATCTCTACTATTATTAAAGGAAGTGTTTGTCTGTCTGTCCTGACGAATCGATGGCACTTACAATAGTGAAATTTAGCACGCATGTGGTCCATTTTTTTTTGCAATTTTTCTATTTCGCCAAAATTTTTAAAATTTAATCTAATACATTTTTAATTAATTAATTGGAATTTAATTATTATTATTTTCCTAAGAATGGCATACGGTATAAAGACATGACATTCTAAATTTATTTTTCCCGTTTCCGTTAGATTTTCTCAGCAACGATTTTAGCGGACGAACAAAACAAATAAAGTTTTAACTGGAGTTATGTAGTTCTTTTTTCTATCTCCTAGATAGTTAAAGATAGAAGAAAAATTTCAACGGATTTCAAATCTGTGGAAAATTTTACAATAGATCGATACCTAAAAACATGATTTTCTTTAAATAAATAATTTTTAAATTGTAACTTCTATATTTTTTCCAATACGAATTTGGCCTCAGGCGCCGTGAAGAATTCTACCTTCGTGGTTAAAAAGATCAGATTAATTCATTTTGATTTCCTGAGCAACGGATTCTAGTTTGTTCGTTCTGGTTCTAACTGGCGTTCTTCGTTGATTTTTTTCTATCTCAGCAATCGTTAAAGATAGAATAAAAGTTTCAACGGATTTGAAATCTGCGGAAAATTTCACATTAGATCGATACCTAAAAACATGATTTTCTTTAAATAAATAATTTTTAAATTGTAACTTTTATATATTTTCCAATACGAATTTCTCCGCCGAGAAGAATGACATTCGTTCGATTCGAGATTTATTCATTTTGAAAAGTAACGGATTCGGGTGAAGCAAAAGAAATAATTAAAGTTATGACTGGCGTTCTTCTCAGTGCTTTTTTCTTCATCAGCGATTGTTTAAAATAAAATGAAAATATCAACGGATTTCAAAGCTGCGGAAAATTTTACACCAGATAGATACTTTATACGTTTGATTTTTTTAATAAATAATTTTTCAATTAAATATTTATATTTTCATAGGAGATTGTGACGTCACGCCGATTGGATCTCTTCGCAAACGATTTTGGCCGCATTTGACAATGACAAATCCATCACGAAAAAAAAAACTGCAACGAGCAAAGCAAACTTTTCAACAACAAAAAAACTCAGAGTTCGAAAATTTTTGAAAAAAATAATAACTTCTAACACATATTTAGGTTATGCATATGTTTTTTAATACATGAGTACTTTTCAGTTAGCCGGGCGCAATTTTGGACCAAAATCAAAATCGCCAATCTAGGTATTTTAGAAAAAAAATGATTTTTTTTAAATGTTGATTAAATTGGAACCGGATGTTTAACTTTTGCAGGTTTTTCCGGCCGCTAGTATTTTTCAAAGCCTCAAGGCACTACGTTCCTATTATTGACATTAGGGAACGTGGCACAGCTGTAGACTTTGGTTACAGGATTTCCGGCCGTTACAGGTTTAATAAAACAGTATACAATGTATACAACTCTTTTTCTGGATGTTTACGTAAAAAATACACTTCTCATTTTCAGAATGAAAACAAAATTGGCGACATTTTGAATTTGGATCAAAGTGACGCCCGCATGACTAACGGAAAAGTACCAAATGGGTGCCATTTTCAAAACAAAATTCCAACTTCCCTGAGTTTTCCTTGATTTTTCCAGAAAATGATTCTTCCCTGAGAAATCCCTGATTTCCCGGTTCTGTCGCCACCCTGATTTTACAACACTTTAAATGTCTGCATGATAAATTCTTGGACTTTAAACAGTGATGGAGAAGCAGATCGAGGAATTTAACTTCCATTATGTGAGGAGTATCCTACACAAAATATGGCACCTAGAAACAGTAATGCAGCCAATGCAAAGGTTTTGACACAGATAGTATAAGAAATAATCAGATAAGATCGAAATGCACAATACGAAGATATTGGAAATGAAACCTCCAAAAATAGATGCCTGGATGGCATTCATTTTTGAAACCTCAATAAAGGCAATCTTTAAGTCCAGCAGGGTGGGCACCTTGGTCTCCCTTTGTCACCTCTCTAATTAGATACCTTAACTAGATTAAATAAATTTTTAGAAGCATACCTGGTATTCACGCGGAATAAAAGATTTTGATTTATCCAAAACTCTTCCTTGTTTAAACTTTTTCATTGGGCCTTTGATAGGAGCCATGTCTATAAAATAATGAGTAAATATCAATACAACTAAAAATTACATTTTTCAATATAAAAATAATTTTATCACATTTGCCACTTTTCAGAACAATGCTTTTGAAATTTAATCTAATCCAATATCTAGTACCAAATTGACTTTTAGTTTTAACTTGTTAGACATCAAGTAAAAAAATGCATGAAAATTAGGTCAGTCATCAATATTATCGACACAACTCCGAGGGGCTTGTTTTTCCCAATAGGGAGAAGTACCTAGATAAGTAACCAACTTATTTGTTAAAAACCACTATTACACCAGGTTTGCTAAGTCCAAGGATCTTGATCCCCATAAAATTGGGGCTGAGATTCCCAAAGGAGTAAACAAATACATAGTGATTCCATCTCACTCATCTTATGACGGCCGGCTGATAAGTAATGCAGTCGCACGTAGCTTGCAAATGAAAAGGTGTAAATAAATTAAACAAATATGAAATAAAAATGCCTTTTAATTGCTACAAAAACATAACATTTATTTTTCCACATCGTCACTATTTACAGCTGCACATTTCTCCCAACACTGAACCAGCTGTCTCACTCTGCCAATGAAGAATGGCAATAGTCTTTCGTAGATTAACGATGTCAATGCATCTTTCAGTTCATCATAATGGAGAAATTAATAGCATTAAGCCCTCATTAAATGCGGAGATAATTGAAAATTGGAGACGTCAAATCTGGTGAGTACAAAGGTTGTGCAAGGGTTTTAAATTTTAAGTTCACAAGAGTCTCAGAGGTTGCCCGAGATGTGTCATTATCGTGTTGTAGAATTATTGTTTAGAACATGACACACTTGCATCCTGAGGTGATTTAGAATATATTAGGATTATCTTTTCCTTCGAAAGACTGAGACACAATACAAGGCTCACGGTCAGTCACGTACACTGAAAAAATTGCAACACCATAAAGGAATCATTCAAATGAAACCAAACTTGCAGGATATGCAAATGATTACAATTACATAGTGATCATGCATGTGTGAGTCGAGAAACAACCTCTAAACTTTCAAGTGAGCAGTGAATAAAAAACACTGTAAAGGTGCGTTAAAATGCGTGTATCATCGTTTGAATGCTGTAAATGATTGATTAGAAGTCAATATGCCTCACCAAAAATGCAGAGTGCCATAAGATCAACAAACAAAGTTCCAGTGGAGCCGCATGATCGGCCTCCATGAGGGCACGGGCATAATGCAACAACAGTGATGCGTGTGTGGAAGAAATGGACCATGGAGAACTGGACAAGTCAAAACCCTGGAAATGGGTAGCGCATTATGACATCACCATGAGGACGACAGACACCTCTTTCGCATGCTGTGACGGGCTGTACAGTGTCCTCTTGAGCGTTTGCACAACATTAGAGCACATTGACAAGAGTCATTGTCTGCTCCCACAGTTTGTCTGTGTCTGCTGCGCCATGGGCAATGTGCAAGGATTCTGTTGACGCTGTACCACCAACGCCTTTGTTTACAATGGGCTCACCGAAACAGCCAATGGCATGCCGATTGACAACAAGTAGTCTTCTCAGATGAGTCCCGCTAATCTGGACTATAACGATTGACACATACTTGTCAGACGCAACAGTTATGAACGCCTTCACTCAGAGTGTCTTATTCAGTGTCATACTGGATGATCGACTGGCATTATGGTCCGGGGTGCTATCAGATATCATGGGCGATCCAGCCTACTCCAAATTGGGGGACCCTGAACAGTGGAAGCTACATCAAGGAAGTTGTGGAGCTCGAAGTCCTATCCCTCCTGCAACACATTCCAGGAGCTGTATTTCAGCATGACATGTCCACATGTTGCTTGGAATGTACAAGCCTTCTTCAGAGCATGACAGGTTCCCCAAATATGTCATCCATTGAGCAAGTCTGGGATTCCATCGGTCAGCAACTCAGACAGAGTACAGCTGAACTTTGGCATCATTTAGACGCCATCTAGAATGCCATTCCGTAACATGACATTCATAATCTGTATGATTCGATGCCCCGACATGAACAGGCTCTCACTGCTGCGCGTGATGGTTGCACAATATATTGATTTTCAGCATTACTTTTTAATTTATTGCTTTATAAATTTGATAATTTATTTAAACCACTATAAGTAACACGTGGAATAAATTTCATTTATTTCTGATGATCCTTTCAGTGTTTTCAGAAACTGTAGTGTATATTTGAGTACACTAAGTTCTCAATGACCTGGCAAAGCCAAGAATTGAACTTAGACTAAAATGATGGTTATATTACTCATGATTTATACTGTTTCTCTATATGTTTATAGGTTGTATTTTTGACATCCCTATCCTCTTGTATGCTTTACAAAATATTTATTCAGCGCAGTTCTAAGTTTATTACAGTGCACTCCGCTTGTCGTACTATTTTGGTACGACATGAAAGTGGTCCCATTAACGGACTGGTCTGATTAGCCGTCTATATTTTATGAAAGGCTATATTATGGCACACACATATATATATATATAAACAGTACACTAATTAGCAGGGTGTCAAGATTTTAATCACTTGATTTTTTCTTAAATCACTGATTTAAATCATAACTAATCTTACATTATGCCTGGGCAATTATGCATTTATGAGAATTGTCAAACAGATTTGATCAAATTTGATACATAATCTTTGAATATACAGTCAAATTGTCTAAGTTCTAATACAACTTCATTCACTTTCACTGTTGTCCTCAGAGGAGTAAAGTGGCTCAGATTCGTCTGACTCTAGATTTATCAAACTCTTAAGATTTCCTCTTCATTTGCAACAGGTTTTTTTTCACCTTTCTCTTGTATTATTTTCTGGGACTTGGGAGTTCTGTGCATCAATTTCCAATTATAAGCCAGATAAGTTAGTTTTGCTGCACTATCACATGACAGCCGATTTCTTTTTTTTATTGTGGATCCAGGAAAAAAGTGCTAAACGTTCGCTCAGTGGCAGATGTCACTGGTGCCCCAAGAATTTTTATTGCAACTTCTGCTAGTCCACAGGTTTCTCTTAATCCTTGCCACCACAGTAAAGGATTTACAGGATTGTTACTTTCGAGTCCAATTCCCCCCCCACCCCCCACAAAAACTGTCTTAACCAAATCCCATGTTTGTCCCTGAAATCAGCTAGGTTTTCTCACTTAAATTACATCTAACCCTGTGTACTTGCTGCTTATTGCATCAAGCATCTCAATAGGCTTTAGTTTACACCCTTGTGCTGATGTATCAAGAAGATTAGCTGCTAGGTGAATCGGTGCCAAACCAAATTCCTTTCTACTTTTGAATTTGGTCAAAATTACCTTCTCTTCTGTAGATTGCAGTGAAGAGGATGGAAGCTTCTCGATGAGAACTGCTTCCAAGTTATTGAGCTTTGTGGCTATTGTATATATTTGTGGCTTATTGGACTCAAAAGCTGTCATCATATGGACAATTGGCTTGATCAGCTCTATCATTTTGTCAATTCTCACCCAGAAAACATCATCATCGAGAAACCTCTTCTTTATTTCTGGCTTAAGGTATGGTTGCGCTTTTTCACTGACAACTACAGTTTGTTGGACTGCAAACTTTCAAGGCAGAAAAGAGGACTCCTCGCTCTAGCAGCCAACCTAGCCAAAACAGAACTAGTCACAAAACAAAATGGCTGCCTATTCTGTCTGTGTATGCTAGTATCTAGAAGTGATGCCGGCTATAAATTAGAAATTTAATTACTGAAAAATTACTTCTACTTTTCTTCACATATATTGTTTATAAATTATTTTATTTCATTTTTATTTTTAAAAAATATTGTATACAATAATTTTAATGGTATTTATAAGCTCTAATACTTATAAAAAGTGGTGTTAAAATTTGTTTTGTTCTTTTAATTTCATAAATGCCCAGATTTTGGATGCTTAAAAAAGGTTTGGACAAATGCCCATTTTATAAATGTCCAGCCCACTGGGCACACATCATTAGTTCTGGACACATTTATATATGCCTACACATTTGCCTGGCCCACATCATTAGTTCCAGGACACATTTATATATGGAACAAGTAGCGTTTTATTTAGACCACAAAAATTACTCCAAGTTAATGCACTTCATCCCAATCAATACCATTATCACAGTCCTCAAGTGGGGAAGCTATTAATTTTAAGTTTAAAAAAGGGACATTCTCTTGTGTGTTGTTACCGAAAATAAATTTTGTAATAACATGGCTTATTTTTTTTAATAACACTGTTCCAGGTTATTTAATTTTTGATACCATTAAACTTTTACCCTTCATTAGCACAGATCGTTTTAACAAAATGACATGTATTAAAAAACTTTGATTATTTTAAGACACACTAAAAAGTAAATTTTTAAAAAGTGTATTAGTTAAATACATTTTAAAGTCCATTCCAGAATTTGAATAATTTGCAGTATTATTTACATCTGGAACATGTTTGCAATACTAGAATAACAGATATATAAAGAAATAATTTTTTTAAAAGGAAAAAAAAATTTTGAATACAGCACAACAAAGTTTATACTTAAATATTTTAATTGTTCTGCATGGTATTCACTCTGAACATGGTTATTTTGTGTTGTATCGTCAATTTGGCCCAGGTTGAACACATTGCTCTTAAAAGAAGCGGAAAGATAGAAAGAAGTGAGAGAAAAAAAAACGCAGGTTAGCAAAATATTCAGAATTTTGAACAATTACAGATTTGGGACTTTGTACTGTATATAAATTTATTTGTTTGCAGAATGTTTGTTGAAGTTAATCGTTCCATTTTACATAACACTGAAGAAAGTCACTGTGCACCTATGAGGACCAGTCCAACTAACGGATAATTAATAAATAAAAAAAAACCAATTTAAGTTATGATTAGAAAAATCCATTTGATTTAAATGAAGATGCTTCAAACTGACTGACCAGAAACAATTCCAAACTTCATTTCTAGAAATCTAACTTTCATAGTCATGTACTATTGAGAAGCCAATGTAATTATGTACATGTGACCAAAGATGAAACGCAGGACAAGAAAATTCCAAAATCATAACCTTAATTTCATAACAAATATCACCTTTTCAAAATTCTGATATACATATCTGCAGGGTGTAAAAAAATCATGATTTTTTTTTTAAATCAATTAATCAGATTTATTTGATTTAAATCGGATTTATTTGATTTAAATCAAAAATAGGATTTTTTTATTTAAATTTCTGTAGGGCCTATAAATTTGTTAAATAAAAAATTGAGTTTCTGACATGACATGTAAACCAATATTTATTTAAGTAAACAATCGGAATTTGTGATATGGTAAATTAATATTTATTTTACTAAATATCATTGTGTGTTACACGGTAATACATTTAAAAATGAATTTTCAAAACAAGAGCAAAAGATAAAACATTTGTTTAACTTTAAAACACAAGTTGACATCCTACATAGTTTTTCTTGGGTAAATTAAAATCATCATGTTAACAAATGTATCAGTAAGTGTAAGTGAGACCTAAATTAGTCTGATTAAATAAACATTTGTTATGGGCCACTACTCTTAAATTGAAAGATGACTGTTTCAGGGTGCATTTTGCAAAATAAAAGATGTTCATATTGTTTAAACTTTCAAATAAAAAGCTCAGTTGAATTTTTTATTTAATAAATTATAATTCACATTAATTATGTTATTTTGTATTTATGTCTCAATTTAAAAAAAAAGTAGTTGAAAAATCACTATAGCTTAAACCATTGGTCAATCAATTAAAGGGGTAACAAGTAGTTTAGGCCTACTTTGTGGGGATTTTCTTTTGCTGTCTTGACATTTAAGTAGATGTAGGCCTACTGCTTTATTGTTTGTAACATAAAATTATGCATAAACATTGTAAAAACTTTCAAATAGATGTCAACTTATTTTTTACTTTACTGTTTGGCAGAATCCCTGACTCAACAGATTACTTAGTCCATAGACACCTCAGATTATTTGCAAGTGTCCAGTGCCAAACCTTCTTTTTAAAGCTCATCAGTACGAGGTGTAGCCATTAGTGCTGAAACCACCATGAGTGCAGAAAGTTCAAAGCATTTGACAAATTCTGTGATTTTTCTAGGGTGTATTTACTTAGTTATAAAAATGTAAGATTGGTTGTGATTTAAATCAATGATTTTTTTAAAAAAATCATTTGATTAAAATCATGATTTTAATCATTGATTTAAATCTTGACACACTGCATATCTGTAGCTTAATAAAGGGACCAATGCCCAAATTTGCTGGTATTGCGTTATGTTCAATCACTAGGTTATAGAAGCTACAAGAGAAAGAAGTGGTTATGCCCTCCTGTCAAAACATAAATGTATCAACACATTGAAAGGTACTTTTTGTATGCTGTATAAAGAATAAAAAAAAATTATGACCCCCCCAAAAACTTACAAAATGGACAGTGGCCCCTTTTCTAGCAAGGTACAGATATTGTAACTAATAAAATAGCTGTGACGTAACCTGTTGCAGGAGACTGGTGGAGCCTTTTCCTCTTCATAAGAGCAAGATTTCAATCAAAAACTTCTCAACTATAAATAAGAATTTATTTAATGCAATGTTTTCTCTGATTATATTAACATTTTGCCATCTTTAATTACCACTTTTCACTACTGAATTCAACAGATTACGTGAAGATACATGCTGTAGGGGAAGACGGGGTACAATGAAACATTACTTCTAAAATCAGTAAAATTTGTCACAGAAAGTTGCAATTTATATACATGTTATGCAACTATGTGTTCCAATTACTGATGTGATTTGGATACATTCGCACTTCTACAACATTAGCAATAGAAGATTATTGGTTTTTCACCATGGAAAGTAAGTTTCTTTACTAAAAGTAATTTTGTTTCTTTTTCCTCGTTGTTATATGTAATAATTATTTTTTCTATACATTGTTATCTTTGTGTTGTTGTCTTCATACCTCCAAAACCAAAATGAAAAAAAATAAATATTAGATGTTTGAAAATTTGTTTTATTTAGTAACCTCAGTATGGGGTACAATGAAACACTTGCAGACGGGGTACAATGAAACATGTTTCATTGTGCTCAGGGTGAATGCATTTACTTGAAGTAATATATCACTGGTAAATATAATATCACTGATATAAAATAACATATTACTGGTTGTCACTAATATAAATAAAGTCTAAATTTTACGAAAGATAACAGAATTGTTGTAACCCTGCCCCACATACCAGTAACAAATTGCAACCTTTAGACAAAACTGTGTTCAAATCACTTAAAAATTTCTTCAATCTAGCTGCAAATGATTGGATGCTGTGTAATCCAATTCATACAATCTATATATGAGATATCTTCTTTGCTTGGCATTGCTTATTGTAAGTCTTTCACTCCACTAAATATTACAAAAGGTTTTTCAGAGACTGGAATATGGCCTTTTAATAGAGAAATGTTTTGTGAAGAAGATTATTTGTGTTCGTACATGTCAGATAGGCCTAGTCCTACTAAAAATTATTTCCATATTCAGATCAATGAAACTGAAGAGCTGACTAATGAAACTGAAGACCAGACAGACAAAACCCAAAAATCCAGAAGTGGTGGATCTTGCCATTAGTAGATCAGAGTCACAGACTGCAGATTGTTCAGCAACTGTTCACACACCATGCACTAGCTCTCAACCTGTGAGGAAATATATTTCTCCTCAAGAGATAAAACCTTACCCTAAGGCTGGTACAAGAAAAGTAGTAAGAGTAGGAAAACAGAAAATAAAAAGAGTTTTGTTCTAACCACGCCAGTAAAAATGCTCTTGTTGAGCAATTAGAAAGTAAAAAGAGGAAAAAACTAAGAAAGTATTGTTTTCAAAAGAAACTATCTCCTACAGACTCTGACGATGATCCAGATTATTTTCCAGCTCTAGCTGATCACCGAAGTACTAAGAATGAGATATCCACACATAACATGTGTGACACAAGAAGTATCTGTATAAATGATTAGGTATGTTTTAATCAAGGAGGGTGAACTGAAACATAAGGAAATGTATTCTGTTGGAGAAATCATAAATTTAAATAAGTCAAATGTGACTAAAATAAACTATATGGGGTGAAAATTGCTTGCATCATTTGGAGTGTTTCATTGTTCCCCAGTATGTGTTTCATTGTACCCCGGCATATGGGGTACAATGAAACACTATGTGACATTTACTTTTTGTTATTTTTCAAGCATAAAGATATTGTTTAGAACCAAATAAAAATTTATTTAGATGGGTAAAATACAAGATTAAAAGTATGAATTAATTATATTTTAGTGCATGCAAAATTGTGGAAAGGAAAAATTAATTTGTAAATTTTGTTTCATTGTACCCCGTCTTCCCCTATATACCAATAGTTTTTGTAACGTTTTCAAATCTGTATTGATATTTAAATAAAATTCAGGTGATTTAAATCAGATATGGTAATAAATCCCCTTGATTTCCCTTTTGATAGTGGAATAACACCTTTTAAGTTCCAATTTAAATGAATCTCTTAGTAAAATTCCTGATGAACAATGATGGATTATCAAAGATGGGTGAGAATGGTTTGATGTCCAGAGTACTTATAACACTGGGCAATCAGGATAATGATTTCAATAATTTCTAATAAAAATACTGTCATTCATAAAAAGAAAGTATCTTGATGGAGCTCACAGTAAAAAGCAGTTTCATAAATTCATGTTTCTGAGAAACATAATCAAAAAATAAAACAAAAATACTTCACTACACTGCATACAACTAACACGAAATATCTTTCATAAATAACAAAATAGCATACTTAAGATTAGGATTTCAATTTCATTTCAAATAATTAAAATATGATGACTTTAAAAACTTATGAAAAGAGTTAAGTCTCGAAAAAGCAAAGAATTACCTCCGATATCAGAGCGTACACACCTGTAACACCACAGTAGTAGTAGACTACGTTGCAACCTCTACGTGGGTTAAAAAGGGGATTCCCCGGTTACAAAAATAGAATTTGATTGGGCGAGTCGAGCATTCTGCGAGAAACAAATGTTGGATTTCCATATCAACACGTAAATTTAGTGGTGTAAAAAAACAATAAACAATGCATACATTTTTTTTCTCGTTCTGTGTTTCAGGTCGATCGCCAGTTCCTATGAACAGAAAAAAAGGTTAAAAAAATCGCTTCATGAAATCGTCTAAAAATATTGTTCCGGGTCCAGTATTGCATGAAATTTACCAAATTATGGAAAAACGGAGAACTTTAATGAATTTGATTAAGAAAAATTCCCCCGACAAATTCGATGCGTAGAAATATTCCTCTCACATTACAAAAATTTGAAAGGAGGTAAAACTTAAAAACCCATCTGTTTACCGTGTTTTGCAATTAGGATCGAGTGATAAGAAGTACAGTTTGAATAAACAGAGACTTTCAACCATAGTTTAGATTTGATAGCCTTTTTACACTTTCAAAAAAGAAATAAAACCACGAACCGAAACTTTTCATGTAAACGTGTTGCCAGGAAACTTTCAGTAATTGCATTTTTTTAAATTATATACAAGGTGAGGGCTAAGAAAAGGCTACTTGTCTAAAACCATTAAAATGTCATTTTAACGGCCTTTAATAACTGTAATTTCATACTTTTCTTTAAACTCTTTACAAATCTTTAAAGAGTAAAGACCATTTGCAAAATATCTAGCTGCGTTTAACTTCACAGTGCACAGTTATGAACACAGAGAAGTAAAAGACAGAGGGTTCACTGCCATATGAAGCAATACGCTTCTAAATAACATGGGAAATTGAATAGACGCTGGCGACCCCGGTGCGGTCCTTTGACACTACTATTGTGACGGATCAAGGCCTTGTTTCCATAACAACCAAACTAGGTTTTCATAACAACTATCTCAGGCTGTTTTATTCTATTTGAAACATAAATTACGAGGTGTTGTCCTCTGATCTTAGCCTAAAAGGACTTATCCCGTTACCTTCGTCAATAGCCCGTTGTGTTGTTCTAGTAGGACGTTAACTAAAATTATTATTACCATCTATTTGAAACGCCATTTGCATTTCTGTTTACAGGCTAAATATTCTTTAAATATTTTTTAGCATAAATGCTTCAACATAGTATTTTTTAATGTCTTCTGAACATAAAAAGAAACTTTATTTATGAATTACGAAATCTTACTAATGTATGAACTTGTTCCTTAATTATACTTATTCTTTTATGTGTATGCTTTTTTTTTTAATACGAAAATATTCCAAAACAAGCCTCTTTTTTTTTCTTATTCGGAAAATTGTTGATCTCTGTTGATAGTCTGAAAAATTATTTGAACGAAAAAGTACATTATAATTTTTTTTATTCATATAGTCAGGTATTTAGTTCTGTGATTAGGTACTTCATTATTGCCTGTGTGGTTTGCCATAAAAAAGAGCAAATATTTTACTGACGGACCAAAACATGTTTTTCAAGCAATCCAAACATCACGGTATTCATCCGACGATTTACTTCAAGTTTTGTAGATCCAGTAATACAATGAAATGCGTTCTTTGCACGCCCAGAGAATGTTCTGTTCGCAATGTTTGTCGATGATAGGGGACATATTCGGGAGCTCGGTTACAGAAGGATATTAAAAGCAAGACAACCGTCCCAAAGAAGAAGACTGTTAGAACTTTCGTACCACCTAAGATAAACTTTCAAGCTTCCGATTACATTGAAATTATTAATTGGAATTTTTGTGTGGTATATCCTCCTCCAATGTTGCAGGACCTAAGTGAAGATGATATTAAATCACTCAATAATTCTGATACTACGCCCATCAGAGAAATACAAAAGTTTCCCTGTCACACCCAGACGTGCGTCAAACACTTGTGACAGAGGCCTTGAATAAAGTATGTGGACATGAAGCTAGAGATGGCTATAACCGAGCACCACTGAAGTCTAGAAGCCTCATTTCTCCAAAAAAAAAATCAGACTTTAAGTGTGTAATAGATATAAAAAAGAAAAGTAAAAAACGCAGTGAGCCACATAATTCTACTGTGGAAAATATGTGTAAATAGTTGTAAATATACTGTAAATACCACACCCAACAATTGGATGGTTGTGGGTGAGGTTGCTGGTCTAATCTGGGGTGAGTTTTGAGTCGTTTTGTTCTAGCAAAACGAGCGAAGAGTTGCACAGTGGAAATTGAGAAATATTGGTAAATTTCTGTTTTTTCTAAGACGATGCGCGAACGGAAAAATATTATTGATCAGAAATTAATTAATTTAGGTTATTTGAACCATTTATAAAGCACAAAAACGAAAGCGTGTTTATTTTAAAAGCTTTAGCTAACAGAAAAAATTACAAAAATATCATGATTTTTGCAATTTTTCATAAACTTTAAGTACGATGCGCGAACGGAAGATGTTAACCGATTTTAATTTTTTATGCCATTTTTCTTCTTATTACAACAGTGAACTTTACCGCACAAAAGAGTTTTGACCCACCCTAGTCACTATCCTAACTTGTTTCCAAATAAATTTACATAATTGAATTAATCCAACCTTTCATCATAGACAGCAGTGTACATATTTTATAAATGAATTCGGAGCTTTAATTGATGTTTTAAATAAATTGGAGAATTGATGTGGTTATGGGTCAAACCCATCAGCCCTGGGTGCACCAAAATAATGATCCCGCAGTCTTACTTTGTTTAAAATACTGGTAGAGGAGTAGAATATGCAACGCCTGTCGCCAAATTAATTTTTTCGTCTGATTAAGACGGCGGCCAAATGTAATAGCGGTGCAGTGGATGCGCACCCAGTCACTATTTCCTAGATTTATAAAGCCATCTGACTAGTACGCAAGCCTTACATGACGTCACGATCAGTAGGTATACGATTCTTGTCTTGTTTGAATTGAATGCTGAAGACATCCGAGTACTTTTCAGCAGATGATAATCGTTCATCGTGATTTACTTTTACACTCGCAGTTGCTAAGATAGGGAGAAAAAGGTATGTTGATTTCACATTTTTGGTATTTTTTAAGTATTTAAAACCAATGAAATATTTGTTAGGTAACGAAATTTTTTTCGAATCACCAAAGAACCACTTCTGAGGGCATCCTGTTTCATTCTCCTTTGTGAGGGGGTTATGTCAGTTATTCAGCAACTTTCATAAAATCGTATTATAATGATAGACGGCAATTCACAAATATAACTTTATTGGGCAAAAGTTCCGCAGGGCACCTGCTTGGCGATCTTCTCTTTCCGATGTACGATAACCAGCCGAATGTTGCAAACTTAAAAGTCGCCAATTGCAGTCGCGGTCGCTTATTTTTCTCATAGAGAAGAAATAATTCCCTTTTAATGTGTGGGAAGCGATTTCCAGGGATTTTATTTCAAATTTGTTCTTTAAAATGGCGTATTTTTTCGTAAAATATAAATTAGTTTTAGTTACGAGACCAAGTGTATTTAAGGCAACCAAACTATTTTTATCCGTGATTTCTCACTCTCTGAGTCGGCGTTACTCTACACAAATTGCTCATAGACAACATGCATGCAATGTGAGTTTAACTTGAAGTACATTTCTGCATTGTCCTCACTAACTTGAGGAACACATAAAAAACCGTTGTAAGAGACATCTATCCAAATGATATGCCATATGCAGACTCTACAACTGTTACGGAATTTCCTTAATTGCTACGGAAATAAGGTGAAAACTACGGTGATACAGATGTATAGTCGAAAACTACGGATCTCGTACAAAAAACGCCGAAAATACTCTGAAATTATATAAAAATGTATTATAAAAGTGCTTGGCATTCAATGCAAAAAATAATTGTAGATGAGATGTTAATAAATAGGTAATTAGTTTGATCAATAAAATTGTGTTGTGTGACTTTTAAAATAAGATTCATTCACTTATAGAAACAGCTACACTCTACGTTTATGAACTGTGGCAACGGCCTTGGCGATTTTTTGGTGCACTTCTAGAAGCGAGTTACGGTAGATTAAGACAACTCATCTGACTTTACGGTTTTATGGTTTTCATGGCAACCTCAAAAAAGGGTAACTCTCAATTATCATTTTGAATTTTTCTGGAAAGTTCTTTCAAACTCCGTTAAAATCGTTTGATTTCATTAGTTCGTTTGAAATTTTTTCTTTGCTTCCATTGGTTATTTTGATTTTAAAATATCATTTGATTGCTTTGGTCCTTTAAAATTTTTTTTTCTTTGATACCATTGGTTCATTTATTTGTATTTCTACAGTTGTGGAATTTTTATTTTATTGGTAATACTTTTTCACGGCGGAGTTCTGACAGGTAATGTTTTTTTTACCATTTGTGGAATATTCTTGTTTAATAATTTTTTTCTCGAAATAGGTTTGATGTATCAGGTTGTATTATTTCTTGTTTTTTTCTTTCAAAATCGTTTTCTTTTTCAACATGCCCACTGTATTTAGAGTAGGGGAAGACGGGGTACAATGAAACATTACTTCTAAAATCAGTAAAATTTGTCACAGAAAGTTGTAATTTATACATATGTTATGTAATTATATGTTCCAATTACTGATGTGATTTAGATACATTCGCACTTTTACAACATTAGCAATAGAAGATAATTGGTTTTTCACCATTGAAAGTAAGTTTCTTTACTAAAAGTAATTTTGTTTCTTTTTCCTCGTTGTAATATATAATAATTTTTTTTTCTATACATTGTTATCTTTGTGTTGTTGTCTTCATGCCTCCAAAACCAAAATTTAAAAAAATAAATATTAGAAGTTTAAAAATGTTTTTTATTTAGTAACCTCAGTACGGGGTACAATGAAACACTTGCAGACGGGGTACAATGAAACATGTTTGATTGTGCCCCGGGTGAATGCATTTACTTGAAGTAATGTATCACTGGTAAATATAATATCATTGATATAAAATAACATATTACTGGTTGTCACTAATATAAATAAAACACTTTTACTAAGGAAATGGCAACACTTAACATTAAAAAAAAAGGCAACACCAATTCAAAACGGTAATTTTGAAAGCATGCAAAATTAAACTGCTTTTTTTTTCCTTAAAAAAAGTGTAGATTTCAATAGTAAGTTAGTTTTTATGGATTCAAACACATTTAAGAATACTTTATTTATTTCATAGATCTAAACTGCACTTGCTTCAGTACACAATCCTCCTAAAGTTCTCAGTCAAAGGGGCCAAAAACAAATAGGTCAATCAACTTCTGTTGAAAGAGGTGTTCTTGTTACTATGTGTGGATTTATTAAAGCATCTTGAAATTCTATACCCCATTATTTAGTATTTCCTAGAGTAAATTTCAAGTTTTGCATGTTGAATGGAGCTCCACCTGGGACTACGGGTGATGCAACAAAATCGGTATGGATGAATGGAGATATTTTTGTTGATGTTCTAACACATTTCCAGGCACATACACGCTGTTCGAAAGAAAATCCAGCTGTACAAATAATGGACAATCTTTAATCACATATTACGATTTCCAGTCTAAATTTTACGAAATATAACGGAATTGTTGTTGTAACCCTGCCCCCACATACCAGTAACAAATTGCAGCCTTTAGACAAAACTGTTCAAGTCACTTAAAAATGTCTTCAATCTAGCTGCAAATGATTGGATGCTGTGTAATCCAATTCATACAATCTATATATGAGATATCTTCTTTGCTTGGCAATGCTTATTGTAAGTCTTTCACTCCACTAAATATTACAAAAGGTTTTTCAGAGACTGGAATATGGCCTTTTAATAGAGAAATGTTTTGTGAAGAAGATTATTTGTGTTCGTACATGTCAGATAGGCCTAGTCCTATTAAAAATTATTTCCATATTCAGATCAATGAAACTGAAGAGCTGACTAATGAAACTGAAGACCAGACAGACAAAACCCAAAAATCCAGAAGTGGTGGATCTTGCCATTAGTAGATCAGAGTCACAGACTGCAGATTGTTCAGCAACTGTTCACACACCATGCACTAGCTCTCAACCTGTGAGGAAATATATTTCTCCTCAAGAGATAAAACCTTACCCTAAGGCTGGTACAAGAAAAGTAGTAAGAGTAGGAAAACAGAAAATAAAAAGAGTTTTGTTCTAACCACGCCAGTAAAAATGCTCTTGTTGAGCAATTAGAAAGTAAAAAGAGGAAAAAACTAAGAAAGTATTGTTTTCAAAAGAAACTATCTCCTACAGACTCTGACGATGATCCAGATTATTTTCCAGCTCTAGCTGATCACCGAAGTACTAAGAATGAGATATCCACACATAACATGTGTGACACAAGAAGTATCTGTATAAATGATTAGGTATGTTTTAATCAAGGAGGGTGAACTGAAACATAAGGAAATGTATTCTGTTGGAGAAATCATAAATTTAAATAAGTCAAATGTGACTAAAATAAACTATATGGGGTGAAAATTGCTTGCATCATTTGGAGTGTTTCATTGTTCCCCAGTATGTGTTTCATTGTACCCCGGCATATGGGGTACAATGAAACACTATGTGACATTTACTTTTTGTTATTTTTCAAGCATAAAGATATTGTTTAGAACCAAATAAAAATTTATTTAGATGGGTAAAATACAAGATTAAAAGTATGAATTAATTATATTTTAGTGCATGCAAAATTGTGGAAAGGAAAAATTAATTTGTAAATTTTGTTTCATTGTACCCCGTCTTCCCCTATATACCAATAGTTTTTGTAACGTTTTCAAATCTGTATTGATATTTAAATAAAATTCAGGTGATTTAAATCAGATATGGTAATAAATCCCCTTGATTTCCCTTTTGATAGTGGAATAACACCTTTTAAGTTCCAATTTAAATGAATCTCTTAGTAAAATTCCTGATGAACAATGATGGATTATCAAAGATGGGTGAGAATGGTTTGATGTCCAGAGTACTTATAACACTGGGCAATCAGGATAATGATTTCAATAATTTCTAATAAAAATACTGTCATTCATAAAAAGAAAGTATCTTGATGGAGCTCACAGTAAAAAGCAGTTTCATAAATTCATGTTTCTGAGAAACATAATCAAAAAATAAAACAAAAATACTTCACTACACTGCATACAACTAACACGAAATATCTTTCATAAATAACAAAATAGCATACTTAAGATTAGGATTTCAATTTCATTTCAAATAATTAAAATATGATGACTTTAAAAACTTATGAAAAGAGTTAAGTCTCGAAAAAGCAAAGAATTACCTCCGATATCAGAGCGTACACACCTGTAACACCACAGTAGTAGTAGACTACGTTGCAACCTCTACGTGGGTTAAAAAGGGGATTCCCCGGTTACAAAAATAGAATTTGATTGGGCGAGTCGAGCATTCTGCGAGAAACAAATGTTGGATTTCCATATCAACACGTAAATTTAGTGGTGTAAAAAAACAATAAACAATGCATACATTTTTTTTCTCGTTCTGTGTTTCAGGTCGATCGCCAGTTCCTATGAACAGAAAAAAAGGTTAAAAAAATCGCTTCATGAAATCGTCTAAAAATATTGTTCCGGGTCCAGTATTGCATGAAATTTACCAAATTATGGAAAAACGGAGAACTTTAATGAATTTGATTAAGAAAAATTCCCCCGACAAATTCGATGCGTAGAAATATTCCTCTCACATTACAAAAATTTGAAAGGAGGTAAAACTTAAAAACCCATCTGTTTACCGTGTTTTGCAATTAGGATCGAGTGATAAGAAGTACAGTTTGAATAAACAGAGACTTTCAACCATAGTTTAGATTTGATAGCCTTTTTACACTTTCAAAAAAGAAATAAAACCACGAACCGAAACTTTTCATGTAAACGTGTTGCCAGGAAACTTTCAGTAATTGCATTTTTTTAAATTATATACAAGGTGAGGGCTAAGAAAAGGCTACTTGTCTAAAACCATTAAAATGTCATTTTAACGGCCTTTAATAACTGTAATTTCATACTTTTCTTTAAACTCTTTACAAATCTTTAAAGAGTAAAGACCATTTGCAAAATATCTAGCTGCGTTTAACTTCACAGTGCACAGTTATGAACACAGAGAAGTAAAAGACAGAGGGTTCACTGCCATATGAAGCAATACGCTTCTAAATAACATGGGAAATTGAATAGACGCTGGCGACCCCGGTGCGGTCCTTTGACACTACTATTGTGACGGATCAAGGCCTTGTTTCCATAACAACCAAACTAGGTTTTCATAACAACTATCTCAGGCTGTTTTATTCTATTTGAAACATAAATTACGAGGTGTTGTCCTCTGATCTTAGCCTAAAAGGACTTATCCCGTTACCTTCGTCAATAGCCCGTTGTGTTGTTCTAGTAGGACGTTAACTAAAATTATTATTACCATCTATTTGAAACGCCATTTGCATTTCTGTTTACAGGCTAAATATTCTTTAAATATTTTTTAGCATAAATGCTTCAACATAGTATTTTTTAATGTCTTCTGAACATAAAAAGAAACTTTATTTATGAATTACGAAATCTTACTAATGTATGAACTTGTTCCTTAATTATACTTATTCTTTTATGTGTATGCTTTTTTTTTTTAATACGAAAATATTCCAAAACAAGCCTCTTTTTTTTTCTTATTCGGAAAATTGTTGATCTCTGTTGATAGTCTGAAAAATTATTTGAACGAAAAAGTACATTATAATTTTTTTTATTCATATAGTCAGGTATTTAGTTCTGTGATTAGGTACTTCATTATTGCCTGTGTGGTTTGCCATAAAAAAGAGCAAATATTTTACTGACGGACCAAAACATGTTTTTCAAGCAATCCAAACATCACGGTATTCATCCGACGATTTACTTCAAGTTTTGTAGATCCAGTAATACAATGAAATGCGTTCTTTGCACGCCCAGAGAATGTTCTGTTCGCAATGTTTGTCGATGATAGGGGACATATTCGGGAGCTCGGTTACAGAAGGATATTAAAAGCAAGACAACCGTCCCAAAGAAGAAGACTGTTAGAACTTTCGTACCACCTAAGATAAACTTTCAAGCTTCCGATTACATTGAAATTATTAATTGGAATTTTTGTGTGGTATATCCTCCTCCAATGTTGCAGGACCTAAGTGAAGATGATATTAAATCACTCAATAATTCTGATACTACGCCCATCAGAGAAATACAAAAGTTTCCCTGTCACACCCAGACGTGCGTCAAACACTTGTGACAGAGGCCTTGAATAAAGTATGTGGACATGAAGCTAGAGATGGCTATAACCGAGCACCACTGAAGTCTAGAAGCCTCATTTCTCCAAAAAAAAAATCAGACTTTAAGTGTGTAATAGATATAAAAAAGAAAAGTAAAAAACGCAGTGAGCCACATAATTCTACTGTGGAAAATATGTGTAAATAGTTGTAAATATACTGTAAATACCACACCCAACAATTGGATGGTTGTGGGTGAGGTTGCTGGTCTAATCTGGGGTGAGTTTTGAGTCGTTTTGTTCTAGCAAAACGAGCGAAGAGTTGCACAGTGGAAATTGAGAAATATTGGTAAATTTCTGTTTTTTCTAAGACGATGCGCGAACGGAAAAATATTATTGATCAGAAATTAATTAATTTAGGTTATTTGAACCATTTATAAAGCACAAAAACGAAAGCGTGTTTATTTTAAAAGCTTTAGCTAACAGAAAAAATTACAAAAATATCATGATTTTTGCAATTTTTCATAAACTTTAAGTACGATGCGCGAACGGAAGATGTTAACCGATTTTAATTTTTTATGCCATTTTTCTTCTTATTACAACAGTGAACTTTACCGCACAAAAGAGTTTTGACCCACCCTAGTCACTATCCTAACTTGTTTCCAAATAAATTTACATAATTGAATTAATCCAACCTTTCATCATAGACAGCAGTGTACATATTTTATAAATGAATTCGGAGCTTTAATTGATGTTTTAAATAAATTGGAGAATTGATGTGGTTATGGGTCAAACCCATCAGCCCTGGGTGCACCAAAATAATGATCCCGCAGTCTTACTTTGTTTAAAATACTGGTAGAGGAGTAGAATATGCAACGCCTGTCGCCAAATTAATTTTTTCGTCTGATTAAGACGGCGGCCAAATGTAATAGCGGTGCAGTGGATGCGCACCCAGTCACTATTTCCTAGATTTATAAAGCCATCTGACTAGTACGCAAGCCTTACATGACGTCACGATCAGTAGGTATACGATTCTTGTCTTGTTTGAATTGAATGCTGAAGACATCCGAGTACTTTTCAGCAGATGATAATCGTTCATCGTGATTTACTTTTACACTCGCAGTTGCTAAGATAGGGAGAAAAAGGTATGTTGATTTCACATTTTTGGTATTTTTTAAGTATTTAAAACCAATGAAATATTTGTTAGGTAACGAAATTTTTTTCGAATCACCAAAGAACCACTTCTGAGGGCATCCTGTTTCATTCTCCTTTGTGAGGGGGTTATGTCAGTTATTCAGCAACTTTCATAAAATCGTATTATAATGATAGACGGCAATTCACAAATATAACTTTATTGGGCAAAAGTTCCGCAGGGCACCTGCTTGGCGATCTTCTCTTTCCGATGTACGATAACCAGCCGAATGTTGCAAACTTAAAAGTCGCCAATTGCAGTCGCGGTCGCTTATTTTTCTCATAGAGAAGAAATAATTCCCTTTTAATGTGTGGGAAGCGATTTCCAGGGATTTTATTTCAAATTTGTTCTTTAAAATGGCGTATTTTTTCGTAAAATATAAATTAGTTTTAGTTACGAGACCAAGTGTATTTAAGGCAACCAAACTATTTTTATCCGTGATTTCTCACTCTCTGAGTCGGCGTTACTCTACACAAATTGCTCATAGACAACATGCATGCAATGTGAGTTTAACTTGAAGTACATTTCTGCATTGTCCTCACTAACTTGAGGAACACATAAAAAACCGTTGTAAGAGACATCTATCCAAATGATATGCCATATGCAGACTCTACAACTGTTACGGAATTTCCTTAATTGCTACGGAAATAAGGTGAAAACTACGGTGATACAGATGTATAGTCGAAAACTACGGATCTCGTACAAAAAACGCCGAAAATACTCTGAAATTATATAAAAATGTATTATAAAAGTGCTTGGCATTCAATGCAAAAAATAATTGTAGATGAGATGTTAATAAATAGGTAATTAGTTTGATCAATAAAATTGTGTTGTGTGACTTTTAAAATAAGATTCATTCACTTATAGAAACAGCTACACTCTACGTTTATGAACTGTGGCAACGGCCTTGGCGATTTTTTGGTGCACTTCTAGAAGCGAGTTACGGTAGATTAAGACAACTCATCTGACTTTACGGTTTTATGGTTTTCATGGCAACCTCAAAAAAGGGTAACTCTCAATTATCATTTTGAATTTTTCTGGAAAGTTCTTTCAAACTCCGTTAAAATCGTTTGATTTCATTAGTTCGTTTGAAATTTTTTCTTTGCTTCCATTGGTTATTTTGATTTTAAAATATCATTTGATTGCTTTGGTCCTTTAAAATTTTTTTTTCTTTGATACCATTGGTTCATTTATTTGTATTTCTACAGTTGTGGAATTTTTATTTTATTGGTAATACTTTTTCACGGCGGAGTTCTGACAGGTAATGTTTTTTTTACCATTTGTGGAATATTCTTGTTTAATAATTTTTTTCTCGAAATAGGTTTGATGTATCAGGTTGTATTATTTCTTGTTTTTTTCTTTCAAAATCGTTTTCTTTTTCAACATGCCCACTGTATTTAGAGTAGGGGAAGACGGGGTACAATGAAACATTACTTCTAAAATCAGTAAAATTTGTCACAGAAAGTTGTAATTTATACATATGTTATGTAATTATATGTTCCAATTACTGATGTGATTTAGATACATTCGCACTTTTACAACATTAGCAATAGAAGATAATTGGTTTTTCACCATTGAAAGTAAGTTTCTTTACTAAAAGTAATTTTGTTTCTTTTTCCTCGTTGTAATATATAATAATTTTTTTTTCTATACATTGTTATCTTTGTGTTGTTGTCTTCATGCCTCCAAAACCAAAATTTAAAAAAATAAATATTAGAAGTTTAAAAATGTTTTTTATTTAGTAACCTCAGTACGGGGTACAATGAAACACTTGCAGACGGGGTACAATGAAACATGTTTGATTGTGCCCCGGGTGAATGCATTTACTTGAAGTAATGTATCACTGGTAAATATAATATCATTGATATAAAATAACATATTACTGGTTGTCACTAATATAAATAAAACACTTTTACTAAGGAAATGGCAACACTTAACATTAAAAAAAAAGGCAACACCAATTCAAAACGGTAATTTTGAAAGCATGCAAAATTAAACTGCTTTTTTTTTCCTTAAAAAAAGTGTAGATTTCAATAGTAAGTTAGTTTTTATGGATTCAAACACATTTAAGAATACTTTATTTATTTCATAGATCTAAACTGCACTTGCTTCAGTACACAATCCTCCTAAAGTTCTCAGTCAAAGGGGCCAAAAACAAATAGGTCAATCAACTTCTGTTGAAAGAGGTGTTCTTGTTACTATGTGTGGATTTATTAAAGCATCTTGAAATTCTATACCCCATTATTTAGTATTTCCTAGAGTAAATTTCAAGTTTTGCATGTTGAATGGAGCTCCACCTGGGACTACGGGTGATGCAACAAAATCGGTATGGATGAATGGAGATATTTTTGTTGATGTTCTAACACATTTCCAGGCACATACACGCTGTTCGAAAGAAAATCCAGCTGTACAAATAATGGACAATCTTTAATCACATATTACGATTTCCAGTCTAAATTTTACGAAATATAACGGAATTGTTGTTGTAACCCTGCCCCCACATACCAGTAACAAATTGCAGCCTTTAGACAAAACTGTTCAAGTCACTTAAAAATGTCTTCAATCTAGCTGCAAATGATTGGATGCTGTGTAATCCAATTCATACAATCTATATATGAGATATCTTCTTTGCTTGGCAATGCTTATTGTAAGTCTTTCACTCCACAAAATATTGCAAAAGGTTTTACAGCGACTGGAATATGACCTTTCAAGGGAAAAAAGTTTTTTGAAGAAGATTATTTGTGTTCTTACGTGTCAAATAGGCCTTGTCCTACTGAAAATTATTTCCATGGTCAGATCAATGAAACTGAAGACCAGACAGACAAAACACAAGAATCCCAGAAGTGGTGGATCTTGCCATTAATAGATCAGAATCACCGACTCCAGGTTGTTCAGCAACCGTTCATACACTATGCACTAGCTCCAAACCTGTGAGGAAATACATTTCTCCTCAAACGGTAAAACATTACCCCAAGGCTAGTCCAAAAAAAGTAGTAAAAGTAGGAAAACGTTAAAAAAAATTGTTCTAACCACGCTAGTAAAAAATGCTCGTGTTAAGCAATTAGAAAGTAAAAAGATGAAAAAACTAAGAAGATATTGTTTTCTAAACAAACTACCTCCTACAGACACTGAAGACGACGATGATCCAGATTATTTTCCAGCTCCATCTGATAACTGAAGTACTAAGAATGAGACATCCACACATAACATGTGTGACACAAGCAATATCTGTGTAAATGATTGTTTTTTTTTATATAATTAAGGAGGGTGAACTGAAACGTAAGGAAAGATATTCTGTTGGAGAAATCATAAATTTAAATGAAGTCGAATGTGACTAAAATAAACTATATAGGGTGAAAGTTGCTTGCATCATTTGGAGTGTTTCATTGTACCCCAGTATGTGTTTCATTGTACCCCGGCATAAAAGGTTACAATGAAACACAGTGCGACATTTACTTTTTGTTATTCTTCAAGCATAAAGATATTGTTTAGAATCTAATAAAAATTTATTTAGATGGGGAAAATACAAGATTAAAAGTATACATTAATTAAATTTTTGTGCATGCAAAATTGTGGACGGGAAAAATAATTAGTAAATTTTGTTTCATTGTACCCCGTCTTCCCCTAATTGATGTTTCAGGGTTTTCTTACCTAGCATTTGCAGTTTAGTTTTTCTGCTGGTTCACAATTGTGTTTTGAAATGTGTTTAAGCTTATTACTTTTTGTGAAAGTTTTTAAAAAATATACTTTTCAAAACGTACTCAAATTTGTTTTGAAGTTTTCTTTTTCCGTTGTCAAATGAAAAATATTTTTGAAATAAGGAAGATTTTTTAAAAATAATTGTTTCCTTGGCATCTTTCGAAGTGCGCCAAAAAAAATTCGCCAAGGCCGTTGCCACCGCTCATAAACGTAGACTGTAGCTGTACCCACTTATATATTTAATCAATAATTTTTTAAAAATAATTTTGAATATGGTTTTAAAATATTTAATTGAATTAATTATTCAATATTTTTAAATTTTTATTTATTAATTTTAATTAGTTATAATTTATTTTATTACTTAGTAATTTTTTATTAATTTTAATAATTAATCAATAGTTTATTGATAATATGTCGGTAAGAAATGCTACTGATGACTGGGTTACCAATGTTGGAGAATATGCGTATGTACCTTACTTCATACCGGGATTCAAACGCAGAACCTATTGAACCGGGGAATATACTTCTAGTCTATTTTTTTTAAGAACTATTATACAGTATTTGTTACTGAGTAGGGAGAGGTATTTTTTAATTAACGTAGCACTGGAGCAACACAATGGGCTATTGGCGACGGTCCGTGATCCATCCTAATGGGTAATGGTAATGGTAATTTTAGTTAACGTCGTACTAGAGCAACAGAACGGGGTATTGACGACGGTCCGGGATCAGCCCCAAAAGGGCAACACTGTCACTGAAGTAGTGAATGTTTGCTATGTGGGTAGTTCTTTCAGAAAGGTAGTAACAGTTTTTTGGATCTCATACACCATACTCGCGTCATGTTTAAGGTCATCAGATATGATGCAAAGAGGTAAATTCGTTTTTTTATTGCTTGCATCATTGCAGTAAATGAATAATGACAGGATAAATAGTGCATGAATCTGAGGTCCAGTGATAACCTTGCGCCTCTTTTTGTATTGTGAAAGCATAATTTTCACTAAAATCCAGAGAAAACAGCTGTATTTAAGGAAACTGTTTCCTTTGTCGAGCACCCTATCACTTCAGTTCGATCAGTCAAAACCCACTGATTGTACTCGACAGGGTCTTCATCATCATAGTTCTCAAATTTTGACTGTAAAAACTGGACAAGGCTATATTTTGATGGACACTTGTCGCAATGCCTTAGCATACATTATCTTACTGCTCCTTCACAAACAATATACGAAAAGGTCTTTGTAATCCTCTTCAATACCTGCTCAGTGAATCAATAAAATCACATTTTGATGTATTGTGCAAACATACACTGTGTGCTAGTGGCACCAGCCAAAACACACCATATCAGGTACTAATCAAAATTGAAGACACATCTTTTTTGTCACAGCTTGAGTGTATTTATTGCTTATAATATTTCTTGAAATAAGTTACTGTGTTAGTGAGTTGACTAGTTTAGAACTAGTTTTTAAAACTAAATTTAAATTGTAATGTAATTTTATTTACTTTAATTAGACCTAATTGTTGAAAATAAAGAAATTAATTATCTTATTTCTAAATAATCTCAATATATAATTGTGGATAACCTATTTAAAAATTTTTTTTTGTACACACACAGGCCTGATTAACAATATTAATTATACTATATGACTTTAATAATTTTAAATTTGTGTTAGCTTTGTCTTATTTTATTTGAAATTGGTTGATATATGTGACATTTGTAGTTAAAATTTTACTAAAATTGTAATTTTAATTTAACGTTTTTAAGAAAATGAGTGAGTCAAGGGATTTCTATCTTTAAAGTGAGAAAAAATAATAAAGGAGTGAAAAAACCATTCATTTTATTTTTTTATGTGGTAGAGCATATCTTTTAGAACAAGAATACAAATTTTTTTTTTTGATTATCTTTAACCCTTTTAAAGATATTCCACTTAGCGTAAAACTCGCCATTTTATTTTTAAAATCTATAAATAGAACTTTGGAATTTTTTCTAACCTTGTATGAGATACTTGCAGGTATAATTTATTTTTTTCTGGACTCTTTACATATTGATGTATACTCTTAAAAAATTTCATCAACATTGGTCGATAAACAAGGGAGATATAATTTATTTTCTAAAATAAAGAAATTCGGTTTCCTCCGTCTGATTGATAAAAACCGCAAAATTCCAAAAACTTTAACAGGCTATAAAACATAAGCCGCTTGAGATAGAGCAAAAAAAATTATGTGTTCTTAAATCCATAAAGGGAACAAACATGCCAAGTTTCATCAAAATCTGAGACCATGGGTGTCGGACCTTGGTTGAACTGACGTGGAATGACCCAGTAGGAACTTTATTTTCATGACACCTGTATTTTAAGCAAAAAGTTGAATATTTCTAAAGTTAGTGATCTAGCTGGCAGTGAATAATCAAATTGGAATTTTTTTTTTCTCAACTAAAATAAAGATGGTCACGAAAATTGCCTTGCGAGTGATAGAGGATATGTATGGTGTATTTCTAAGTAGTTTCACATTCTAGAAATTCCTATAACTCGTTAAGGTGCATTCAGTACAAATTACAAAAAAATCGAAAGGGATCGAGCGGGAATCGCGTTCGAAATTTAACCACAGAAAAGACCCATTTTTAATTCGAAAACTTGGGCTCTATTGAAAGTAAACTATATTTACCATCATTAATTGGGTAATTTTAACTAGAATTTTAATTCATAAATTACATTTTTTACATTTACTTATAAATATTAGCATTTGTGTACTTCACTCAGTCGATGTGTGTGTATCAATAACTATATACGAAAATCTACATACAAAGTACTTTAAGAAAAATCTCTGGGCTGGAATTAAGTTGATCATATCCCTAATTATATATTTTGTTTTTCGATTTATTGACTAATATTTTTATTTCGAGCACGGCACATCACTATCTTAAAACAAAGACAAGAATTCAAAATTGGGATATTTCTAAGAAAAAAATGTATAATTGGCATTATTTAAGAGGATATAGATGACTTTCGAAACACACTTCTGCAGCATTAGAAGAGTTTCATAAAAAATTTCATAGACTTTTTTTATTGGTAATGGTAATTACCGTCTTACTAGAGTAACACAACGGGCTATTGACGACGGTACGGGATCAATCCCTTAAAGGAAAGATCAGAGGACAACTCCACATTATTTTGAATTACGGTCAGATAACGAAGCACCCCACTCTAAAATTTCCTCACCAACCCAACGTGAGGACTTTCGGTTACGACAGATTTAAGGTGCACCAGTTACCTCTACAATATACGCTTACAAACCATACATGCACTGACCCGGATTCGAACCAGGAACTTTCCGAACTAGAGGCTTACACCTTAACCACCAGACCGGTTGGTCGGCACTTTTTTGATTAAAAAGCCAAAACATAAAGTTTTGTCCAAAGATATTAAGTTGTGCGAAGTTATTTCATGAAATGTGGCCAAAAGTTTTTATAAATCCACAAAAAAGTGATAGGTTATTGTAGAAGACTTACTACACCTATCTATTGTGATTTATGTTATTATATATGTAAATCCGTCAAAAATGATCTTATTGAAAAATTCATTTTCTATTTAGTTTGATATCAATTAATTTTTAACTCTAAAATGTATAAATTGATTTATAGACCAATTATAATGACTATGAAAGCCTACTGTCACCTTTAAAATAACGTGATACGCTATTAGAAACCCTACTTACATTGCCATCAAAATTTCTAGCATGTTGTAATTGATAGAAAAGATGACCGATTTTCTTAGTTTTCTGAATAAATTCATGAATACCTCTTGCATCATTGTTCTTCCGGAACAGTGAATATCACCAGAATCATTATCAAAGTCGCTTATATCAATCGAAATGTCGAACTGAGTCGTGATCACCTACATAATTCGAATTTTCATTTTACTATGAATTGTTCCTTATATTTCAGGACAAAACAGATTTGAAATTAGGTAAGAATCACATATTTAAATTCAGTGTTAAATCAAATTAAAACTAATTATCGTTTCACTGTTTTTTTTGTTTTTTTTTTTGTATTTTGTATTTTGTTAGAATTATCAGAAAAATAATTTAGAGTTAGCTGTTTATAGGGTAACATTGAATACGTTCGGATTAATTTAAGTCATTCTTGGAGGGGATATTTATGTTTTATTCTTTGATGTTTACTCGTTTGACTTTTACTCGTTCCATAAAATTCGTATTATGTTCTTTATTCTTTTACCCAACAGAATCAATTCGGTTTGTGCTTGATAAAATCAGTCATTTTAATCAAGATGTTCTGTTGAGATAAAATCAAAGGTTCTGAAGAAAATTTTCGCCTTGGGTTCAAATATTATCGAACTTAAAATTTTTTACATTGACACACGCGTGCGTATGTATACACGTATGCTATTCATGCGGAAGCATGTATACACGTGTTATTCATACGTGGGTATGCATGTTTATAAGTGTATATGTATGATTTTATATGTGTATGCACTTGCGTGTGTTTGCGTGTGATATTTTAATTATTACGAGAGAGACGTTACAAAGAGACGTTTGTGTGCATAGTTGGGCTTCGGTGCCACAGCGCCGCCGCACGTTGGCACAGTCCCTCAGTGCAGTTTAGCACAGCTGTGGCACTTGCGTTGCCACAGCGGTGCTGCACGTTGAAAAACCGGATGTGTGCACTGGGCTTTAATGTGAAAGCAAAATGATGACATTAAAGTACAATTGAAATTTTATCTTAAAAACTAAAAGATTGATTTTAAATTACTATAAAATAAATTTTTTTTTTTAGATTCATTTTAAAGTGATGTAAAGTTGCTGCATAAGCAATATTTATTGCTTTATACAGTGTAGCATACATGTCTTGGGCGATTTCGTATTTACCACGAATTTGGCATTTAAATGCAGAAGAATTCGAAATTTTCCTTTTGCTATTTTCAGACGTGACAAACGAACAATCGGTTAATTTTATGAGAGGCATTTTCTGGCAAGCTAAATGTAGGTGGTAGTAGTGTTTCTGTGACTATTGTAGTGTCGTCGCCCCAAACGGTAGTGTGAAAACAGTATAAATCGTACACAAGGAGAAGACAACCAACAGCTAAGACTTTTTAGTTCTTATTCTTACAAGAACGTAAGAATATGCACAGTATTTACATCATCACATTAATAGCAATACACCAATACATATTAGTGTTTGTCTCCAGAGTAGTCACCAGCGTCATCCTCTGCCTCCGAATCTCTCTGTCTTCTCCGGTCTGAAGTGCCTTGTTTTCATAAATAAAATGGAATATAAATACAAATTAATAAATGGTTGTATCCAGTAACGTCTATTTTGTTTCAAAATATACTTTTATACACCAAGTAAGCGAAATAAACACGTTTTCTTCCATAGAATTCCATTGCAAATGAAGCGAAATGAGTACTTGCGTCATTTCACGGTTATGTGTGCATAGTTGGGCTTCGGTGCCGCACGTTGAAAAACCAGATGTGTGCACCGGGCATTACCTTCAGTTTGGAACAGAAACTAATTAACTGACATTTTTTTTTTGAGACATTAAATACTTATTTTCATAGTGAGAAATTCAAAGATGTATGTATAACACAATAAAAACTCTCATAATTTTTATTTTTTGATCTACCAACAAATATTTTAAAAACTGTTGTACAGTAAAATAAATTTTGTCAGTTAATGTGTTTGTGCTCTAAGCATGCGATAGTGTGTCGATACTAGAGAGCCCCACCCCCTGTTCGCCAACCCCTGGAGGATTGCTTTGAAATCCTCATTGGTTCGCTGCGCGAACCTTGCTCGCTTCGTTCGCATTAATGAAGACATGTGTCCTAGCAGAAGGAATTGTTTACAAAATATGATATTCCAAAAAATATTTTTCAAACGTCAAAACTCGGAACAATTTGGAATTTAAACGAATGAATTATATCATATGTTTGAACTTTTTTGCATTTGAGCAAATTTTGACTCGAAATGTGAGCGCTGCTTTGGAAATCGAAATACCCAGCATGTAGTTTGTGTACACTCGAGCCACCCATAAACTTTTTCAGTGAGTTTGTTGTCGAAAGTTGAAGTGCAGGCGTTTTGCTAAACTATAATTGTTGGCCCTGAAAAGAACCCTCGTTTTTGACATTTTGAAAAAAAGTATTGCAATCAACTTTAATTATTCATTTTTTTTCAATAAAATTTCACACGATAACGCTATAAATTCATTTGAGGAGCGAGGCTTCGTGGTAAACAAACAATCGTGCAGTGTTGCCAACACACGGTATAACAAATGACGTCTTTTTTGTGCGCCACGTAAGAGAATTAATTATATATATATATATATATATATATATATATATATATATATATATATATATATATATATATATATATATATATATATATATATATATATAGAGGGCAATGGAAAGGACCCTTTTTATATGATGGCTCTCAAAAGGGCCGTTATTTTATGATGGCCATGAAAAGGGCCTTTTTTAGATCACGGGTATAGATTTATGACACTGGATAGTAGACTTTTACAATTTCTACAAATTTAGAAAAATAGTCCAATTTTTCGTTGCGGCATGTTCTGATCCAAACGTATTCCAATAACCTGTCCGACATCACTTCTTTTCTAAGGCCGCCCCTGTTAATTTTAATTTTTAGATCTTTCCAGGATGATTCTATTGTTTGGGAGTGGTCCCCTGTCAGAGGATCTACAAAATTCTGTGAGTGGTTGACGGTTGCATGAAAGTATATACCCGTCCTCCGTAGTCCAGAGTATGCTCTCCACTGGTCACTCATTATGGTAGTTCCTGGAGCAACATGCTTCAAAATTAAGGGCATAAGAGTTGTTGCATATCTTCTGTTGTTGGGGCAAACTTCAAACCGAATTTCTTTGGCCTCCCTCTGAATGAGGCCCAACACCAGTGCCGTAGTCGTAAAAAAAACAGTGGGTATACCATGGGCGCCCGCAGAAGTTTTTCCACTGGGATGCGAAACATCTACCTACTCCTTGCACTTTCCGTGGGGGCAAAAAAACATGCACATACATGTATAGTTGTATAGGACATCCATAAGCCAGGGGGTAGACCCCCCCCCTCCGGGTGCTCAAGGGGTATACTCAAAGGACCAAGGAATATGTTCGAATTAATCGAAGTTGAAAGTATCGAGAGAAAAAAGCCTCCATTAATTTTATAATGCAGGAAAGGAATAATGAAACTTTGAGAAACTTCGACTTAGCAGAAATTCCTGTTTACAAGGTTCGAGTTATTGAGAGTTTACTGTATTTATGCAAAGCAAAATATGCAGACTAGCATCGAGTTTTATTCAAATTTGAAAATATCACTTTTTTAATATTTAACTATGATATAAAATAATTCCAGGAAATGTTAAGAGAAAAATATTTAAACACATATAAAGTTGGACGTGATTTTTTTAAAACAAATTTTAAGTCCTATTTCTATCATTTTCATTGAAATATTTTTCAAACTGGTTGACGAGAGAAATCCGTCTCTGTGTCTCTTTTTGTAGCGCACACTCTTGATCTATTGACTACTGAAGAGCAATGGTTGACCAACCAAATATTTACAAATTTTTTCCGGTTGAAAGTGTTCTATAGGTGGTCTATTTGAATTAATAAACATTAGATTGGAAACGTTTGAAATCAATAAAGATGATCTCAAATCTGTTACACTATGTTATTCATTAAACTAAACTCCGCGTTCACACTCGGCCGTGGAACATGGTAATATTTCAATTGTTCTTAAAAGAGGCTTTCATTTTTCTGGAACAACTTGGTGGTTTTCTTTGTTTCCTCAAACCCTGAATAGTGCACATTTCATCTATACCAAAAAGTGGACAGATCCTTTTTACCCCTTTTTCTCCATGGCGAATATCCCCCGGATTTTATAATATCTGGATCAAGCATGAATATATCCTTCAAAAGTGTTGACTATTTTCTTCATTACAAACATCAAAACAAAGTCTCGATTTCATTTTATCGACAGTACTTGATTTTTTCATTTTATTGAATGAATTGCTTTTGATTAAATAGGTTCGATTTTGGAATTATGTACCAAGGTGACATCTTGAAATAAAAACTTTTCGTTTGCTTCTACAGTTATCTGTGTTTCACGTGATGTTTTCTAGGAAAAGCAAAGCGTGTACGTAGCTTTTAAGAAAAAGCAGAGGGTATTCGGAATTTGCTGGAAAAACCAGAGGGCATACGGCGTATACCTCCGTATACCCTCCACTACAGCTCTGCCCAACACCCAAGTCCCCTCCCTCAACCTACCAACATGGTACTTCCTTCTTTCTATCTTAGATTCATCAATTTCACCTACCATTCCAGGGCCTACTAAAAGACTGGCCAGCTTCGTGGTTGACCATAAAGTCAGTTAAAAATTTCCTACAATAGCTGAACTAGTCAGCTACTGTCTCCCGGCTGGTTGTTCCAATCCTGTCTGATGAATTTAAAATTGTCTGATTATAAGACAATCCATGAGTAAATTGATTGTTTCTAATTTAATAAGTAGGTAGGTAGGTATTTTAATTAACGTCGCACTGGAGCAACACAACGGGATTTTGGCGACGGTGCGGGATCAAACCTGAAGGGAACGATTCTAGGGAACCTCAACATTTTGAACCACGATCAGACGACGAGGTTGTGACGTCTTAGGGATGGAAGCGCCATATACTATACAGGGTGGTCCCGAATTCATGGTACAAACTTTAATGGTAGGTACAGGACATTGTAACAATGATTTATTGTATAGGAATGTATAGTCGCAAGTGACGCGGTGAGGCGTAAACAGGGGAAATAAAAGGAAAGAGAAATGTAGTGATCGGTTGGTATCATTGCCGGTAGAGGGCAGTAGATGTCTAGCCGCTGTTGAACATGATGCATCGCAGTAGGGAAAAGCGCCATTCACAATTGTGCTGCCGTAGACGATGGGTGACTTTACGTATGCAGAAAAAGCAGACATGCATTACATGTACGGCCGTGCAAATGGTAACGGCAGAGCTGCGTATACCAGGCATCTTTGAACGTGTACGCCAATCGCTCCACCGACGCTGTCAAGCATGTATCGATACTGGTGGACGCAATTTTGAACAATTACTGTAAACATGACACTTGTCAACAACGCTTTCAATAAAATCTTTGTTTTTACTTTCGGCCGTTATTTCCCCTGTTTTCGCCTCACCGCGTCACTTGCGACTATACATTCCTATACAATAAATCATTGTTACAATGTCCTGTACCTACCATTTAAGTTTGTACCATGAATTCGGGACCACCCTGTATAAGAATGTTCGCAGTGGTCTTGATTAATGTATTTTATTTGCAATCAAGGAATAACCTTGACGGAATTTGGTAGGTGGCGTTTACAGACTGGTAGAGTCCAGGTGGTGGGTCTTTACCGAGTATGGTAAATTGTCCTTTTTCGCAGGACGATGTGGACTAACCGGCTCGGGTGAGCCCTTCTCCAGACTTTACTCGGGCGAGTAAATGTTTATAGCTCGGGTGAGCTTCTCCAAAAGTTCTCGAGTTTTGACTATCCGGCTCGGGTGAGCCCTTCTCTAGGCTTTACTCGGGTGAGTAAATGTTTCTAGCTCGGATGAGCTTCCCCAAAAGTTCTCGCACGCGTGTACGCAAGTCAGCAAAACGGCAGCTCAGGTTTGAGCTTTCCTCACGTCTGATAGACGGAATCCCAGTTTGGGCAATCCGTTCTGAGTCCACGAACGGCAACTCGGCACGTCTCCAGAGACGGGGTAAAAATGAGAGCGGTCTCGCTTCAGCCGGATCCCTTCGGTCCCTTCCTCTCTTCTACAAAAACCTCCTCTCTCGACTCCGAAAGTTCCAGGGGGTTGTTGGACTCTCTTTCAATCGACACACTTGTCGTCTCGCTGTTGGCTGGTTCAAAATCGGTTGTCCATAGTATGTTAATTTTCCCCTTTCGCCGGTAGCTTCATTAGCGGACGGCGGCCCGAACAAAAAGCATCCGCGGGCTCTTGTGATCATGTGGAAGCAGCGGAAATGAACTTCTGCCCCTGTCTCGTCGGCATCGCGACAAAGACCCTTCGTACAATCTCCGTCGAAACTCAATACCTCGACCCACCGCCAGCTCGTTAACTGTCGCGGTCTAGCGGTCTGAGTTCATACGCGGCGTAACCTCTCAACGTCTGGCTTGACCTCTCGGCAGTTTCTCCGCCGAATGCTTGCTTTTCCCCTCGCCACAGACTTCGTCACAAGGTCAACACATGAGCTAGCTTCCCACTCTCAAAACTTACACACCACGTCAATGCGAGGAAATTTGTGGCCACGACGTGTTAACGTGCACCATTCCGCTTTGTACACGACGGTCCTTGGTTTGATTCGAACTCGTAAACCTCTGTCTGTTACACTTTCAATCAAGCAAACCCGTAAATTTGCTACAAAGTCGACTCATGAGGCATTGGATTTCCCAGCAATTGACTTCTCATGTATCCGTCATATCCTAAATAGTAGATGGATAGTTGAATTTTCATCTCACTGGAGCGACACAAATGACGACGGTCCGGGATCAACTTCTAAAGGAAAAATCCAAGGACAGCACCTAGTAATTTAAATTCACATCAGATGAGGTCAACAACCTGAACACGCCACTCCCAAAACTGCTGACACCACCATTTTCCAAACTTCCACCCCAAGCCAACGTGAGGACATTTGGAGGCACGACTTTCCACGTACACGACGGTCTTCGGTCTCCTATAACTAATAACAGGAGGCTTCGGTTGGATAGCTAAAAAAGGAATGGAACACGTCTGGTGAAAGCTGATGCAAAGCTGGAAGATAACATCGGCAGTAACTATTATATAAACCATAACACAAGTAACGGAATTTGAATCTTATGATCGTCTCTCATCCATATTGCATAAACGTATACACCTTTCTTCAGACGAATATTGTCCCGATTGGTAAGAATTGTAAGCGTTTTTCTTTTATAACAGAAAATAGTTTTATTATGCTATATTTGCGGAAAAGTCAATAAAGTATAGTTAAATTGATTTAGGTAATTAAAGCAAGGTGGTAAGTCAAATGGATTACTCGGCCTTACAAGACAGATAGGTCAAACTAAAAAACGAGGTACCATCGTCAATTAATGATTGATTTTCATCGCCAAATGAAGATAATTATGGATTATATTAATCTGTCGAAGGTTTATGCAAATAGAGATTTGAAGTTGAAAAATATTTGTTGCCAATTAGGCGTAATTAGTATTTTTTTATTTAACGTCGTAATAGAGCAACACAACGGGCTATTGACGATGGTCCGCGATCAATCCCCTAAAGGAAATTTCCAAGGACAATACGTAATTTTGAACCACGGTCAGATGACGAGCCAATTAGGTGAGGAACTGCTGCAGAGTAGTTTAGTTTTAGAGTGGTTTATTTAAATGTCTAGTTGATGTTACGGTCCTGAAAGTTCTATTATTTTTTATCGCAAATGTGGAAAGAGCACCAAGTATCACCGCTCTTCTTTTTACGTATGCTTTGAAGCAGGGGGGTGCCAGCTCAGGAATTGACCAAACCTAGACATATGACTGTCGTTCAAAATGATTTTCCTTGGATTTGTAACTTCGGGATTGATCTTGGACTGCCGCCAATAGCTCGTTATGTTTTCCGGTGAAACGATAAGTCAATTACCTGCCGTTCTGCGTGTTCGTTCCAAAATGAAGAGGACATCTCCCAAAAATCGTCAAACTAATGCTAAGTTCAAGGCCACACTGTAAATTGGAGATTAACAAGAGGAAATAAGACAGCACGTTCTTTAGCTATGCTGTTCGAAGCTTTTTGTTTGCACAGGCACCCACGCTCCAAATTTCCACACCACACCCATTTGAGGGCACGACAGATTTAACATGCTTCTGCTCCACTTGAACACGACGGTGTTTGGTTGGATTGAACTCGGAACCCTCCGGATTCTAATCCGTTGCTCTTCCATCTGTGCGGCCCCAAAAGATCCGTTAAAATGTCGGATTTTGAAATATGCAGGGTGGCTTTAAACTTATGGACGCTAGTGTATATAGCAGGGGTGGCCAGCTACACTACCTTTGGTAGCCACATTTTAGCAAGGAATATTTGAACGAGCCATTTTTTTAAATCTTTAATCATAAAACAAACAATGGGAAAATTAGTTCAATTTTTTAAAGTTAAACCACTGATCCCTCGGTCAGCCTGATTCATAGCTGAAACACAAAACTTTGTTGCTTTCTTAGCTAAGACAACTCTGACGCAATGCAAAAAGATTCAGCATAAGAAATGTATGAAACGTATCGCACTACCACTTTGCCGCCGACTGAGCTCTGGTCTAACATCGTTAATTCGCACGACTCTTGCACATAACTAAGCTCACAAACAAAAAGTAATTGTTATTTTGTAACACTAGGGTGCTCCGCCCCCTGCTCGATGTCTCTCGTCAATCCATGATGAATGCTACACAATTATATTTATACTTTTATATATACTTCACAACAATTTTCAACAATGAGTGGAGGGGATTGCTTCACAATCCATCCCCATTTGGATCGTTGCTCGATTGATCCCGGGCTTCTAGTACGACGTTAATTGAAGGTTCCCTTCCCTTCTCATTGCGATATTTATCGCATGTGCCCGAGTAAATAAAAATTGCCTATTTTTTTTTTTGCGAAATTAGCGGGTCCGTATATAAGCCGACCCCCGTACTTTAACTTTAGAAAAAGTTCCAAAAATTCTCAGCTTATACACGGATATATACGGTAAATAAAACAAAATGTTTTTTAAAATGTTGTTAAAATTCAGAGGAAATCTGATCATAATTTTAAATGTTTTAGCTGATCCGTGTTGTGTAATCGTACTTTTTTAAGATTTTCATATTCGACTGTCGCTATGGAAACGGCGACCGAATTGGCGGGTTCTTCTAAAAATATCGCAAACTTTCTAGTACGTACTCTCAAGTTTGTGACGCAGACGATAAACACAGTTAACTGTGTTTATCGTCTGCGTGTGCTCCAATTTCATTAGCCCGTTGCATCAGAAGACTCGCTATTACCAATCACAAAGCGAATAAACCTGTAAAAAAGATTGAAAACTTTTTTTATAATAGATAGATATTTTGGTTTTAGAGCAAAAATATCCAAAAACCAGAGTGTGTGTGTGAGCTGTGAGACTCATCACAATTTTGGGTACTTCGTAATTGTCGTGTGTTCTTTGTTTTCAACATTTAAATGGGTACAGCTACACTCTACGTTTATGAGCGGTGGCAACGGCCTTGGCGGGTTTTTTTGCGCACTTCTAGTAGCGAGTTACGGTAAATTAAGACAACCCATTTGTCTTTACGGTTATTGTCGTTTTCATGGCAACCTCGGCAAACGGCAACTTTCAATTTTCATTTTGAATATTCTTAATAATTCTTCCGAAATCCGTGAAAATTGTTTGATTTCATTGGTTTGTTTGAAATTTTTTCTTTGCTTTTATTGGTTATTTTGATTTTTAAAAATCATTTGAAATTTTTTTCTATGATATCATTGGTGTATTTATTTGTATTTCTACAGTTGTGGAATTTTTATATTATTATAACATTTTTCACGAAACATTTAAAAGATTTGCTTTTTGTTATATGTGGAATTTTCGTTTTTTATTATTTTTTCCCGGAACTAATTACACTAATTAACTCTAATTTAACTCTAATTTAACAGGTTGTATTATTTCTTGCTTTTTTTTCTTTTAAAAATCTTACTTTTCAAACAGCCTACTGTTCTTAGTGTAATTGATAAGTTTCAGTGTATTTTTACCCAACATTCGCAGCTTAGTTTTTCTGCCAGTTCACAAATGTGTTTAAGCTTACTACTTTTTGCAAAAGTTTTTTAAAACTATATTTTTTAAAACGTTCTCAAAAGTGCTTTCAAGTTTTCATTTTCCGTTGTAAAAAGACAAATGTTTCTGAAAGAAAAAGAGCTTGGATAATAATGATTTCCTTTTGGCGAATTTAGAAGTTTGCCAAAAAAATCGCCAAGGCCGTTGCCACTGCTCATCAACGTAGATTGCAGCTATAGGGTCAATCCATGTCAAATCAACCAGAAAAAAAAAAGGATTTGACACCCATGATCTTAGATTTTGATGAAACTTGGCATGTTTGTTCCTTTTATGGATGTGAGTAGGCATACACATTTTTTTGCTCTATTTCAAGCAGTTTAGGTTTTACAGCCTGTTAAAATTTTGGAATTTTACGGTGTTTATTACACGGTCGGAGGAAACACATTTTTTTATAATAGAAAATAAATCATATCTTTCTTATTTACAAACCAATGTTGATGAAATTTTTATGAGTATACATCAGTATTTAAGGAGACCAGAAAAAAATAATTTATACCTGCAAGTATCTTATACACAGTCAGAAAAAATTCCGAAAATTCTATTTATAGATTAAAAAAATAAAATGGAGAATTCTACGCCAAGTGGAATATTTTCAAAAGGGTTAAGGACAGTCAAAATAATTTTTTTTATTCTTGTTCTAAAAGATACTACAACATGAAAAAATAAAATGAATGTTTTTTTCACTCCTTTATTATTTTTTCTCACTTTAAATATAGAAATTACTTGACTCACTCATTTTCTTTAAATCGTTAAATTAGAATTACAATTTTAGTAAAATAGTAATAAAATTTGAATATTTATAATGTTTTCTTGGAATGGAAAATGTAATACCAAACTTACCATTGAAATATTTCAAATTCTAGGTAATCTATATACAGGGTGGTCCCGAATTCATGGTACAAACTTTAATGGTAGGTACAGGACATTGTAACAATGATTTATTGTATAGGAATGTATAGTCGCAAGTGACGCGGTGAGGCGTAAACAGGGGAAATAAAAGGAAAGAGAAATGGAGTGATCGGTTGGTATCATTGCCGGTAGAGGGCAGTAGATGTCTAGCCGCTGTTGAACATGATGCATCGCAGTAGGGAAAAGCGCCATTCACAATTGTGCTGCCGTAGACGATGGGTGACTTTACGTATGCAGAAAAAGCAGACATGCATTACATGTACGGCCGTGCAAATGGTAACGGCAGAGCTGCGTTACGAATGTATCGCGCGGAGTATCCTGATCGACGAATGCCGGATCATAGAATTTTTCAACGGTTACATCGTCAACTTTGTGAAACAGGTGCGTTCGACGTCAACAGACATGGCGCTGGTCGAGTAAGAGCTGTACGCACTCCAAGGCTGGAAGAAAGCATCTTGAACATTGTGGCTGATAGACCCGAGTCAAGCACAAGAACTGTTGCTGTCAAGCATGTATCGATACTGGTGGACGCAATTTTGAACAATTACTGTAAACATGACACTTGTCAACAACGCTTTCAATAAAATCTTTGTTTTTCCTTTCGGCCGTTATTTCCCCTGTTTTCGCCTCACCGCGTCACTTGCGACTATACATTCCTATACAATAAATCATTGTTACAATGTCCTGTACCTACCATTAAAGTTTGTACCATGAATTCGGGACCACCCTGTATATATTTCTCTTACGTGGCACGCAAAAAAGACGTTATTTGTTACCGCGTTTTGGCAACATTGTGCGATTGTTTGTTTACTAGGAGCCTCGCGCCTCATTTGAATCTATAGCGTTATCGGATGAAATTTTATTGAAAAAAAATGAATTTTAGACGAGCTGTTGCGGTTTGTAATAGAAATCTAAGAAAGCGGAGGATCTTTTCAGGGCTATTTGAAAAACGGTCCTTTTCAAGGCTAACAATTATAGTACAACAAGACGCATGCACCACAGCTTTCGACAACAAACTCAGTCAAAAAATGTATGGGTGGCTCGAGTACTGGGGAAATGTACACACAAACAACATGCTGGGTATTCAATTTACAAAGCAGCTCTCACATTGCGAGTAAAAATTTGCTCAAAGTTTTCATTTAAATTCTGATTCCAGAGGTACTGTATATATCTTTTATGTAATACAACAAATTTAGATTTGAAAAATATTTTTTTTTGGAATATATTTTGTAATCAATCCCTTCTGCTAGGACACGTGTCTTCATTGATGCGAGCGAAGCGAGCATAGGTTCGCGCAGCGAACCAATGAGAATTGCGAAGCAATCCTCCGGGGGTTGGCGAGCGTTAGCGAGCAGGGGGCGGGCCCCCTAGTCTCTATATATAATTCTCTTACGTGGCACGCAAAAAAGACGTTATTTGTTATCGCGTTTTGGCAACACTACGATTGTTTCTTTATCGCGAAGTCTCGCGCATCGATTGAATTTATAGCGTTATCGGAAGAAATTTTATTGAAAAAAAAAAGGAAATTTTAATGAGCTGTTGCAGTTAGTTTATAATATAAATCAAAGAAAGCGGAGGATCTTTTCAGGGCCATTTAAAAATGGTCCTTTTCAGGGCCAACAATTATAGTTCAACAAGACGTTTGCACTACAACTTTCGGCAACAAACTCAATGAAAAAGTGTGGGTCGTCCGAGTGCTGGGAAAATGTACACACAAACAACATGCTGGGTATTCAATTTCCAAAGCAACGCTCACATTTCGAGTCAAAATTTGCACAAAGTTTTCATTTGAATTCTGATTTTAGAGATACTGTATATATTTTTTCTGTAATACAGCAAATTTAGATTTGAAAAACATTTTTTTGGTAACATATTTTGTAAACAATCCCTTCTGCTAGGACACATGTCTTCATTGAGGCGAGCGAAGCGAGCATAGGTTCGGGCAGCGAACCAATGAGCATTGCGAAGAAATCCTCCGGGGGGTTGGCGAGCGTTAGCGAGCAGGGGGCAGGCCCCCTAGTAATTCTTTAATTTTCTAATGTGGTTTCATAAGGTTGATTGAACATGTATCATGCATGAGAGTATTCGTAAGTTTTTCCAGTTTTAGTGAGACCAAGTCACTTCTTCTAAATCAAATGGTGGAGTGGTCTTTCACGGTAAGACGTTTGTCGCCAACTAATTTTTGTCGCCAAATCAAGATGGCGGCCAAATTTCATAACAGCAGATAGGGTTGCCATAACAAAAACGGCAGATGTGAAGAAAATCCGCAAAAGGTGAAGGTTACCATATTTGGCGACAAATCGTCTTCTTACCGTGAACGACCACTCCACCTCAAAGTTTTTATTAAACACAACATAAAAATAACAGCGAATACATTGCTTAAAAATCAAAAGGTAACGAAAATAAAGTGCGTGCAAGAACTGTGTGATCGTACACAATCCACACGTCTCGCTCGGAAAACTGACAATTTGAGTTTTCTCCTTTCTTCCTTCACTCCGGCGGGAGTTGAGTTGCAGCTTGCCGCTCCCGCTGAAATTCTGTCGGTCGAAACCAAGGAGTCGCGGCTGTTCACCACACAGTCATTGTTTTGAGGGATTCCACAATTGCAATGATATGAGTGATGGGTACAACACATTCATCTTCTCTTTTGGGCCATAAAAATAATGGTGATGATCCTTTAAAATGTAAAAACTTTACAGTGGCATCTTCTGCATTCACCTCACTCACCATACCAAAATACCATAAGCTGTCATAAACACAAGCAATAAAACATCCATGATATAAGTCTTCTATTTTCACAGATAAAGTTTTCTGCTTGTTACGTAAGTTAAAAATGAGAGCTGGTGTTTCATCACTGCTGATTCTTCTAACCTCAATCGTTCCCAAACCGTCCGTTGGCTGAAAGCTGTGGAACGATCTTTTTCCTGTCTAGAGCAATGCTATGTCAAGCTTGTCTAGATCTTTAGAATTTTGAACCACACTTTTTTCCAAGTCATTTTTTTTGTCTGGAAAATCAACTTCACTTCAAGTCCAAACTTCAAGAACATTTTCAATTTTTCTTTTTAGATTTTCATGTACTCTTTGTAGTATTTTTAATTGTTTACCGTAAGATTATCTGTTTTGTTCACCAAGTACGTGCAATTTCATTGGGGAACATCCGATTTCATAGAATGAAGAATTTAGTTCATCAGCCACATTTTTTTTTGTAATTGGAGTAGTTCATCAGGAGCTAATCCTACATCAGAAACTTCTTCATCTTGGACATTTAAGCTACTTTTGCTTTCAACATTACTCTCATCAATTTTTTTGTCTTTAAGATTGTTCTTGCAAGATGCGCCAAGTTTTTCTCCTGGTTTCACATGAAGCCCTTTGATAAAATTATCCTACTTTGCTCTACAGTTACAACACAAAGTCTTTTTTAATTAAAGTTTTATGTTTTTTAAAAGGGGTTCTCAACAAACCTTCTGTAAAAATTCATACTTGTTCACAAAAACATACTTTAATGATGAACACATTTATAGTTTTAACTCGTAACTTAATTCCGTTCTCAATTTTCAAAGAGTTAAATCAGTTTCAGACAGTTTTCCAATAGTTTGCATGGCTTTTTTCTGGATGTAGTGTAACAAATGACCGTCTATGAGCAACTTCCCCCACTCTGCACTTCTCCATTTTTCCAAAATTTAAAATATACTTAAGGTTCTTTAAAATAACATTAATATCAGGTACTAATCAAAATTGAAGACAAATCTAAGTTGAACACACATAGTGGTTAACCAAACAGTTACAGTAAAAAAAAAAAAAATCCGACACAGAGTTCATAAAAAACTAAATTGGATAAAAAAACCTATAAAGCATAACCACCAGTTATGCATGTTACACTTGCAACATTCTGTATCTGACTGATTAGTGGATGCCAACTTCTATCGAGCAGGCTCACTTGTTTAGACATGCAAGTTCCATGCTTAAACAAGTATGCTTGCTCAGTAGATAAAGCACCATTCAATGGTTTTGTCCCAACTTGAGTGTTTTGTGATTGCTTATAAGATTTCTTGAAATAAGCTGCTGTTAGTGAGTTGACTAGTTTAGAACTAGTTTTTAAAACTAAATTTAAATTATAATGTAATTTTCTTTTCTTTAATTAGGCCTAATTGTTGAAAATAATTATCTTATTTCTGAATAATCTCAAAATATAATTATGGTTAACTAATTTTTAAAACAATTTTCGGACACACACAGGCTTGAATAACAATATTAATCATACCCTGTTATTTTAATCAGATGCTAAAAGCCACTGATTTTTTAAAATGTGTGTTTGCATTGTCTAATTTTATTTGAAAGTGGTTGATACATGTAGCATTTTTAATGAAAATTTTACTAAAATTGTAATTTTAATTTAATGATTTCAAGAAAATGAGTGAGTTAAGTAAATTCTATCTTTAAAGTGAGAAAAAACAATAAAGAAGTGAAAAAAACCATTCATTTTATTTTTTCATGTGGCAGAGCATATCTTTTAGAAAAAGAAATTAAAAAAAATTACTTTTATTGTCCTTAACCCTTTTGAAGATATTCCACTTGGCGTAGAACTCGCCACTTTATTTTTAAAATCTATAAATAGAACTTTTGGAATTTTTTCTGACCATCTATAAGATACTTGCAGGTATAATTAATTTTTTTACTGGACTCCTTAAATATTGATGTATACGCTTAAAAAATTTCGTTAACATTGGTTGATAAACAAGGGAGATATAGTTTATTTTCTATAAAAAAACGAATTGCGTTTCCTCCGACCGATCAATAAAAACCGTGAAATTTTAAAACTTTAACAGGTTGTCAAACCTAAACTGCTTGAGGTAGAGCAAAAAAAAAAAAAAAAAAAATAATAATAATAATAATTATATACTTGCTTACATCCATAAAAGGAACAAACATGCCAAGTTTCATCAAAATCTGAGATCATGGTTGTCGGACCCTGGTTGAACTGACGTGGAATGACCCTGTACCTAAACGTATTAAAAATAAGCTAGGTCTGTTTTAGCTGATAGGTATTTAACTAAGCTTGAGCGAACTACCCTAAAAGACATCATAAAAATATTTCGGCAGCTCACTGCTTTGATTGACGACATTCGTAAAACATCCACAAGCAAATTTAATTTTTAAAGACTTTCTTTACAAAACTGTTTGACAGAATCGGAATTTTTTTTGGGGGTTTTAGAATAACTGTGTAATTTTTATGTTTTTGAATAACTTTGTAAATTTTTTGTTTTTGAATATCTTTGTAACTTTTAGGTTTTTGAATAACTTTGTAACTCTTAGGTTTTTGAATAACTTTGTAACAAGAAATGAAATAAAATAATTGCTTTTGGACATTGATCAGTTTTTAGTTTACTCTATTTCATGCGTACATTGTATTTGCACAAGAGCCGCACCACTCGCCTCAGAAAGCCGCGTTATAGTCACCCCTGTAATATAGATTTCGTTTCAAAGAAGTAGTATTTCTGAAATGTCTATCGTTAGACATTGGTGTCTTCGTGGTCTATCCGCACCTTTAGCTAGTACACCTATGGTATCGTGGTAGACAGGAAATATTGAGACCATTATTTAACAAATGTCATGTAAAGTTGGATAACTGATTTGAATGAGTCTTTCCCCAATCGAATCTTGCATACAATTGTAATTTTATTGAAATGTAAGGCGAGGATTGGAAGCGAGACAATTGTGCTCATTGAAAGCGTCTTTTTTAGGTGATGAAGTGCGGCCGGGAAGTGGACTCTGAGCAGCATCTGGAGAAAGGCGACTTCGGGCGCCAGGGGGCCCTCAGACAGAAGATCGGCCAACTCCAGGACCGAATCCGGAAACTGGAAGGCAGCCCTTCCGGTGACAAGCGACATGGATGGCCCTCTCACGGAGAGAGGTCAAACACGAAACAGAAGAGAGTGCCTCAGAAATCGGTAAATATATCCTGGCAATTGACACTTTTAAAACCCCCTGAGGAGTGCAGCGCTGCTCTTGCGTCACAGCAAAATAACCACTCCTATTGGAAAAAAGATTATTTCAATCTTTAGAATAAAATGCTTTTGACCCAGTCCTTAGAGCAAAATTCTTTGGAAAGATTTCATTGTTCCTCTTTCCTCAGAAAATAATCCTTTGGAAAGATTCTGTTTTCTCTTCAAAACAAAGTCTCTAGGACATTTTCTATCGGGCTTCTCTTTAGAACAGACTCCTCTGGAAAGATTCTATTGGCAAAAAAGTTAGAACTGGTTAGAAGTCAGGGTAGAAGGTGGAATTGTGCGTGTGAACCTTTCCGAGGGTTACTCGTAAACGGGGCTTCTTTGACTGATCGTTCTTTAGTGAGCCTCTCTCGATATATGTAGTGCTAGTCAAGAGAGCAAAGCCTCGCATATAATTTTCTGTACGAGACCCGTTCCTGAGGCATCAAATGCCTCACGCGGAAACCTCAGAAAGTCTCTTTCCAAAAGCATTTGAATTTTTTCACACAGCAATTCCGGAGATATTTGAGTAAAAGGTTTCAAGACGTCGTTTGGAATATCTGTGATAAAACCTTCCAACAAACTTCACTTTACGAGTCCCTGAAGCTTTCGATACCCGAAAGTCAATCGAAATTAAAGTAAAGCAACAGATGGGTGTGCAAATGTGCGTTTAAATGCAGTTGTGGTTGTGTAGAGGAGGTCGTGCAGAAGGGGCCCTCAATCTCCGGTATTGGCAGTAAAGCACTTGGTCATGAGCCGCCTAGGTATTTGGGGATCATAATAATGTAAATTATTAGTTGTAGGTGTGTATCTATGGAGTGCCGCGTCCTATAGACTTTTTTTCGGGTTGCTTTTCGATCTGGAATCGCGTTCTCTAGGATTGATATGCGGTCAATTCTGACCACTTTGAATATACAGCTGTGAAATGATCTTAAAAATAACGAGTTATTAAAATGTTTTAACATGTAAATTGCCTAAATATATAAGTAAATAAATTTCGGATATTGCATTCGCTTAACAAAAAAAATATGTTGTATAAACATAGAACTTTGCATTAACATGTCAAATAAATTTTACGTGATACTTGTACAAACACACAAACACAAAATTGAACATAGAACGGGAAGACGAACAGACAGACTTATGCAACCAAATCACAGTATGCAAAGTTTCATTCATTCAATCGTTTGGACATAGTGCGGACAAACACGTACAGACAGATGGATGGACGGACAGACACCAAACGCGCTTTAGATGGTTTTTAAACCAGGAGGGCCGAAAAAGGGGATAGAAAACTTGAAATGGGTCGAAACTGTTCAATGTACAAACAAATACTCCGTTCTTATTTATATAGATTTTTTGGTTAGTCTGAAGTTGTAGTGTCTCTTCACACCCTGCTACGTTATTTCTCTGTATTACGAGTTTAGTTGCAAAACGATTGAAAAAGCGTGTGTTAGCAAAGCTAATTCTAAGTGGATATGTCACTGCTAATCAAAGTTTTATTAACGTTGAAGAGAAAACGATTTTTCAAAGTTTACTAGCCTTTTTTATTGACGCTGAAATAATGTTCATTTAACAATGTTTTCAATGTTGAAGTTTTGGTGAAAAAACTTTTTTAGCTTTCTTTATATCAACGTTGAAATGCTACATGGAAACAACAGTTGTTTCGATGTTGAAATTCGGTTGAGGCCTCTGCAATAGACCTTTGGTCAAAGTTCATTTGCATTTATCCAGCCACTTTTTCAACGTTGAAGTCACTGCTATTTAGCTTTTCCTTGAACGTTAACACGCCTGGGGGTTGTCTCGACGAGATAGTATATCATCAGCAGAACTGACCCGATCTGATGGACGAAATATCTCGGCACGAGACCATCGTGATCATGACTGAAAACATCGATAATATCCTGATGACGTCGTCCTCAACAAAAGGGATTTCCAAGGACCTCACGGAAACAACTCGTTGAGTGAATTTGCTTACATCGAGTCATTTCTGCAACGCTGAAATGGGGTTGATGCCATTGTTGTTTGTAACTTTGTCCGACTTTTTTATTTCCTGAAATCTAGCCTTTTTTTTCAATGTTGAAATCTGGCAATCCATCCATTTGGCGGGCCATGGTAGTCCGGTTGGGATAGCAACCGGAGGGTTGAGGGTTCGAATCCAACACAAGACCGTCGTGTACAAAGTGAACTGGTTCACATTAAACCTGTCGTGGCCTCCAATGTCCTCACGATGACGCGATGTGGAAGTTTGGAGAGTGGGATGCCAGCTCAGGCGTTAATCTCGTCATCCGACCGTTGTTCTATATGACGCGGTGTCTTTCTCGAATCGTTCCCTTGTACTTCGCCTCTAGCCCGCTGTGTGTCGCTTCAGAGCGACGTTAGTTCAACAGCATCCGTTTGTCAGTCTGTTGTGTTTCAGGGCACGTCGGGCTGCGTCGAGACGAAGGGGAAGACGGACTACTTCAAGAGCCGCAACAAAGAACTCGTCCAGGAGGCGGAGTCGCTCCGGTTGGAGCACGGCAGGCTGCTGGAGAGGAGCCGCGGGATACAAGAGATGCGGGAATCGTACACGGTATGCTGCACTTTTCTGCTAAATGTACTTGGAATGTGTCTCCAGAAGAGCCGAATAAGTTCGAGAAACGATTGCTTTGCGTAATGTTCCGCGCAAAGTAGTAGGTTAGCAGCCAAATCAACTGTATCAGTAAAACCATAGAACACATAATTCTATTGACATTTGCAATGGCTCCAAACTAACGAATTTACTAGGAGCTCATCTTTGCGTCCATACACAGTTTGCTCTTAGGTATAAAGCTAGTTGAAGAACGAACAGTTCTGAATACAAGGACACAAGTTTTGGAGCTATCTTTTTAAATATTGCCACAATGGCGTCGAGAAGTAACAACACTAAAAACTAGAAACAATTCTTAATTCTGCGCAAGGTAAGATTTCAATGCTTTCATACAATCATTGAGCATTCGCGATAACTATGCGGCACACCTAATGAACGCACAAACACCTAATGAAGTTGATCAGTGGGGCAGACAGGAGGTGGGATCGCAGAGCCTTCTTCCCTGCATGCTCGGTCGGTGGTGACACACGTTTCCTTCTCCTTCAGGTGTTGGAAGGAGAGCTCCGGGCACGACAGAACGACCGTCTTGAACGTCACAGCAAGTTAGACATAGCCCAGGCTCGAAACGAGCAACTCGAAGACGAGCTGTGTTCGCTGCAGGAGGACCTCCGCCGCATGGCGAGCAAAGCGGCCGACGACGACATGCTGCTGGAGGCCCTCAACGTGAGTTACGTTTCAGAAATGTGTGCGCGAACTGTAATATGTAAACCATACATATACTCTCGAATTGCGCGGTAGGTAGTTGAATTTACGCGTCAACTGGAGCAACACAGCGGGCTATTGACGACGGTCAGGGATAATTACCGGAGAGAAAGCTCCGCCCAACAGCGCTGAGTGGTTTTTACGACACTTTCACACACAGTTCTTTCCTCAGGTCAGAGAGGTGGCGATTTCTATTTTTTTTGTAAGAAAATATGGTTAAAACCAGCGAATACTAGATGCGTTATTGAAGAATACCTCACAGATAGGGGTCTAAATAGGTTTTGATTTCCTGATTCGTGCACTGCGCCCAGTTGAAAGAGCTGCGGATCAGAAACCGGAGGGATGCGAGTTCGAAACTCGAACGGACCAAAGACCGTGGAGGTGATGCACGTTAAATCCATGGTGGCCTCAAATGTTAGTGGTGTGGACCTAGTCAAAATGATGTGTAATTCTCGGATCTTTCCCTTCGGGATGGATTCCGGACCGTCGGCAATAGTCCCTTGTATTGCTCCAGTGCGATTGAATTCAACTACTTGCTTCATCATATACTGCATACACCACGGGTTAGAGCAACGCGAAAGAGGTAGAGTTGGGTTACCATATTTGGTGAAATTATCGCTTCAATCGTATTGTACATTTGATTTGGTTAATAATTGATAACTTGCATGCTCTTATGGGCTCAAGCTTTCATATAATAGCTATTAATATGGAACAAGCGAACTACAGCTTCGGTCTACCAGTCCTGAACGAGGGGTTATCTTAACCATTGGGCCAGTTGAAGGTGGGTTAAAATCTCCTTGGTATTAGAACCAGCTTTAGCGTTGACAGTCCTCTTTTAAGGTTTTGAAGCTGAGTGTAGGACAAATTGACCATTTAGAATGCTGCAACTGTATTTAGTGCGTCTGAACATTTCAGAAGATATTCCAAGAAGGTATATTTTTAACCAGCGTTACACTTCAAGGAAATTTCTAGATCCAATGCAATTTTTCATTTTTCCCCCTTTCTTATTCATACTGTGCGCTTCAAAACACCACATACAAATTTGAAGGTAAAATTTGTTAAGTGTTCTACGTATAATAAAGGGCTCTGTGTGAGCACGAGGGTATTAATGAGGCGGAAGAGATCTTCCTTAGCTCTGAGCAGATGGTTCTTCTATCCGTTAGTTAGGCATCTTGCTTTTATTTAAATATTTGTTATGAATAAAGGATTCATTAGACTCAGTGCTACTACGGAATAATCCTACCAACAGTGATAAAACACAAAAGTAAATTTAAAAATATAACTTAATTGAAATAACCAACCTTTGGTCTTTGGTTGGACCGAATTTCGATTTCGCAACCCTCCTATTGCTAGTCCGTTACTCTGGCTACTGCGTCTCCGATTCTATGGACTGGCTCAACCATAGGCATGAAATGTAGAAAAAATGAGTGACCAACATGTCTCGAGTAGTAGTCACGCGACTGCTCCGTGGAAAATTCACTTGGTTGGCCGATTTGGTATTTCATCGCCTCGTTTGGCGATGTAACATCTTATGGTGGTGTGGGAAAGCATGTTTCTACAGGGTGATTTAAAACTCAAACTTGCAGGGGAGGTAGAGAACACAAAAACAAAACAGACTCACATAGGAACGTGTGACCCAACCTGATCAGCTGGAGGATAAATCAAGATGCAGAAATGACAATGGATGGAAAAACACTTTTTTTAGCGATACTTTACACTGGGACAACGTTAAATTTTATAACAAGTGTTCAAAGTTCTTACCATAGACAGCGTTATGCACGCTTTGCGCTGTTATCCGCTGGAGGGCGTTGTTCCCCAGCACTGTCATGCAGCGCTAGTCATCTAAAGTTCCGATTGTGTACAGAGAGAATGCAACAATTTGCGAACGCTGAAATGGTGGCACCGTGTGTGTATGGTTGCAGTTGACGGCAACGGAAGGGCTACGGCAGGGTTGTGTGCCGAATGCCAAACAGACGTGTTACGCACTACAGCGCTGGCGAATAGCGCCCTCAAGCGTGCATAGCTGTGGATGGTAAGAACTTTGAGCACTTGTTGTGAAACTTAACGTGTACACGTGCTGTCCTAGCGTAAAGTATCGCTAAGAGTTTTTCCACCCATTATTGACTGGTCATTTCTGCACCTTCCTTTACCCTCCGGTTGATCAGATTTTGTTTTCAGGTCCTACATTCCTATGTACTTTGTTTTTGTATTCTCTACCTCCCATGAAAGTTTTTTCGTTGAGTTTTGAATCACCCTGTATAGAAAGGCTACAAAGGCGGTGAAATGTACTAGTATGTCGCGGGAACCATTTGGGATGATGAATCAATGGATGGGCACCTTTTTCACTCCGTGATAAATACTCGGTGACCTTCTAGTGGCCGAAAGTAGCCTGAGGGTCACGTGAGTACTAGTTTCTGTCACATGTCCTGTGTGCATAAAAGGGTGAGCACTGCTCAACTCTACTTTCATTAAGTTTCCGCTATGGGTTCCATTTGGCAGTCAGATAGAAGATTGAAGTGAAGTGAACGAATTCATATCTGAATTTTCTTGCAGAATCAGCAGGGCAATTTCCAGGACCTGATCGAACGCCAGAGGCAGCTGCGCGAGTGCGACCACCGAAGGTTCTGCGAGGACCTGCGGGAGCTGCACTCGAAACACACCACCCACATCGACCTACTGAACCAGCTGCAGGAGCTGTCGACTGAAAGCGACTGCGCCCTCGAGGAGCTGCAACATCTCACGCCCTTCACGGTCAGTCTTCGTTTCTCCGGCATACTGCTGAAAACTCGATAAGGCTAGGATCGCGGTCAAGCAATTGTGATGACTCGAGAGGAGCATCCCCGGAATGTGCTCAATAGGGATGAAACATACGCACGTCATTCGCTCCATCTGGCCCTTCCCAGTTCTTCCGCACTCGACTATTAAGCGCAGTGCAGAGTCCGAATGTGCTGAGCCGTCATTGGGTAGTCTGCTAGTGTAAAAAATTCAGTCAGGAGAGTCAACAACGTTTCAATGAAATAAGTGCGCAAGCAGACAGTAAACGAATCTCGATAATTGTATCACTAAATTTTAAATTTTCGCGATATACAAACCTGGAATCTTGTATTCGTGTTTAAAGCTAATTTCTAATTGTTTTTAATTTGTGGCTACCTGGCAACCCTGCTGATGAGCAAACCTTCATTTGACCTTCCAACTACATAATCGACTGCCAAGAATTGGATTCCGTTTCCACGAAAACCTCCATTTATGCAACATTATATCATAGTGTATCTACCGACGACTATCCCAAACATTTTAAATACACTTAAAGTGTAGGCTCTTGGTTTTTCTATTAATCGGCGAAAGCTAAATGACAAAATACAGGTCCTCAGTAAAACATGTGGTGACGCCATTGAAAGAAACATATCGAAAAAATAACGCTAAATTTCGTCGCATGCGTATCAATACAAAAAAGGCTCGTTTACAGAAAAAAATAGCTGTAGAAAAAAAAGATGTGGTTTTCCAGTGGTGGTTTATTTTAAAAAGTACTCTGATCCAATAAAATATTTATTTTTTTCAGTTCATTAAACAAGAAATGAATAAATTTGCAGTGAATTATCACAAATCACTCAGTTGTCATCAGAGATAAAACTGGCTTTAAATAAATATATACGAGCTTACGGTAAAAACTCTTGTTTTGATAAGAGTATTAATGTAATAGAAATTAATAAAAAAAATAGTACTTGCTAAAAGTAAGTTGTTTTCGCTAACTTCTGTTGTATTTTGTACTTAAAATGCGATTATCTCAAAATCAGTTGTTTGCAATTTTGCCAAAGTTCAAAGTACTAAGGCTTTTTGATAAATACACTTAAAGTTAAACTGTTTACATTTTTTAGGGCTTGAATAACTGTTTAACAGACACAAGGAGTGTTTTTTTTGTATGAATAGTCCAAAAAAATTTATAAAAATTAATAAACATAAAAATTGGATATTTTTAAAGAAATTTAATACATAACGAGTAAAATATTTTTTTAAAATAAAACTCGTAAATAAATTTTTAAAACTCTCCCTAGGTCTTTTGCATATATTAAAAATAATATTATTGTATTTATTTATTTCATACAAAAATATTGAAAATTGACAGAGGAGTAGGATTTATAAAAAGTGTGTATTTCGGTTTAAAAAACATATTAAAATCGTAATATAAAATATAATTGCAAATAAAAACGAAATTTTTTTGATTATTTATTGCTTTCAAATATGTGCTTAATTATCACTAAAAAATAGGTTATGTGAAATGAATAATAAGAATTTTGTGTTTTTCCTTACGGATATCCCTTAACCCCTTTTCAAGGTAGGTAGTTTATTAACTTTTCAAAGAGGATACATAAAGAGCTCCGGGATGAATTCCGAAGGGAAAGGTTCGAGGACAGCACCTGAGCTGTCTGGCATCCCACTCTCCAAACTTTGCCAACGCGAAATTTTTTCAAACATATTTGAATTTTAAGTATTTGAAGTAAATATTTTTATAGGTACTAGGGGGCCCGACCCCTGCTCGCTGACGCTCGCCAACCCCCGGAGGATTGCTTCCCAATCCTCATTGTTTCTCTGCGCGAACCTATGCTCGCTTCGCTCGCATCAATGAAGACATGTATCCTAGCAGACGGGATTATTTACAAAATCTGATATTCCAAAAAATTGTTTTTAAGATCTAAAATTGCTGTATGACAGAAAACATATATACAGTACCTCTAAAATCAAAATTCAAATGAAAACTTTGAGTAAATTTGGATTCGAAATATGAGCGCTGCTTTGTAAATTGAATACCCAGCATGTTGTTTGTGTACATTTCCCCAGTACTCGAACCACCCACACTTTTTCATTGAGTTTGTTTCTGAAAGTTGTACTGCAAGCGTCTTGTTGAATTATAATTGCTGGCCCTGAAAAGATCCTCCGCTTTCTTTGATTTCTATTATAAACTGCAATAGCTCAACTAAAATTCATTTTTTTTAAATAAAATTTCATCCGATAACGCTTATAAATTCAACTGATGCGCGATGCCTTGTTGTAAACAAACAATCGTACAATGTTGCCAAAACGCATTAACAAATAACGTCTTTTTTGCGTGCCACGTAAGAGAATTATATATATAGATAATACTACTGTTATCAAAATGTATCAGGAATGCTTTTTTTTAAATACATATCTAGTAGATATCGTCATCAAACTTTTATCAAATATTTTTACGACTTAATAAACACGGGACAACAATCAGGGATTAATTTAATTTTTTCGTATGAAAATAAATTTGTTTTTAATAAGAGAAGAATTTTCACTTCGTTTATTTTCATAAATTTCGAATGTAACTGAGCAAAGAACATGCATTCAATTTTGTTTCCTCAATGGAATTTCTGCTGCAAACACATTTTAAATGTTGCAAAAAGCTTTAACAGACGAATGTTTATAAAAAACAACACTATTTGATGTGTATAAAAAGTTTAGAGGTAGAGCATCTATCGTAGATGATTCGCGAACATCCACTTCGACTCATGATTAACATGTCAATCAGGTCAGAGAATTGGTGTTTAGTGATCGTCGTTTAACAATAAGAGACATTATTGAACAAGTTCTTACATCATTCGTCGAAACGACAGGTCAAAAACGACCTGAATTGTTGCTAGCGGATTCATGAGTTTTGCTCACGATAATGCGCCTTTTCACAATGCCATTATTATTCGTGATTTTTTGACGAAGCATTCAACAAATACGGCTCCACAAGCTCCGTATTCACCTGATATGGCACCGAGTGACGTTTTCTTATTTCCAAGGGTGAAACTCCCTCTTCGTGGTCACCATTTTCAGTTCATTGATGCTATAAAAGAAAATTCGATCCAAACCCTAAAGGGGTTTCACATAAACGACTGTGAGGCATATTTGAGGACTGGAAAAAACGTTGGAAGAAGTGTATTGAAGTCGGTAGAGATTGCTTTGAAGGAGATATAATACATTTTGATCAATAAATTGATATCTTTTGTTGTACGAGAGCATTGTGTACTTTTTGATCACTGTATTTGAATTAAAATCTTGAATGTTACATCGGAGGGAATTTCCAGGACCGATGGAGTCCGGAAGGAAGAGTAGTGGATTTGGGTCGCGATTTCGAAACGATCCAACAAAAGACCGTCGTGTACAAGAGGGGCTGGAGCATGTTAAATCTATCTATCTACCTAAAATATCCTCACGTTGGCATAGTATAGAAGTTTGGAGAATGCGTTGCCAACTCAGGTGTGACTTGGTCATCTGACCGTGGATCAAAAGGACGTGGTGTTATCCTCGGACCAATAGCCCGTCGTGTTACTCCAGTTCGACGTTAGTTGAAAATTGCCTACAACCAGCTGTATTAAAGAAGTGACTAATTATGCTGATGGTTTTATACTTTATTTATGTGTCAAGAGTGTTGTGGGCTGCCAGACAAGACTTATGGCGAAGACACTGAAGTTAGGTGATTAGAGAAAGTACGGGCTTAACGAGTTGAAAAATGTTTTCTCCAACCCCAGTGATGGTGTAGGATGTCTGTTTTTGAACTCGTCGGCAACTGAACAGTGAAAAAGAAGCAGAGGCCGAAATAATAAAAATAGAGTTGTTGAATTGACGTCGCACTGGAGCATTACAACGAACTATTGCTGACCTTCCGGGTAATTTGGTAATTTTTAGTTAACGTCGTACTAGAGCAACACAACGGGCTATTGACGACGGTCCGGGATCAATCCCTTAAGGGAAAGATCCGAGGACAACACTTTGTCATTTTGATCCACCATCAGATGACGTGTTCACACCTGCGTTGGCGCCTCACTCTCCAAACTACCACACCATGCCAACGTGAGGACATGTGAGGTCGCGACGTATTTAACAAGCATCAGCCCTCCTTTGAACACGACGTCTCGAACACGCAAACCCCCAGCTGCTAATCCGTTGCTCTTGCAATTGAGGTACCGGAGGGGGAAGGACTGAATGAAGGCATCAAAAATTATATGTATTGAATTATTTACTGTAGTTTATATGAAGAGTAACGAAATGCTTTCATTTTCAGATCTATGTGATGAATGAAACTGAAGAAACGGATGCATGTTCCGCAACATCCTCAACAACTGCGTAAGACCTCACATTATCTACTGGCATGCGGATGATCCCGCGATGAAATTGCGGTTCTCTCCGAACCTCGCTCCATAAAGGCCCAACTCACCAACCCACCCCTTCGAGCCAATAATAAAACTTACAAGAACTAATTCCTTCTTTTCTATACAGGTGTTATCTGGACATTCTGATAGGATTGTGGTGTTGTCCTCGGGTCTTTCTCCTAAGGATAGATCCTGGACCGTCGCCAATAGACCGTTGTCCTGCTTCAGTGCGACTTCGAATAATTGCCAATTGTTTTATTTCTGTTATTCACTCTTGGTTTTTGTAATCACAATAAAGCGGAGGCGAAACTTATTTGTTATAAATGCACTTCTCCATTACGGAATCGTGCCTAGAAATAATTTAAGAATGAATGAATTAAACGATTTCCCCTTTATGTATTAAACAAACTGTCACCTGTTTAAGGAAGTAACTGAAATTAGTTAAATTTTGAATTGCTTTTGGTGGGTTCACAGCTGCGCTAGACACAAGATAACGTTAAGTACTGGAAATGCACACACAAAGAAAGTTTTACCGCAGCAGAAGAAGATAAATACCCCCAGGGAGTAATAGAACCTGCACCGCCTGCGCAGATTTTTTTGTGTAGTGGGGTGTACTTGGGGTACTAAGCCATTTTTTTAGCACAAATTACTATATGACTTTGAATGCGATCTGTATTCGGAGACCACCTGCGCAAATCCCTACATTGTTTTGTAAATGTCCTGTGAATTTATTTCAATCATTCTGACACTCAAAGGGCAGAAAGATTGTGAACCACTTCGTCTTATCACGGGTTACACCTAATGTGCATTCACACACTCTAAATAAAAAAGAACCCTTTATAGAGTGGTCACACATATTCATTCCAGGCGGACAAATATCAATGTCTTAACCCCCGAGTTCGAACCTTCGAACCAGAAACCGGTCGCGAAGACCTTAAGATTTTCCAACGAAGTGAATGCATCCTTGTTTCAGGGTTAACTGCTGGGTTAACAGGGTTAACATGTCGATCTCTGATGACCTCTGTCGGGCGAGAAAAAGTTATTTTCTAATTCAAAGTAGAACCATCGCCTCGATATGATGTTTACAAATGCCAGACATTCCACAAGATCTCATTCCCATGAGTGATTAGGGACTGGTATTGCAAAGATAGGGCATGTAATCAACCTCGATGTCGACACCATTGGTCTTCCTCTCCAGTGGGCCGACAATCAAGCTTTCAATGAGAGAAGCTCTCATTCCTAGCCCTATGCTTGCAGTGAATGATTCAATTTAAACTTTAGATTGCAGTAATGTGTCACACTACGCGGTTCTTTTCTTTGAATCTGTATAGGATGCTATGGTTGACGTTTATTCGGGATGCTTTTCTATACATTTATTGAAGGATATCGTGCGTGTTTCAGTACTTACACAGCAATCATTCCATCCCCGAAAGACATTAAGACCACTACACGTCCTCCCTAGTTGGTGTGATCATCTTCCCACTTTCTCTCGGTACTCCGGTTGGAAGAGCTCACGTTGGGTTGGCGTGGAAGTTTGGAGAGTGGGGTGCCAGCTCAGGTGTTGCTTCGTCATCTGACCGTGGTTCAAAATTACGAGATGTTGTCCTCGGATCTTTCCCTTAAGGGACTGATCCCGGACCGTCGTCAATAGCCCGTTGTATTGCTCTAGTACGACGTTAACTAAGAAATTACCAATTACCGGTTGGAAGAGCAATCGTAGGGTTAGGAGTTCGAATCCAAACGTGTACAAAGGGGCGCATTAAATCTGTCGACGAATATCTTCACGTTGGCGTGATGTGAAGAGTGAGCTGGTAGCTCAGGTGTTGACCTCGTCATCTGAGTGTGGTTCGAAATGACGTGGTATTGTCCTCGGGTCCATCCATTCCGGGGCTGATCCCGGAACGTCGCCAATAGCCCGTGGTTTTGCTCCACGTTACTTAAATACTTTCTTATCTATCTTCTTTTCCCTCTCTTCAGTCGGATGATCGTCCAAGGACATCCCCGCCAACGTTACTCGGGTATCAAATGGTTCCTTCGGGACAACATCACTCAGTAGAGAACCTCGCAGTCGCCCAATAAATCCATACGCAGAATAACTGCATGTACCGTTGCGGAAAAAAACCAAAACACACCTCTTTATTAGAGTAATTGTAGCAGTAGAGAAAATTCAAAGATGACGTTTGAAAGGAAGTAATCGGCAAATCAAAATTTAACTTCAGATATCAAATGTCATGTCGTTAGTTCTTACCGTTACGAAATTATGAGTACAGAACGATTGGAGCTCCTAATGTTAAATCCGTTTCTTAGATTTTTATGGATATCTTCCTAAATAATGTTTCTATAGTGCTGATATTCTGTATCAGATTACTGTTAAAGAACTCTGACAACTATCTAATGCTTTAATTTTAAATAGTTTTTAGTGTGCAGTAATAGCAATAAAAATTATTAAATTTCTTTTTGAAACAAATTATTAATTGGTATCTTATATTTTGATTGGAATCGATTCAGAAAGACTTCTAGTACAGCCATGCGAAATTTCTACTCTTTCCAATCATTAGTGTTTGAGCTACATTCAATTTTCCTCATTATTTCGATTTTAGGGGCCAAAAAAAAAAAAAAAAAACGTTTGACTATCCTCGGATAATAATTCTCATATCGTTTGCACTTGCGTAACAAATATAATAATTGTCGGATCGCTGAAATATACGTTTGAAATAGTGTTCAAAATTGAAATTCGGGTCTTGATCTCTAAAAATAGACATTCTATGTCAAGAAGATCCCTGAAATTGATACCAACTTTAAGATTGAATATCTCGGGATATATAGCGGTAGTAAAGTCGTGAAATATGATAACAATAATAATAATTTCATACTTCGAATAATTTAATGATACAGAATCAGATTGTGGCATCTAAACATTGTGTTCCCATTAAAAATTTCGTTTGTGCAAATTTGACACGTAGTCGTCCCTTGATGCAATTGTTTTTGGATTTGAATTTGTAGAGGACGTTATTGCCTATTCAGTGATATCTTTGAATTAGCTCTAGTACGCGAATACTGCTCGATGTAAAGGAGGAGTTTTTTTTTCCCGCGACTGTACAACCTCGTTTCATTTCTCTCACCACCTGCACGTATTTAGTTCTGTCGATTAAATAAAAATAAAATGTCTATATCTAAGTTGATTTTCGGTTTACAGCGTCCGCCCGCCAGATGACGCCACCGGGTCGAAGGAGGTGCCTTCCGGAGTCGCAGTACAGCCCCTGCCGCCGGACGAAGGGCTGCAGAACCTGAAGAGTGATCTCGAGGCGCTGAGGCAAGTTTTCGAGTCTTCGCAGGACGAGGTGGAAAGCCTGTCTAAAATCGCCCTATCCAACAACAGCAAGTACGTTCGAAGGAAGGGGCCGTGGGATTGTTTTGGGGTTTCTAAAATCTCCATATGAAGGGATTCACCTTTCCAAAATCAACTCGAAGATGCTTTTCACTCGAATCGATTGTTGGAAGAGCGACTGGAGGGTTGCGAGGGCGACACTCGATCCAACCAAACACAGTCGCGGGGGCTGGTGCACGTGACATCTGCTGAGGGCTCAACTGTCTTCGCGTTGGCACGGTGTGGAAGTTTGGTTCAGATTAGTTGTTGTCCTCGTCATCTGACTATGGTTCAAAATGACGAGGGGTATTCCTCGAATCTATCGCATCGGGATGTCAATTCAAACACCAACCTTTGTATTTCCAACCTCTCTCGATGGAGTGGGGTGCCAGCTCAGGTGTTGCTTCGTCAACTGACCGTGGTTCAAAATTACGAGGTGTTGTCCTCGGATCTTTCCCTTAAGGTATAGATCCCGGAACGTCGTCAATAGCCCGTTGTGTTGCTCTAGTACGACGTTAATTAAAAATTACCAAATTACAAGATCTTGGCATCGTTTGAAAGCTAAAGAATTGAATAATATTTTAAAGCAATAAAAATTTTTTTTTAAACTTTCTGTTCGATTTTCAGGTTTTTTAGTGTGTGCATATACTTTAATAAGGAGATACCTCGTCAACCCCTATGAATGTTATGGAATGTAATGGCTGATTGTTTCAACAGGTTAAATGAGTGGCGAGGTCAGTTGCTCCACTCCAGAGCCCTCTACGCCCAGAGGACATCAGAGGTTCGTGCGCTGGTAGAAAAGAGGGCGGAGGAAAGGTCCTCTGCTGCGAAAGCGAATAACAACACTCCTGAACTCTTGCTAAAGTAATCTATTTTCCTGAGCTGTTTTGTTTTCAAACGTTCTCAGTAGCACCTACACAAATCGACACGAGTAAAGCATCTGCTCAAATGTCTATTACTGGTCATACTCAATACATTTAATCCTTCTTCGAAAGGGGTCGTGGTAGCACAATTGGTAGAGTAACGGATTTGCAAACGGAGGTTTGCGAGTTCAAAACTAGGTCCAACCCAGGACCGTCGAGTACGCAGGGGATGATGGAGGTGAAATGTGTCATGGCCTCACATGTTCTCACGTTGGTGGAGTGTGAAAATTCGGAGAGTGGGGTGCCAGCTCAGGTGCCGACCTCGTCACCTGACAGTGGATCCCGGACAGTCGCCTTTAACGTTGCTTTAGTCTCTAGTGTGACGTTAATTAACTCTCTAACGAGGTCATAACTATCCTTTTTTTACATTATGTATACTGACACAATGAAAACGAACTGATAATCCTATAGTCTAAGTGACTAATTTCCACTGCTCTCTCTTAATTAAATCCAAAGTGAGAAGCAACACAAAGGGACTATTCACGACGGTCCGGGATCAATCTGGTAGGGAAAGATCCGAGGTCAGCACCATGCTATTTTCAACCACGGTCAGATAACTATGTCAACACCTGAGCTGGCACCCCACTCTCCAAACTCCACACCATGTCAACGTGAGGACATTGGAGGCCATGACAGATTTAACGCCTCTTCGTACACGACGGTCTTTGATTGGATTCGAACTCTAAACCCTCCGTTTGATTATCCATTACTCTTCTATCGCTGCCCATCAATTGCAAATGGATTTTTGATAGCCGAGTGGTTGCCACTAATCAGATGAAACGTCGAAAGCGTCGCCTAAACGATGATAAACTAGTACATTTTTAGGTCATTTCGATACATGTAATGTAATAAAATGTGGACAAAAGAATCATCGCTAGTTGTCCGTTGTGTTGCTACAGTGCAACGCTATTTAAACATCCACCAACCTACCTACCTGACACCGTATGATTTGCTTACATCGAAAACTCACATTTGTAATGCAATTCATACCTTACATTTATTCATTAATGAACCTTTCATTAGGGACGATTCGTAAGTACATTTGCTACATTTCAAGTGCTTTTTAGGAGTCAACACATATATTAAACTTTTTTTGGGCTATCCCCCTATCCATGATTCATTTCAAACTCTCAATAGATTGGGATGGATTTCTTTACTGGTTCCGACTCTGGTTTTCGGAAGAACCCAACCCCAATGCTGGCTAGCATTAATCGATTATTCACTGCAATTCTAACATCTTAACAACTGTACAAAGAAAACATCCCAGAAAAACACGTTTTATTCAAACATCACGGTTAACAATGATGTAAATATAAATACAAATTAAATTATTAATTAAATAATATATATAAAAAAGGATGTGTGTGTATGGTATGAGTATATATTCTCTATTAAAGCTACACCGTTTCATCCATCCCAACCCAATTTTGTATACTAATACTTCAGAACACTGCGGAAAACATAGGCTATTTCTTTCTTGTCTTCGGACCCATCTGTAGCCATGAAAATTAGCACACAGGTAGTCTTAAAAGTGTATCTCGAAGCCCCAATTTTAAAATCTAAAGTTTGCTTTACTGCAATAAATGGACATGGATAAGGAAACGCGTTCTACAGGGTTTGTGTATGAATTAACACAGGAAAATGTCGCGGTCCTAATTTAGCTTTCGCGATCCTATTTGAAACCCGAACAACGCCGGGTTATTCAGGTAGTGATAAATAATAAGATTTAACAGATCTCAAATTCAGACTCCGAGGAAAGATATATAGAACGCTGAAGCTACATTATTGAGTGGGTGAGTAAGGTATGAAACAGCACGCTCGACTTTGTACTTGGTTTCGCGCAGACCTATCAGATGACAGCAGCGTGTGAACCGTGCTTCAAATTTGCCCAGCGGTTGTTGCCACACTGGTTCAACAGACGATGCAATCTTCCGTGATCACTCATTGTTTTACTTGCTAGAGCAATCTTAATCGCAGACACGTTTTGACTGCCTTATTTTGCCTCCTCTCAGACAGGACGTCGCGGACGAAGAGCATCGCTTTCTGGTCGACTTGTGGCACTCGGTGGCAGCGCACTCCGAGGGTATCTTCCAAATATACGCGATGAGCGTGGACAGAACGAAGAAACTATTCGTGGATGCTCTGAGGGAATTGCACCTCGCCACTGGCATCGAAGTTCCGATTGCTGAGGAATAGAGAACGAGGCTCTTAATTTACATTCCAATCAGTAAATCATCAGACTCTGATGCGTTATGCCTATGAAATAAAAAATACCCGCCAATCAATGATACTTTGTGTGTGTTCATTTATGTTGCGGTTGCCAGGTTGGAAGAGCATCGGATAAGTAACCGGAGGGTGGCAAGTTCGAATCGAACCAAAGACGTCGGGTACAAAGGAGGATGGTGCTACGATCAACCAAACTATTATTATTATCTTATTATTATACCAATACAAATGCACTTTCTATTTTTTAGGCCCTGTGAGGTCGTCCGTCTGTGAACGGATTTTTATCTTGTTTGTCCTGTTGCCCTATTTTTAGTGTGCTCTAAATGTTCGCTTTTTCTCAAAATGTTCGCAATTTTGGCCTTTAGCCCTTGTAAACTTTATAAACAAATAATCATATCCGTGACCGCCGCGTGCGCTGCTTTGTGGGCCTTGGCTTGTGCCCTTCTTCCCCGGCTGGTGGGGGTGATTCTTTGTCCCTTTTGTGTCTTGTGGGAGTCAAAACTTTTCCCCTCCGGACCTGAAATAATAACTTTAAACCCTTGAATGTCCTCACGTTTGCGTGGAAGTTCGGAGAGTGAGGTGCCAGCTCAGGTGTTGTAATTTTGTACCACGGTCAGATGACGAAGCAACACCTGAGCTGGCATCCCCCCCCCAATTTTTGGGAGATAATTCTTTTTGAAAAAGATTGATGGATGGTGCCAATAAGCTAAAGAACCTTTCCCTGTGCATCGAGATTAAAGATTATTAGAAAGACCGCAGTAACACAGTTGCTAGAGTTGCGGAGTAGCAACTGGAGAGTTGCGAATTCAAAGCTCGATCCAACCAAAGACCGTTGTGCCGCACAGGGCTTGTGCACTTTTTACACTCTCATATTAAACATGAAATTCGAAAACATCGCATACCAGGTGCGAGAATGCCACAAGTAAAACATGTTCATAGGGAAACTAAGTGCAAGACTATACACCAAAAATTTGCCATTTTGACTGAAAATGAACGCAAGTGGATATTCGTAATCATTCCAAAACTGAAAATCGATTTTTGTAATAGTAGTTGTAGTTTATCTTACAGCAAAAATGCGATGAATAAGAAGAGGATTATATGAATGGATGATCATGCATGCATATTAGCGTGGTCATGGTCATATACCGTCCAAAGTAAACGGTAGAAATTATGTAAAAAGTAAAAATCACGTTAACAAATTTTTTCCCCGAACACTTAAATGATGCTTTTATTCTTTTATAAAAGAGAAGGGTATCAGTATTAGTATGATCACTTTTCAATCAACATTTCATTGATTCAACCGGATTCACGCCTGAATTTTCTTCTGGTATGCATATACATTAACGAATCTGCTGGATAATTGGTTGGGGAAAGAGAAGGGATTAGTATTATCACTTTTCATTCAACATGTCATTGATTCAACCGGATTCACGCCTGAATTTTCTGCTGGTATGCATATACATTAACGAATCAGCTGGATAATTGGTTGGGGAAAGAGAAGGGATTAGTATGATCACTTTTCATTCAACATTTCATTGATTCAACCGATTCACGCCTGAATTTTCTGCTGGTATTACATGTTCATTAACGAATCAGCTGGATAATTGGTTGGGGAAAGAGAAGGGATTAGTATGATCACTTTTCATTCAACATTTCATTGATTCAACCCGATTCACGCCTGAATTTTCTTCTGGTATGCATATACATTAACGAATCTGCTGGATAATTGGTTGGGGAAAGAGAAGGGATTAGTATGATCACTTTTCATTCAACATTTCATTGATTCAACCGGATTCACGCCTGAATTTTCTTCTGGTATGCATATACATTAACGAATCTGCTGGATAATTGGTTGGGGAAAGAGAAGGGATTAGTATTATCACTTTTCATTCAACATGTCATTGATTCAACCGGATTCACGCCTGAATTTTCTGCTGGTATGCATATACATTAACGAATCAGCTGGATAATTGGTTGGGGAAAGAGAAGGGATTAGTATGATCACTTTTCATTCAACATTTCATTGATTCAACCGATTCACGCCTGAATTTTCTGCTGGTATTACATGTTCATTAACGAATCAGCTGGATAATTGGTTGGGGAAAGAGAAGGGATTAGTATGATCACTTTTCATTCAACATTTCATTGATTCAACCCGATTCACGCCTGAATTTTCTGCTGGTATGCATGTACATTAACGAATCAGCTGGATAATTGGTTGGGGAAAGAGAAGGGATTAGTATGATCACTTTTCATTCAACATTTCATTGATTCAACCCGATTCACGCCTGAATTTTCTGCTGGTATTACATGTTCATTAACGAATCAGCTGGATAATTGGTTGGGGAAAGAGAAGGGATTAGTATGATCACTTTTCATTCAACATTTCATTGATTCAACCCGATTCACGCCTGAATTTTCTGCTGGTATGCATGTACATTAACGAATCAGCTGGATAATTGGTTGGGGAAAGAGAAGGGATTAGTATGATCACTTTTCATTCAACATTTCATTGATTCAACCCGATTCACGCCTGAATTTTCTGCTGGTATTACATGTTCATTAACGAATCAGCTGGATAATTGGTTGGGGAAAGAGAAGGGATTAGTATGATCACTTTTCATTCAACATTTCATTGATTCAACCCGATTCACGCCTGAATTTTCTGCTGGTATGCATGTACATTAACGAATCAGCTGGATAATTGGTTGGGGAAAGAGAAGGGATTAGTATGATCACTTTTCATTCAACATTTCATTGATTCAACCCGATTCACGCCTGAATTTTCTGCTGGTATGCATATACATTAACGAATCAGCTGGATGATTGGTTGCGGTTTTATGGCGCAAGGGTCGTATTTCGCCTTGCTGCGGGACATATAAATTTCGAAAGCCAATGAGCTAACAACAAGACAGACAACGTCAAGTAACGGACACACACAAGGATAGTTTTACTGACACCGAAGAGAGAAATAGAACCGCCTACAACTCGCAAGTTGATATCGTAGTTGACGAGCCCAGTGGCCTCAAACTTTGAATAAAGGTAGGTAGTTAACTAAATTCATACTGAAGCAGAACATCGGGCTATTGGTTGCAGTCCGCGATCTATCTCGAAGGGAAAGAACCATCGCCTCGTCATTTTGAACCACCTTTCAGAAGACGAACATTTGAGCTGGTTCCCTTCGTCAAACTTCATACCACGCCTCCGTGACGACATTTGAGACCACGACGGACTTAACGTGCACCTGTCCTCACCCGCATGATGGACTGAAATGCTTTTTAAACCACCGAAACCCTTTTGTTGCTAATCCGTTGCTCTTCCACCTGGGATGCCACGGTTTCAATGAAGAGAGATGCGGCGATTTAATGTATACTTTAATTGAAACAACGAAGTTCCTAGCATCGTTAGATCAAGAGTGTTATTTTTTTTTCGCCTCTTGAAAGGAGTACAAAACTACCTTTTTCTATTTTAAAAGTGAACGGGGTTGTGATGTGATGCAGACTTAAAAGCAAACATACATCACACTCTGCAACAGTAATCCAGTTGAAAGAGTTCACCCCATTTACCAGACGGAAAGAAGAGTCTGGTTTCACTTTCCCACGAGGTGAGCTGCGATGCATCAGTGAGTTAAGAGGATTTGAAAAAATTGAGGATACCGAATCTGATACGAAATTCATTTATTCAGTGTCGAAATCCGAGATTGTGTTCTTTCTGCTGTATGTTACATGTGCCGGTTTCTATTTCCTCGAAGACGAGATCGCGAGCTGTGTTGATGGTATTCCTTCAGGCAGTATTATAAAACAATAAAAAGCTTTACAAGTCTTAATAGAGGATAAGACCTTGGAACAGCACAACTGCAGATGTGCTGGATAAGTTGTAATTCAGTGATAAACTGTTTAATATAACACGCATTTATAAAACTGTTTCCGATGGTGACGTTAACGTGTTGATGGGTTTTACTCGACAAGTAGCTCAACTTCAACTAACTCTGATTAAACTAATTCATCCCTGTGTGAACAGCCATTGAATGCGTCCAGGGAAACCAAGAAGGTCGATAGTTTGGTTAAATTTAGTTGACGGTATGGCCTTGGCCCAGGTGATTTTATGATTGAAATGCAGGGTGATACTATGGTCATGGGACACACTTGAAGGGATGGTACAGCTTACTAAAACATACACTTTTCTTATAGGAATGTAATGGTCGGAAATGACGCGTGGATGCACGAACACAAAACATGAGAAACAGAAAAACTTTGTTTATTTACAACATCCTTGCAAAAAGCTTCTTTGCAGCAATATTTACAATAAATGCTCAAAATTGCGACCACCAACAGTAATACATGCTTGGTAGCGTCGAAAGAGGGATTGGCGAACAGTTCCGAAGATGCCAGACATTTCGCTCACGCTTGCAGCCGCAGTCGAGCAACGAGGTCCTCATTTGAGACAACTGAAGTCACGTAAACAATGGTCTTTACATCGGAATGGTCCACCACACCCAATTCATCGCCTCACAAAACTGGCATCCAGATAATTGCGGACAACCACGTTGAAATGGGCTGGCGCACCATCATGCTGAAGCCACATGTGATTACGAACGACCGTCGGAACATCTTGCAGCAATTCTGGTAAAACCTCTTCCAGAAAAATATGATAATGTAAGACATTGAGTCGCGTTGGTAGGAGATATGAGCCTATGAGGAAATCGTTCGCAACACACACCCAAATATTCACAGAGAAGCGTTTTTGGAATGTACGTGGACGTGTAGCGTGTTGATTTTCTGTTGCCCACACATAAATATTGTGCGCATTGAAACTATCTTCCTCGGTAAATGTCGTCTCATCTAGGAATAGCACAGAAGCTGGGGAATCCGGCTCAACGCATATTGCTGCAAGAACGATTGGCAGAATTCTACACGCAGCAATCTCTTGCTTGCAACGCTTGAACTCTCTGAATATGGAATGGGTATAAATGTTCTTCATTTAAGACTCTCCAAACGGTGGGTTGACTCACATGTACACGACGTGCAATAGCTCTTGCATTTGTGTGGGGTTTTTCATCCACAATGTTCAAGATGGTTTCTTCCATGTTTGGATGTCGTTGTTCATTTGGACATACGCCTGCACGGAAAACGTTCCTGTTACAGCCGTATCGCTGCTCTGCCTTTCCCATTTGCAGCACCGTACATCATATGTATGTCCGCCTTTTCACTATTTGTAAAATCTCCCGTCACGGTCAACTGCACACTTGTAACTGACGTTTTCCCGCAGATCACAGAAGGCCAGGCACACTACTGCTCTCTACCCTCAGCATTGCCAGCCAATCTCAGCTGCCAAGTTCACAATTTTGAGCATTTATTGTAAACATTGCTGCAAAGAAGTACTTTGCAAGGATGTAAATAAACAAGGTTTTTCTGTTCATGTCTCATTTTTTGCTCGTGCCTCCAAGCGTCATTTCCGTCCGACATTCCTATACGAAATATGTATGTTTTAGTAAATTGTACCACCACTCCAAGTTTATTTCATGACCGTAGCATCACCCTGTATAGTATACAATCTATAACAAAAAAAGATTGACGCACCAAGACGGAACTGTCCGATTGCAATAAAAATGGGTGGATGTTAGAACATACATAGAAAAACAAACGATTGAAATTTTAGGACAATTGAATGATTTATTTCATAGTATGATCGTTACAATGGGAGGAAGTCATTAAGGCCTTGGTCCACTTCTGGCCTGGATGCGTCACCCGGCGTGGCATAGACTGAAAAAGTTCCCGGATGGTGTCCCGCGGAATTTCTTGCAAAATGTCTCCAACTGTCGGGCTAAAGAGTCAACATTCCGGGATGGTTGCCTTTCCATAACGTACCAAATTTGCTCTATGGGAGGGAGATCAGTAGATCTAACTGTCAAAGGAAGTGTTGGTAAAGCTTGAAGATAATTCATAGAAAGACGTGCGGCCGCCGTGCATTATCTTGTTTAAAAGTATATCCGGGGTGTCGCAATAGGAACGGTAACACAACCGGTCGTAGAATGTCATCTAAGTACTGCTGTGCTGTAAGTGTGCCAGAAACGACATCCAAAGGAGATGGCACCCCAGACTATTGCGCCTTGTTGTGGGAATGTGTGGCGTGCGATAGTAAGGGCAGGATCGCCACTCTGACCTGGACGTCTCCATACACGTCTGCTGTTGTCGTCAAGACACAGTTGGAAACGGGACTCCTCACTAAAGACTATAGGTTCCCAGTCAGCGCCATTCCAAGTGGATCGAGCCCGGCACCACTCTAATTCTGCATCTTATTAGTTCGTCGATTTTTTGCTATAGAGTGTACTTGTTGCTCTGTTAAAGACGTTCCAATATTGCTATAAGGACTTTGAGGGCAAGAGGAGAAAACCAAGCGATCGTTTTCTTCTTACATCCCTATTCCATATATCTATTTTCCTCCCACGCCATTTTTACACAGAGTTGTTTGTCTCGTGTTTGGCGTCATTCGCCTCATGGCCCTTGCACTATTAAAACCTCAAACCATCCACCAACCAACCATAAATGATTTAACTAGGAAATTCTTATACGAAAAGCGTGAATGTGAAAACGAAGAAATTATCTTTCACCGTCTTACAAAGCACAAGTTCTTGAAGCCTTAGAAACAACAGTTCAAGAATTGAAAGCGCTAAAGTTTACATGCTAGTAGCAGTTATACACAAGGAAAACATTCTGTTGCACTCCGCTTGTCAAAATTTCTTGGTCCCTCGATTGTCTTGGAGGATACATCTCGTCATTCGAAGAGGGTTTGAACTTGTCTTCATCAGACAATCGGCAGTATATTTGTCATTTGAGTGACCGAGCGATGTCTAATTTTGATTGACAGGTGTGTGTAATAGTGGTCAAGAACAGAGGGACACTGCACACTTAAATTGAACATGGGCATTTATTTACAATACAATATAAAGTTTCAAAATACACGTCGCACCGTAAGGTGCAAAACACGTCCGACTCCTCCGAATTGTGAAACAATTCTATTCTTATTCATGTTCTTTTTCAGTAATAGCACCCAATATTTCATATTCTTAATCGCATCAGAACCCGTGCACTGTCTACCATCGATGTTCACACACTAGAACAAGTAGCAACTAGAACACAAGAACAACTGTTCTTTTTAACCTATCTGTGTTCGTAACTGCCTGTCAGGTGTATCTGCATCGTTACCAACTTTGAGGAAGGACAGGGAAACATGACAATCTTAGTAACGAGATATCTCGTCGCTAGCACAATTGGTGAGATCTCGACGGATGAGACACTGTTTCGAAACAGCTTGTAAGGTAAATGTCGACCTATCGAGTACATAGTGTAATGAAGGAAACTTCTGAATGCCGTTATCTTCCACTCCATCGGTCTCGGTCCATAGACCTTCCCCTGTAATCCGCAAGACCCAAATCCAATTTATTAATTTCTCTGCTGCAAATAGATTTGGAAGCATCCGATTCCCAAATCGGATTAGTATTCCTTTCACTTTCCGCGTTCCCAATGAAGCGGTTCACAACACCAAGTGATTGGCACTTGATTCGCGGAAGATCATTCAGGAAGGAGAAATTTGCTCCGAGATAAGTCTAAAGAGAAGTTTTAAATGTTTCTCTCAGAAAACAGCAATTCGCTTATTAAAGCATTGATTTGTGTGGAAGCGGAAGTAAGTGGAGCTTCGCCAAACAGAGCTTCACCAACAGTACCGATTAAGAGGGTGTGTGCAATTGCACCTAGACGGAAAAGAGAGGTGGAAAAAAAACAATAGCAGCATGATTCCAATCAACGCGTCCAGAAATTAATTGGTCCGATCCCATTAGTTTTATTCTTATATTCGTATTATCCACATTAGTTTTATTGATCCATAGGTGCTTTTTGCGTATGGAATTTACGATTTTCAACCTTTTTCATCTCCATGGAAAACAAGAACAAATAAAGAAATTACTTTTGGAGGATTCAAGAGGAGAAGGTTCAGAAAGAATAGGTATAATTTCGATTGATTTACAAAAAACGGAATAATAATTATCTACCCTTTTCGCTCTATAATGACTTTTAAGAAAATCTTTGCGAACAATTTATTTATGAACTTCGTAATCATACGGGTATTAAAAATAAAAGTAACGCTTGAAATTATTTTTAAATACACAAGTCAAAAGAAAGGTAAACCGTTGAAATTATACAAATGTACACAATTTGAACGTTTCCTTATCCGGCACACCAGTACCATTCTTGAGGACACCGGTAGAAAATCGCTTCATCAGAATATTAAAAAACGTACACTTTTCAAAGATGGGAAGTCCACAGTTCTTGATTCTTGAATTTCGGAAAGAATTTTAAAATAACCACCAAACCAACAATAAAAGTGGTGAAAAAAATGAATGAAAGTAATGTGTAAATATAAGGTTAAAATGCGTCTTCATTAATATAAAATGTTGCATAAAATCATGAATAAAATGAATTAATGATTTGAAACACGTTGACCATGATCATGGTGAATAATAAAAAAAATATGATTAACAAAATGTGAGTTGCGAAAGGTAAATATACCAAATAAGATTTAAAAAGCCAACATAGCCTTACAAAAAACCTTTAAAAAATGAAAAGATATTTGAATGCGGATTTTCTCTAATCAAACTCCAAATATCTATTAAAATATCTTTTACGGTGATGATTCAAAGTTGAACAGTCAATTAAAATGTGATAAATCTAAACGGAACTACACACGTGTCACACACACACACACCAGGGTATTCTCACGCAACAAACTATATAATTGAGTGAAACGCGTGTGTCTGATACGTAGGCGAGTTAAAAGCACATTGGAGTGCTCAAGGATGGTAATAATGAAAGCGTGATTTCACGAAGCCATCCCTTTCATTATGGCCATTACCATGGAATTTGTCAACCTGCTGTGTGCTCCACTCGTTGCTCGATTCGTTCCACACAATGTCTCGGACAGCTAGTCTGTAATCATTGTATCAGAAACAAAGTAAAATCGTGACATCTACCAGTCGTTCTTTCCCAAAACGGGTTAGCTCCGTTCCTATAATGACCTCCACTGCACATGTTTTGTGACAGGAACAGTTGTCGTGGTAGACACGGTGCTGTTAGTGTCACTCATTCGTTTAAGCAGGGACAGTACAGATGTACACGAGTCTTAATCGTACTAGTTTTGTCACTGTACAGATATTTACCAAAACTCATGCACCTTGCTGCCTTCATTAATACTCCCGATTGATATCTCGACGAGGGATTTCGCACTAGCTCAACTGACGAGATCGCGATGAACGAGATATCTCGTCATTAGCAGAAAGTAGACATTTGCACTCGTGAGCAGCAACCAACGGAAACAACCTCATCCTCCTAAAAGAATCAGCTATCTATCTTGATGACGAGATATTGCGTCACTTGTGGGGGGGGGCAGATCTCGATGGACCTCGTCTGTACCGATCGGGGGAGTTGGCGCTGCGTTGAATGTCGCGAACGTAAGTGAAAACAGCTTTCATAACTTCGTTATTACAGGTGGTTTATTTTTGCAGCACACGGAGAGCGAGGTTAGGCAACAGGGCGATACGTATCTCCTTCCCAATTCAAAAGGTAAAACTACTTCCCGTTCTTCGTTTTCGAATACCACCTGAGAACCTAGGCCATTACACTCATCTGATCATGCCCATCGGGGGGCTGTGTGATTGGGCGGCGGGGGCAGGAGCAGAACAAAGAGGTGATCCAACCACTTGGTGCCGGCACGTCCTTTAAGAACGGAGAGCCGTGTGCCCAGGGAAGCGTAACTGAGCACCTCTCGGCGCTCAGCCAAGACTGAGCAGAGCGCACTCGAATCGAAGGCAGCTTCTGACATGGATCTCCTCAAGCTCCTCGTAAGTAGAACGCTTCTATTACTCTTGTTTCTGAGCGAAGTGATCCGATCGGAACAGCCTCAACACGTGGGTAGAATGCAGAGGGAAACATCTTCTTTTCTCCCAGTATTAAAAACAAACTACATTGAGTCTGTGCCTAAAATGTTTTCGAGAGCAATGACAGATGGATCTTTAAAAATGTCTTCATGAATGGCTCCATTGCAAGATGAGGGAGAGGCTGGTAATCAGCTGCACTTTGCCCAGGTGGGTAAGGATTTCCGGCCAACCCAAAACACCCTCAATTTCAAATGGCCAGATCGGAGCCTGTCAAGAACGGTTTCCCGGGGCAATTTGAAGTCCAGCAGCTCCCCTGGTGCTTGACTTATATATCATTGATGGAAAGGTACTGGATAGGATCTGCGCTTTTTAAGTCCTCTATGAGTAGGAGGGTACTTTTTGTTGTGCCAGGTTGTTTAGTGGCTCTAGTTTTTGCTAAGAAGTGAGCTTTCTCATGGACCGGAATGCCAACACGGGATGGGATTCATTGGAAATCGGCTTGTGGAACGCGCGCGAAAGAGGCTGGAGTGACTCTCTGTTCGAAACAAAATAAGAACCTTAAAAAATTGAAATAAATTGTGATAAAATATGCCACTTTTATAAAATTGCATTCATTTAAGATTCCGTTATTTTCACACTATGCATCTTTGAGTGCCTGTTATTATTGCCCGTGCGCATGAACTTGTTAAGATCTGGAATTCCCTCTGGTTGTACATCGGCCAAACTGACCGAATCTCGATGGACGGGATATCTCGTGAGAAAAATCTCCTCTTGATCACGGCACTGTCGAAAAAATCGGCATTATCTTGAAATAGCCCTTCGTTCGTTAGACTGAGTCAGATCTTGATGGACGAGATATCTCGCCGAAACCACTCGGAGGATTATCTGGTGATGTATCGTCGTAAAGGACCCTGAAGCGGACAGCCTCGGATGAAAAAAACTGGTTCCGAAGTGTCACTCCTTCCATGCAAATGATAATTTTTTTTCCTGTTTGGAGTCCTAAGTAGCAGTCTCAAGACGAGGTACCTCGTCATTCGAGTCCGGTCAGCAAGTGTCAAAAAATCGGTACTCATCTGTAAACTTTTAAACGTGGCGCAGTCATTAATATTGAATGCAAGAAAACACGTGGCATTGGTCAGCATGCAGGTCCTGGGATCGAGGTGCTATAAACATTGCTTTAAATAAATAAATTTTCCTTACATGTAAACACACGTATGCTGCTTGTTTATAACAAAATTTCACATACAGAAGGGGTTACCATCTTAAAAGCGGGCCGGAACAAGTCTCCCGTGTTGCAAAAATCTGTAAAAAAAACCGAAAAATTTAGACTTATTTGTAAGTTGTCAGGCTTTGCTTATAATTACCCTTCAAGACTTCAATTCAAAGAAGAAAAAAAAGAGTGACATTGTTTTCATGGGAATAAACTGCAGAAATCACTGCGAAAAGTACGGTGCACGCGATGGCTACTGCACGCGGAAGATATCTCCCAGACTATTAGAAAAATTGACCAGGTATTGGATCGTCGATACCTCTTGACTTTTGTTGGGGTTTCCAGGTCAGAAGTAAGGAGAGGCGCCCTTTGAGCTCTCCACACGTTTGTGAGAAGCAAACTCTATTTCTTCAACTCTTGCTCTAATTGCATCCCGCTCTCCCCACCGAGTCAACCTGAGGACGCTGGATGCCACGATAGATTGAACGTGCTCCAGCCGTGCGTGCTTCATACAAGTTGGTATTGGATAGGATACGAAATCGCAACCCTCTACTTCTCTAACCGGGTCAAGGCCGCGGTACCCCGGTTGGTAGAGTGACTAACTAGCAATCGGAAGGTTGTGAGTTACAATCCAACCCAATACCGTTTTGTACAAAGGGGGCTGGTGCACGTTCAATCTGTCGTGGCCTCCAATGTTTTCACGTTGGCGTTCCATCTGACCGTGGTTCAAAATGACATGGTGTTGCACTTGAATCATTCCCTTCGGGTTAGTTCCCTCACCGTCGCCAATAGCCCGATATGTTGCTCCAATGCGACGTCGAATTAAAAAAAAAATAAACCCAACTGCAACTGCGCTCCCTAGGCCCTGAAATGTTTCGGGGAGGATCCGACATGAGTATGTTCATTGGTAAATTTTAATTAACGTCCTACTAGAGCAACCCAACGTGAGGACTTTCGGCCACGACACATTTAAGGTGCACCTGCGGCCTCTATACCCTACGCTTACAAGCATTCATGCACTGACCCAGATTCGAACCAGGAACCTTCCGATCCAGAGGTCAACACCTTAACCACCAGACCAGTGGGTCGGCAGCACGTAGAAGGATTGGCTTGTTTTAGCAACCCAATAAAACAGAGCAGCAGTGTCACTTCTCGAACTCAGAACTGGGAAGCGAAAAGTTTCTGGTTCTACAGAAATGTATTTGAATAGAATTCCATAAATACGTTTTTCATAGAAAAATAAAGTATTGAAACAAAAGGAATGGACATCTAAGGAATTAATTCTACAAATGTTTCTACTGACATTCCTATAGAGATTTCTATAGAGGGTTTTCTACAAACATTCTAAAGAGATTTCCTTAGATTTTCTATGGAGGTTACTTTCTAGAGCTTATGAAAAAACGGGCCATAATTCTATGGGATTCGATCGACCCCATTCTACAGAAATTGTGATAAAATGTTGTTATAGAATTCTATCGGAATGTTTTGTAAGGGAAACTTCTCAATTAAGAAGAGGAATCGACTTCAATTGTTGAACCTGAAGATATAACGGTGCTGCAAAGAATTGATCCAAGTGTAGACAAATAAGAGAACAAAAACCAAGTTTCGACGTTCTCATTGAAGATTATTTTTAATTTTACAGATTGGATTAATCTTTCCAGTTTCTATAAAACAGTCAGCAATGTAGTGCGCAATTTGATATCCGTTATTTCATTCCAATAAAAATAACCTCATGATTTCAGTTCGAGTTGCCTATTTCTAATTTAACCCTTTGAAATTCAAACATTTTGCCCAGTTACTTATATACTTTGGTGAAATTCAGAAACTATAGGCTCAGCTACAATTGCAATTTCGTTCGGGGTTCGAATCCGGGTCAGTGCATGGATGCTTGAAAGCGTATGGTGTAGAGGCGTCTGGTGCACCTTAAATCTGTCGTTGCTGAAAAACCTTACGTTGGGTTCGTGTGGAAGTTTGGAGAGAGTGGGGTGCCCGCTGAGGATCTGCCTCGTCATCTGACAGTATCAAAATGACGTGGTGTTGTCATCGGATCTTTCCCTTAGGGGATCCCGGACCGTCGTCAATAGCTCTAGTAGGACGTTAATTCAAAAACTTTCCACTTGCAATTTCTTATTAGTTAAAAAAGTGTTTCTAAAAGGGGACGCGGAAAAAATTGTCGCTGAAAATAAGGTATTAAGCCATAAATGTATGCGTAACTATGATTCAAAAAATAGAGACGTCTCTTGTTTGAAAATTCTGTGTTTTCATCCCTAATACAAATACAAATATTGACGACCCGCTATAGGCTCAAGCCCAACAAGGCTGGTCCTTTGTTTATGAATTCCCCAATTCCCACTGACTATCCAATTGCATCTTAAATTCGTACACTCCCTTTGAATTAACTATATTTTCTGGCAAGGCGTTCCAACTGTCTATTACCCTATTAAAGTAGTTTTTCCTTATATCCCGATTAAAATGTGTCTTATTCAATTTATACCCATGGCCCCTTGTTCTGTTATCCCTATTGAAATTTAAGCCCTCTGTGTCCCCTTGTTTTACCAACTTGAAAAGCTGAAAATTTTAATTTAGATTTAAATATGAAAATTAAATATATACTACAAAGAAAAGGCAAGTAGGTAGTTAATTAACGTCACACTGGAGCAACAAACGGGCCATTGGCGATGGGATCCATTCCGAAGGGAGAGGACCACACCGCGTCCTTTTGAACCACGGTCAGATGACGAGGTGGCATCCCACTCACCTAATAGGGCACCACTCCAACGTCAGGGCATTTGAGGCGATGGCAGATTTAAAATGCTCTCGCGTACACGACGGTCTTCGGTAGGACCGAACTCGCCACCCTGCCGCTACTGTTCCATGATAAGATTACTAGAACTGTTCCATCAATTTAAAATAATGAAACCCGAGATTCCTTTTTTCGCGGAATGCCCCCTGTTTTTAGCTTTCTTCAGACAATGAGCGTTACTTATGCAAATGAGTTTCCAGAACTCCCGCATGATGCACGTGCGCGACCTTTTGAAAATGCGGAGGGAGGTGGGGGGTGGGAGGAAGGCGATTATTTTGGGAAGTGCGACAACTATTCCTGAAAAGAGTTCGTTATCCGGAATAGTCACCTCCCACGCCAACAGACTGAGATCCAGGAATTAGAGGACTTCTATTTCCGGGAGTTCCGTCCCTTTTTGATTTCCGCCCCAAAGGAGGCTATTTCGAGAAGGAGACACTTCCATTGATTGAGCGTCGATCGCATCAGTTCGAAGAAACAGCAAATTGGGCTCTCGTTTTTGCGATTGAAGGCAGACAAGTGTTTCCACACTTTGCAAATATCCTCGTTTCAAAATATTTTTTGAAAAGGGATTTTCCACGAAACTGTAATTCCAAATGTGTGTACTAATGACATTCGCTAATGCAGACATTCGGAGAGATTTTCGAAGTCTCCGAATAGAAATCTATTTAACTCAATTGGGTAATGGAAGCTATTGAAACCTGTTTAGGATCCGGTTGTTAGTAACTATGGATTGATTCGATTTGCATGCATCATTTCCCAGTTTAAAAATACTGATTCGGAAAAATGAAGTATAGTTATTGCGGGCTTCGCTTAGCTGTAAAGGAAGGGTTTATTTCTGGAATGTTTAATTTCGTTGGTTACTAAAGTTATTAATAGTCTATCCTACAGTCATAATGAGTGTTATGTTCTTTGAAACGATACCCTTTTATGTTTAATGTAACCCATCTTATTTTAAAGTGATTTTTTTTTAAATTTCACCGGTCATTTTAAAATAAGAAATTACACACCTTACATAAAAGTGTTTTGATTTGTATGTTTTATTCATTTTTATTAAACAGGAATCTACAAACCATTGCATATTCAATCAAAGGTTTAAAGAAAATGGGTCGAAATGTACTTATACCGACACAAAATTACACATGTCTAATGATAGTGTGCAAAAAAATAAATAATTCGTTAACATTTAACTCTTAAGTAATACATTTGCAATTTTAAATAACTGGAACACATAACATACAAACAGAAACGAAATTCCGGACATTTTAAAATAAGAAGTGTCTTACCTTACTTATAAAGCTTGTTTTGCAAATTTTATTTATTTTTATGACACAGAATTCTACATTCATTACGTATTCAATCAAATATTTAAGTAACGTTGGTCGAACTATACATACATGCCAAAATATAACGCATGTAGGATATTTTGCAGGAAATAAATAAATCATTACAAACTAACTCCGAAATAATATATTTGCAATTTTAAATCACTGGGACACATAAATACAAACAAAAACAAAATTCCAATCTTTGAAAAAAAAAATGGAGAAATCTAATAAAACAATATATGTGCAAACATGTCAAATTTCGACTTCCTAAATACATTCTGAAAAAAAGAAAATCGACAAAAGACTTTTGAACAATATTGATAACCAGCCACTGCGTGGCCAGCACGGTGTTGCCCGTGACAGTTCTTTTCGTGGGGTCAGGTGTGACCACTGCTCGCTAACCCCCGGTGATTGCTACGAATTCCCATTTGGTTTGCGATGCAATCACCAATCTTTGCACAATCCACATTGAATCCAGTCTTCGTTATAAGAATTGTCACATCCTGGGAAAATGACTAAAGTATCATCATCTTCAGCAGAAAACATAGGCTCGGGTGAGCTCGTTGATGGTTGTTGGTCGTCATAAGAAAAAGTAAATCCTTTTTTTTTTACGTTTTGTTTCTTTTTCGTTCGTTTTATATTTACCCTCACACTTCCTTTTTCTGGATTTGTTAAGAATTTTTGCCTTTTGCTTTTTTTCTTTATCTTCCAAAAGTGCTTAATAGGCGAACATGTCATGATTTCAGACTTAAGAAGCAAGTCTCTTTCTTTTCTGGTTCACATTTTCATTTTTCTTTTGCTTTGGAAGCGGTAAAATTGAATGAATGCTAAAATTAATTTTACTGCAGGTAGAATTTTCTGCAGGTCTAGGTGAATTCTGTTGCGAACTCTTGGCCTCCTCGTTTGCGCTTGACTAAACCGATGCTAAATGGCAGCATGTCACAGAAAGATAAACTCTAGCTACACCAACTTTTGTAGCTTATGACTTATGCTTTAATCTGAAATAAGTTTATAAAAATTATTTCACTCCATATAAGGACAAACACTTGTGTTATATGATCGAAAAATTACATAGAAAAGTAAGAAAATTGAATTTTACCTTGTAAATTGAAAACGAAGTGTAGTAAATCGATGGTGATAAATTGTAATCTAACACATTAGCAGCAGAACTAAAACGTCACAATGGCGATTCTCTGCAGTATTGCCAACAAGGTGAAATGTCCCTGCGTATTCTTAACCGCCAGCGTACTTTTACCCACCGTTCTCCTACTGTTGGAAAAGAAATAATTTTTCCCAAAATTTTTTTTAATGTAATTACAACTCTCATACTATATTTATTTTGATTAGTATTTTTGTTCTTTAAGAAATATAAATTATTTCTGAACATTTGGGACAGACGTTATCTTTCAAATGGAACGGAACGGAAACGCGTGTTGGTTGTTCACGTGCAGTGATATTTTTGTTTCTATCGCTCTGAATTAATTTCGTATTTCTAAATTTTGTGCACTTTTAGTTGTAAGTTGTGGCAACTGTGCGATAAAATGTGCGCAAGAGATTAAAAAAAAATTACGAATATCTTTAAAATAACTTTTTTCCCCGACCACTTTTATTTTGTTTTATTTCGCTGTTTTAAATATTTATTATTTTACTATAAATTGCATTTCGTTCTCATCACACAACACCACTAAGTATTTAAGGAAGACCCGTAAGGAAAAACCAAAAATTCTTATTATTCATTTTACGTATCCAATTTTTTTAGTGATAATTAAGCACATATTTTAAATCAATAATCAATAAAAAAATTAGTTTTTACACTCAATTATATTTTATATTACGATTTTAATACATTTTTTAAACCGAAATACACACTTTTTATAAACCCTACTCCTCTGTCCATTTTAAATATTTTTGTATGAAATAAATTTTTGCAATATCGTTATAGTATATGCAAAAGACCTAGGGACAGTTTTTCTAAAATGTATTTACGAGTTTTCACAAAAAAAATACTTTACTCATTACACATTAAATTTCTATAAACATTTCCAATGTTTTATGTTTATTAACTTTTATAAATTTTTCTGACCTATTTATTAAAAAAAGCGCTCGCTGTGTCTGTTAAACAGTTATTCAAGACCTAAAAAAGGTAAACAGTTTAACTCTCTAAGTGCATATATAAAAAAGCCTTAGCACTTTAAACTTTGGCAAAATTGCAAAAAACTGATTTTGAGATAATCGCATTTTAGTACAAAATACAACAGAAGTTAACAAAATCAACTTATTTTTAGCAAGTATTATTTTTTTTATTAATTTCTCTTACATTAATACTCTTATCAAAACAAGAGTTTTTACCGTAAACTCATATATATATATATATATATATATATATATATATATTTAAAGCCAGTTTTACCTCTGATGACAACTGAGTGATTTGTGATAATTCACTGAAAAACGAAACATTTATTGTTTAATGAACTGAAGAAAAAATATTTTATTGGAACAGTACTATTTTAAATTAACCACCCCTGTATAAACCACACCTTTTTTTCTGCAGTTTTTTTTTTCTTCTGTAAATGAGCCTTTTTTGTAGTGATACCCATGCGACGAACTTTAGCGCTATTTTTTCCATGTGTTTCTTCAATGGCATCACCACATGTTTTACATGAGGACTTGGAGTTTGTCATTTAGCTTTCGCCGATTGTAGAAAAACCAGGAGTCTACACTTAGGGGTAATTAAAATGTTTGAAATAAACATTGTTAGATACACTATGATATAATGTTGCATAAATGGAGGTTTTCATGGAAACCGAAGCAAATGGTTGGCAGTCGATTATGCAGTTGGAAGGTCAAATAAAAGTTAAAAAGCAGCTGGTAGCAATTTCCTTCGACTCTGAAATTTTGTCCATTTGTTCTTAAATATCTGATGCATCGTTTTATCCAATAAACCAAAAACCACTTAAAAAAATTTTTTTTTCAAAATTTTTGGTTTGAGTTTACATTAATTGAAAGTGTCAGGTAAGTCAGAATAAAAATTCCGAACTAGAACTTTTGAAATATTAAAACATTCTTTGTGATAATGACCGGAGGTCAAGATGGATTATTTTACGAGTTGAATATATATTTAAACAACTTATTATATATGTTAAAAGTTTATTGGGGACTATGATTTTCTTAAAAAAATCTATGTCGAATCAATTTACCATTTTTTAAATGGTAACAGGCTACCCTTGTACTTCTGAACTGAAGACATTCAATATTAAAACAAGTTCGTTTGTTATTAAATTTGCCACAAAATGTAGTTTTCAAGAAAAATGCATTCGCGTTAAAAACCACAGTGACATATACCTTATCAAATTAATTGATCGTCCTTCCCTTAGAGATGGCCAAATTCGACAATGTCGCATGCCTGATTTAAGAGTGTCCAATTAAAATAATGTTTTGTTGAGTATGATTACGAGAACACTCATCGTAGATTTGTTATTTTTATGAATGGAGCATAATAATTTTAGAAAGATAATTCCGAATCCCTTCAAAAATCGTCTTTTGCAGTAGTAACCTAGTATCACCTTTGGTCATTTTATAGCTTTGTCATACAGCAAAGGTGCGATGTATGTAAAATGTATTACGGATGGATGTGCATGTGTAGGATTTCTGTGCAAAGTATATTGTAGAAATCATAAAGATGTAGAAAACTGTTAAATGTTATTTTTTTACTACGAAAAACGCGTAAGTTATATATTTATCATTTCTTCAACCTAGAGTTAGCCAATTCAACCAGAGTACGATCGGTTCATTTTGCTAGTTTATATTACTTGAAAATCTTCAAATAGGACCGCAGCATCTCGCTGTCGACACAAATAAGCGAACGCAGAATTCTAAATCAAATTTAAAACATTAATTCCAGCGTTGCCAGGTACCGAGTAGCAAAATTACGCTTTTATGATTACTGAGTTTTTTCGTTTGGGCTTTCGTGTCCCATTACAAAAAGTTACGTAAAATTAAATATTTTAAGTATTGTTTCTTCATTAATCAGATATTTATGTATTATTTATATCAAGGGAAGAAATATAAATCAATTCAAACATAAATATTATAATTCAATTTGTTTTAGAAAAAGATGTTAATGTCAAATCGAGCAATATACTGGTGAAACAATTTTAGAAAACTTGATTTCCGTTCCACACTGGCAAAATAATCTGATCTGCGTATAGCAATCGTTTTATACTCAATGTTATTTTTATGGCGATTTCGCTTTTTTTTTTACCCCGTCTGTACATTTGGGACAAATACAATTGAAAGGTTGTTAACCGTTAGCCTATCGTTCCCGTAGAGTTCCAAAGTATATATGCATCAAAGTCGGTGTGGATTGGTCAAACGGTGCAGATTTGTATAGAGAACAGACAGACGCCAACTCTGCTTATAGATAAGAGTTTGAGCATTGAAGAGTTACAGATTAAATTTTCCTTTAATGGGAACAGAAAAACGAAACATTGCATCTTTCCATACGAATTTACGTAAAATCCCAAGAGCAATTTACCAAAAACCTTCTAATGCTGGGGAATACATAGCCAACGTTTCTCTCTATATTAAAAAAAGTTACCGCCGCCGCCGCAGGATTGAAAACTGTGTTGTTTAGCTCGATTCTTAGACGGTTTCCCGAGAAAGTACTAATCCGGAAAAAACAAAATTAACATGGTTTGTTCTTCATTGTATTCCCTGGACAATAATTAAGATTTTTTTTCGATGCGGCTATTAGTTTAGGGTTTATTAAGCGTCAAAATTGAAGAAGCGAAATTTCTTCCGCGAGTGAGCAAAACACATACAAATTTTCAGTCTTCAGCAGTGAGTTTTTTTAAGAGTACCTCTCAACGTAAATTTTTGCAGTTCGTCGAGGTTTTTTTTTTATATTTCAATTTGGTTCTTGATAATATTTTTTTGAAATTCGGGAAAAATCGGGACATTTTTGTTACTTTTTTTTAAAACTGCCGTAAATATATATATATATATATATATATATATATATCTTATTACTATTAGTTTTTAATTTTTAAAATATCGCAGTGTACCTCAGAATGTACTCTTTCTTACGGGTGCCGACTAACCGGTATAGTGGTTAAGGTGTTAGCCTCGAGATCGGAAGGTTCCTGGTTCGAATCCGGGTCCGGGCATGGATGTTTGTAAACGTATGGTGTAGAAGCGGCTGGTGCACCTTAAATCTGTCGTGGCCGAAAGTCTTCACGTTGGGTTGGCGTGGAAGTTTGGAGAGTGGGGTGCCAGTTCAGGTGTTGCTTCGTCATCTGACCGTGGTTCAAAATTACGAGGTGTTGTCCTCGGATCTTTCCCTTAAGGGACTGATCCCGGACCGTCGTCAATAGCCCGTTGTGTTGCTCTAGTACGACGTTAACTAAAATTACCATTACCATTTCTTACGGTACTATTATTTTTGAAATCGGTTAATAATTAAATTGGATGCGATGAAAAGTGGGTCATACAATATTTGGAATCTTTGGATATTTTTTTGCTACTTTTTGTTAAAACCGTTTAATTATAGCAAAAAACATTATTTTTTTTAATTTGAGAACATCACTGAATACACATTACATTACACTTTTTCTTGTGGTACAGTTATTTTTCAAATTGGTTAATAAATAAAATCGATGCAATTAAAAGTTGGTCATACAATTTTCGGAACTTTCAGATCGTAATTTCCGATACAAAACTAAAACTGTCATATCTATATCGTATTACAATTAGTTTTTAATTTTGAAAGTAGCGCAATATACCTCAGAATGTACTCTTACGGTACAATTATTTTTAAAATTGGTTCATAAATAAATTCGATGCAATCAAAAGTTGATGACACAAATTTCGTATTTTTTATTTCGCGGAGCACATAATGGGGGTGTATTTTTTATTATCGTGTTTGCAAGTTATATATTAAATTTATCGTAGCAACAATTGCCGTAAAAACAATTTCTTTTTATTTGGCGAGGAAAAAGGCTCGCTTTTTTCCCTCTGTTCTCAGACGGTTTACCGAGAAAGTACAAAGTACAGATCGTCAAGTTTGGAGATTAACACGGTTTACTTAAAATTGTACAGGGAACAAGGTGCAGAAGTTTTTTTACTCATGCGGCTATTAGTTTAGGGTGCATTAAGTGTTAAAGTAAAATAAAGTGAAATCACTTGCGAAAGAGATATTGGTTAGCGAAGTAAACCAAACGGGATTGCGTAGCAATCCCCGGGGGTCGGCGAGCGTAAGCGAGCTTGGCGAAGCCCTCGCTGTGACGCCATGGACCGTAAAGTGAAATCAGGATAATACAAATTATTCAAATAGTTTCACTCTGCGAAAGGAATGTTGGTTTGCGAAGCAAACCAAATGGCATATGTAAAAGGACTGTTGGTTTGCGAAGGAAACTAAATGGGATTGCGTAGCAATCCCCGGGGTTGGCGAGCATAAGCGAGCAGGGGGCGGAGCCCTTAAGTCATTAAAAAATAAATAGCGTAACTTCAATAAACCGCTAAACGTTAGACAGAAAAATATATTAACGTTTATAGAGAGACATAATGTAGATCTTAAACCTACACTTTGAGAAAGTTATGAAGTACGCATTTAATTATCAGGGAGGGACGATATAGCAATCTAGGGGGAAAAGTAATGCATCACAAATACAACGATTTGGGGAGAGTATTCATAACACTTTAAGACAACTTGGAACTTTTTGCTGGAATAGTTCTCTGTATCTACCCGATTGACTCCACTTTTGCTCAATACTATGACAAAACGTTATTTGGAAACGCCAACTTCTCTAAAAATGTCATAACTGTGTCCACTCACATTCGTGTTTGCTTTCAATTCGTCACCCACGTGTCAAAATGACAAGACTTTGGACCCGCATCCTAATTTATTTTGTCAAGAGATTTCAAAGAAAAATACCGGACCTGAGGAAGGAATGGATTGTTGTTAACCCTACGTGCCATTTTAGTAATAATGATTGAATTCGAAATGATGAAGATATTTTCATTTCTTGATGATTATATCGAAATCAAGTCAGTTTTGCGAGTGCCGATAGAACACCGATCGTCTAGATAACCACCTAGGAGGGTTAAGATCTATTTTCGAAAACATGACACCAGGTACAGGCAATTGACCCACCTTAATTGCACACTGCGTAGTGAAAAACTTTTAAAAGTTTAGATCCATTTCAATTCTTGTGCCTAATTAAACGACACGCGTCTCTTTAAACGTTCTTTGATCTTTTGTTTCGTGTTTGATCCCGGACCGTCGTCAATAGCCCGTTGGGTTGCTCCAGTGCGACGCAGATTAAATACCCTTTAACCAACCTAAAAACCAACGGGTGTTGGTAGGTATTTCTATTACCGTCACACTGGAGTTCCACAACGGGCTATTGGCGACGATTTTGGACCCATCCCGAAGGGAAAGACCCGAAAACATCACCACGTCATTTCGATCTGCGGTCAGATGACCCGAGTAGGCACTCTCCAAACTTCCACACCAACCCAACGTGAGGACATTGGAGGCCAAGACGGATTTGACGTGCACTCTCACCATTTGTACTCGACGATCTTTGGTTGGATTCGAATTCGTAAACTTCCGAACCAACGCAGGATAGACGTTGAGGAAGAAAGAAAGAAAAAACTTCTTAAAAAAATAGGTAACCGTTCTCTTCGCTGTAAAGGTTTCGAACGGGCATCGAGTTCCAGATAAAACGAAAGTATCTTGTTAAGATTCTAATCGCGATAAGCGTCTCGCAAATGGGGGGGGGGGGTCTTTAACTCGTCACGAGGAGGTTTTGCGCGTCCAAGTGCATCCCCTAATCTGCAGAAAACCTTCCTCCGAGAACCGAGCCCACTTATTTGCTCAAAAGAGTAACGATTTTTCAATAAGGGAGCGCTTTCCTCCATTTCGCTCGGATCGTCGCCGGGGGCTCCGACCCCTCTCGCGTCGCATGCTCTAAAAAGCGCCCCTCTCGAGAAGGAAAGACCTTCGGCAGCGAGGGTCGGCCGAGCGTGGAAGATTTTCCGTCGCGCTTTCGTGCTCGCTCTAGTGTCGACGATGATACACTTTTCCGATGATGAGATTTTAATGGACTTCCCCTGGAGGTGCCCCGTGACAGACGCGGGGCTAGACGAGCAAAGCACAGTCACTCACTAGTTTCGGTGGCACTTCGTAGGCAATCGGGCCTCAAGTTGGCGTGGATGGACTTTGGAGAGAGGGGTGCCAGCTCAGGGGTTGCCTCGTCATCTGACCGTGGTTTAAAATGACGTGATGTTATCCTCGGATCTTTTCATTTGGGATTGATCCCGGACCGTCGTCAATAGCCCGTTGTGTTGATCCAGTACGACGTTAATTAAAATTCCTACCCAAGACAAATCGGCACGGAGTCAGGCATGTGGGTATTTGAATTGCTGTCATACTGGAGCAGGACAACGTGTCATCGACGACTATCCGGGATCAATCACAAAGGGAAGGATCCTGGAAAACACCACGTCCTTTTGAACCATGGTCTTACGACAACACCTGAAGTGGCCCTCTCCAAAGTTTCACACCACACCAAGGTGAGGACATTGGAGGCCACGATTTATTGAACGTGCACCAGTTCAATTGTCTTATGTTGTATTTGAACTCGCAACCCTCCGGTTTGCTAATCCGTTAATAATTGACATAATTTTAGTAGCCAAAAATCTTCCGCTTTGCCGTTTCAATCGGAGTCGACACTAGCACGTTATGTTGCTGGAGTACGACGTGAATTAAAATAATTACTATCGTTTCAATCGCGCCGACCAACCGGTATAGTGGTTAAGGTGTTAGCCTCTAGATCGGAATGTTCCTGGTTCGAATCCGGGTCCGGGCATGGATGTTTGTAATCGTATGGTGTAGAGGCGGCTGGTGCACCTTAAATCTGTCGTGGCCGAAAGTCCTCACGTTGGGTTGGCGTGGAAGTTTGGAGAGTGGGGTGCCAGCTCAAGTGTTGCTTCGTCATCTGACTGTGGTTCAAAATTACGAGGTGTTGTCCTCGGATCTTTCCCTTAAGGGACTGATCCCGGACCGTCGTCAATAGCCCGTTGTGTTGCTCTAGTACGACGTTAACTAAAAAATTACCAAAATTAATCGTTTCAATCGGTAAATGGTAATGGTAATTTTTGTTAACGTCGTACTAGACCAACACAGTGGGCTATTGACAACGGTCCGGGATCAGTCCCTTAACGAAGAGATCCGAGGACAACACCTCGTAATTTTGAACCACGGTCAGATGACGAAGCAACACCTGAGCTGGCACACCACTCTCCAAACTTCCACGCCAACCCAATGTGAGGACTTTCGGCCACGACAGATTTAATGTGCATCAGCCGCCTCTTCAGCATACGCTTACAAACATCCATGCCCGAACCAGGATTCGAACCAAGAACCTTCCGATCTAGAGGCTAACACCTTAACCACTATACCAGTTCGTCGGCCGTTTCAATCGGAAGTAATATTAAATGAATATTGCGTGAATATTAAATGAATATTGCGCAGCAACGTCGAATTTTAATCTGTGTGACGAACGGAACTTAGATTTACACAAATCGAATCAACTGGAATGCCGATTTAGATGTTTCGTTTGCAGATAGTTTTGACTCTTTTCAAACCTGCCTAGGTTTTCGGTACTTAAGGGTTTCTCGAAACTCCGATTTACATTGATTAAGCTAACCTTTTTTTTTGTAATATCGGAACATCAAAAGCATTTCGAATGGGGAGGGATACTGAGGTACCCCTCTTTATACGTCCCGGCCCAGAAGCTCAAAATATTCGCTGTTTTTGCTAGCTTCAATCGATTTCATTTACATTTTAATCGAATCGCCGTTTCTTTTCCATTAAACGATGGTCCTGCTCTGCGCTAGTTCGAGATGAACGCGCACTGGAACAGAAAGCACGCGATGTGTTACTTTAGCAGGGACAGGTGGCCTCTTCCTCACTCTCTCCTCTGGCACAAATGAAGTCAAACATGCCATCTGAAAAGGGTGAGCAGTAGGGGTGAGAGTTTCATGTTCAGAAAATACTTCGATTCGGTTGGTTGATTTTATGGCGCAAGGGCCGTATCTGGCCTCGTAACGCCCCATAACAACAGCTCGATACCGGAGGCCAACACCACTGACCTTAGGCATCTATCGGGGGGTTTCGACCTCCAGATGGTTTTTAAGGGTGCACGACGCCGCCCCTGTGACTGGACATTCACCAGGGAAATTTGGCAACACAAAAAGAGAACTGTTGGCGCTCGTTTTGGAGCCCGCAAGATGAGAATTGATTGAATGAAAGATGATCCCATTCTTCCCTGATTGCAACGTCCACAAACTAGGGATACACGTGATTGTACGTATTGTATTGAAATAAACTTCAGTTTATTGTACTTTAGGCTGTGTCGTCGTGTTCATGGGCACAACACTCGGCCCACTGCGTTACAACCTTGGTGCACCAGACACAACACATAGAATTTTAAGTTATCGACATACACATACAATGCAGGTTTTACTAACGCAGAAGAAATACATCCAGGAAGGAATGCTCCTAACAGGAATCGAACTTGCGCCGACTACAACTCTTAGGTTGCTAGAGCAGCGGGCATTGCCACTGAGCTACGACGTTCCAATTTCTATTCGGAGGGGGTTTGCTAAAACCACGGCTAACTGGCTGAGACGAAAGACTTCTACTTCGATAAATTTATGGGCGCAATGGTACGGGCTGTAGAAACTAAATAGTTGCTTTGGACGCTGTATGCCACCTCGTTGAAAGCGAACTAGTAGATGTAAAAGACGTTGAACTCTGTTTTTAAAATTTCACTCTATTCACACGGGAATGTGCTGTTGCATTTCGACCCTCTTTCTCATTACTAATTATACCTAATTATACTTATAGTCAGTAGCCGACCAACCGGTATAGTGGTTAAGGTGTTAGCCTCTAGATCGGAAGGTTCCTGGTTCGAATCCGGGTGCGGGCATGGATGTTTGTAAACGTATGGTGTAGAGGCGGCTGGTGCACCTTAAATCTGTCGTGGCCGAAAGTCCTCACGTTGGGTTGGCGTGGAAGTTTGGAGAGTGGGGTGCCAGCTCAGGTGTTGCTTCGTCATCTGACCGTGGTTCAAAATTACGAGGTGTTGTCCTCGAATCTTTCCCTTAAGGGACTGATTCCGGACTGTCGTCAATAGCCCGTTGTGTTGCTCTAGTACGACGTTAACTAAAATTACCATTACCATTATAGTCAGTAGAACCTATGTCAAATTGTAAATATTATTTTCTTTATTTTATTCAATTTGAAAATAAAGATTTGTTAATTGTTCTTATTAATTTTTTTTACTTTGTTTCCCCCCCCCCAGTTAAAAAAAAATCTTACTTATAAATCAATAAACACGGCAAATGACAAATTAAGTCCTCCCGACGTACACAAATGTTTGAGGTTGCTAAGCCAGTTTTAAGAAATGAGGGGAAAAAGTTTAAATACACTGATGTTAAAAAACATCAATGTTTAAAAACATCGATGGTTTATGGGCGATGTATTATCAACATCGATGTTTTAATTTTGAACATCGATGATTTGCTGTCGATGTAGCATCCCTAGTATGCGGTATCCATACGAATCTATAGGACATACAGTAATGAAATTTGGCACAGGTAGTCCTAAAGGTGACTGAATAGACCTCGAAGTACGAATTTTAAAACTCAATCTAGAACATTTTTGGATTAATTTATTAGGTTTTTTTCCCCCCTGATCTTTCTTCATTTATTTGGACGTGTGTCAGGTTTCCAATGACGTCACTGACTGCTAAAGGATTGTTCTGTTTGATTTGAGTCACCTGGTCGAATGTTATTTATTCCTTTCATTCACGGAATCTAAATTTTTTTCTTGTTTTTTGCTTTTTTCTTCTTATTTTTTTTATTGTTTAGTCCAAGTTTTTATCTTTGCAATCGTTAAATATAGAATTCAAATTTCAACGGTTTTGAAATCTGCGGAAAATTTTACACCTGATCAATACTCCGGTAGTCCAAATTTTGTGCGAAGGCCGAATTATGTCACGGACATTGTCATGCTGGCCTGCTAGTATGATATAAATGCCTTTAAGTTCAACTTCACTATGAGTGACAACAATAAAATAGGATCGGCGGATAAGACGAGGATTTTCTTCCCACGAAAGCTAGCTTTTTTTTAATGGATAATATATGCTCCGTATTGTTTCTTGAAGGGTCGATGAATTATCTATGGTTAAAACTAAAGGTAAACAACGTGCGTTTTGCTTCATCTCAAGTGGTATGAAAGTTTGGAGAGTGGGGTGCCAGCTCAGGTGTTGCCACGTCAAAATTACATAGTGTTTACCTCGGATCTTTTCGTTGGGGGATTGATCCCGGACCGTCGTCATTAGCCCGTAGTGTTGCATCAGTGCTTTATTAAAATACCGTACCGCTTCATCTTAAGTTCATCTCTTTCTCTTTAGACGTGGTTTTCCCATTCGACGTTTCGATTTCCCTCCACTGTCTCAGTTCTGTAGGTTTTTACACACACACACACACACACACAAAATGTAACGGTGCGAAGTATAATATACTTTTAATGTTACCAAGAATTTTCTAATTTATTACAAGTGCTTATTGTGTGATGTGCTTTACATTAGAACTGTTAAAATCCATTTCATAACTTACAAAAAAAATTGTTTCTCTTTTCAGTGTCCAATGCTAATTTTACTCGCGGTCACTGACACTTCAAGTGCTTGGTCACAAAAGACCGGTTCACGCTTGCAGCTTGCTGGAAACACCTTACCCTCGGTGACTGAAGTCAAAAGTCATAAAGCGAGTGGCTCGGACTCGACGACTCAGCTAGAGGCGTCCGAATCGAAAGCGGACGCTCGGTACACCGGACGTCCAGGAGGGAAGCCTGTCCTCGAAGAGGACAAACTCGATGATGTCCTCCAGGAGGAGGTGAAAGACCACGAAGAATCCAAAGTGAGGGCCAGATACGCCGGACACTTGGACGACAAATATATCCTCGAAGAGGACGATGAGGACGGTGGGAAGGATGGCAAAGAATACCAAGAATCCGAGGAGCACGAAGGACAACAGGAGAACGACCACCTGCAGGGGTACCACAACGTGGGCAAAAAGGTAGAAGACGCGACCACCAAGGATTACCACGATAAAGGTGGTTACAGTGAATTCAAAGAAGGTGAGGCATGGGTCGTTTCAAGATCGTAGCTTGTCAATCTAAAAATCACCAGTGTGCATTGGTAGCTCATAAAAGCCTGGTTCATTTGTTCGTACTATAAGCCGATCATCGTTCTGGTCCATCATTTTGAATTTAAATGCATATTTAACAAGTTCTTCATTAATGATACCTTAGCCAAAGTGGTAACCGATGATGCAAAAGCTTCAAAAGAACAAGATAATTATTTTAGTACTGATGGATGGACGTGTTGTTAAATAACTACACGCCCATTTGTTTTTGTCTATATGCATTGACTTTTATGAAGCTTTTACATTATTGACTAAGAGTGCCGAAATTAGTCCAGGTCTTTTCATTTACCATATAAGGCAGAAACAGACCAGGGCGCGCGGAAATACCCGAGAGGCTGATGCTTCTCGGAAGCCTGTAGGAAAGTAACGGGACATTAGACGAGGAGAGTTTATTTCATGCAGTAATTTAAATCCTTTTCCAATCAGAAGGTCAGTAAAACTCTTACAGATAAATAACGCAGCCTCATTTGTTTCGATACGACTTAGAGTTTCAGTCGTACCTGAAAGTGGGGATGATGGTGGTTGAATGAAGAAGTCAAACGATGCTAGAAGTCTAGAGGCCTAAACCCAGAAAAAGATGCTAATGACGGGAGAAATCTCCATCATATTGATAAATATGAAGGTCACACTTTTAGATCATGGTAGTTTCTTGGAAGTAATTCCATTTATCTAGTCTCAAAATCTAACTTCATGCTTAATCTATCTTCTATATAATAAATCGAATTTCATCAATTTTATGTCTTTGGTTAATATTGAGTCATACGTGTCTAAAACATTTCACAAGATGTCGATCGGAAAAGTATTAATTTCTTGAATTAATGTTGTTAAATTCATCATCCAATTTAGGCGTCAAGCTGTCTAAAATTGCATATTTTACTCTAACATTTCAGTCTTTGCCACCTAAGGTTTCCAGATATAGTAACTTCAATGCTTTTCCAAATTGTTGGAAATAAATCTTACCAACTCTGTTAGAATGACTAATAGTATTAGTTTTCTGTCGTTACGAGCAAGGCTGATAGTTGTTGAATTAGGCGATAAAACGATGCTGGAAGTCTAGAGCCTCAGAAGAAGGTGGTAGTGACGTGAAAAATCCCTACCATATATTTATAAACGAGGGCGTGGCACACCTTCAGCTGATAAGTGTAGATCATGCTAGTGTGACATGCTTAGAAATCACTCCCATTTCAAAACTCTGCCTAATCTTAAACCCTAACATGATCGATTTTGTAATGTCTTGCTAATATTGAATTAATATGACTTAAACAGAAAATACTTTTCACTCGTGAGAGTATTACTGCCTTGAATGAATGTTGCTTAAATAATCGCCCAATTTATAAAGTCTCAAATTGTTAAAAGTAAAATAGACAATTTTAAACCCCTCACCTAAAGACGGTAAATGTCTTATGACTGTGACTTTAAAATGAGTCATATGTGACTTATTATTGAGATGTGGGTGACTGCGACTGTTACCGAAACATCCTTACCGATTTTCTTAACCTTCCGAGTTGTTTAGACGAGATATCACGTCCATCAAGATCTCATTAACTTGGCTAATGATGCGAAACCACGCGGAAGGTTAAAAACGGCATTTCGTAGGAATTGAGAAGGTCCCACTGAGTCGGTCCATAACTAATACTAGCATAGTTTTAGGACATTAGCCCTACTAGTGGGTGTCTCAACGAGGTAGCTCTCAAACGTGATGGACGCAATATCTCGTTATTAGAACAAAAAAGATAAGCTCATCACAAAAAAAAGTAATCGGCAAAATCCCGCTGAGTGTATATCTCGTATGCATTGGCAAAATGGATCAGATCTTGATGAACGAGGTAAACCTCTTGGAGGGATTTGTTTTATTGTACTAACTCTATGCTTTGCAAGCAGGTGGCGCCACGTTCGACAAGCACCACCGCGACCACGTGGCGGAGAACAAGGAGAACGAGAACGTGCGCGAGCATGACGCCGGCGAGAAGTTCGGCAGCGAGGCTCTAAAGGAGCACAAGCTGGGCAAGCACCGCGAGAAGAGCGTCGGCCACAAGAAGCACGGCTTCAAGAACGTCTACCACAAGGAGGAGTACGGAGACCACAAGACCTTCCACGACGAGTTCCTGGACAACGACCACCACCACGAGTACGACGACCAGCACGAGAACCGACAGGTGCAGGGAGGGAAGTTCGCCAAGGGCTACAAGCGGGAGGGAGAGAACAAGGAGTTCGGGGAAGGGGACGAGGCGCACGCCTGGGGGAAGGAGGGCCACGACGGCTTCAGGGAGGGCGCCTACGAGAAGGGCGGACACCTCACCGGCCACCACCTCGGCCACAAGAAGGACGAGGGGCACCACGAGGTCAACGGACACCGGAGCAAGAACGCCGGGCGCAGGTTCAAGAAGGGCGAGGCACCGATCCACGGGAGCGACCGACCGCAGTACTACGCCAAAAGCAACCCCTCTCCTCACGAGAACGGAGTTCCGTACGATGGACACAGCATCGAACCCGCTCACTACCCCTACCAAGATGGCGGGCACCACCCCGAGCAGGACGAGGAGCGTACGCCGCTGAAGAAAGACCACCGCTTCCCCCTCAAGCACTCGAAGCAGAGGCATGTTCTTCCGGAGCTGCCCCACGCGGACGGCCGATTACCTGCTGCCGAACCTCCCAAGGCCCACCCTCCCATGAAGCACCATGTGCAGTACGGTGCCCCACGGACCCACCAGGAGCCGCTGGTCCACCATCGCCAGCACCCTGCTCCCAACAGGGACGTCTGGAGCAGCCACTTTTCCGAAAGGGAGCCCTACAGACACCAGAATCACCACCACCCGGCTCATCTCAGGCCACAAGTGCAGCACAGGAACATCCCCGTGAGCCACCTACGATCGTCCCCCTACCCCTGGTGGCGGCACTCGACAAGTGCTCGCCACCCCCAGGAGCCAACAAACTTGCCTCTCACGCCCGAGGGCCCTCGATTCTCGCAGCCTGTCGCCCAGGACGAGTCCCAGGCGCCCTCCTACAGTCACATGGCCCACGCACGAGCGCCTGGGTACTTCCCTAGGTATTAGAGATAGGCTGTATGTAGAGATTTTGCGATAACGGCATGAACTGTTACGGCTATTTTGCGACAACAGTTACTTTTAACTGCAAATAACAACAGCTTCTTAACAGTTAACTAACACTACCAATTATCAAATTAACTATTAAAATTATCGTCATTAGCCATCAACTTTTTCATTTTTAATTACTGCTGACATAAAGGATAATTTCATCTTTTATTCACACCAAACGTTTAATAAATTTAAATATTTTCTATCACTTTGTAAACGTTTTTGTGTTGACTATCATTTATTGATACGTCGCCAATAGCCCGTTGTGTTTCTCCAGTGCGACGTTAACGAAATACCTACCAACCATTTATTGATAACTACTGGTATTTTCAATAACAGATGTGTTAACTTTTATTTTAACTGCTTTCGAAATAATTGCCCATCGCTATGTGATACTGAAGCTTTCATAAATCATTGCACTGACTTCCGATTCACGCAAAGAACCCGAAATATTACCATCAGACGAGAAAAGATTTATTCCTATACACTTTTTGTAAATATGTATTATTTTATATGTTTGTAATAAAAGTTCTGCGAGCTTGTTTCAATAGAATTTATTTGTAAAAGATGTGATTATGTGTGTGGCATTTACAACAGTGAATTAGACCTAAAAACACAAGGGTATTCAAGAGCACGTGCATTCATGAAACTCTTTCTGAGATAATCTAGTTGATTTCTGCAAACAGTGATCATTTATATATTTTTCAAAATGTGAATCAAATAAGAGTGTTTAAAGTATTTTCCATTTAGCTCCTGCGGAAATTATGTCTAACCTCCATTGCTGAAATTATAAGCCAGACATTCAACTGTTTAAATAATAGAAATTTGAAAAATGTTAAAAGTTTTAAAAAGGTACGATAATAGCCGAACGGGTCCCAGTCGAGAAATCCCAAAGTAAAACGTGTATTAACCACGGATTTCAAATACCCTAATACACTTGTTCCTTCATAACATAGATGTGTCGTTTGAACAGAATGAGTAGACGTTACAAAACAAAGTCAAGATTATGATGCCCTTAGTTTTGTAAATTTTACCTGTGACGAAAGTGTGTCGCTGACAGCTGGGAACCCCATTTCAAAGATTCGCTGCATTGTTTGGATGGGGGAAGAGGGGACTCGGGGCAGCCATATCGATATCACTCTTTAAGACACTTTCAATTTATATTCTCTCGACTAGCAAAATACCCGATCTTACTCGGTTTGAATTGGTTTACTCTAGATTGAAGAGATGATCAAAATATATAATGACTTACGTTTTTCGTAGAATAAAATAATATTTTATACACCTTTCGCCATCTTTATAATTTCTACAACTTACTTTGGACACAAATCCTACACAATCATATCCATTCATGTAATACATTTCACATTCATCGCACCCTTGCTGTATGACAAAGCTACAAAATGACGAAAGGTGACACTAAAGTTACTGCTACAAAAGACGATTTTGAGGGAGATTTGGAATTCCCTTTCTTAAGTTATTTTCATGTTCAACTCAATTAATAAAGATAATGATTTACGGCGAGTGCTCTCGCGCTCATAGTCATCAAAACAATGTATTTTACTTGTGACACTTTTGCATTTACGGCATTGTGGAATTACGCAATCTTATCTTGTTATTATGACGAAGAAATTTTTAATGGTAATGGTAATTTTTAGTTAACGTCGTACTAGAGCTACACAACGGGCTATTGACGACGGTCCGGGATCAGTCCCTTACGGGAAAGATCCGAGGACGACACCTCGTAATTTTGAACCACGGTCAGATGACGAAGCAACACGTGAGCTGGCACCCCATTATCCAAACTTCCACGCCAACCCAACGAAATTTTTAATGTTTGAAAAGTTCTAGTTCAGATTTCTTTGTAATCATTTTTATTCTTTCAATAATGGCATAGTTCTACTTAAAATTTGCTTTATTCTGACTTACCCGCCACTTTAAGTCGAAAATTTTGCGGTGGTGTTTCGTGTGATAAAAACGAAACGCAATTTATTAAAATAATCAATATTTAAAACAGAAAACTAAAGAAAATAGCGAAATAAATCTAAATAAAAGAGGTCGGGAAAAAGTTGTTTTAAAGATGTTAATTTGTGAATCCTTTTTTTTTATATTTCGATCTTGCAGTTTTGCCACTACTTACAACTCAAGAGTGCACACAATTTAGAAATGCGAAGTTAATTCAGAGCGAAAGAAACACGAGTTTCCGTTTTATTTCCGCCAACCAACCGGTATAGTGGTTAAGGTGTTAGCCTCTAGATCAGAAGGTTCCTGGTTCAAATCCGGGTCTGGGCTTGGATGCTTGTAAGCGTATGGTGTAGAGGCGGCTGATGCACCTTAAATCTGTCGAAAGTCTTCACGTTGGGTTTGAGTTTGGAGAGTGGGGTGCCAGCTCAGGTGTTACTTCGTCATTTGACCGTGGTTCAAAATTTCGAGGTGTCCTCGTATCTTTCATTTAAGGGACTGATCTCGAACCGTTGTCAATAGCCCGTTGTGTTGTTCTAGTACGACGTTAACTGAAATTACCATTACCGTTTCATTTCCGTTCTTTGAAAAATGTCGTCTGTCCCAATATACATTCGAATTTTTCCAAAACTACTAAATTATGGTTGATTTAAGTATACTTACTCAGGTGTTTTAGCACGTAACTCATCTGTTGTTGTTGTTGCACATCCCCCTGGTGTAGGAAAGCCTACACCAGGTCCAGAAGGCCCCATCGTGCCAGATCCCCATATACTTGCAAAAAGTCCTGATCAACCAACAGCTGCTTATACGAAGCGCCAAGACAGAGAAGAAGGTGATCAGAACTGGCAGGTAGGGAACAGGAACAAGGAGGGAAAATTCTCTCCCCATTCTGAAATTTTATACTTTTAAGATGGCCACTTCGAAATCTGGCCATGGCCGATTGGAAAGGCCGAGGACCACAGCATGAGCTTGATAGTCCAGGGCGATTGCCAGCATACCAATGGTGGGATGGCGTACGGCTCCACACGGAAAGCAAGCGCTGTTTTCCCAGGGAGTGGACCTCAGTGGGAGTGAGACGATTCAAACAGTCCATAGGGAGATCACAGCCATTCTTGGCGAGTACATCGGCTGTCTCGTTGCCATACACCCCGATATGCGATGAAATCCATTGGAGGCTTATTGGTGTTTTCAGGCCAATCTCGCAGAGAATTTTCAGAATATTCTGGTCTGGGATGTCAAATATTTGTGGCCAATTTTTGAAATACTTTCTTTAATTTTGAGACCGCGTCTCGTAGAGTCAAGGTAGTAACGCGTACCTACAGTGAATAAACCATGCTGAATTTATTGAGACAGCTTACAGCGCCCCTAGCGGTGAAATAAGGAAATTAAAAAAATAACTCAATAACTAAAGGAGATAGGCCAAAAAGTTCAGTTGTGGCCTGGGAAAGCCACTGGGTTCTGTTGGGGTAAGAAAATGGAATGCTATTGAGCCAAAATTTAGTGTAACATCTTTAATGAGATCTAAGTTACACACAACACACATATTAAATTTAGTTAAGAGTTAGGGATACAGAAGACCATGCGTCCGCGCATGGGAAACTTGGCTCTCGACTGCCTATTTCATATTGCTAACCGTCAGAGGGAGACACTGTCATTAGCATAAACATGGGCGCTACACAGTTAGAAAAATGTACGCAATACAATAATAAAGGCACAGAAAAAAAAATTTCATGGAGTTTCTGTAAAACTGGCGGAGATATTTGCGATTGAAATTTGAACTTTTCAATACCTTGAAAAAGGGGCCGTCCTGAAATTGAAAAACGTGTTATCTGGTATTATCATTCAGTTTTTCGTGCAACAACTAAAATACACAAATGAAAACCTCTGAACCATGCTGCCAGAACGAAGATTTACTATTTAATAATTTTATTCTGATAAATTTTGGGGGCCGTGATACACCGATTAGTAATGGGACGGACTGCTAACCAGAGGGTTGTGAGTTCGATCCTAGTCTGTGCCTTCCAAATAAAAAAGGGTCTTGGTGCACGCAAAATCCGTCGTGGCCTCTTAATTTCTCGCGTTGGTGTAATGTGGAATTGCGGAGATTGGGGTTTCATCTGTGGCGTTACTGCGCCACCTGACCGTGATTCCAACAAGATGGCGCCCCGCCGTAAAAACCCACCATCCCCATGCAGTGCGCAAGTTTCTTAAGAACAGATTTGGCCAACAGGCAATGGGCTACGGTGGCTGCGTTGAATGGTCTCCACGATCACCAGATCTTACAACCCTACTCGATTTTTTCCTTTGAGGTTACATCAACGATCGAGTGTATGAAACTCCGTTGACAAGCTTGCTGGATCTGCGGCAGCGTTCTTCGATAGCTGCGCTACTGTCACACCACTGATGATAAGGAATGTGTATGCCGGCGTGCTGGATCGAATACAAATGTGTATTGTAACCGATGGCGACCTTTTTGAACACACTCGCCATGGTTTTGTTTAGCAATACATTTCTTGCTGTTGCTCATCTGTGTCTTTTACTTTTCTAATGTGCCACACTGAATAACGCGCAATATTCGCATCTCACTCAAAGTTTATTAAGATAAAATGATTAAATAGTAAATCTTCGTTCGTGGTTGTATAGCAGAGAGGTTTTTAATCGTGTATTTTATAGTTGCACTAAACTTATGATTTCGGATCGTTAATTTTATTTTTATTTTCCGAAGTACATTTTTCAGATTTTTTTTTTTATTTATCTTTTTTTTTTTAACCTATTTTGTAGTTTAAATTTAAATTAGTCGTTGTTTAACTCAGAAAAACTGAATGATAACACCGGAGAACAAATTTTTCAATTTCAGGTTGGCCCCTTTTTCAAGGCATGGAAAAGTTCAAATTTCAATCGCGAATATCTCCACCAGTATTACAGATAACTCCATGAAATTTTTTTTCTGTTCATTTATTATTGTATTGCGTACATTTTTCTAATAAAACTTTATGGCCTATTTCCTTTAGTTATTGAGTTATTTTTTTTAATTTCCTTACTTCACCGCTAGGGGCGCTGTAAGCTTTCTCAATAAATTCAGCATGGTTTATTTACTGTAGGTATACGTTACTACCTTGACTCTACGAGACGCGGTCTCAAAATTAAAGGACTTTACAGGTCACCCTGTATATTAAACTGTGTGAAAGTATATTACGCACACACAATACAGACAGATAGGCATACATACATACAGACAGACACCAAACACGCAAGTGGCGGATTTGGCATCAGAAGGGTCCAAAACGGATCGAAAACTTGAAATGGGTTGAAAAGATTCAATGTACAAAAACAAACACTCCATTTTTATTTATATAGATCATAAAAAAAAAGGTACTGCTGCAGCCGAAGGATTGAAAACCCGCTTTTTTCTCTCGATTCTCAGACGGTTTCCCTAGAAATTACGCATCACAAAAGTACGAAATTAACTTGGTTCATTCAAAACTGTAAAAAAGGAACAAGATGGATATTTTTTTTTGTCTCGATGTGGCTATTAGTTCTGGGTGCATAAATGTTAAAATAAAAAAGATGCGAAATTTCTACCGCAAGTGAGCAAAACACATACAAATTTTCAGTCTTCAGCCGTGAGTAAAATTTCGAGATACAGCGTAAAAAAAAGTATAACATTCCCCCCCCCCCAAAAAAAATAATAATAATAAAAAAAACGACATAAGAAAATAAATATATGTATTATATTTTTATAAAATGCATATTGTTATGTAATGTAAGGATACTTCATGAGATCTAATGAAATCGCAGCAATATACATTTAAGTTCAGGTACATTATGTAAAATTTTATAAGAAATTAGAGAAATTACCATACGGTTGAAGTTGGAAAAAGTATGGAGTCGATATTATTTATTCTTTAATAAGTGATGTGTGGGGGAACCTCTTTTTTCTATTACTTGTATTAATCGTAAGTTCATAGAACCAGACGGAGCTTGGAAGGGGACAGTGTTCCATTTTTAATTGCGGTTTTTAAATCAGACTTGCTGCTGTACTGTCGCCCATTCTTGTAAACATCTCGAGCTAGAATGCCCCCAAAGCTTTTCCATTGGATTCAGGGTGGGACTCCGAGATGGCCATTGAAGAGTTTTTGCCTTGTTCGCCTTCGTCCAAGATTTTGTGAAGCACGAAGTATGCACTGATGCATCCTCTTATCGAAATGTCCAATCGCCTGGTGGAATCAGAGGAGCAATCGGCAACAAACTATTTGCCAGCATGACCTGATAAAACACTGAATTTATTTTGCTATCGATAAAACTAAGTTCAGTTGAATCACCGTTTGGAAATACGGCCCAAAGCATGTCAGATCCCCCTCCACATTGGCGTTTTGAAAAAAGATGGTGTTATTTAGGACAGATCATACCAGTAAAGCTTACATTCATATGGACCATCTAAGTTAAACTTTTTTCGTCCAAAAACACCATCACACAGTTAGTGCCATCCGTTATATGTTTACGGGCAAAATTAAATATGAATCAATATACCGCTTAGAAAGTCGAGCTTTTCCTTTTAACTTCTTGTACACAACATTATGATTTCTATGTAGTGTATTTCTTATTGTTCTGCTGGTACAGGGTATTTGCATCTCATCGTTAATATGCGAAGAAGACATTTTTTGCCTGCAGGCGTGCCTCTGGATCTGCCTCTCTTGCCTTGAAGAAATTGTCTTTAGCCTCTCTGTTCGTTGTTTTGTGCCATAGCTACCAGTATTAATGAGAAGGCGGTTAACTACAGCCTTCGATCTTCCAATTTTTCGTGCAATTTCAGCACCATTGTAAGGCATCTTTAAAGATAGTATTTTGCCTTGTTCAGTTTTTGATAAGTGTAATCCTCTCGGCATTGTATTAAAATACACAAGAATAAAACAATTCTGTATCCACAAAACTTTCTAGAATCGTTGAGAAATGCTTTCTCATTTACTTATTCATTCAGATGATATAATCAATAGACGACTTTATACTTTCTTCCAAGCTATGATGCACTGATTTTTATAATTTTTACTTAACCCAAAAATATCAGTTTTTTTTTTACAAATGTATTTTGTGGTTCAAAATTACGATGTGTTACTATTACCAAAATTACTATGATCTTTCTTTTAAGGGATTGATTCCAGACCGTCGTCAATAGCCCGCTGTGTTGCTCTAGTACGACGTTAATTAAAATTGCCATTACCATTACCAAATGTATTTTAGTTTATTATTCGGCTGCATTATTTTAAGTCGTAAAAAGTTTGCATAGTTGAAATTGCAATACTTTTCCATATTTGGCGATTTTTCAACCGACGTTATACTTTTTTTCATTCGTGGAAATGAAAAGGTTACCCTTCTAACAGGCTTATCAAACATAAAATTTTTCGTCGTAGCCGTGGCAACGATTTTTTTGAGGGCCGTTGAAACTTTCTGTGATGTCATGGCCCGGAAAGTTCAATCAGAAATAACGAATTATTATGTGCCTGAACTTGCGCAGCAAGCCTTTATTTGGTGTGTTGATTTGCGAAGCCAAAACACATTCATTCATGACCCTCACCAAGAAGTTTGCGTAAGGAGTTTTGGCTTGAGAAGCAAACCAAATGGGATTGCTAACAATCACCGGGGGTTGACCAGCGTTAGGAAGCACGGGGTAGAGTTCTTCAGTAAAATAAATACAAATAGATTTTTGAATCTTTTTAGTGTGAAATTTCATTGGGGGAGGATATCGATATCCAATAAAAGGAGGAAGGGTTTTTGGTCCTTGATATCATTTGAAATTTTAGGGGAGAGGGTCTTAAAATCCCAAAAAATTTATATCGATATACAATGGTGTAAGAAATTAAGAGAATTTCCAGACTTGGTCGATTATCTCTAGAACTACTGTACCGATTTTAATGAAATTTGATATGTACGTACATAGATACAATACAAAACAAATACCCATTCAATAATTGTAATACACACGTATTATCGTGTGTAACACTCGTTGGAGTAGGAAGGTATGAAACAGCGGTTGCAGAAAAAAAAATGGGTTAATAGGGGGTATGGTCCCCTCTTACAGATATACAGGTCTCACAGAGTGATTTTATACTTGAAATAAGGCAGTTTATCATTTCCTGTGGCAATTGTTCCCATGCGTTCAGAACTGTTTTCATTCCCTGGATGGTTCTCGGAGGGGGTTGCGAGTTGCAATTGCCATCCCCAGAGCTTCCCAGACATGCTCTATAGGGTTAAGGTCTGGAGATCTGGCTGGCCAATCCATCCGGCGAATATCCTCACTCTTTAGAAATTCGTCGAAGAAAAGAGCTCTATGTGGCCTCGCGTTATCGTCCATTAAAATGAACTCGGGGCCAACTGCACCCTTGAAAAGGCGAACATAGGGCTCCAAGACCTCATCCCTATACCTCACACCAGTCACACGGCCTCTTTCAAAGACATGGAGACGTGTGCGGCCATTCAACATGATGCATGCGCAGACCATTAAACCTCCTCCGCCATAATGGTAGATTTCGCGGACATTGGAGGGAAGGTAGCGGGTCCCTGGTTCTCTCCATATGAACGTACGGCGAGAATCGGTGCTTAGGCTGAACCGGGACTCATCAGTGAAGAGAACGGGGGTCCATTGAATCATACTCCAATCTCTATGCTCTCTGCACCATGATAAATGGATTCTCCTGTTTGTAGAAGTGAGCGGGACGCAAACAGCAGGTCTTCTTGCGAACAACCCTCTTTCATGAAGTCGTTTGGAAACAGTCACCCTTGATACACGGGTTCCTGTGGCTGCATACAAGTCAGGAGAGAGCTGAGAAGCTGTATCACTCCTGTTACGCCTCGCTATAATAGACAAATGGCGATCTTCTCTGGCCGTCGTGGCTCTTTTATGACCTTGCCCAGGCTTTCTTTCGATGGATCCGGTATCCTGGAACTGTTTCCTTAAGTTAAACACGACGCTGGGCGTTAAATTGAACTCTCTACAAATTTGGACTTGAGATTGGCCTGCTTCTAGCCCCCCCCCCCCCACAATTTGCCACCTCATTCCATCATCTAAACGTTGGCGGTTACTCAATTTTACTGTTACAATTTGAAATTAACCGATTGCTGCAAAATAACACCAAGAAATTCGCCGAGGTGTGCTAGCGAACGAAATGCGTCTTAACTTACGCGCGCTTATAAAGCCTGTTTCTCTACTGGCTCCGTCTACACACACGTGTACGCTTACGTATTTGACGTACAAGATTTGCATTTTCGTCTAGAAGCAGTGGTTTTACATTCAGTTCAGTTCGTTTCATGAAATTCTCTTAATTTATTTCACCAGTGTATATGAATGGCCCCTGAATGCAATAAGCTTTTTTTTTGTGTTGCTGAAAACCAATGACTGAAAATGGAGATTTTGTTTTATAATTTAACATTACACATTTTTTGAATTCGTTTTATGCTGGAGGAACTCATCTTAAGAGTCGTGATAATTATTAATTTGCACACCTGTTGCCATTTGCGAACACTTTACAAAATCTTCCTTTCGTCCAAGGAAGTGAACTTCACAGTTTCTACGTAGGAGATGCTCGATTGTCGATCTTCAGATTTCTGTGAATTTCGCATGGCTTGGAAGCGAGGTCGTTGGCGGGACACTGTTTCTCGACTTCTGTTCGAACCGGGTGGCAATGCATCCCTCCCCAAGCACTAGGGGGCAGGTGTGTGCTGCCGGTGGTGGTACGAAATATCAAGGAGGTGACGTACTTTCCCAGAAGATTTTCAGGATGACTGCACGGGCTCTTCGGTCCGGAAACTTTTTTATCGGTCGCCATTACCCCATAGCCGCTTCCTCCCTCACACTGGGTCTTCGATTCCAAACAAATCCTCCTGGGCTAAAAATATGAGAATTGCAGAAAAGATTTCGGAGAAAAAACGAAGGATTTTCCAATGGGTAGGTAGTTAATTAACGTAGCAATGGAACAATCTCTAAGGGATATTGGGCCGACCAAATATTTTGATGGTTAAGGTGTTAGCCTCTAGATCGGAAGGTTCCTGGTTCGAATCCGGGTCAGTGCATTTGTAAGCGTATGGTGTAGAAGCATCTGGTACACCTTAAATCTGTCGTGGCCGAAAGTCCTCACGTTGGGTTATTGTGGAAGTTTGGAGAATGGGATACCAACTCAAGTGTTACTTCGTCATCTGACCGTGGTTCAAAATGACGTGGTGTTGTCCTCGAATCTTTCATTTTTGGGACTGATCCCGGACCGTCGTCAATAGCCCGTTGTGTTGCTTTAGTACGACGTTAATTAGCAATTACCATTATTATTCTCTTCAGTTTCGTTACCCTTATTAATGTTCAATCAAAAATGTGCTCAAGATTGGAAGGTATTTTAATTGGTGCTCTACTTGAGCAACACAACGGACTACTGACGACGGTCCGGGATCAATCCCAAAGCGAAAGATCCAAGGACAACACCATGTCATTTTGAACCACGGACAGATACTTTCACACCACGCCAACGTGAGGACATTTGCGGCAACGATATATTTAATTTTCACCAGCTCCCCTTGTGCACGACAGTCTTTGGCTGGATTCGAACTCGCAGTCCTCCGGTTGCTAATCCGATACTCTCCCAACCGGGCTACTGAAGTGGTCAAGGAGATGACCCCAGGCGCTCGTAACCATGGTCGAGTTGAAAACCAAGGGTGACCTTCGTGAATTATTTCTGCTGTCAAAAGGGTGTGTGAGAAGTCAGGGGAGCAAAAGGGGACAAACGCATATACTAATCAATCCTCGATTTTTTTTGCCAAAATAAAAGATTTCAAACTAAACAAAACTTTTATTCGATAAACGCTACAACACAAACAACAATATTCGTATTAAGCCGCGTTTACACCAGAGGGGGGGGGAGGGAGAGAAGTTGCAAATATTTTTATCTCCTTTGTGTGGTGAGGATGATTTACATTCACTTATGCTGACCCCTTTTCAACTCTTTTTTCGAACCACTCCGGTGTAAACGCTAAGTCGAATTTATTGGCAACACCATACGGTGAGCACACTTCTCAACCCTTTGTAGAGAAATGTGATCACCATTCATCAAACCATTTTAATCGAATAGGTCACTCACTGACAATTTGGCGGAAGATGGGGTCAAGGCAAGCAATGAGGGCAAAATGTCACAACGAGTGAACAAAGACGATGTGAGCGACCACGGAGTGCCGAAGGGCAGAGGGGAGCGGTGACTATCAAGCAATACCGAAAGGGGACTAAATAGGGGAGCATTTTCATCCCAAATTTCGTCTCAGAGAAATGTCCCCCAAAAGTTGCAATCCTTTGATCTTTACCGACTCCTGATGGAAAACAAAGTTGGAGTTGAAAACTCGTCACATCGCTACCCCGACACGAGATCTTGACGATCAAATGAGTGTCGTTTATCGGAATAGCTTCGATGTTTGGAGGGGGAGAAGTTTGCAACTCTGGTGTAAACTGACTTTAAGAAAGAGCCTCACCAAGTACGACCGGTCTGCAATAATTGACCGTCTTCTTCGATCTCCCGTTCTCCGCACTTTCACCTCCCTTTTACCCATCAAGTAGGGTTGGGTAGAGTGCCTATATAATAAGTGTGGCGACATACGGGAAACACTTTCTGATTGGCTTAGAGACCTTTTCTACCGCCCGAGGCAGTCTTTTCCTAGCTCCCGTAGACTTAACATGGGAACTTTTTGTGTGTTAGAGAAAAACGTGAGTACATTAAATTAAAAAGAAAATATAGCTTATTTATGTTCTATTTCGTGTTCTAGAATGTTTATTTATTAATATTTTAGTGTTTTGTCAGTATAAATTTGAAGACTTTTTAAATAATAGCTTTTTTAACAACACCGTGTTTCCCACAATCTAAGTTAGCGCGTTGTGCAATCCATCTCATCAATTACGCATGTAATTGAGCGTTTATATGATTCATTTATATCGAATGTATCCATATTATAACAATCATATGCTTTTTGTTCTCCCTGAAATGATATATTAATTCGCCCAGCATCCTTCTTTGAGACGATTCTGGTAGAAAAATGACTGCCGCGCATGCGCATTGGGCCAAATTGGGTCCCTTGTCGCCACATTATATAGGCACTCTAGGGTTGGGTGAAGGTGCAAAATGGTACTCTATACTGCCCTTAGAAACACGGGGGTGAATGAGTTTCGCGACGAGGTGGTCAAGGCCTCTCCCGTATTGCACGATGTCACAATGACTGCGTGTTCGGCATTCCGTTTCGCGGACAGCTGACCACCTTCCTACAAATGGACAACAGAGCCTGCACTGCAACTGAAACTCACCTCCACTTTGGGTGCGCAGAAATCCGCCTGGTAGCTGCTCGTGAGATTGCACCAAGTGCGGGGCCTGAGGCGCCCCCTGTCCTCCAGCATCCATGTGGGGCGCGAGGGCCGAGCCATGTGCAGAGGCAGTGGCCGGTAGTTTGCGCGGGCTACGGACTCCTTCTCCTGCATGCCCGGCACCAGCATCATCGGGGGCAGTGGCTCCTCGGCGGTCGGCGTGTACCGTGGCAGTTGACTGATCGGAGGCTGGGGCCGGTAGGAAGCCTTGGCCGTGGATTCGCCGCGGAAGGGCGCCAAGACGCCGCCTTCTTTTTCGTACGGTCCAGGCTGACATTCAGGAGGACCCTTGGAGAGAAGAAAGAATCAGAGAAACGGCGATTTCAAATACCAGGCACTTAGCATTGCGTTTTTAACTCTTCTGGCCTTCCAGTATCCCTGGAAGATAGACAAGAATGATACCTTCGTGAACCACAGGCCTGTTCCCAGATCTGCACTACATTGGGCCTATGAGGATATCCGCCGACCGACTTCAAATCGCATGGCTCAGGAACATTGCTTGTAATAAGGGCGCAGAGGGTCAAAATTATAAACATTCTGAGATTTATAGAGAATCCTCAGGACTTGATTATTCCCAAGACATTTACATTTTTGTGTGTTGTTTAACCTCCTCAGTTCAAAAGTATCACATGTGATACTCGTGTTTCTGAATTTTTTCTCATTCCTAAAAAAAGATTTGTGTAACTTAAAAAATTAAATGTAATTTGAATTTTCCTTCAATTCTTAATTATTGATTTTGGAGTAGATTAACCCTGAAGTATTTTCCTGGCCCTTTCACTTTCTTCTCACTCGGCTACCTATTGTTCTTTTTCTCTTCTGGCTCCTTAAAGCATGACAGAACTTGGTCAGTTGTTAGAACTTCACCATATGTGTGATGTTTTAGTAAATCATTCTTGCTGCTCCCGAACAAAAAATGCTATAAAACGCAATTCAAACGTACTAAAAATGATTAAATACAAAATGACACAGAAAACACATTGGTTTTTCATCCAAATTGAACGTAACTATTGGCAAAATTATGTTTGCAATCACCCCGTCCCTTGAAAATTATGGGGTAGTTGTAAACACAAAACTGTAGGAGCATTAAAGTTCCTAGAAGCAAAAGTCGATGATTTTCTGTTCGGTAGAAACATAACTGACAGTAGTAAAGAATTGGAAACGTACCTTTCAATATATTGAGAAGGGCAGCAGAAAATGCAGCACACGATTTTAAAACCCAAACGTTTCAACCACAAATTTTTTAACTAAACAGATTATCAGCTGTGGTTCAAAGAAATACGGGATCACCAATTACATCCTCAGGGTAGCCAGCTTTCATCTATCACAACAATTTAGTTTCTCGGAATCCCACGTGGGCACGTGTATTGCTTGTTCCCAATTACCCCTTGTTTACACTTTCCCCGCCTGACCCTACTGACGTAGACGAGAGAAATAAACACAGGGATATGAATTAAAATCCATCGCATTAGGCTATTAAATAAATTGAGGTTGGTTAACCATCTGTTGAAAGCATTGATGCGTAACATATGAACCGCTAGCAGGATTTGGCCCGCGCTCGTGTCTAACTTTTACTAGCATTCAACTCGGTTTAAAAATATTAGTATGATAAATTTTCTATTATACTTATTTAATAGTGTCCTTGAAGTGAGAGGAAAAAGGTTTTGTGCTGAGTCAAGTTTATATTCCGAAAGGGAATGGAATCAGGTGTGCACCGATTTCCAACCGGCAGAAATAATCGTCAATGTTCAATAACATACGAGACACAATTTAAAAACGAAAACAGTTAACGCCAAAGCGTATCTAAATTTTAAGTATGTAAATTTATAGCAGAGAATGGGTTTTATCCCTTACGAATGGCTGTCTTTTAATTTGTTTTACTATTTAATAATGTTTGAATATATGGGTCAGATTAGCTTTTCTGCAGTTAGTTTAATAGATTGAGTTAATTCACTCGAGTCGTTCTAATTCAGTGTATAGTAAGTGTGTACGCCCTGCAACAGCATTACGTCAAACCTGTCTGTAAACAGAATAACAGCATTTACCTCAGAAGGTACTCCAGCAGCAATGCAACAACAAGGAGGTGGGACACATCTTTCTCCAGAATAGTTAATATACTCCTATAGCAATTAAAAAGACCATTCATTGAATGTAATTATTTTGCAATTCACACAACCGGTAATTCAAAATTTAAATATTCGAAAGTATTCAATACTAGCCACTGCGTGGCCAGCACGCCCAGTGACAGTTCTTATCGTTGGCTCAGGTGTGACCACTGCTCACTCACACTCACCAATCCCCGGTGATTGCTACGTTTTCCCATCTGGTTTGCCTTGCAAACAAACTCCGCAGGTAACGCCGTGATGACCTCGAAGTGGCTATTATCAACAACTTAAATAAAAACACATTAGAATAGGAAAACTTGACATGGTTCCAAAGGCATTATACGAAAAATGCTTGTGGTGTCAGCTGTCGAAAATCGCAGAATCCTCTCCTTCTTCAATGACGTTATATTCCGGAGAGAAGAACGCGAAAGGTGAAAAAAACGAATAAATAAATTAAAACATATTCTAGAACAAATTTTGGCTGGACACAAGAATTGCAAAAAATTAGGTTTATATGTGTGCCAAATTTCATTGTTGTAAGTGCCATAGATTTGCCAGGACACTGCGTAAAGAGACTCCGAGAAACACTTCCATTCATAATAGTAGAGATATGCTGTTTAAAATGTAATGATAAAAATAAAACATCTCTAGGAAAGAGTTATACAAAAAATTAGTTCATTGTATATAGATTAGTGATAATACTAGCGTACATTATAAAATATGAGACAGTACAATTAGTTCAATGAAAGAAGCCAACTGTACACAGAATGGTCCACACTATAGTGGAAATATAAAAGTAACGTGAGCAATGGTAACCTTTTTATGTGCTCAGAACCATGTGACCCAAACTAGTAGTCACGAAACCCTTAGACTACTTTCGTCAGCTGGGTGGAACCGAATACTATTCATCAACTCATTGGTTCACGGACGGGAAAATGCTCCCATCCTTTGATTCATCAAGTCATTGGTCTGCAAGACATAGATTTCTGTTACTTCATCACTTTTGTCGTCACCACAGAAATGCGCATTCACGCAACTACCTTGTCACAAGATTTTATGTCGCCAAACTAGGAATAAGTTGCCAAATCGGTCAAACAAGTCAATTTTTCACAGAATAGTTACGTGACTAAGAGTCGACATGTTGGTAGCACTTTTTGAAGCTCCTCTAGATGGCAATGCTCAGACACCTTACGTCTGTAATCCTCACACTCTCTTGGAACTTACTAAAACGAGTTGCCAGTTGGGAAAAGACCTTAGTTGTCCTTTGTTGAATAAAATGGAAACCATGTCAGAAAACTATAAGAACTGACGTCATAGGCCTCGAAACACGACCTTTTAATGAAAGAGACGCAGCACGTGCAAGCAGCTCCACACTATTTCTTCCGGTCGCTCAGCTTGAAGATCTACGACGTGGTTGTGGGAGAAAGCATGAGTACTCAATTATTGGTTCGTTAAAGTGAGTATATCCTCGATCAAAATCATTAGTCTGCTCTGCGTCAGCCAATCGATACAAGTCTATTCGTTGCATTCTAAAAGTTGCAAACTTCTCCCCCTCCAAATATCGAAGCCATTCCGAGAAACGACACTCATTTGATCGTCAAGATCTCGTGTCGGGGTGGCGACGAGTGAGCAACTCCAATTCCGTTTTCCACCAGGACTTAGCAAAGTTCAAAGGATTGCAACTTTTGGGGGATATTTCTCGGAGACGAAATCTGGGATGAAAATGCTCCCTTATTTCGGTATTGCTTGACAATCACCCCTCCCCTCTGCCCTTCGAAACCCCGTGGTCGCTCACACCGTCTTTTGTTCATTTGTTGTGACATTTTGCCCTCATCGCTTGCCTTGACCCCATCTCCGGCCCAACTGTCAGTGCTTGACCCATTCGATTAAAATGGCGTGGTGAATGGTGTTCACTCTTCTCTACAAAGGGGTGAGAAGAGTGCTCATCCTTTGGTGTTGCCTATGAAGTCAACAAAATGTTTACACCGGAGTGGTTCTAAAGAAGGGTCGAAAAGGGGTCAGCATAGGGGAAAGTAAAACTTCCTAGCCACAAAAAAAAAGGGGGGGGGGAACTATTTGCAACTCCTGTGACAACGCGGCTTAAGCTAACGTGATTGACCCTTCAGAGATCTTGCGACTCTATCCACACGCTCTGTCAGTTTCGTTAGAAGTTGCCAAAGAGTTGCGTCGGGAAAATGTATCATGTCCGCAAGCAGCAATCACTATCCTTGAAGCTAGCCGTTGTCTGACATTTCTGAGAAACAGCACAGGGAATCGGGATAGCACACGCTCATGTCCCATATAGCCATATGTCGTCAATAGCCTGACATGTTCTCCAGTGTGACGTTAATTAAAAGTACTAAATACCACATACCTGGACCCATTAATTTTTCGAATTGAATTTGATGTTCTCATTTGAGTCCTAAGATAGAGTTCCTAATGATGCAATCCCAATTCTTTTGTGTTACACATTGTAATAATTTAAAATAATATTTTTATTCTTTGTATGACAAGCAGAACACAAAATTAAATTAAAACTCCAAGGTGACTCACGGAAAGAGTTGCAAATTAACGAAAAAATGATCAAAATCTGTTTATAAGTTTTTTTTATGAATTAGCTGTTTTAAAGCACGTTTTCAAAATGTCAGCAACTGCTGTTGTGGTGAAGATGGTAGGACACTGTTTCTTTAACATCTAAATATTTAAACCATCTTACTGCTTAAATTATTTCATTTGAAATGGAAGCAATTCGATTTAACTTCCAGCAAAAGATACCAATCGGACGAACTAAACAAAAGGGGTTCCTAAATGTTTTTTGCACTGAGGGGCACATTTTAATATTGAAAAAGCAGAGGTTATAATAGTTTTAAAAATCTAGCTAAGAAAACCCGTTAGTGTTTCAGTAACGGTAATTCTCTTTAAACTCGAAAACTGGTAAGCATTAGCTGAAACATGATTAAACTAATTTATAATCTTGAATGACTACAGAATAAGCAACATCTGTATGATACAAATTGCTATTTACGTTTGCAGCTTGATGATACCTACCTTTCGGTATTCACTCAGTGATTCTACGTGGGGAATATGACTCATGATCCAGTCAATATTTTTCTGTGTTTTACCTCGGTTCCTGTAAACACGAAAAAGCTGTTCAAATATCCATGAGTAGTTGAAATGAGAATATAAACTACTACATTCGCGTACTTTAAATTGATGGTACGACCACCTCGAGAAGAGACTTGTCGGACGATTCGATTAGGAACAGCTACTCTCTACGTTTATGAGCGATGGCAACGGCCTTGGCGATTTTTTTGGCGCACTTGCCAATGAAATAATTTTTTTCTAACTGTTTTTCTGTCACAATTTTTTTCTTTTTGCAACACACTTTTTAAATACATTTCAGAACGTTTTAAAAAGTATATTTTTAAAAAACTTTCAGAAAAAGTAGTAAGCTTAAGCACATTTGTGAACCAGCAGAGAAACTAAGCTACGAATGTTGGGTAAGAATACCCTGAAACTTATCAATTACACTAAATACAGTGGGCAAGTTGAAAAAGAAATAGATTTACAAAAGAAAAAAATCAAGAAATAATACAACCTGATAACGTCAGAATTCTTTCGTAAAAAAATAATGGTACAGCTACACTCTACGTTTATGAGTGATGGCAACGGCTTTGGCGATTTTTTTTGGCGCACTTCTAAAGTTGCCAAGGAAAGAATTATTTCCTAAATCTAATGTCACAATTTTTTTTTCTTTTTACAACACACTTTTTAATTATATTTCAGAACGTTTTAAAAAGTATATTTTTAAAAAACTTTCACAAAAAGTAGTAAGCTTAAGCACATATCAAAACACATTTGTGAACCAGCAGAGAAACTAAGCTACGAATGGTAAGAATAACCTGAAACTTATCAATTACACTAAATACAGTGAGCATGTTGAAAAAGGAAAAAGATTTACAAAAGAAAAAAAGTAAGAAATAATACCTGATAAAGTCAGAATTCTCTCGTAAAAAAATAATGAAAACGAAAATGGTCAAAAAAACAAAATTCTTAATCCTGTCATGAAAACTATTATAACAAAATAAAAATTCCACAACTGTCAAAATACAAATAAAAGGACCAATGGTATCACAGAAAACGATTTAAAAGGACCAATGGAATCAAAGGATATTTTAAAAACAAAATAACCAATGGGAGGAAAGAAAAAATTTCAAACGAATCAATGAAATCAAACGACTTTAACGGATTTTGGAAGAATTTTCTAGAATATTCAAAATGAAAATTAAAAGTTTCCGTTTGCCGAGGTTGCCATGAAAACCACAACAACAGCAACGAAAGATGGGTTGCCTTAATTTATCGTAACTCGTTACTAGAAGTGCGCCAAAAAAAATCGCCAAGCCGTTGCCATCACTCATAAACGTAGAGTGTAGCTGTACCAAAATAATGAAAACGAAAATGGTCGAAAAAACAAAACTCTTAATCCTTTCGTTAAAACTATTATAATAAAATAAGGTGGAGTGGTCGTTCACGGTAAGAGTTTTGTCGCCAACTAATTTTTGTCGCCAAATCAGGATGGCGGCCGAATTCCGTAAAAGCAGATGCCATGACAAATACGGCAGATGTGAAGAAAGGTGAAGTTTACCATATTTGGCGACAAATCGCCTTCTTACCGTGAACGACCACTCCACCCAGATTTATTTGACGAAATCAAGTTCCATGCAATAATGTTAAAAATACAAATTACGATAAAAAATACTGACAAATTGGAGGTTATAGGTCAAAAGCTGTTTGTAGAGCTATCAGGTTCTATGTAATTTAATATTTTAATGTAAGTCATTACCACGAACAAAGAATTGTTGATTCAATCAAAAGTATATATCCTGAAGGGTTGTGTTATATTTAAAGTACGATAGGCATTTATTTATTTGTTGATATATTTCATACAAGTGAAGTGCTCTGGCTTTGAATGATTGTTTGTGCTAGTATTGTTTTATTTTAGACGTAAAAGCTCAAAGAGAGAGACAGCTGAGAAATATTTTGTAACGATACATATTAGGGAGACTTTTTGTCCGCAAATGAAAATGTATATTTGATACCAAGGGGTTGCCTACCGAATGCTTTAAAAAAGTAGGTGGATTACCATAGTGGGTGCTAAAACAATTTCACAGTTGAGAGAAACCTTAAAATCCATCGTTACTGAATATTTAGAAGTTATCAAACATTGCGCTCACTTTTAGGTTTCCATAAAAGAAGCATTTCAAAAGCGCCCAACTAATCCGGCAGAGAGGTGATGAGGAAAAAAACTGAAAGCAGACTTTGGATATTCAATAAAGAAGATGGAGGTAGGTAGTTAATTAACGTCTTACTGAAGCAGCACATTGGGTTATTGGTGACGTTCCGTAATCAATTCCGAAGGGAAAAATTCAAGGTCTACGCATCGTCATTTTGAACCATGGTAACCACCTGATCTGTCTCTCCACTCTAGAAACTTCCACACCATGCCAACAAATGAGAAGAATAATACGCAATCACATGAAAGCAATCAAACTGCCGGAAAACGAAGTTTCTACTTCCGGCTACTCAATAAGGAATATGCACAAGAAACACATTCTACTACAAAGCACTACGTCATCTACATTTAGCTTTTGAGAAGAAAGTCCCTGGATTCTAATTATTGCTAAGATGATTTGGCATCAGTTCGTTATTTCTTTTCCAGCTCGAAGCAGTAGAAGATTGGCAAATCCATCAAGACAAACAAAGATTTAAAGACGTGGAGGGTTCCTCCATCCCATGGTTGGTATAGGCGGATCAGTCCTGGTGGCTCCAATCGCCTTGCCTGTGATAGGGCCGACCAGACTGCTTTGTCTAGATTTGCTAGCGGTCACCTGAGGAGTTGCTCCTATTGCCACAGTGTCAAGGTTTTTCCGGTCTGCGCAAAGTGTGGAGTGGAGAGTGCGTCTCCAGAGCACAACCTCACTTGCCTACGTTTATCTAGGGAGACTTTTGAGACGAATCCTTTGCTGACCCTGGATTTTTTAAGGGTGTATGGTCTCATGGACGATGTCTAGCTGCCGCTAGACAGAGAAGGATTAGTAACAACAACAACGACAGATTGGCAAATGGTTACGAGACTGGTAGACCGCTGTGTCGGTTTTCATGCTCGGACTTCACTGCCTCCAAATTTTAGTTACTTTCTTCTTGAAATTCGATTCTTGGTAGTCTAGTTGGAGGCGCAATAGAATAGCCGGGGAGTTGCGAGTTCGAATCCAACCCAAGACCGTCGTGCACAAAAGAGCACTGGTGAACGTTCAATCTGTCGTGGACACATGACCTCACGTTCGCGTGGTGTGGAAGTTTGGAGAGATACAAAATGATGTGGTGCTGTCCTCGAATGTTTCTCTTCGGCTTTGATTCCAGACCGTCGCCCCTAACCTATTGTATTGCTTCAGAGCGACGTTAATTGAAATACCTACCTATCGATCTCGAAATGTAGAACAGTGACAGAAATTTTCCACACAGCCACGGAAATAGCAGCGTGTGGTCCGAGCTATGGAATCTCACTAAGAAACCACGACTGGTGAAAGCCAAAGAGGTAAGAGCCCAAAACAAATAGTAGGGTACAGATGAACAGCGGGTAAATTGGTAAGTTGGTCATTTTTAATTAACGTCGTACCAGAGCAACACAACGGACTGTTGACGACGGTTCGGGATTAATCCCTTAAGGGAAAGGTCCTAGGAAAACACCACGCAATTTTGAACCACGGTCAGATGACGAGGCAACACCTGAGCTGGCACCCCACTCTCTATATACTTCCACACCAACCCAACGTGAGGACTTTCGACCATGACTGATTTAAGGTGCACCAGCCGCCTTTACACCATACGCTTACAAAGATCCACGCACTGACCCGGATTCGAATTAGAAACCTTCCGATTTAGAGGCACCTTAGAACACCTTATTAGATTTAGAACACCTTAACAACCTGACTAGTGGGCCGGCAAATGAACAGCGGAGGAAGAATATACAACAGGTGTACATTCAGTAATTGGTAATTTTTTAGTTAACGTCGTACTAGAGCAACACAATGGGCTATTGACGACGGTCCGGGATCAGTCTCTTAAGAGAAAGATCCGAGGACAACACCTCGTAATTTTGAACCACGGTCAGATGACGAAGCAACACCTGAGCTGGCACCCCACTCTCCAAACTTCCACGCCAACCCAACGTGAGGACTTTCGGCCACGACAGATTTAAGGTGCACCAGCCGCCTCTACACCATACGCTTACAAGCATCCATGCCCGGACCCAGATTCGAACCAGGAACCTTCCGATCTAGAGGCTAACACCTTAACCACTATACCGGTTGGTCGGCAGGTGTACATTCAGAATTCCTCGGAATGAATCGAAAGTGTTTGTAATAGGGGTACTCGAGTATTCGGGGGATTTCTCACAATATTTCATGGATCTTCAGAAGTTCTCCATCCCTTTGAGGCAAAAGGATGGGTGAGGCTGGAACGTTGTGTGGTGGAAAATAGAAACAAAAATTAATCTCGCACTGGAGCAACGGGCTATTGGCGACGGTCTGCGTTTCATACCGGAAAGATCCTAATACAACGCCTCGTCATATTGAACCCCTTCTAGATGACGAAGTCAACACTTGAGATGGCACGCCTCAAAGAGAAAGCTATTCAGGTTATAGCAGTTACGCTTCATTCATTTATTTCCCTTCAGGATTGACTTTCTCCCATAACCCGTTGTGTGGTGCCTTCCATAAACTAGTTGAATACCTACCTCGGAACCGAATGAAGAACGTGACTCCCCCATGGAAGGGTTCTCTTATATTCCTACAAAGGCTCCTTCAAAACCACGGGACTCCACTGTTTCCTCCGGGGTGGTTATTGGAATGGACGGCGCAATGGGGAGCAGACTTTCTCCCGTAATATTATTTGTAGAAAGTTCAAGTCATGTCCGATAGATGGCACTACCGCTGCTGCTCGGGAGTAACAAGTAACTTTTCGGGGATACTTTCATTGAAATCGTACCTCCCGATCAACGTGACTCGTAAAACTAGATGTGCATAAAAATTAAACTATGAATGAAACGAAATGGCCATTGTTTGAGCCTCATGGGGAAGAGTTCAAAGATTTTGAGACAACGCTCAAAGTGCTCTAAGGATCAAAACGCACAGCTTGCGTGATTGCTATTGCAGCCCCCCTTTTATACCTGCCACTTGGGATTAGGGATGCGACATCGACACGCAAAAACATCGATGTTGATAATACATCGCCAAAAAAACATCGATATTTCTAAACATCAGTATATTTAACCTTCCGCCTCCCCACCAATTTCTTAAATCTGGTTTAGTAACCACAAACATTAATGTTTGGGGGGGGGGGATTGAATTTGTCATTTGTCGTGTTCATTAATAAAGGATTGACCAGGATTGTAAACTGACATTTTTTTTTAAACTGTCAAAACAAGTTTTAAAAAATTAATCAGAACAATTAACAAATCTTTTTTTTTTCAAAATGAAAAATATAAAAGAAAATAACATTCACAACATTTTGACATAGGTTCTACCAACTATAAGTATAATTAGGTAGGTACATAACAGTAATTATTGTTAGTTATTATTAATTATTTATCAACTTATGGGGGGGGGGAAACATAACAACTTATTTTTTATTTAATGTTAAAAAAAATATTGGGTCCTATAATTACTGAATGCTCCAATATTTGTTATTTACAGTTTGTAAAATAAGAAGTTTATCATTCTCCACATTCAGCCGACTTCTCTTTTTCACAAACTATCCCACCAGTTAGGGAAAAAAACTCTTTCTGATGTCCCTCATCACTGACAAATACCTAGTTGCACTATTATTTTTCTTAATTTTTTCTACTGTACTTTTTTCATTCAAAAATAAAACTTCAGCAATGTAAAAACATCGATGTTAAACAAACATATGCTCCAATAAATCGATGGTAAATGCATCGATGTTTTGAAAACATCGACATCGATCTCTACCTTTCAAACCCTTCACCCTTGACTACCTTGGTCTAAAAGTATGTTCAATTTACTGATTATAAAAATTATGCTACTTGGTTATTTTTAAAAATTTTATAATGGTACTTTTTTTACTTCAAATTAAAACATCGACAACTTAAAAACATCGAAAAGTGTAAACATCGATGTAACAATGACATCGATGTAGCATCACTACCTGCCACTTACGAGTTTTCTCACATTCGATGTGCAAGCAAGCAACAACCCATAATAGTGATCAGAGTCCCCTTTTATTTCTTACTTGAAAACACTGTTCAAAGCTTGAAGAGTGCAATGTGGTTTATTATTAGGAAACACGAAGAGCATTTTTGGACAATTCTCTGCACAACAGGCGAGGATGGGTTCACAAAGGCGAGGCTAGAGCTATGTTACACTGCGGTGACACAATTAAAAACCCAGTGTTCCATGGGATTGAGAGGACGTAATCTACAATTCCCAGAGTCCGTCGCGGCTTAGTGGCCCACTGCGCAAGTAAACTGCGAGTTGCAGGTGGCACGATGCCTCCTTGAAGCTGTTTCTCTCTTCTTTCCTTGTATGTACACTCTCCTACAATACTAGTCCGGACAGTAAGGTGTGATGGTATAAGGGAAATAATACATGTTTTAATAGGGGGAAATTACACTAGCCACCCTTCTGGGCATACTTTCAACAAGGTTTGGATTCACAGCTATGGGTATTTGTGTCCATTCCTGCTGCAAGAATTCCGCCAGCTCAGCTGTAGATTTCGGACGTGGATTCCAGGTCCGTAAGCGTCACTCTAAATAGTCCCGTAAATGTTCTATGGGGTTTGGGTCGGGACTCTGAACAGGCCAGGGAAGACGTTTTACATCCATATTTCGGTATGACAGTAGGGATGCGACATCGACAGCAAAACATCGATGGTTTGAAACATCGATGTTCCAAATTAAAAACATCGATGTTGATAATACATCGCCTCAAAACCATCGATGTTTTTAAACATTAGTGTAATTTATACTTTTTTCCCTATTTCTTAAAACTGGTTTAGAAACCTCAAACATTAATGTTCGCTGGGGAGGGGGAGAGATTTAATTTGTCATTTGCCGTGTTTATTAATTTATAAGTAAGACTTTTTTTTTAAACTGTCAAAACAAAGTCGATGTTTTATTTCTGAATTAAAAAAATACTATTGTAAAAGTTTAAAAAAAATAACCGTGCAATTAAGTATTTGTCAGTGATGGCGACATCTCTCCCATCAGAAAGAGCTTTTTCCCTAACTGATGGGACATTTAGTGAAAAAAGCAGTCGGCTTAAAGGGGAGAAAGTTAACAAACTTCTTTTTTTACAAACTGTAAATAACAAATATTGGGGTACATAATAATTAAAAGCCCCAATATATTTTATTTGCAGGATATACAAAATTAAGTTGATTTCTCCCCATAAGTTGGTAAATAATTAATAACTAACAATAATTATTGTTATGTACCTACCTACTTATACTTATATTTAGTAGTACATATTTCAAATTGTTCCAAAAATTGCTTTCTTTTGCATTATTCAATTTGAAAACAAAAGATTTGTTAATTGTTTTTATTAATTTTTTTCCCGTTGTTTGACAGTTTAAAAAAACTTAGTTATAAATTAACAAACACGGCATGTGACAAATTTAATCATCTTTCCTCACCCGGGATAACATTAATGTTTGAGGTTACTAAACCAGTTTTTAAAAAAATGGAGAATTTTTTTTTTATTACATCGTTATTTAAAACATTGATGTTTTTGGGGCGAAATATTATTAACATCGATGTGTTAATATTGAACATCGATGTTTTGTTGTCGATATCGCATCCCTAGTCGGCATCACTGACAAATACTTAGTTGTACGGTTATTTTTCTTAATTTTTACTATGGTGCTTTTTTCATTCAAAAAGAAAATATCGATGTTATACAAATATCGGCTCCAATAAATCGATGGTAAGTACAACAATGTTATTAAAAAACATCGAGGATTTGAACACATCGACATTGATGTCGTATCCCTACTTTTCACACCCTTCACCCCTGGCCTCTTTGGTCTAAAAGTATGTTCAATTTACTGATTATAAAAATTATGTTACTTGGTTATTTTTTTTTTAAATTTTTATAATGGTACTTTTTTCACTAAAAAATAAAACATCGACAACGTAAAAACATCGAAATGTATAAATATCGATGCTAAAAAACATCGGCATTACATCGATATTAAACACATCGATGTTTTTTTTAATAAAAGATCGATGTTTTGAAAACATCGACATTGATGTCGCATCCCTACTTGACAGAGGCTGCAACATGAAACGGAGCGTTGTCGTCTTGGAAGTATGACTTCTAAAGGGGTGACTCCTAAGAGTGCCAGCACTGCCACTAATAGTTTATTGTACTGAGACCCCTACTGATCCACTAAAGACGGATTGCCGAAATAAATTTCAGCATGTACCTGATTGGAATGTTTGACAGTTCCCAGGGTTCGATACAGTGTTATCTCAGATATTCAAATTATTGTGAGAGTAATGGTCACATTCACATAGAACGTGTACAGAACTCTCCTCTACCATCCGAAAACCTCTACATAATGGGTCATCTATAACATCCATAATGTTGCGGTGTTCATTCAGGGTACAGTGGCCAGTTAGGAGGACAATAGTTTTACAGATTTCTTTCTTACCCAAATTCAGCAGCTCCTTTGATTTTTAACACAATGTATGTAACACAATCCCAAGGAGAGTGCTGGTTGAGCTCTTCGGCTTGTCTTTGATTACTAGATTGAGGCCATGTATGGTAGGACTCAGCAAGGAGCCCTTAAGTCCCTCTAACCACATTGTGAGGCAGACCCAAAATAGGCTATAATCCAATAAATGATGTTTCAGACCCATGTTTCAGACCCATGTTTTGCTAAATGGTCAGCCGTTTCATTACCTTAAATGCCACAGTGACCCAGACAATAGAGACTTTGTTTCTCGCAGCCTGGTCCTCAAGAGAATTGTGACATTCCCACACTGCTTTTGAGCAGAAGCAGTGACTTTGTAAAGCCTTTAGGGCTGCCTGGCTGTCAGAGAAGTTTTTTATAACCCTCTTAACTACACCTCTATTGAGGCAGTTGTACGTACAAGAAGAGATCGCCAGAACCTCAGCCTGATGTACAGTGGCCAACTTACCCAAAGAAAGATAGCCTTATTTTTCGATTAGGACAGAAGGCACCTGAACCAGTGCTATGAGATGTTTTTGAACCATCTGTGAACCAAATTTCATCACCTCTTTCGATCAGCCCGGAGACGAATCTCCATTCTTCTCTGGTCGGAAACATGATGTTATATTTGGCTTTAAAGCAAAATTGCTTTAACATCCTGTCAGATCTCATTAATAGATAGGGATGCTCCTTCACCTGCGAATCGACATTTTTGAACGCAGCCATTTCATAGGATGACTTCCATAGTCCCGTTTTAGGCGTTGTGAGCATTAAATTGCCTCTAATTCCGTGTTTATGCAGTGGTAGAAGTCCCAGAAGCAGTTCCAGACTGTGAGGGAGTGGTTCGCATTGCACTTGTAATTGCAATGGTCGCCATTCTTTGTAGACTAGTGAGTTCTTTCTACAATGTCTCATTATAGGTTCTATTCCATTAAGTAATAGCGCCATAGGATATCATCGGAACAATAATCCCGGTATATATCCAATGCAGCATTCTCGGTGTTAGACCCCAGTTATTACCAATGGCACGTCTACAAGCCCAAATAGATATTTAACCTCATCTGAGTATGCAAGTGGTGTTCCAAAGAATTTTATCGAATGTATATAACCTTTTCCGAGTGAAGAAGACTAGGCTAATTTTGTTGGGGTTAACCGACAAGTTCACTTTTTTGCACCAAATTTCAATCTTTTTAGGGCAGTGTTCATGAGGTCCGTTACCGTGTTTTGGAACTTCTATCTTATGACCAGCGTTATGTCATCAGCATAACCCAGACAATACAGGCCCAAGAAGTGAGTCCTGTTTAGGAGCTCGTCAACTACCAGGCTTCATAGTAAGGGGGACGACACACCACCCTGTGGGCAGCCTTTACAGTTCCCTATAGTTAGCGTGTCTCCCAGTAAGGAGGCCTGAGCCATCCTTGTCTCGAGCATGATTTTAATCCAGGCGCAAACCAATGGATTAACATTTCGACTGATGAGGGCATCAATGATTACGTTTACTGGAACCTTATCAAATGCTCCCTCAATATCTAAAGAGGCTGCCAAGGCAATTTCCTTTCATTGACTGCTCTGTCAAGGACCGTAACAAGATCGTATAGAGCAGTCTCTGTAGATTTCCCAGGTTGGTAGGCGTGTTGAAATCTCAATAGGGGTTCGGCTTTTAGAACCTCGTCCCTAATGTATCTATCAATCAATTTCTCTAAAGTCTTAAGAAGAAATGATGTCAGACTAATAGGTCTGAAGGCTTTGGCTTCACTGTAGCATGTTTTACCTGGTTTAGTTATAAAAATTACCTTGCAGGTTCTCTATGCATGTACCCATATACCACGCAAGACTTATAAATACTGCATAGGTGTGGTATAATGACGTCTTTGCCATGTTGGAGTAGAGCAGGTATAATGCCATCTACACCAGGTGTTTTGAAGGGCATGAATGAGTTAATTGCCCATGCTATTCTTTTTGGAGTGATTATACTTCTAGCCAGTTCCCAGTCCTCCTTCCCACTACGTAGCAGGGGAATAAGTGGAACTGTCAGATCATCATTGATATTTGTGATTCTTGAATCGGGGAAGTGCATTTTAGGCATTTCTACCAGGGTGCTCCTACCGTTTTCCGTGAATGTGCCATCGTCCTTTCTAATGGCGCCCAATTGGCACTGGTTGTTTTTGATCAGTACTTTAGTCAGCTTAGCTGCACTAGACATGCTGTCCACTTCGCCACAGAAGTTTTGTCGAGATTTTATATCGCATCCCTACTTTTCAGACCCTTTAAACTTGGCCACTTTGGTCTAAAAGTATGTTCAATTTACCAATTGTAAAAATTATGCTACTTGGTTATTTTTTAAAATTTTTTATAATGGTACTTTTTTTTATTTAAAAATAAAATATTGACAGCGTAAAAACATCGAGAAGTATAAATATCGATGTTAAAAAAACATCGGCATTGCATCGTTGTTAAATAAATCGATGTTTTTTTATAAAACATGAACCAGAACTTTTATTTGGTGAGCGGAGAACCAGAGCAAATGGATTCGCATTCACCATTGACATTCGAATGATGTATCGTCAGATACTCTTAGATGAAACGCAGTGGGATCTTCTAAGAATTATGTGGAAAACAGGAAAATGCATAAACGATCACTTAAAGACTTAAAACAATGACTTATGCTTGTAACTTATGATTCTTCCAGTGATCCTTTTATCGCAATCAGAACCTTACAGTTAGCATTGGACAAAAAAGCAAGGTTTTCTTTGGCGTCCCAAAAACTTTTACAAGATGTATATTTGGATAGTATAGTTTCGGGTGCACAAGATCTCGACACTGCCAAGAAACTTCAGCATCAATTATGTGACTCGCTAGCCTCTTGTGGGATGTCTCTGCACAAATAGATTTCAAATACAAAGGAACTGATTAACAACACTCCTCTAGAAGATAAATTGCAAAGTTTTGAAACTAAGGTCAACACGGCTGTAAAGACACTCGGTATATTTTGACAACCTATCGAAGATATATTCAACTTTAAGGTTTCAGTAATTGAGAAATCCTCTTGCAGCAAGATAAAAGTTTTAAGTGTCACTGCAAGACTGTATGACCCATTGGGATTCTTAGGACCAGTTATTACTAAAGCAAAGATATTTTTCCAAACACTATGACTTCAGAAATTAACCTGGGGTGATACTTTACCTGAACCTGTTGCGTATGAATGGAAATAATTTGTATCCTCTGTAAAATCCATTGATGAAATTTAAGTTGACAAATTCCTCTTAGTAGACAACTTTCAGAAGGTCAAACTCCAAGATTATGCGGATTCGTCTCAATCAGCATATAGTGCAGTTGTGTACCTGCAATGCCAAAACCAGGATGAAACCACCGCAACCAAGCTTATCGTTAGTAAATCTCGTGTGTAGCACCAATTATTCTATTCTTTTTTTCAAAGACGGCAATGCTTCTTCCATCCATTCTTGAACAGTCTCATCATCAACTCCAACAGACTCGCCACGAATAGACTTGAACGATAAATTGTACTTCAGCTTAAAGCGGTCTATCCAAGCGTTTAAAGCTATGAATCCTTGAATTCCTATTTTAGAGGCGATTTCTATTGCTTTTTCTTTCAAAACGTGGCCATTCACTGGATTGCTTGCTGCACGAACTTCGTTGAACCATTGGAAAATGACATTTTCCAATTCCTTAAACGGTGTTGATTTTACATTTTTTCGTTTTTTAGCTAGTTTTCCTATCCTTTCGGAATTTTTTTCTTCAACATCTGATTGCTGTAAAAGTGTTTGCATAGTGAAATATAGAATTTCAATAGTTTTGGCAAAATCAGTTTCATTTTAATTTTTGGCTTCGCTGATTATCTGACCCCCCCCCCCCCCCCACTTTCTTTGCAAGCCATATTTTAACCTTGCAGAGCGACAACAAATTCTCTACGAATGCCAATTGGTTATGCTCAACTCTAAGATCGTCCACCAAGGAAACCTCCCAACGGACGAGTTTATTTTACTACAGGGTAAGAACAGGGAATTTCCTAAATGAATACTGCACCTGTTTACTGAACAGAGAGAAGAGGAGTGTGTGTGGGGGAGAATTCCGATATTGTCCTTTTTGCAAGATTTTTTTTATCTCAATCTTTACTGTGTTAGAAAAGGAAGTATCCGTGTGCGTGCGTTGTCCAGACGATTTTATAGGACATGTAGTAATGACATTTGGCACACAGGCAGTCTCAATTTGATGCGAATTTTATGCGAAGCCCAAATTTAGAAGTAAATCTAGAACATTTTAAAATTAATTTATTGGCATTTATTTATTATTTGTTTTCCTTAGAATGACAACTGCGTGAAGAGATCACAGATTCGAAATTTATTTTTCCTTTCATTTCCTGAGCACAAACGGTTCCAGCGTTGCGAAACAAAACAAATAAAAAAATTTTAACGGGCGTTTATTTATTCTTTGGTCCAAGTTTCTATCTTTGCGATCGTTAATGATAGAGTGAAAATGGATTCACATACATACACGCACAATGGATTTGAAATCTGAGGAAAATTGTATACCAGATTGATACCTCAGGTAGTCCGAATTTTATACGAATTTGTGACCTGCCAGTGTCATGTTAGGTAGAGGTCGGACTCACTCTTAAAATTATTGTTTTCTTTTTAATGTTTTCAGTATTAGTAAGGACGCGAAAAGAACTGTCACGGCCAACGCCGCCTGCTCGTGCTAAATGCAGGAAATTTTCGAGCGTTAAATACACAATTTTTTTATATTGAAAGTATAGGAAATTATCAATGAAAAATGACATTTTGTATATTCGAATCATTTATTAAAAATTAGTAAGAGCAAAAATTTAGAATTTAACTTTTCAAAAATCGCATTTCTTGATATTTATTTCTAAGATCTAAACATTACTCTTTAAACCAATATTTATAATAATTATAGCAAATAATTCGTGGGTAAAATGATGCTGTTTCATCTCCTCACCAATAGATGGCGTGGCTATGAGAAATGAATAGGGATAGCGTAACTGAAAATTGATGATTCTAACGGTTAAGTTCAGAAAAGTCAATTTTAAACTGCATTTCAAACAAGTATTAAAACAACTGTAAATTTCTGGAAAATGTTTGCGTCATTTTCGTATATTTTCCCCACGAAATGCAAGTCAGAGAATTCTATGCAAAACCTGCTTGCGCTATTAGAAAATATTAGAATTTTATATATTGGATTAACTGTATGGATGGAGAATTCCATAAGGTCCCGTCAAACCTGCCAACTATTTTATTATTCATTTGTCTGGGTGTAATAAAGATAATAACCAAACCACGGATAGTTCTGTGTCGGGACACTAGGTTTGAGAGGTCGCTGAGGCTATAGCGTGAACGAGGAGTGAAAGAAAACTCAGTACAAAACTGTTTTTATTTCACACATCCAATGTTCATCGTTCCACACATCTATCCCAATTGGCACACTCGTTGTTGATGTTAAAGGTTGTGGCTCAATACCGAACTCTATGGGTTGTACTCCATCATTCGTCTATAAAACGTTTATGTGATCAAATATGCTATTTGCGTCGAACTGAGCGATGGAGGTACCTGGCGCACTCGTATCAGTTCACCTTGAAGAAGCGACGACTGTGCTTTCAAGAACACCCTCCGAGCCCGTTGACACTCAGCTTCGAATGTCCGGATCTTCTTGGATTCCACATCTCTCGATCGTTCTTCCTGCTGACGTTTTCTATAAATTCGTCTGGTGTTTATTGTGATGTATTTGGACATTTTGAAATATATGCGATTTTCAACACTTTCAAGTCCGATATCCAAACAAATGTTAAACATTTAGGTTTTATTTTTATTATTATTTATAAAGCGTAAATAGACGACTCAAATGACACCTCAAAAGTCGTGCTCTTACAAAGGAGGCCGGAGCTACAGTGATTCACAAAACTGTTTGTAAACTAAAAATTTGTAGAAAAAGCAATGTAGCCCGGAATTGAAATCGAATATTAAGTCCAAAATTTTTTTTTCATTTCATCTCCATGTGTGATTCTGACTAAAGCCTAACATAAAAAAATATTGACTCTTTTTTTTATAAAGGTATACAAAGCAATATATTTTTGCAAGGAGGTATACAAAGAACACGTCACAAATGTGATCGTACAACGAAACATTTTCAGGTAAATTCATCAATAAAATTATCGTCTATCGCTCTTTTTTTATTTTTGCATTGTGGGGACACTTAAAATATCGTTTGGCCTTAATTTTTGCTCGCTTACTTCGTAATATTCTATTTATTATTTAGAAATGGCTTGCAGTTGTAAAGAAAAAACGAACAGCATTCGAAAATTGATTGTTTTTCATCCTAGTAGTTATATATCAGTTCGGAATATCACTAAATTAGTAAATTTATCCCATTCTACCGTACAGTATGTGATAAAACGCATTAAAGAAGAAAATCGTATCTAAAACATGGTAAGAAAAGGTCGTCCAGCAAAATTAACTCAACGTAATCAGAGATTTATAGTTAGAATATTTGTGAAAAATTCACGTTGTGTGCTGTAAAACTTTCTACAGAAATTACTGAAATAATTTCTACTTCAATTTCATCTGAAACTATCCGTCGAGTACTCAGATCAGCTGTAATAAATGGGCGTTCTGGCCGAAGAAACTTTTTGTAAGTACGAAAAAGAGAAAGCTTAGGCTTTCCTTCACCAAAATCAATGATAAATAAGCCCGAAACGTATTGGAATCATGTCTTATTTGCCAATGAAAGTAAGTTTAACATTTTGGGTTCCGATGGGAGTATAATTGTATGGAGAAGAAAAAATGAGGAACTTAATCCCAAGAACTTAGTTGGAACAGTAAAACATAGCGGTGAAGGCGTCCATGTGTGGAGATGCATGTCAGCATCAAGACTAGGTAATTTGGTACTTATTGATGGCATAATGAATCATGCTCTTTATTTAGACATTTAAAAAGACAATTTAAAATTATCAGCCCAAAATTTGAGTATTGGAAATTTTCTTTTAAAATCAAGATAACGATCCTAAGCACACGGCTTTCAATGTTCGCGTCTAGTGTCTGTCTATGCTGATTCCGCCCCATACCATCATTCCACCTCGTCTGTACTGTGATCTTTCCAGTACGAACGTGGGATTAATTCAAGTTCCCCTTTCCCTCCATCTCAGAACACGTCGGGTGTCACACTCCAGACAGAATCGGGACTTGTGAATCTCATTTTGTGAGACACAACTTTACGTTGCGATTGCATCAACCCATGACGTTAGCGCGAGATCAAAGAGCGATTATAACATTTTTTGTTAAATGTTCTATTGAACGAGAGAGCGTTCATTTATGCGTTCATCACTTATATTTTACAAGTTATTAAATTTTCCGTGATTTTCTTTTTTTGGGACACTCAAAAATTAAGCTTGGTAACCCGGTTTCGAAAGGTAAGACTGGAACAAATCCAATCTACATCAAAAACTGGAATTCATATTCTTTTGGTTAAAAGCATTATCAAGCCATCTCAATCAAACAGAAGATCTAAAGATATCAGGAAATATGTATTTTATACATCACGTTTACTGCAGCTACAATTTTCGGAATCCGAAATTTTCTGGAAAGAAGATTGTTTTCCGAATTGTGATGGGATGAAATTTTTTAATCCAGTCGTCGTAGAAAATGTTCCCAATTTAAATTTATTAAACACATTTCTCACAGTACAACTTGAGAAAGAATAAGAAATTATTTTGAAGCTTACATACATTAGTAACGCAAAATGTTTGAGAATATTTCAATGTTTAGTTATTTTTAATTGTTAATAAATATAACTTGATATTTATATTGATTACAAAATCAAAATTATTCTTACAAATTATTTTTACAAAATATTAATTTCAGATTCGAGAATATTGTAACCAATAACACAAATAGCATTAACAGATAACAATCACAATTAACAAGGTAAGGTAGAAAATTTTGGACACTTAAAGACTTTCCGTATCCAAGAATAGAAGCCATAGTTTACTAATGGAGACTTGAAATTTCGTCCATTATATGATATTTTGCAAAAGGTTGATGAAATTATATATTACTCTACCCGATATAGTTTGCTGTCTAAAATGAATCTAATGTGAATCGAATTGGGGTGCGGGATGCAGATCAAAACCAACTCCAACCCAGAGCGTTTCGAGGGGCAAAGCCCTAGAGACTACAGCAGGCCTCGAAATAGATTTTTTAATACAGGTGCACCAAATGCACCTAAGTTTTTTAATTAAGTGCACTGATTATATTTTATAGGTACACATTTAAAAAAAAACGTAATACAAGAGTATTAATGTAATGTAAACTAGTTTATTTTAGTTGGGTATGTTTACATAGGTTCGAAGTAGATAGTAAATAAAAATATTTAAAATCGAAATTCTCCGGCATACGGCTGTCACGACAGTGACTTCAACAGAGCTATCTGGAAAATGTTTCGATCATCGGAAAATTCTGGTGGCAGGGACACAACTAAATCTTCCTCCTGTATAAACCCGTTACGACCCAGCGATTTTGTTTTCGCATTGTGTGTAGTTAGGAATTTTAATTACGTTTCTTTAGAGAGAGAGAGAGAGAGGTCGATACTAATAGTTTGTTCAAACATCAAAATAACATAAAACACGTTCCCACTGCGTGCACCTATCGGGAAAAAATTAAGTGCATAATTTTATTTTCATGTGCACAGTGCACCTGTGCACCCGGGTATTTCGAGCCCTGGACTACAGTACTGGGATAGAGTACTTGTCGAGTAACGCTGTTCGTGGTTGTGATCGGAATTCAACTAACTCCCCAAGTGGTTACGACGCGATACCTCGCCCATCGAGATCTGACCCCTGTTGTTCATGGAGAGATATCTCGTCCTCATGCGTATTTATGATGACGAGATCTAGATCCACTCAGTTTTCGTCTAATGACAAGATACTTCTTCGAGGAGTAAATAAGATAACACCAAGAGGGTTAAACACACACAGCTACTAGAATATGAATTACTAGAACAACTGCCATTTAGAAACAGAGGCATAAGTACCACCCTTTTATCTTTCTCATTTGCATTTGGAATGTCAATTCCATCATGCTATCTATTAGTGACATAGTGGCTAGGTTTTGATTGGTCTCCCTACGGTCATTTATTTGGCCACGCTAGTGATAATTAAATAGGGTCCCGCGACTTAAGGTATAAGAACATGTTAGAGACCCTTTTTTTTAAAATGTGGTATAGAAACACTTTTAATGATATTTTTATGTTTAGTGTTAATAAACAATAGCAATGGGCTATAAATATTAAAAATATATATGTATATTAAAATTTTGGAAAAAGTCAAATAAATACTCTATCAAATATTATAAAATACTTTTTTTGGAATTTTTGGTCAAATTTGACATTTTTAACGTGTTAGGATACCTTGAAGTGGATTAGGAACCACTAAGAACATCCATTTCAAAACTGAAACCGACTGGAACATTTTGAAGACCAGATTGTAGGGATTAGGGTTCTTAGTGGGTTAGCGTCCTTGTCGAGTAAGGCTATTCGGGGTGGTTTGGAATCCAATTTACCCTCAATATGACTTCGGTGAGATATCTCGCCTATAATCGTACGTCTATATCTCGACCAAGATGTATTCAATTTTGTTGCTTTCCACATCTCTCTCGTCGCCAAGGTAGTGGCGATTTTTGATAATAAAGGGATCTGTTCTTTTCTAACGACAAGGTTTCACCATCAAGATAGGTCAGTTTTGATAGTGAGAGGAGGATGGATTGAGCAGCAGGCAAGAATGAGCACAGTGGGTCCTTTTTGCTAATAATCGTTGTGTTCGAAACTGGATGCGTGCTCACTCGGGCATAGCTGGCAACGAGATAACCTAGCCGAGTTCGCTACTTTATGGGGTGTTGACATATCTGTCGTAGTGGTGAGCACCCCACCCATGTCACCCTTGAATGTCGGTGTGATCCGAGTTTCATTTACCATGGAGATGGAGACTCAATCGATTTCCCGGAGAAGAATATCAGTACGATTGCATTAAGTAACTCTATAGATGCTTTTCGGTTGCATAGGCGAAAAAAAATTATAGATTGCGTCGGCTTAGTGCTAAAAAACAAGGTGACTCATTTCTTTCTTTTGGGAGTAAAGTACAATTTCACACATATAATAAGGTGCTCTAAGCTACTTCTGATGCGCATGCACTTGATGGTTAATCTCAAAGTAGTTACCTTGTTTTTGCAGAGCGAACTTCATACAATTATAGGTGTGAAAGTGTACTTAACTCACAAAAGAAAACTGAACTTTTCCAGTTTTTGAATGAACCAGAAAAATGAACTTTTTCCCAGCCTGAAAAAAAAATAAAAAAATAAAAAAATAAAAAAATAAAAAAAGACCTTTGTAATATTTTTGCCAACATTGAATGTTCAGTCAATTCTCGCAAAAGCATGATCCATCGCCTGGAGTGTGTACGTAATTATGGTATAGATTTCGAATGATTTCGCGATGTTTGCACCGTTACTATTCGGTATACAATGCCTCCAATTTGCATAAATTCTTTCTCAAGCGTGAGATTAACTTCGCTGTGACCAATTGCAGCTTCCTTGCCCATTGTTTCCTCACCTTCAAAGATGACATTTGAATCTTATTCGTCTGCGGTAACAATCACCTTTTTCAAATTTCCTCTCGACTTATTTGTTCATACTCCTTGGCTGATCCAAATAAACTTATGCCCGAAATCTTTTCTTTTTTCTCGATTCACTCTATTTTTTTTCTTCTGATTCTTCATTCCGTAAAGCTGCTTCTTCAAATGATAGATTACACGAATCTGCTTAAGACAAAAAGATTGTTTCGAATGTGTATAAGTTAATAGACCTTTCATGAAGATTTTGTGCAAGAATAAAGTTATCATTAGAAGACTGATGATCCCAAATTTTCTCCTGGCAGACTGGAAAGTACTCTCTTTAGTAGAAGAAAGTTTCGAAGAAGACAGAGACGTTTCAGCTGATGACCCCAAAAGACCAGATGCGAAAAGCTCTGACTCACTTCCATTACTCTCGCAAGAAACCAAAAGAGCAGCTACTGACATTTGACATTGACAAGACTACTGACATTTGAGTGAATTATCTACCTGAACTCCGTTGATTGAATTGATTTGTGTGAAAATTGCATGTCCTCAGTATACGCAGTTCGGAACAAAACAAAAAACGGATTTAAATAAACGGTTAATCGATTCAACAGTGTTTTTTAAGAAAGAAAAATCATTCTTGTCAACAAATTTTTCTTATATAAGTTGTTTTACTGTAGCTTCAACTCTCTAAAATAAGCCATTTTCACTACGTCACTATGACAAAGAATCCTTACTGTTTCAAAAATCACAGTTTGGATTTGTTTTAACATTAACATTATTTCAGTTCTGAACACATAAGTTTGTGATTCTTTCTTATCTGGTGATCGCGCATAGTAGCCACAACTTACAGCTAAAATTGTTCAGAATTTTAAAGTACGAAATTAATTTCGAGCAAAAAAAAACAGAACATATCACCACACGTGGTCAACGAACACTCGTTTTTATTGGTTATAAAAAATTCCCTGTCTCCAAATGATTTATATTTCTCAAAGAAAAAATAAGGTTATAATTAAATAAAGTATTGACGTTTGAATAAAAAAATAGACTCTACTCTATAGAGTAAAAAATTTCTTAAAAGCCTTTATCAACAGCACTGGTAAAATAATCCAAGTGATGAAAAGAAAAACCCTTCCGACATCTCTAAAACTGCGAAATAAGGGTTGATTTAGGTACAGCTATTCAGATTCAAACAAAGAACTCACTGAAATAAAAATATAATTTATCAAATGTACATAGAATATTACACTAAATTTTTTTTAATGAGTTACATGTATACGATACTTGTACAAACAGACACAAAATCGCAACGAAATTCCGTTTCTAAATGAATGTAAAACAGAATGCAAAGTTTTATGAAAACACTCCCAGTCGTTTGGATTGCACACACACACACACACACACACACACACACACAAACAGACAAACCAAAACAGAAACTGCTAATTTTGCATAAGAAACGGATAAATAACTTGAAATGGGTCGAAAATAGAGTCAACGTGCAAACATTTCATGCTTATTTATATACCAGTAGTTTTCAAACTTATCAATAAAGGACCACTTCAGAATTTTATACGAACCTCTTGAGATCGTAAAATGAAATTACAAATATGCATCTTGGTAGAAAAACACAGTAATTTCCATTTTTCACCTTAATATTGGTGGCCGCGATCGACCGGCCTGAAGACCATTAGCAACTGGACGGTTGGAAGTTCGAAATCGACCTAAAACCGTCGTGTACAAAGCGGGCGCGTTAAATCTGTCGTGGCCCCAAATATCTTCACGTTGACGTGGTGTGGAAGTTTGGAGAGTGGGGTGCCAACGTAGGTGTAGACCTCGTCATCTGACCGTGGTTAAATGAAAAGGTGTTGTCGTCATATTTTCCCTTCGGGACGGTTCCCGGACCGTCGCCGATAGCCCGTTATGTTGCTCCAATGCGACATTAATTAAATACTTACTAGACTCTATATTGGTAGTAAAATACTTAGATTCATATTATAAAAATGTTAAACGCTTAAACTTCACATTAAGGATTAGTGATGATTGTATATCGTGAAAGGTAAAGAAAAACTGGAATAAAAAATGCCGTTAATTTTAGGAAAACTTATTAAAATGAATTGAAATATGTTAAAATCAAAGTATCTTAACTTGAAATTATAATACAAGCATGAAACACGTACTATATTCTAAACGGGAGCAAAATGATGTCGCTCTTTAGTAGTTAGCTCCGAAATGTTTTGTAGAATGTTATAAAGCCATTCTCAACTTCAAGTCCATTTTGAATCCATAATTATTGGATGGCAATGTTAAGTTTTAATAAACGTCGTACTAGAGTAACACAGCGGGCTATTAACGACGGTCTAGGTAATTGGTAATTTTGGTAATTTTTTAATTAACGTCGTACAAGAGCAACACAACGGGCTATTGACGATGGTCCGGGATCAATCCTTTAAGAGAAACCCTATCATCAACCCTTAAGATCAATCCCTAACTACGAAAGATCTGAGGACAACACCTCGTAATTTTGAACCACGGTCAGATAACGAGACGACGGGCTGGGAACAATCCCCCTAAGGGAAAGATTCCATAAATAGTAGAGAATCTCTAAAAACTCATTTCATTTCACAATAAGTTCAAAGTTACGAAGTGTCCTCGATCTTTTCCTTCGGAATTGATCTCGGATCATCGCCAATAGACTGACGTGTTGTTCCACTGCGACGTTAGTTCAACGACTTATGTACTAATTCCTTTAGATTATAAAATTTAGGTATTAGTACATAAAATAACAGAATGAATAACAGAACAATAGAATATAGTAATATTTTTTCTTGAAATTTCTGTATTTCTAATAATGAAATGTTGCGATAGACACCCCCCCCCTCCCCCGACCACACTGGGAACGATTGGTATACATTTCGGGAAAAGAAATGGTTTTGAGTACATGCTAAATAATAGTGCCATGATGGAACTCCTATATGCAGTACTCAAAGTACCTTGAGATCTCTCGGGGAAACTAAAATCGGTATTGAGAATTTCCGTCAAATGACAATGTAGGCAATTTTCAAAATCTAAGTATCCCGTTTAAAATAGACTTTAAAATAGAATATTCAAACCCAACTTTAAAGTCGCGAAATCGTTTATTAAGAAATCGATTGTGAATAGCTCTAATCGATAGGAAGGACCTGTTTTTTAGGGATTGTAATCCGATCCGGAGGATCCGGTAATTCGGTGGATCCGGCATCATTTAGCTACCTACCAGATCAGGCAACATCTGTCGGATTAGGTTCGGATCCAATAAACCCGAATTTTTGTTTAATTCAATAATTGATTATTCAAACCCAACTTTAAAGTCGCGAAATCGTTTATTAAGAAATCGATTGTGAATGAATCGTTTTTACATTTTTCAATCATCAGTTTGGAGAATTCTAGCAAATATAATATATTAAATGAGATCAATAATATTTTTTTAGTAAAGAGAAATTAGAAAAGCAAATTTTGCAAGAAAATGAAGACTGTTGCAAAAAGACAAACTTTAAAAAATAAATAGATTTTGAGAAAATAATGAAGAAAGAAATGACTTCATAAAAATGAAATGGAGTCAAAGGAAAATATTTGTCTCTTATGTACGACTACTTAATGACGGTTAAACCAACTAGTATCGAAGCTGAAAGGGCCTTCTTCTTACATTGGAGTCATTCCACGTCAGTTCAACCAGGGTCCGATACTCATGGTCTCAGATTTTGATGAAACTTGGCAGGTTTGTTCCTTTTATGGATTTAAGAACACGTATACATTTTTTTTTTGCTCTATCTCAAATGGCTTATGTTTTATAGCCTGTTAAAGTTTTTGGAATTTTGCGGTTTTTATCGATCAGACGTAGGAAACCGAATTTGTTTTTTGTAGAAAATAAATTATATCTCCCTTGTTTATCAACCAATGTTGATGAAATTTTTTAAGAGTTTACATCAATATGTATAAGGAGTCCCGAAAAAAATTAATTATACCTGCAATTACCTTATACATAGTCAGAAAAAAATTACAAAGTTCTATTTAAAGATTTAAAAAAATAAAATGGCGAGTTCTACGCTAAGTGGAATATCTTCAAAAGGGTTAAGGACAATCAAAATATTTTTTTTTGTATTTTTGTTCTAAAAGATATGCTCTACCACATGGAAAAATAAAATGAATGATTTTTTCACTCCTTTATTACTTTTTCTCGCTTTAAGATAGAAATCACTTGACTCACTAATTTTCTTAAAAACGTTAAATTAAAGTTATAATTTTAGTAAAATTTTAACTACAAATGTCACATATATCAACCAATTTCAAATAAAATTAGACAAAGCTAACACAAATTTAAAATTATTATATTAATATAGTATAATTAATATTGTTAATCAGGCCTGTGTGTGTGTACAAAAAAATGTTTTAAAATAGGTTTCCACAATTATATCTTGAGATTATTTAGAAATAAGATAATTAATTTGTTTATTTTCAAAAATTAGGTCTAATTAAAGTAAATAAAATTACATTACAATTTAAATTTAGTTTTAAAAACTAGTTCGAAACTAGTCAACTCACTAACACAGTAACTTATTTCAAGAAATATTATAAGCAATAAATACACTCAAGCTGTGACGAAAAAGATGTGTCTTCAATTTTGATTAGTACCTGATATGATGTGTTTTGGCTGGTGCCACTAGCACACACTTAGTGTATGTTTGCACAATACATCAAAATGTGATTTTATTGATTCACTGAGCAGGTATTGAAGAGGATTACAAAGACCTTTTTCGTATATTGTTTGAGAAGGAACAGTAAGAGAATGTATGCTAAGGCATTGCGACAAGTGTCCATCAAAATATAGCCTTATCCAGTTTTTACAGTCAAAATTTGAGAACTGTGATGATGAAGACCCTGTCGAGTACAATCAGTGGATTTTGAATGATCGAACTGAAATGATAGGGTGCTCGAGCTCAGTTGATGAGGTTAGTGATAACTTAGTAGAAAAATTGAACAGGTTATAATACCTCATTCATACATTGCTAAATCACAAGATTCATTTATTAAAAGTTTAAAGGAAACAGTTTCCTTAAATACAGCTGTTATCTCTGGATTTTAGTGAAAATTATGCTTTCACAATACAAAAAGAGGTGCAAGGTTACCACTGGACCTCAGATTCATGCACTATTCATCCTGTCATTATTAATTCACTGCAATGATGCAAGCAATAAAAAACTGAATTTACCTCTTTGTATCAAATCTGATGACCTTAAACATGACGCGAGTATGGTGTATGAGCAAACATAGCAAACATTCACTACTTCAGTGACTGATGTTCTCTGGGCAATATAAAAATAAATACAACTTCATTAATCTGTGTCTGCAAGAAAAGGACTTTCAACTAAAAGCCCAATGGTCATTTTTTGCAACCAGTCACGGTAAAACAGAATGTGAAGGAATATGGGTTTAACGTAAAACACTTACCCCCTTACCCACTTAAAAATTATATGTGTTCTTAAATCCATAAAAGGAACAAACATGCCAAGTTTCATCAAAATCTGTGATCATGGGTGTCAAATCCTTTTTTTTTCTGGATGATTTGACTTGGATTGACCCATTGGCATTATTAGTTATTAGTTCATTGAGAAGTAGGTTGGGGGATGACACAATTAATATGATTTGTTTCCTTAGATGGTTCTTTCAAACTCAAAAGTGATTTTCATTACTATATAACTTCGATTTAAGCAATTAAAAAGAAATTAAGAGTTTCCTTGTTTGTTATGTTGACAAAATACTGCCAGAGATTAGATTTTTGTGTTAGTATGAGGCAAGGTTAGGTACAATTTATATGTCATTTGCTCAACGACATTAGAGATAGAGACTACTTAATTTTAGAATAATAGAAAAGTATTACGTATAAAACAAGCTGATGTTTTTTGGGCAGGAAACTATAAAGACTGATCATCATCAATTCGTTTAATACTTACTACTAGCAGTACTAATAGTTACTACAATTAATTGTTGGGAACTGATTTCCTACCTATGGATAATTATTAATAAAGTTGATTCTCTAAGGCTAAAATAAACGTTTTGTTCGTCAATTTGGAATAATATCCTTTTTACATACTTTCACTTAACCGATTTTGGAAAAATACATACTGGTTAGATAGACTTATTAAGAAAGTAGCAATCCGGCCGGATTGCAATCCCTACTGGTCTTGCCATTATTAATCAAACAGTCTCACGAATCTCCTCAAACAGATCTTCAACTAGTATGGAATTTATGAAATGGATGTTTGTTATAAAAACATATAAGTTAAAGCTATAAAATTGAAGTTTTTGGTTTTGCTCGGAACTCGTTTTTAGTTGAAGAGATATTTACTTTATCTTAAAACTATATAATAAAATAAACTGTATTGATTGAATGTACCTAGAGTAGTGCGTTTATTTTAAAATCTTTATGAACCGTTTATTAAAAAATGTCCCAATAGCAGTTTCAAATGAGCACATGAGTCGATTGAGGTCATATCTGTCGATGGATATTTTTTTTTGCCCTTTATGTGTCGTGATTTCTCGAAAGCAGAACAACGTCTCCTGCAACAAGACTCGTTTCGTGGCCGAGAGAAGTTAGCAGTACATCAAATGATTCGTTTCCTTCCTTTCGGAAATGGTCTCTGATCCAAACGACCATTAAGAAAGTGCGCCTGACCTTTAACACTTAAGCATGACATGAGTGATCGTCGTTAAAGCGCCATCGATTAGTATCAGGACAGTAAAAGAAAGCTCTTTTTTTTTTTAAATCTGGAATGGCGGGGATGCGGTTGATTTGGTCCAATAGTGAACAAGCTGCGCCAAATACAAGATTAAATAATACTCAAAATCAACCAGAAAAATAAAAATAATTTAAAAAAGTTAAAAACACACAAGTAAGCAAACACGGAATGCAAAAAACAATTTGTCAAAGCCATAACTTAAAAGGTTTATTTAAGAAACGCAATTAAAATATATTTTTGTTGTACATGAAAATCCAGAATGATGTAAAACGATAAAAAAGTGACGGATGAGAGGGGGGGGGTGATGCACTAAATCAGATAAAATAGGTGATGTTGTGTTAAAAAATTATTGGTAAAACCATTCAAGACCAGAACACGATGTTGAAATGCGACTGATGGAAAGAGGTTGTTGGCAATGTTGACACGATGGTGCGGTTTCGGCGACCCATAGAAATCGATGAGTGTTTCTAGAATGGCCGATGCGAAGACACGTTAGAAGAAGCGCGTGGAGATGGAAGTGACGTTGGGGAACGCGGTGCGATTAGCAACCGGAGGGTTCCTAGTTCGAAACTCCATCCATCCAAAGACCATCGTCTACGTGAAGGCTGGTGCAAGTTCAATGTGTCGCGCCATAAAATGTCCTCTCGTTGGCATTGCGTGGAAGGTATTAAATTGACGTTGTATTGGGGTAACGTTACATTACCAACACAATACATCCGTATGTTGCAACGCCAATGGGAGGGCATTTGTTGGCGTTGTATGGAAGTTTGAAGGATGGTATGCGTTGCCCAAGTCACCTGACAGTGGTTAAAAATGACGAGGCTTTGGTTTCGGATTTCTGCCTTCGGGGGTTAGATCCCGGACCGTCGTCAATAGCCCACTGTGTTGCTCCAGTGCAACGTTAATTCAACTACCTACCTACTTACCATGATTTATGGTCCTGCAGTAGAGTGTCGTATTGGAACAACACAAAGTACTATTGAAGACGGCCCGGGATCAATTCCAACGGGAAAAAGATCCGAGGACAGCACAATCATTTTCAACCACAGTCAGCTAATGTATGGACTACTGTAGAAAAATGTCCTTATAATAAAATAGAATTAGTAGTAGAGAAATAGAAGTAGAAAAATATCCATCGAAATAGAAAGGGATTTAAGATGAAAGAAACTAGTCTGCGCTTCAATAGTCAATCGGCAACATCGATTCGTAAGCCCACTTGACTTCCATTTCTGAGATATCACAACAGCGACTCCATATACATGCTCCTAGGGCTCAGTGGCTATGCCCACTGTCCTTAGCAACCTTCGAGATGTAGGCGGTGCAGGTTCAATTCCTGCCGGATGCATTCCTCCTCTATCTTCCGTGTCAGTAAAGCCTTCACTGTGTGTGTCTGTCTGTCTTTTATGGGTTAGTGTATGTCAAGTGTCTAGAACGCAAAGGGTCACGTACGGTCCTTGCACGTTTATGCGCGGCTTAGGATTGGAGCGAAAGAATGTAAAGAAAACATTTTAGCTCGCATTTTTTACTACTTTTTTTCGTACACTCATTGCCATAAAAATTTGCGCACCACGAAAAAGTCGTCAAAATGAAACGAAATATTACACATGTAAGTACTACTTTGACATAAGTAAGTGATTAGAAAATCAAAGAAAAAGGATCAATTATTTCAGAAAAAAGTACAAATGAACGGAAGTTTTAGTACTCGGTTGGACCCCGTCTCGCGCGAATACACGATGCGATGCGAACGGGCATTGAGGCATACAAGTTCCGTATGATTTCACTAGACATCTCGTTCCACAGTTGCTGTAAACGCTCCTCTAGTTCGACCAAACTCGTGGGGTGTCCAACTTGCCGTCCCAAATGATCCCAGATAGGCTCGATTGGTGCCAAATTTGGGGATCGAGCAGGCCAGGGAAGGGTGGTAATGTGGCGGAGACAATCTTGTGACATCCTTGCTGTGTGTGGCCGATCATTGTCTTGTTGAAAAATGGATCCTGGGAGCCCTGCCATGAGTGGCATCACATGTGGCTGAAGGATGTCATGGACGTACCGCTGGACTGTCATTGTGCCATGGATCAATATTAGGGGTGACCGTGTATCGTAAGCAATGGCACACCATACCATCACACCAGCTGTGGGAGCGGTGTGTCGCTGTAAAGCGAAGGCAGGATAAAGGCGTTTACCACGGGGCCTCCACATACGAACACGGTTGTCATCACTGCTCAAATTGAATCTAGATTCGTCGCTGAAGACGACCTGTTTCCATTCCGTTGCAGTCCAATCCCGTTGTGCACGACACCACTCCAAACGGAGGCGTCGGTGGGTGTCATTGGCAGCACACGTAATGGGCGCCGCGATAACAGATGTCATTCAGCCAGGCGCCTTGCGATGGTTCGGGAAGACACAGAGTCCCGTAGTGAAGGTGCTGCCTATGTCTGGATAGCGGCCAATGACGCAGTTGGCTCTACGAGTACGTTTCGTATGATGTGACGGTCTTCTCGACGACTGATCTGTCGAGGGCGTCCTGAGACTGGTCGTCGCCGTGTAAATGACGTCTCTTCTGTCCACTGGTCCCAACACCTCCTCACAGTAAAATCAAAACGGCCTACTTGACGAGTTACTCGCCGAGCTGACCACCCAGCTTCCACCATCCCGATGATTCTTCCCCTCTCGAACTCTGACAGTTGCTCATATTGTCTTCGATGGCGGCGTAACGGCATGTCTACCTCAGCGTTTCCTTTGCAAAAGATTAAGTACACTCAAACAAGCTCTGCTTACCTGTTTTATTCTAAAAGGAGAACGAAGTTCAATGCCCTCTAGTGTCATTACACAATGCGCAATCACGCTGCATTTCTAATCATTTGCATATCTGGCCGACATGTACCTTCATGCCAAGTTTCGTTACGATCCCACAATTATTTCTTGGTGGGCAAATGTTTATGGCAATGAGTGTAAAATCGGGATAGTCATAGATAGATTGAAAATTCCCGGAAAATTTAACATCAGATAGAAACCTTATAAGTTTGATTTTCTTTTAATAAATAATTTTTCAATAAAATATTTATATTTTCAGAAGAGATCGTTACGTCACGCCGAATTCCTATTTGGTTTGCAAAGCAAACCAACACCACAGGGAACTCCGTTATGGCTGTTATACATTTTGGGAAGTAAACATGATATTCATAATTTTTTTTGCGAAGCAAACGAAATTCGTAGGGAATTCATTCCAATAGGCTACGAATTCCCATAACAGCAAACCATTGTTCATGATATTCATAATTTGGTTTGCTTCGCAAACCAAATTATTTATAATCATATGAATTATATATAACAATAAATAAAATTATGAATTAACCAAACATGTATCAAATACTTATGAAACAAATAAATTATGAATATTATGAACTATGGTAGGCTTCGCAAATTGGATAACAGTCTTAACGGAGTTGCCCGTGATGTTGGTTTGCGTCGTAAACCAATTAGAAATTTGGCATAACGTCACAATCTCTTGAAAAAATATAAATATTTGCTTGAAAAATTATTTATTAAAAGAAAATCAAACGTATAAGATTTCTTATGGTGTCAAAATTTTCCGCAGATTTTAAATCCGTTGAAATTTTTAATCCATCTTTAACGATCCCGATTTTACAAAAAAGTACTAAATAAAGCAAGCCAAAATGTTTTTTATTTTCTTTGCTTTCTTTCGCTCAAATCGTAAGAGGGCAGAAAATGTAATTTCTTTATTTTTCGAACACGAATATTGGCGTGACGTCACTTTCTCTTACGAAAAAATTATAAGATATTCAATTTTAAAATTTTATTTAGCAATTTCAAATCCGTTGACATTTTTACTGTATCTTTAACGATCTTGGAGATAGAAAAAAGAACTACATAACTGAAGTTAAAACTTTGTTTTTTATCGTCTGCTGGAAAATCATTCCTCCACGCAAAATGGAAAACGAAACGAAAAAAATAAATTTAGAATCAGATCTTTTATGCTGTCGCCATTCCAAAGAAAATAATAATAATTAAATTTAATTTAATTCATTTTAAAATGTTCTAGATTAAGTTTTAAAATTCGCAGCGACTCTAAAACTGCAAAAAATTCGGACTACTTATGTGCCAAATCCCATTACTGTAAGTGCCATAGATTCATCAGGACTTTGCGTGCAAGAAACAAACACCACTTCCTCTTATACTATTAGAGACAGAAATAAAACTTAAGTATTTTGTATTTGTTTACATATCGGACTTCAAAGTGTGGAAATATCGCAAAATTTTCAAAATGTCCAAATATATGCATAATAAACACAAGAAACGCAGAAAATAGAAACGTTAACAGGAAGAAAAATCGAGAGATGGGAAGCCAAGAAGATCCGGATATCCGATGCTGAGCGTCAACGGGCTCGGCGGGAGCACCTTACAGCTGAGATAACACGCCGCTTGCATAATATTGTCTAGATCTGTCCTGGGATTAATCCCCAGGGGAAAGATTCCAGGACAACAGCATGTCATTTTGAACCACGATTGATGATGAGGTCAGCACCTGAATTGGCACTCCATTGGAGCCAAGTAGAAAATGTCCAAGATTTATGACCGTTTGATATCGATTAACCCTCCTCTGCCTAGACGAGGTTAAATTAACAAGAACATGTCTCGTTCATCCAGATCTCGTTATTACGAGAAAACTGACCCAATCGTGATCTTGTCATCCTAAAGCTTCGTTTACACCGGGAGTTGCAACTTATCTAAAAGTCGAAGCTCTTCCGAGAAACGACACTCGTTTTATCTTCAAGATCTCGTGTCGGGGTGGAAATTTGGCGAATTTGCAACTCTAATTTTGTTTTCCACCAGGAGTCGGTGATGATCAAAGGTTTTAAATTTTTGTGGGACATTTCTCCGAGACGAAATATGGGATGAAAATGCTCCCCTATTTCGTCCCCTTTCGGTATTGCTTGACAATCATCTCTCTCCTCTGCCCTTGGGTACCCCGTGGTCGCTTTTGTTTACTCTTTGTGACATTTCCCCCTCATCGCTTGCCTTGACCCCATCTCCCGCCCAACTGTCTGTGAGTGACCTATTCGATTACAATGGCTTGGTGAATGGTGATCACTCTTCTCTACAGAGGTGTGAGAAGAGAGCTCCCCCCTTGGTGTTGCCGATAAAGCGTTTACACCGGAGTGTGAAAATCGAAAAAGGGGTCAGCATAGGGCAACGTCTCTCCACAAAGAAGAGAGAAAACTATTTGCAACTGTAGAAGAATGGGCACTATCTTGATGAAGCCTGGTTATTATCCAAATGGGGCCCTGATCAGGATGGACGAGATATAGCCGCAACTCCTTGTTCCTTGACTTTATATTTACATTGGTTTGATTGTTCCTTCAAATGTTTGACTCATCTTCTCAATCATTCGAGTTACCGCCTTTAAATACAACCTATTTTAACTGCACGTACGTCGGTGCTTCCGCGTAGAGCTAGCATGGTAAGAATATTTCCTTTTACGAGTGTCTTTATACACTCTTTCCTTACAGTTTCACTTGCGTCGCACTCACGTTCCGATGATCGAAGCCCTATATCCAGCGATTGCTATTTGCACAGATGTTAAACACAAGCGTCACAGAGTGTTGGAAGCATACTTTTGCTCCCGTTCTGCATAAATTACGGAAGTTAATCACGTAGGATATGCAGTGAGTCACCGAGAAAGTATGTTATATTTGTAGAGCAATGGCATGACACGCTTTGACAAGGATGGAGTTAAAAATATTCTGTGACTGACACTTTCGGGGATTTGCGTATTCTCGGAGGTTTGCGAAGTTCGCCGCGTGCAATCTATGTTTAAACTGGTTGATGTATTAGATTCCTATGTAACTCATCTGTCCGGAGCTTAAACTGTCGTCACATATTTTCAACAGTTTGATGAGAATTTTACCGTTATCGAAAGCGCCAGTTCACCTCAAGACTCGAACCTTGTTTCTAAGGGGTCAGTCGAAAGGACAAAAGAGGCAAGGATCATCGCTATGGGCAAGTGTCGGAAGTAACATCGCTCTGCAGCGACACAACGGCTAGTGGCGACGGGTCCACCCCAGAGGAAAGAACGTTATTTTGAACAAGCTCAGACGACGAGCTATTGTAGGCTGGCTGTGGAAATGATCTCATGATTTATAGGTTTCGGCCTGAGAGGAGCCCTTCAAAATTCCACGCCTACTTGAAGACACTGGAGGCCAGATTTAGCAGCCTCCGCATACACGACGGTCTTGGGCTGGATTCGAACCTGCAACCCTCCGGTTGTGAATCCAACCGGGATACCATATCAATGTCTTCGAACTCTATAAGAAATGAAACACCGAGTCAAAACTTTTCAAGATGAAATACCAGCCATCTCTAAAAATTGAGATGGCTGCTAATGCATTAAGTTTTAATTATGATAGAAATCGCAGAAACAAATGGAACGAATGGAACTTAGAGTCGAAACAAATTGAGAAGGTTTTCTAGAATCAGACGACCTTGGACAGTCAAGTTTGGGCTGTTCTCGTTCTTAGTAGATTTTGTTGTTGATAAATATGGGAGCTAAAAGCCGAACCAAGTGTTTTTACCTCTATAGACTTCAATAATGTTTTTAGAATGATTCTCCTCATCTCAAATGAAACGCTATTTTTATTCAAGTATTTGCTGATAAACCTTGATATCCTTAATCAAGATGTATCAGCTTTATAAGATGCTTTTAGTTTGGGAGAAAAGGTGTTCCTCTTTTGCACTCGCTTCTTCGGTCTGTTCTTGTGAGTTCAGAAGCACTAAGGGATCGGCCTCGGGTTTTCATATGGGATACTCAAACACAAAAATCGGACACATTTGCTTGTGTCCGCACTTAGAGTAGAGGATAAGAAGTCGGAGGGTTTCAAGTTGCAAATTCGATCCAACCGCCGTGTAAGTGGGTTCTATAGTGCACATAAAATCTGTCTTCACGTTGGCGTGGTGAGGAATGTCGGAGTGTTCGGTTCCGGCGCAGGTGTTGTCCTAATCCTCTGACCATTGTACAAACTGCCGAAGTATTGTACTCAGGTTTCGCCCTTTGGGGAGGATACCGGACCATCGCCAATAGTCCGCTGTGTTGCTCCAGTGCAACGTTAATTCAACTACCCACCCTCTACTCTGTACTAAATATTAGAAAGCGTATAACTAATACGTCCTTAAACAAGCATAGACACTTATATACTACATACCCCAAACAATGTACACACAAAAGCACATTCTACATGCATGCAAATATACTCAAACACTTTCAGATACACGTGAAAATGCGCACAAATAAATGTACACACCATAGGGGCACGGATAGGCAGGTAAGTAGTTGATTAACATCGCACTGGATCAATATCAAGGCTATTGTCGACAAGCCCACATCTAGTCATCTTACAAGTTGCGTTAAATTTTTTTTAAATCTTTATTGGGTTGGTATCCCATGAATAATTCTGTTTGAAAATTTTGTCTTCTCTTTTTTTTAAATCGAACAAAATTTTCTTTTGTCCGGTTTTTACTATATACCTTGACGGTCCGAATATCTCGTAGAACGCATCTCTTGAGTATGCATTTCGATGACACCATCTTTGTCTCCAGAAGTGGTCTATTTTTATCAACTTGGCATAGCACGTGAATACTTGTGCGCATTAATATGCGACTTGGTGATGAACTTTCGTTTTATATTCTTCACCTGTTGGGGAGGACTTTCGATTCAGTTCGTTGACAGATTCATGTCAAAGATAGCTCCCAGGGTTTAATGGCCTCGTAATCGATACCGCAGCTGCATTCGTTTTTTTTGGGGTTCTATCAATCCAACTCATCTGCGTTTTACTTTCACATTCTCGCAGCCCATGGGTTAACGACCATAAACGCGGTTCATCGGCATCATCCACATTAAGTTTTAAAAACCAAGTTTTTTTAAAAGGAATTCAAGTACCTTATTTTGATTTCATTTTGGAAAGAAATAGATAGATATTGTAATTGCACTGGAGCAACGCAGCGGGGTCCGTGATCAATACTCAAAGGAAAGATCCCATGACAACACCACGTTATTTTGAACCACTGTCAGATGACGAGGTCAAACCTGTCAGACCAGCCTTCTCACTGCTAACCCGATGGCACAAAGAATGCATTCCGTCATTGAAACTGCAGCTCCATCAATGTGCATTTAATATCTTGGGCACATTCCGTAGTTGAAGGAAACGAAGCAGCGGATTATCTAGCAAGAAGTGCCACCGGTCATGCATCCGTCTGCATCCAATCCCTCTCCATCTGAAGTCACTTAAGCTTACGTCAACTAACAACTGGCAAGGGAGATGGAGAGACTCCATCAAAGGTCGGAGAACATTCGGTTTTTGCTCAAGGTCTGCACAAAGCGCCTCATCTCCACCCCAGAGCTCACACACCTTTCCTACAGTATCTATTTAGGATAAATATCCATTCTAGTGATCTGTGGTATGGGAGCAGACCCGTACCACTACATTATAACCTGCGCTCTATGACATATCATCTCCACATCAATGAACCTCAATACAACGACGTCTGGCTGTTCATGCCTTGCTTCAAAGAAAAATAATACAAATCGTGCGATTTGTGGCCTGCAGGGAGTTTGAACTTAAGCAAGCGATTTAGGTTCACTTTTTGACTTTTAATTGCCTCTATTAACTTCATAGCTAACTTTTATTAGGGCAAGCACCTGCGTGTGCATTTTTTAACTTGTAATTTCTGCTTTGCGTCACATCAAATAATATTTCTTTTTCCTTTTCTCATTGGGTCACCCCCCTTCACGTTATAATAAATTTTATTTACCGAAATCGAAGGGTCGGTATCCCATGTGACGGTGTTAAGTTAAGCTAAGTCACACCTGTCACCGATTGGATTCGAAGTCCCAACTCTACGGTTCCTAAACCGTTACTCTTCCAACCGGGCTACTGCTAACCGCACAATTTATCTCAATGCTAAAGAGCCTTTTCATTCTTTTTGTATGTTTACTAAAGTGCATAGGAAAAGTATACACCTGTCATGTTGCCACAATTAGCTTTCAAATGTCACCTTAAATCTGTCGTGGCCGAAAGTCCTCACGTTGGGTTGGTGAAGTTTGGAGAGTGGAGTGAGAGTTCAGGTGTTGCCTCGTCATTTGACAGTGGTTCAAAATTACTTGGTATTGTCCTCTGATCATTCCCGTCAATAGCCCGTAGTTAAAATTACCATTACCAATTACTATATCTTCGAAATGTTCACTCAATTGCGTAAAATTTTACTTGTTCGAAACCGATTCGGAACTTTTGACCTTTCAAGTGATTTTGAGGAGATATCTCGTCCATGAAAATCTGAGTTTTTTTCTTATGACGAGATGATCTTGTTGTTGGGATGCTGCCAATCTTTCGATGATGACAAAATCAAGGTCCCATTAATTTTTCTCTAATGTCTAGATGAACTCTACCCATCAATATTGGGTCGGTTTTTGCTCATGACCTTCTCGAGGCAACCACATGGAAAATTAAGCCTATTTTGAGTTCTCTTATTTCATTTTCTACCTTGATTCCTATCTACCCTATTTCGCACTGCCTGCGTCTTAGACTGTGGAAGTACACTGTACAGTATAATTTCCATTAGTATAATATTCTATAAGTAAATCAAAAACATCTAAAAAAAATCTATATACATAAAAAAGGATGTGTGTGTATTCTCTATACAAACCTACACCGTTTGACCCATCGACACCCAATTTCAGTACACTTATGCTTCAGTTTTCTGTGGAAAACATGGGCTATTTCTTTCATTCCTTCAGTCCAATCTGTTGCCATGTCTGTCCTAAAAGTAGCCCTCAAAGCCAATTTTAAAATCTAAAGCTTGTTTTCCTATAATAATTGGACAAGGAAACACTTTCTACATGATTTGTGTATTTGAGTTAACGCAGGGAAATGTCTCGGAACGAAATATTGCAACGAATTGATGCCTAACTTAAATATGAAGCATGTAAGCCTATTTGTACTAAGACAAAGGTTTTTTTTTTATTTTTTTATTTTTTTTTATATATATATTTTTATTTTTGCACCGGGTGGGGGATGTAAAAGTTTTAGTCTTTGAAGAATTCTTTACGCAGCTCATTTCTTCTGAGGAACTGGAATACTGATTCAGACGAAGCGGTGTCTGGCGAGAGAGAGAGAAGAGGGAAAGACAAGAGAGAAAGAGAGAGAACTTACATATAGAGAGAAGAACAGAGAGAGAATCCCTGACACTCGAATCTAAAATAATTCTAAAATAACTCCACTGTATTATGAGTACATTTAAAAACATTTTAACACAGGTGTTTTTTTGTTTCACAAAAATTCAGAAATATATAATTTTTTTAATGTTTTTAAAAAATTTCAAATTTTGTCAATTAAAAAAAAATTTTAGAAAAAAATAATGCATGTAGATTTTGCTCCCTGTGTTAAAGTTTGTGAATGTACTCACAACATATGTTTTCTCAAGTAGATTTTTAGAAAAGTGTTCCCAAAGTCAAAAATATGAAATCCTGAGAAAATGAGCGTTAAAGTTGACTATTTTAGTACCGGCAACAGGAGTGGGTTACGTTAAAATATTAAATATGAATTCTTCAAATACTCTGAATTCGTCATGTAATACACCATTTTATTCCAAATTGTTCAAATATTAATAAGAAGCAAAATCCCAAGATCGACATTTTAGTGAATTTCAATCGGCCGAGACCTCTGTTTTGTAGTTTTGTTTCTGAAGTTTTGTAACATACATTTAGGTAACACGCAAAGTTTTGTAACATTAAGTTTTACGCAGTTTATAACCATTTTCTGCCAATTGATTCTTATTTGATCTATTAGTAATTTTGCATAAATTTACAATTGAATAGCTCCTGCCAGAATAACTATAACACATTTGAAATTTTTCTGGCTATCACTTTTCAAGTTTACAAATTGAAATGATTTATCCACTTTTCTAGAGGTCTTGCTATCCTAAACTTCCAAGTTTTTTGCACTCCTTCAAACAATCAAAAATTATTTTGATCCTCTTGAATATTTTGTGTTTTTAATATTTTTCAGTATGAAATTTTCATTCCCTCCAAGAACTCTTCCAGTTTTAGGAATGTACGTACATAAACTTAATATTCAAGTGCTTTTAGAGGCCGCGTTTACCCAGTTTCAAAGCCGCGGATTAGTAACCGGAGGGTTGCGAATTCGAAACTAGGTCCAATCCAAGGCAGTCATGTACAAAGGGGAGCTGGGACATGTTACATTTGTCGTGGCCTCAAAGTAGGATTGCTAGAAGATGAATAGATCAGAAAAGAGAACATTTGGTAAAATAATTTTTTTTAAAGAGGACTTGAAAAGTACGCATTATTAGTGTATAGTTGGTAGATATTTAAAAAGAAAAGGATCATCTTTGACGAATATTGAATATATTAACCACTAACTGAAAAAAAAAATCTTCTGAACATAAAACTTTTATATTTTCAAAATCTCAATGTAAAAATATTTTTAAAACAGATGATATTTTACAATCAAATTGTGGAACTCAATACACACTGGAGGTTGAATTTCCTATTATACGTTGATCTGTTTTAATGATACGTATAATTTTCGTTCAATGTACTAGATCTTGAACTATATTTGAATAGCTGTGGTTCATATATCGATATAGAAGATGTGAATACATATATTTTGATATGTGAAATATATTTTTTAACGCAATCCGAAATGATGAACAAAGACGACAAAAAGTGAACAACCAAAAAAAAAAGAGGACGAAAAAGATCCGGCTAAAAAAAAGAGAGTGGAAAAAAGATCCGAGAGGAAAAGGAGGACATGTTCTTTTTTTAAGAGATATTCTGGTAACCTTACCTGAAATGTCCTCACTTTGCTGTGGTTTAAATGTTTAAGGCCGGGCGATAATTTTGTCCTATCGCTTTGCTGACAACGATATAACTGGTCATTAGCAAAATAGATTCGATCCTGGTGGACGAGGTGCAAACCACTTAGAGCAGTAAAGAAAAGAAAACCAACGCGTGTCACATCGATGGTTCATCGATAACTTACTCCAAAAATGGATGACATTTCCTTCCGCTTTCACCCCTTCAAGCCAATAGACCTACTTTCTTAACAATCCGCAGTACTCGTGAAGTTTCGCATCATCGTCCATCTCACAGGGTTAAAACCTCGTACATGTGAAATGCATTGGTAGCTAATTTAATTAACATCGAGTTGGAGCGACAAACGTGGTATCGGTGACGCTCAAGTATCTATTTCGAAGAGAAAATTATAAGGATAACGCCTCGACATTTTAAATCATAAACGGAAGGAGAGAACAAAACCTGAGCAGGCACCCCACTCTCCAAACTTCCACGCCATGCCTACGTGAAGGCATTTGAGGACACGACAGATTTAACATGCACCAGTCCCCATGAACACCACGGTCTCACTTCCTACTTCTGTGTCACGTAACTGTTGGATTTCGCACCATTTTAGCTCTTTTTTGTTTTGCTCCAAAGTGTTCAGGGGCATGGCATTATAATTCTAAGGTCAAGGCCGCTTCACTGTCCTATCACACACGAACAACTTGTTTTGGGGGAAAGTCTCCTTAGTGACCGATAACAAAAAGTGTTGTTCCTCTATCTGCAGTTTTCGAAACGTGTCGAGCGCAGTGTTGAGACACCAAGGTTCCACTGCAGAAGAAGGAAAGGATTCCAGAGCACTGAGTCTCCTCCGAAGGAAAGGGGGAAGCTTTCTTTGTAGAGGAATGTTTACAAATACAGAAGGAGGACGTTTGGAACGCTTCCCGGTTTTCACTTTTATCTCGAAATGAAGTGCTTGCATTCTAGCAACATGAAAATGCGAGAAGCTCTAAACAAACTCTGTGGAACTACAATCAAGTAAAAATACATGTAAAAAATTTTTACAATCAGAGAATTCTGAGGTCCCAAATTTCGTACATATGTTAAAACATACGTCTTTACGAATAGTTTTAGTTGTTTCGTATTATAGAGTTTATAAATGCGTACTTTTATACTACGTTTTTTAGAGAATTTCATGATTTGAATGTTTTCCGAATGTTTTAACAATCATCGTAAAGTAATTTCTGCATTCGGATGTAACGAAATACGTTACTTTTATAGCTTTCTGAAGACCACTATTTTTAAAATAGACTCAAAGCGAAACTTTAAAAAAAAATGCAACAAAATCCAAATTTTTATTTTAGTATCAATGTTGAATGCTTAATTTTTCTCCATTTGAAATCAATTTATTACTCCGTTAATACTCATTAGCATTCATTAAACAGGATGTAAAGCCATCTGTTCCAGGTTGTTTTTCATTCCTCTGTGAGGAATTTTTTCATCGAATTTTGTATCTAAAGTGGTAAGTAATCAAAATTGTTTGGTCTTCACTTTCAGTTCAATATCTGCTAGACATGCTTTATTTTAATTTGCAATGCTTGTTTAGTTGTCATGATGCGATCGAACTAAAAATATGACGAAAGTATCTAATAGAGATTTCGTAACGTGAACATTACCCACATAATTGGTAATTAATAAAATAATAGCTCCTCATCTGACAAAGAAGAATCTATAACGATCCCATTGACACTTAAATTCATCTCGATTATACTAGAAATACCATGAAAGGCCACGAAAGATAAGAACTTAAAACTTTCTAAATTCGGTTGAGTTAAGTAATGGACACGCTTCCACGCGCAGGTGGAGTGCCGACCCAAACAACTCGCATATCTGTGTATGTAGCACATGTGCCACGATCGACACGCGTCTAACCTTTTCTGTATTTTATTTTAGTATGTCATTCAATGTTGTGTTTCTTCTTATATCGTGCAATTCTTCAAATCTTCATCACACCCTAGATAGCGCTCTACATATATAGCGTTGCTGTCCAATGACAAATAACTAGAATACAACAAAAACGTCTAACAGTCGAATACAGTTGGAGAATAGATAAAACACTTCATTGGAGCAGATGACTTAATGTATCGAAATCACATCAGCGATGTGAAATTGTTCACGCTGCAAACTAATTCTATCCATGCTTTCATTACTTTCTACTAAGTAATTAATTTAACCACACATTCAACAATCCAATAGGTGCTATATTTATTCTTCTGCGGCAAAAGCATTCTTTAATTTTTTGGTTTGTAAAAAGATGTAAATCAACCCCCAGAATGATGCTTCAGTCTGCACCGAGTCGAAAAATCGGATGGAGGAGATCTGGGTTTTCGCTCTTTCTTTGCCCCAAGAGGGCGTATCTGGAAAGCTTTCGGACCCCAGAAACTCCGAAAGTGTTTAACATTCTGTTATTATGTAACCTAGAAGAGGAGGATGCCAGTGAACCCTTTCACTCCAAGGGGCTAAAAATAGAGGTTCTGTCATCCCTCCTGCAGGTAACGAAGAAGGAATTTACTTGACGTCAGTACGTCTCGAAATAGTTTTATAAGGATTCCTAACAAAATGCCTCCATCCGGTCGTAAACTTAATAGCGGCTGCATTTACATAACGCTGAAACACAAGCGACAGGGACCACACACTCTTCCAATTCGAAGGTTTCAAACAGGCTTCTTGCAAAGGTATCTTTGCACAAAGCAAGATGAGGTGTATTTACCGATGACATACGGAGAACATTTACACTTTCTTGTGGTTGTAGTTAAAAGAGAACCAGTCAGTTATTACTGTAGTGTTACATTTTGTTTTATGAGCAATTAGCAAACTCTATGTAAATAAGAATGGAGTGTTTGTACATTGAATATTTCCGACCCACTTCAAGTTTTCCATCCGTTTTGGGCCCTTCGTATGCAAAATGCGTATATCGCGCGTTTGGTATCTGTTTATGTGTGCCGGTGCTACGTCCAAACGGTTGAATACATTTTCACCAAACTTTGCACAGTGTGAGTATTTACATTCATATAGTGACAACATCGTTACGCTAATCTGTCGGACCATCTTTTCGTTCTATGGCTTATTTTGGGTCTGTTTAGATAAGGATCATAAAATGTATGCGACACATTTTAATTTAATGTTCTATATCTTATACTCTGTTACATTTGGGTTTAGTAAATGCGGTATTTTACAATTATGTGCTTACATATTTCGTCAAGTTTCGTGATAAATCATGAGTAACTATACTTTAAACTACTAAAGACAATTTTGAGGGAGGATTGAAAATTCCCTTACTAATATTTTTTCCTGTAAAATTCCTGAATTCAATTCGTAAAAATGACGAATCTATCCCGAATATTCTCAATCTCATAATTTCCCTAGGAATATTTTTTGACTTGTGTGGTACATTTACACTTGGCGTGCGATATTTTGAAATTTTGCCACTTTTAAGAGAAGGATGACAAATGAATTAATTCAGTTTTTTCAAGCTTTTATTCGTTTCTTTTAAGCTTTTTCAAGACAAATACATTTGTCACCTGCAATGACAATAGAACTTTTTCACGTGCAATGACAAAAGAACATGCTTTAAAATTGAATGTCTTCAGTATAGACAAAGCAAGGGCCTATAACCACTTTTAAAAATGGTAAATCGATTTGACAGCGACTCTTTTAAAGAAAATAATTGTCTTGAACAAACTTCGCTTACATAAATTGCTTAAATATAGCTTCAATTCGTAAAATAAGCCACCTTGACTTTTTATCGTTACGACAAAGAATTTGCAATATTTCAAGTCCTAGTTCGGATATTTTTAACATCAATGTTCTTTAATTGCAAAACTCCACTTAAAATTTGCTTTATAATAACTTACATGTTGTTTTGAATAAATCGAATATTTTGCGATGGGCGTTGCGCGTGATGAAAAGGAAATGTGATAAATTGAAATCATAAATATTCAAAACAGAAAACGGCGAAATGAAACTAAATAAAAGTAGGCTTAATAAAGTTACTTTAAAGATATAAATCCGGTGAAACTTTTCATCCCCTGATCGATGCCACAGTTAAAGTTAGACCAATTTAAAAATACAAAATTGTTTCCGAGCAAAAAAAGGTCCCGGTTGGAAGAGCAACCGGAGGGTTGCAAGTTCAAGTCCAACCAAAGACCGTCATGTACATAGGGGTTGGGGCACGATAAATCTGTCGTGGCCTCCAATGTATTCACATTGGTGAGGTTCGGAATCTTGGGGCTCAGATGTTGATCAGGTCATTTGACCGTGGTTAAAAGTTACTTGGTGTTGTCCTCGGATTTTACCCTTTGATATTGATCCCGAACCATCGCCAACAGCCCGTTGTGTTGCTCCAGTGCGACGTTAATTAAAATACCAACCTGCCGAGCGAGAAAAAAATATCACTGCACGTGGCAGAAAAGAACACGAAATTGCTTTGCGAGATATCGTCTGTCTCGATCATTCGGAAATAGTTTATGCTTCGGAAATCTATATACATAAGAATGAAGTGTTTGTGCATCAAATATTTTCGATCCATTTCATGTTTTCTATCCGTTTCGGACCCTTCTGAAATCGGCCTCTTTCGCATTTGGTGTCTGTCTGTATGTATTTGTGTGTGCTCTTTACACGTCCACGCGGTTTAAGATATTTTAATGAAACTTTGCATGCTGTAAGTACTTGCATTCATTTAGAGACTGTACTTGGTTGCGCAAGTCTGCCTGTCCGTCTTCCCGTTCTATGTTCAATTTTGTGTCAGGAAAAATCAGTTATTCCTTCAAAAATTATTTTACGGAATTTAAGTTATATTTTTTAGTACTTTTTTTTTCTTTACGAAATCTAACAATATTCTGAATATTTGGGACATACAATAAAGAGAATAAAATATGTAGCCCAAAACCATTCAAAATAGAACTTGTAGATACTATGGCAACCTTGGTAGTTTATGAAATTATTTTTCGCATGCGCAACTGAATTTGTTTCAAACAATCATAATTGATTGTTTGCATTTTATGTTTCTGTAATCCGTTAGCTTATACCAGGAATACTTTTTGTAGTGCAAGAATGGATTAGCATTGATTTTCTTTGGAGAATATTTTTATTATTCTACTTTTTTGCGATATATCTCTGGATTTTCTATCTGATTTTCGTTGAGAATCGGTAATCAAAGAACGTAAAATTTTCATTTCCTTACATTTTTGTAATCATTATATCGCACCCCGGCAAGAAAAGTGCCACGAGTCCAAAAGTAAAAATTTTGATGTTATGTCATTGAAAAATATGTATGAGGTGCCCCAGCGTTTAATATTACTATTCTATAGAATATAATAGAAGTTATCACCATAAATACTTACCGAAAATTTAAAAGAAGCTTATACTATTCCAATATAAGTTTTATAGTATCCTTATGCATAAAACACATTTGCACACTAAAGATTTTTCCTCCTTGCAATAGCTTAAAATTCTATAAAAATGTATTATGTTAAGCTTGATATATATTTACTATTCTAGAATTTTACAACATGCAACTAAAAATAGAACAAAGTGTTCAAAAATGTGAAATTAGTTCCATGCGAAAAAAAATCAGAAAGTAATATTGATATAAGCGGTCAACTAACGCAAGTACAGAAACAGTTTTGTCCCACTAAATTCTCACATTAGCATCAAATCATTGGCTTTATGCAATGATAACATTTCAAAATTTAGAAACTGTCTTTTTATTGCTTTGTAATAACTTAATATATTCGTACCTAATATTGAACTGTAAATGTTATCTAAATATTGAATAAGCAACTGTAAATATTATTTTGCTTTCTTATATCATTTTCACGTAAAAGCAGAAATTATTTCATGTCAAAGCGCTCATCTTTTCCAATTACTTCGTTTCGTGCCTTAACTATAATGGAGATTCGTAAACAAGCTTATACTATTGCAATATAAGTTTTATAGTGTGTTTTCAGTTGATGTGTTTTTCTCAAATTCCGCAATTTTGAGTTGGGTCACTTTTCTTGCCGGCATACGGTGTTTCTGTGTGCGCGAGTTGGATAATTAAAGTTTACGCAAGCGCATTGATTTGTTCGCTCGCGAAGAATTAAGAATTGGCTGGAGTTTAATGATTTTTTCTTTTCATTCTTTAGATGTTTTTGCACTGTTTAAAATTAGAATACGTATTCTTATCGTTAAAAAACTGATCGTGTTCAAAATATTTCGACTATCTATATGCAGATCTATCTATACCTTAGCACATATTTTGTAAGGACGCATGGAATCATTTATTATTCCAGATCCACGGCATGTTAATGCAAATAAAATTTTATTCCTAAATCAGTTTTGGTCATTCTTTTATGGCAGAGAAAAAGGAGTTAAGTCTGACTTTTGATGGGTCCAAAGAAGCATCAAGCTCATCATTAGTTTTAAAAAAACTTATAATATGTCGTTATTAAAATAATAATGGTAAAAAAATTCTGAACTGGAGTTTTTTAAATATTAAGATTCTTTGTCATAATGTCAGGATGTTAAGCTGAATTATTTTACGAATTGAAGCAGTATTTGAACTACTTAGTATTTAAAAAAAAACTAAGTCCAATTGATTTACCCTTTTTTAAATGATAATAGGTTGCCCTTGTAGGTATTTCCTAAAGACATTCATTTTAAGGGGGTCCGGGACACATTGAAAATTTTTTTTATTAATTAATTTAGAATTTTGAAATTTTTTTTACTGATCAACCATCTAACTAATAAGCAAAATCACAACACAAAAGTTTTCTAAAAATTTTTAATTAAAATTTTTTGAAACAAAGAGGAGTCATTTTAAATTGCTAAAACTCAAAATATTCTTGATCGATTTTCAAAATTCTTGCAGTAAATTATTCACAAGTTTATAAACTTTAATTTTGATTCAGCAATTTAAAAATTATTAATTAAAAAATATATATATTTGAATAAAAATTTTTGAAAAATTTGTTTTAAATTTGCTGAATCAAAATTAAAGTATAATCTTTGAAAAAGATGTATTCCAAATTTCAACCCTTAAGGGGACCGGGAAGACTCTATCTCCTCCATGTTAAATTCACGAAATTCAAGACCCTTTTTCTCAATAGCTATAATAGTAATCAACACAAAATTTTTATGGTGGTTAGACTGATATGTTATACTAACTTTAACAACTCACTTTTTTTTATTTAAAAATTTTAATTTTATAGAAATTTTTAACTGAATATCACTTTTTAGATAGCATTTTTTAACACATTTAAATTTCTAAAAAATTCAATTTTCAAAAAATAAAAAAATGCCCGTGTTAAAATTTTTAGAGATATAACACAAATATGTCATAAAAATATTAAGTCATTGTATTCAGTAGACTCTGAGAAAATGGGGCATGAAACTTAAAAATCTAAGTTTTGAGAAAAATGGATTTAAACATTTCAAATGAATTTTTATAAATAATTTTACGTCTAACCTTAATGAAATCCTGATTTATATAAAGGGTGATCTCTTTCATTTTTAATACATGTATCTTCAATTTTTTTTTATACTTTTCTTTCTATGGCGGACCTTTTTACTGTATTCGGAGAGTTTTCGCTCTCCGTCGATAACACGGTCTTAGTCCAGTTTTCTCAAAAATTTGTATAAAATGGCAGCCTGGATTGATTTTAACTCTAGATAATGTATAGCACTTTATAATATTTCCACTGTTGCAGCAGGAAACAGCATCAAACACTCCCAGTTTTAAAGTTTGGATGGTTACAAACACATTTTTTGGAACGCGAGTCCAAATCACATTGTTCACCGATTCATTTGGGTTTTGAGTCTTTCCGTGAACACACTTTTTCAACAATTCTGAATTCGCCAAGTCTCTGAAATTTGATTTAATTGTCTTCAAAATGTAGGCAGTATAAGGCAAGGCAATATGTGTGTGTTTATCATGGTAATATACATCACTTTTAGCTACAGCACGTTGAAATTTCCACCAGCTTTCATTCCCAACTGGACAAAGACCGTGATTTGGATTTAAGTTACTTGACAGAAAATAAAAATATTCTGCCCAGACAGATTTTTGCATATTGTGCAGAAAACCAACATTTATCCTTATTGCTAGTCCACAATAGATCAAATGTCATGTCTCAGAAAGTGCTAACTTATATCGCATGGTAAAATTAATAAAAATAGTTAGAAAAAAACTAAATGATTACAGTTAATACTGTTACCAGATTATCAAAAATAATTTGAGTAAAGTAAAGTAAAAAATATAATATACATTGTTGAGCAACAAAGATTAGAAATGTCCACAAACGGTTTGTTTACATTTGAAAGGCCGTGTCAGATGTGAAGTGCTTATTGGAAACGTGCATAATTTTCAAACTTCCTCTTATTCTATTACCTAGTGTGATATATCATTGGAAAGAGGAGATTATGAACTATATAAAGGAGCAATCAAATAGAAATTGATTTTTTAGTCGAATTTTGCTTTCCCGGTCCCCTTAAACTTTATCGGTTTTTGACTTATAGCAATTTGAATACAGGAAATCTTGAAAAAATGTATCATGGAGAAAAACGCATTTAAAGTTTTAAAGACCGATTTACACTTAATAAAATGCTTAAATACCTTTTAAAAGCATCCAGATGAGTATCTAACTACTTCTTTCCTCTTAAATCTTTGGTTTAATTAGATTTTTGCAAGTTCTACTTTTTTTCTATATAGTTTAAAGGTCTCCGTAGACTTAAATAACGTCTTTCGCTAATGTTGTTGCAATGACAACTGTCAAGAGTGTTAGATTTTCAATACAACGACTCACAAAAATAACTATATCTCTAGTTCTAATTCAGATAGAAACATGATTTAGACGTCATTTGAAGCAGAAAAACACAGAGAATTTTTTTAATAATGAAAAAAAATTCGAAAACTTGACGATTTTTGTGTCCCGGATCCTCTTAAAACAAGTTATTTTATTGTAAGCGTGCCATGAAATGTAATTTAATTTGTTATCCTTCTCTGAAATATGGCGAAACACGACAATGCCACATGCCTGATACAAGAGTGCCCAAGAAAAAAAGGATATTGTTTGTTGACTGTGAGTGCGAGAGCACTCGCAGTGTATAAGTCAATTTTATGACTTGAGTTAAGCACGAAAAGAATTTTAGAAAGGGAATTCCAAATCTCCCCAAAAATTTTACTTTGTATTAGTAATCTACATACGACCTTACGTCATTTTGTAACTTTTTCATACGTCAAGGGTGCGGTGTATGATTACTGCATGTATGGATATGCATGTGTAGGATCTGTGTTTAAAATAAGCTGTACAAATCATAAAGATGCAGAAAAGGTTTTAAAATATTAATTTATTCTATAAAGACAAAAGTGATTCGATTGTACACTATACTAATTTCTTCAATCTAGAACTAACCATTTCAATCCGAGTGAGGTCCCCGGCATTTCAGCTAGTAAAAACAATAAGATTCAAAATAAAAACGCTTTTTAAATTCCTTCAAAATAGTTCTTGGGAAATAATTGATTTTTCACTGGTAAAATATTCCAAAGAATTACAATGCTCAATATATCTTCCAGCTACTCCAAAACAACCCAATTATGTCACTTAGATGTTTTAGCATGCATTTTCTGTTATATCAAAATGCACTTGAATCTTTCACGTCAAAACTACTTGTGTGTGTTCTCGACACAACCTTCCAATTGTTTAACGAACCTGTTACTTCGAAGGGAGAATATTCGTCACTGAGTTGAACTGGGTTTATTGGTGTGGAGGGATCGAATCGCGCTCAAAAGTCCATTTCTTATTTTCTACAGATTTTTACAGATAAAAAATAATTCATTCAATACTTTTGGGCTTTTTACAAATAATGGCTGGGTTACATGCGCAAGTGAAATACATACATAGAAAATGCCTTGTTAGAAAAGCGCCAGTGTCGCGCATTTTTGGAAGAGCTGATTTTTATTTCTTTAATTTTTAATAGCATAAAAAAACATTAAAATGTTTTCACACGTCCATAATGCCAATAGCCCATTGTGCTGCTACAGTACGACGTTAATAGAAATACCTACCTACCTAACATAATGTATTAAATTCTTTCCTATCATAACCTTCCTTCATTACCTTAAAGACATTTGTGGACATTACTCAAAGTCAGCAAATTCGGAAGTTGGTCACTTTTCTACGAAAGAATGCTCAAAATTTCATATAAAAACAGCATATCGGCGTACTATTAGAGTGCGATTTCTACCAAAAGGTTTGTCATGGAATCGGATTTTTATTTTTGCCAAAGAAAAGAAATAGTTCATATTCGCACCGATAAATGGTGTTATTACCTCCATTTTACCTGGTGTAGCATTTGTAACTTAAATTTTTTAACAACCTACAAAAGCAGTTGTTCAGTACGTCCGTCACTTCAACAAATGACATTGTGCAAGTGCGTGCTAATGTCACTCACAGATGCGTGGTCCATTTAAAGACCGGCGGATACACGGGAGCTGGTTCACGTTAAATCTGTCGTGACCTTAAATGCCCTCTTGTTGGCATGATGTGGCTGTTTGGAAAGTGAATGGATGGCTTAGTTGTTGACCTTGTCTTCGGACCGTAGTTCACAATTACTAGACGTTGTCCTTCGGGATGGATTCCGGGAAGTTATCAATAGCCCGTTGTGTTGCTCCCGTGCGATGCCAACTAACTATCTACCCAGAGATGCGTAAAACATATCAGGGTCTGTAAGTATGACGTTGGAAATGCTTCGAATGAGCCAATGAAGACTGTCTCCAAATGCACACTTGAGACTTTTGGCAGCCATCTAGCCAAAACTCCGCAGGTGTTAAGTTTGCGGAAACTACGCATGTTCTCATATAATCGGCTAATTAGACGGCCTTAACTTTGATCAAAAAACTGCTTTACAAAAGATGATATACAGGGTGGTCCCGAATTCATGGTACAAACTTTAATGGTAGGTACAGGACATTGTAACAATGATTTATTGTATAGGAATGTATAGTCGCAAGTGACGCGGTGAGGCGAAAACAGGGGAAATAACGGCCGAAAGGAAAAACAAAGATTTTATTGAAAGCGTTGTTGACAAGTGTCATGTTTACAGTAATTGTTCAAAATTGCGTCCACCAGTATCGATACATGCTTGACAGCGTCGGTGGAGCGATTGGCGTACACGTTCAAAGATGCCTGGTATTTCACGTACACCTGCAGCAGCTACAGATAAGCGAGCGACGAGATCCTCATCTGAGTCAACTGGAGTCTCATAAACAAGATGCTTTAGATGTCCCCATAAAAAGTAATCGAGGCTCGATAAATCGGGAGATCGGGGTGGCCAAGGGACTGGTCCACCACGCCCAATCCATCGAGTACCAAACGTGGCATTCAGGTAATTCCGTACATCAATGCTGAAGTGTGCTGGCGCCCCATCGTGCTGAAACCACATGCGGTTACGAATGGCGATCGGAACATCATGCAGCAGTTGTGGTAACACTTCTTTCAGAAAAATAAGATAGCTTCCGCCAGTGAGCCGCGTGGGTAGTAAGTATGGGCCAATCAAAAAGTCGTTCACAATACCAGCCCACACATTAATACTGAAACGTTGTTGAAACGCATGTCGACGCGTTGCATGTGGATTATCGGTTGCCCACACATGGGAATTGTGCGCATTAAAGACACCCTCGCGTGAAAATGTCGCTTCATCTGTAAATAGCACATAATCTACGAAATCCGGCTGCAACGTACATTGCTGCATCACCCACAGGCAGAAGTTCACGCGGCGAGGATAATCTGCCGGATTCAATGCTTGTACTTTCTGAAAATGGAAGGGGTGTAAGCGATTTTCGTTTAACACTCTGCATACAGTCTGATGACTCACACCTACGTCACGCGCAACAGTTCTTGTGCTTGACTCGGGTCTATCAGCCACAATGTTCAAGATGCTTTCTTCCAGCCTTGGAGTGCGTACAGCTCTTACTCGACCAGCGCCATGTCTGTTGACGTCGAACGCACCTGTTTCACAAAGTTGACGATGTAACCGTTGAAAAATTCTATGATCCGGCATTCGTCGATCAGGATACTCCGCGCGATACATTCGTAACGCAGCTCTGCCGTTACCATTTGCACGGCCGTACATGTAATGCATGTCTGCTTTTTCTGCATACGTAAAGTCACCCATCGTCTACGGCAGCACAATTGTGAATGGCGCTTTTCCCTACTGCGATGCATCATGTTCAACAGCGGCTAGACATCTACTGCCCTCTACCGGCAATGATACCAACCGATCACTCCATTTCTCTTTCCTTTTATTTCCCCTGTTTACGCCTCACCGCGTCACTTGCGACTATACATTCCTATACAATAAATCATTGTTACAATGTCCTGTACCTACCATTAAAGTTTGTACCATGAATTCGGGACCACCCTGTATATAGAAGTGCTTCGTCTTGCACGAACATAAGTGAGTTCAAAAGATTCTGCGCAAGCAGGGCATGGAATAACGCAATCCTTGAGCATTTTCAGGCAACGATGTCCAATAACTGTACGGATCCTCCAGCCCATTGTTCCGCACGTCTCTTCAAGGGGCACGTTTGGATCTGGCGCCCCACTATCCAAACCCCCACACCACGCCAAGGTGAGGACATTCTTCTTTTCGAAGAGAGAAAAAGGTCGAGACGCTCGCAGTGATGCCACACCATCCAGTGAATCGCGGTGCATTTAACAGCTTTTCTGTTCATGCTTGTGGATTTTCCTTCGCCCAGATTCTACAGTTATGCGTATGAACAGTCTCCCGTGCAAGGAAAAATGAGCATCATCTATCCAAAAGATGGCAAAAAGTCATTGGATCTTCCTCGATACTTTCGAGAGCCCACTTTGTGAACTCTTTCCACAACATCATATGGTTTCAGCGGATAAAGCGATTGCTACTGTTTGAATGGATAAAAATTTTAAACGCCATGCACGAGTTGGAACACATTTGATAAGGGTTATACCTGTGTTTCTGGCAACTTAAGGTGCACTGCATCGACTGCTCGTTGATTCTGCTGCCATTTGCGATGTTACGCACTCGACGAGGACGATCTGTCAAGGAATCTGTTTCCTCTGAACGATGCATTAGGTTTCTAATAGTCATTGGATCTTTGCGTTCATTCGCCTCTTTTTTGAGATTTCTGTGACGCTTCCGTAGCCACAGCTCAGATAAAACAATTTCACCACAAGTGCTTTATCCACGTAAGGTTAGGTTAACCTTTAAGGTTGTTTAGCCCTCTCATGAATGTTAATCAACTACCTACCTTTCAACCTGGACAAATGGGTCCTGAAGGAAACGATATGAAAAAAGTTCATTTCGAAGGCAGTAGCTAGGAGGTCACTTCATGCATCTGCTAATAAGTATCTACCATTAAGTATTTGGACATCCATGCAAATGAGGATATTTTCGGTGCTAATATACGTCACTCCCTCCGCCGTTACACATCGTGTTGAAAACAACATTGGCATGAGTCGCATGCAAGATGCCACGAAGTGCAGAGTTATCCGATTTCGAGAAAGGTGTAATTGTCGGGAATCACAGAAATGGCCGATCCTTAAGGGACATAGCTAGCAAGCTGAATGAACCGACAATGGCCTATGTGATTCAGAAGTGGAAGACGAGCGGTGATTGTCGGAATGTGTCCCAAGTTGGTAGACCCACGAAACTGGGACACCGACGGGTGCTGTCCAGAAAAATTCGGAAGAACCGCATCAATCTATGGCAAACATACTCAAGGAGTATGCATCCGGGACTGTTGTTTTGCGATTCATACCACCCGTAAGGAAACACATCTGCTTGGTTTTCAGGGTCGTGCTACCGCCCATAAGCTTTAGATCACAAAGTCCAACCGCTCGGTTTATGTGGTGCAAAGTGTACGTCAAAAGTGGGCCGTAGATCAGTGGAAACGGGTTCTCTGGAGCGATTAATCAAGGTTCGCTCTCTAATGTTCGGATGGAAGGGTCTGCCTGGAGAATGCCTCCTGCCCACAGTAAAGTTCGGCGGAGGTGGAATTATGGGTTGGACCCATGTTACTTCCTGGGAAACAACGCCAGCTGTCAGGTTGCGAGGCCCACCATGGATTGGTATGGGGACAATGGGGTTAACCGAATGGACTGGCCTGCCAAGAACCCAGACCTGAACCCTATCGAGAAACTCTGGGACGAGTTGGAACGCCGAATAGGAAGGTGAAACAACCGTCCAAAATCGGTGAAGGAACTTGCATGTCTTCTCTAAGCCGTGTGGAAGAAAATACCACTAGCCGTCATACAAGACTCGTGGAAAGCATGCTCCGGAGGGTTGAGGCTGTAATTGCCTCTCGTGGAGGCTCTACCAACTATTGAATATGAATAAATTATTTTCTATCACAGGTTCTCAAATACTTATTGGTAGATTGTGTATTGTGTCCAACTACAAAAATGTGTTAAAAGCAAGAATACGGATTTTTGACTGTTAGAGGTTGGTATTTTATTGACGTCGCCGGAACACCACAGCGGGCTATTGGCGACGGTTCGCGGTGAATTCCCGAAGGGAAAGATACAAGGACAACGCCTCGTTATTTTGAACCTCGGTCAGGTGACGAAAAAAACACTTGAGCTGGCACTCACCCAATTCCATGCTAACGTGAGGACTATTGAGGCCACGGCAGATTTAAAGTGCATCAGCCCTCTTTGAAAAAGACGTTTATTTGCTAATCCGTTGTTCTTCTAACCGGGCTACCGTTCATATCTAGGAATGTGCTAGAAGTTTAAAAAAAAGTTGTTTCATTTAAATTACGGCTCTGGCATGATGGTTTCTGTTTTATCGTGTTATTTTCGCTACGAGCTCAGTTACCTAATTTTGAAGAAATGTTTTTTATGCAGTTGCGTTAGCATCGATTGCTTTGATTCAAATTCCACAACTCTGTTCAGTTGAAAGGAAAGAGCTTTTGATATTTGAAAATGGCCCCTATTCCAACTGACCGGTCTGAAATCGGGGATTATTGTAACGGGACGTGTAAAGTAGAGTGCCGTGCACGAAGATGCGTAACTTTTAGGGAAGCACTGCGTCATGTGTCGGCAGCGTGTTGAATCGAAGTGAATGAGCATATCCCTACAGCATGGTCGTTAACTGTTGAAGCCTCAGACTCAATTGAGTCCGATTGTTAAGCGCATGGCGTCACTCTAATGGAGCATGAAAGTGCGGCGCCAGAGCCTGCTCAGAAAATGGAGCGATGACTTTTTAACATGACTGTCACCCTTCTCAGCCGAAAGCGCTTTAGGTAACTCTATACAGAGCTCTGCTTAAGCAAACAGCAGGAAATATCATTTGGGTTTATCAGATACCATTAAACAAGTGGAATAGTGCAATATTAATCAAAATAGTGCAAAACTGTGGAAGCATTCGCAAAGTCAAAGGATTTCTTTTTGCGACCATTTTTATTCAATTAAATACTTCCCAAACCAGTAAATATAGGTTTTACTTAAACATTAACTATAGAAATGCAAGCAGTAAGGCGCTTTTCGATGCTTCAAAAGGGCCCCGGTAGCTCGGTTGGAAGAGTAACGGATTGGCAACCGGGCTGAGAGTGCGAATCTAGGTCCAACCAAAGAATTAAGGTCACGCGCCCGTTTAATCTATCATGGGCTCACACATACTCGCGTTGGCGTTATGCCGAAATTTGTAGATTTACCAGCTCTAGTGTGACCTCATCATATCACCGTGGTACAAAGTGACGAGGTGTAATCCTAGGATCTTTCGCTTCAGGATTGATCCCGGACCACCACTGGTAGTCCCTTGCATTTCTCCACAGTTGCTCAGTTCAACAAACTAGCAAACCACAACGAGATCCAAACATTTTTTTTTTCACAAAGAAATATTTTAGTCTCCCGCATAAGATGGGTAGGTAGTAAATTAATGTTGTAATGGGTATATCGGTTACAGTCTGGCTAGTTATGGTAGGTACTTTTAATTAACGTCGTAATGGAGCAACACAGAGTGTTAACGGTGCGTTCTTAATTCCCAATGGAAAGATTCGAGGACAACACCACGCGATTTTGAACCACAGTCAGATGACTTAGTAACACCTGAGCCGAAACCCTACTCTCCAAGCTTCCACATAACGCTAACCTGAGGATATGTAAGATTACGACAGATTTAACGTACACCAGCTTCCGTGAACACGGTTGGACCTCTTTCGAACTGGCACCCCTCCGATTGCTTATCCATTACTCTTCCAACCGGCCTACCACGACACTTCCAGTTAGAGAAGTTCTAAAACTTCTCTCTTGCTAAGCAACAAACGACAAAAAAGATAAAGGAATCCGTGACAACATAGTGTACACGACACATTTTACTTTGACCCACCAAGGTTTCTCCAACAGAAAAAGCCAGACAGTGAAATCTGAGACGGAGATTAGATTGGTTTTAGTTTTTGACCTAAATGAAAGAAATTATAAATTGTGTGGTCCAAAGATTTAAATCGACATCTGACCGTGGTTTAAATGACTTGGTGTTGTCCTTGGATCCATCACTTACGGTTTAATAGCCCGTTGTGTTGCCTCGTTAATTAAAATACTAAAATAAAATCTTACTAATGAGTACCATTTATGCGTTTCAATGTCCGAAATGTCCATCTCACTCATGTCTCCGATTGAAACAACCGATCCTCCTGGTGATTGTCTTGTCGCGGTATATCGGCGTTAGCAAAACCATTCGCAAATCTTGATGAACGGACCGGTCTGGTGGTTAAGGTGTTAGCCTCTAGATCGGAAGGTTCGAATCCGGGTCAGTGCATGGGTGTTTGTAAGCGTGTGGTGTAGAGGCGGCTGGTGCATGTTAAATCTGTTGCGGCCTGAAATGTCTTCACGTTGGGTTGGTGTGGAGGTTTGTAGAGTGGTGTGGCAACTCAAGTGTTGACTCGTCATCTGACCGTGGTTCAAAATGACGTTGTCCTTGGATCTTTAGCTTTGGGGATTGATTCCGGACCGTCGTCAGTAGCCCGTTGTGTTGCTCTATTAGAACGCTAAATAAAATACCTTCCTATCTTGATGAACGAGGTATCTTGATGTTAAAAGAAAACGAACCATCTAGACAAAATCAAAATATCCGCAATATGTTGATGGCGATATATCTCGCCACATTAGAGGAATTATTTTTTATTTCGATAAATGAGATATCTCGTCGAAACTACTTGGAGGGTAAAAGATCATCTCGTACCTACGAGTCCCTTGCTCAGCCCTTAAAAGCAACCCCTGCCAAACAAATGAAACGAACACAACGGAGATCTCTTCTAGGTTCTTGCCTTCACGTTGACATGTGTTGATGTTTGGTTGGTGTTTTGTGGCACAAGGGCCATATTTGGCCCTGCATGGAAGTTTGGGGAGTGGGGTGCTATCTCATGTGTTGTTTTCGTAATCTGACCGTGACTCAAAATGACAAGGTGTTGTCCTCGGAACTTTCCCTTCGGGATTCGTCTCGGAACAACACCATTAGCCCATTGTGTTGCTCGAATGTGACGTAAATTAACTACCTTCCAAGAAAAATTACTAGACTCCAATGAATAGTTGTGAAAGCAATTGGCTGTTGGGGTTGTAAGGGGCAGGTGCCCTTTTTCGGCCATTCAGGCGTAAGACGTGCAACATCAAGTAATAGACACACCATGAAAGTTTGACACAGATAAATCGCACCCCTACAACTCGACGGTCGCTAGCGCAGTGGACGAGCTCTCTGGGCCACCCTTTTCCTACTTTGAATCAATACTGCAACTTGAAACACTCAGCATATAACAGCAGCCTCCTGCCCTTGACCGAAAGCTCCAACACATAGTATAAGTTAAATCTGATGCGATTGAAAAGTCTTTTCGTCCTTCTTAAGGGCCCACCTTGACGTTCTGAATAGTGTTCGATGTGAAATGGAAAAGAATTCTCGGGGGGTCCGTGTGGCGAGCTTTCGCAAACAGGCCTTTCCACCTCAAGAGCCTCCGCAATCGAAACTCCGCAACACTTCATCCCTCCCAGTTTGATATCAATAGCCATTTAAAAATTCCTGACACCGGATTCCGAGCTGATAAACAGCAGCAGCAACAGGTGATACCGAGCCCCACGACGTGCAGACCGCGAGGAGCCCCCTTTCCTGCGCGATGCCAATAAATCGCTCGGGGAAACGGTTGAGGTATTTGTCCACCATTTCCGCGTTTGATAGCGAAGCAATCTCCCATTCCTTCTTATCCGGACTCGTTCTTCTTGGGATCAAGGAATTCCGAAGGAATTCTCAAAGGCGCTAATGACGAAATCATTGCGGCGACGAAAACAACAAGCGTGTCTCTGCGACTTGAGGGAGTGCAGGGGGATTCCAGCTCAAGAAGACACGTGTTGGGAAAATAATTGGGGTAAGGTGTGTTTAACAGAGATAAGGCCTTCTCTGTTGCTCGAAGAGAAAGTTTTACACTTGTTCTATAATTGAAGCACATGTACTCTATATAACAAAAAATATCGACGCACCAAGAAGTTGCAGAATTGCAGTGGACTCGATCCACTTGGACTGAGAACGTGTAGTCTTTAGTAACCAGTCCCGTTTCCAACTGTGCCAGACGACAACCTCCGACGTTTCTGCGGACGTTCAGGGCAGCGTAGGGATCTTGTAATTACTATCGCACGCCACACATGCCCACAACAGAGCGCTAGGGTCTGAGATGCCATCTCCTTTGATAGCCCTTTGGTAGTCATTTCTGGCACACTTACAGCACAGCGGTACGAAGACGATATTCTATGACCGGTTGGGTTACCTTTTGCGACACCCCGGACTTACTTTTCAACAAGATAATGCCCGGCCGCACACGGCACGTGTTGCTATGAACTGTCTTCAAGCTTTTCCAACACTTCCTTGGCCAGCTAGGTCTCCTGATCTTTCTCCCGTAGAGCACATTTAGGACGTTATGGGAAGGGCAACCATCCAGGAATGTTGACCATCTAGCCCGACAGTTGGAGACAATTTGGCAAGAAGAAATTCAGCAGAATACCATCCGGGAACTTTTTCAGTTTATGCCACGACGGATGACAGCTTGCATTCATGCCAGAGGTGGACCAACGCCTTATTGACTTCCTTACTTTGTAATGGTCAATCTCCGAAATACATAATTCAATTGTTCTGAAATGTTAGTCGTTTGTTTTTCTATGTACGAGTATGTTCTCCTACTCCTTCTGGATGGGTCGTGTGTTATAGTGTGTATGAGTGTTTTTTTACATGCATGTGGTAAACCAAACTTCGGGTAATGTATATTAAGCAGGATAACGCCTTCAGCCTTGTAGCCATGCAGAAGAAAGTTGTTTCGTTTCTTGCAATGACTACCATCACATGAGAAAGGACCCCGAGTGTTGTTCCACGGGGAGCGGACCCTCCATTCCAACATTCGGACGTAAAACTAGTCTGGAATAAAACCATATATTTAAAGCTCATTCGGGACTTACTTCTATTAGCACGATGGCATGTGAATACATTTAATCGTCAAAAGGTGAACGTCAGTACATAGGTACTCGCCACTCAGCAAACACCGAGGCTCGGCGAGTATTCGCTGAAAACCGCTACCCCGATCCATAGGATAGAACGAATTCTCTGCACTAAGAAACGATTTCATGATCCATCCACATTAAGCCGCGTTTACACTTGTGCTGCAAATATTTTTCTTCCCCCTTTTATGGCGAGGACGTTTCACGTTCCTCTATGCTCACCCCTTTTTGACCCTTTTTTCGACGCACTCCCGTGTAAACGCTTTGTCGACTTTATCGGCAACATCAAGGGATGACATCATCCTTTTGTAGAGAAGAGTGATCACCATTCATCACGTCATTTTAATCAAATAGATCCCTCAATGACACTTTGGTGGGAGATGTTGTCAAAATGTCACAATGAGCGAAAAAAAGACGGCGTGAGCTATCACGCACCACGGGTGCCCAAGGGCAGAGAGGAGCGGTGATTGTCAAGCAATACCGAAAGGGGACTAAATAGGGGAGCATTTTCTCTCGGAGAAATATCCCCCGCTAAGTTGCAATCCTTTGATCGTTACCGAATCCTGGTGTAAAACAAAATTGTTGTTGCTAACTCGCCAAATCGCCACCCCCACTTGAGACCGTAAAATGAGTGTCGTTTCTCGGAATAGTTTCGTTTGAGGAGGAGGAAAATTTGCAACTCCGGTGTAAACGTGGTTTTACTCAAACGTAATTCGGCCGCATCCAATGAAAGCGGAGTCATCCTTCTCGCAGCAGTTGGAATCACTCGGGAGTGTTAACTGATCAGCTTAATCACACCTGTATCGAATTGAAAGCATCTACTTTCTCGCGTGCAGAGCGGCTTCTGATCGCATTATCCTAACTCTTCGGATAAGAGCGGACCTTTTTCGAACTGGGGAATGTGCCCGGGAGATAAGGAGATAGTGAGCCGCATTGACCTAGTGGGGGAGAGGAGACCGTGCGACAGAGAACTCGTTCATCGTCAGAGAGAGAGAGAGAGAGAGAAGTTGAATAGTGAGAGTAAACAAGCCGAACATCGCTGACGGAGGATTTTGAAGAGCGCCCCTCTGCAACCACTTGTTGTTTTGCCCGCTCCAGATAAGGCGCTCGGAAAAACATCGAAAACATTGAACTTGAAAGCTGTTACATTGTTTCCAGTTGACCCAGCAACAGGACCAGGCGAAGGTCGCTTTTTTCGCGACCTTCGTGGGCATTATTATTCACAAACAGCTTTCAACGAATCGCCCGCGTCCAAACAAACACGAGGAGATAAAGAAAATACACTGACAATCATAAATTGTAAACAAGGTTCTGTTTTTGTTTTTATTTGAATGAGGAGTTAAGTGTTTTTGGTACCAATAATAAATCACGAGATCGAGCGTATAGTGTAATCGTCAGACGCTGTATACAACGCAAAGAGAAAACTTTTGACACAAGAAATGGACTCGTAAATAATTCCAATAAGTAGATTTAGTTTTTGGCCAACAAAACAAAAAGTACGTACTTCGCGCATTGAGTTATATTATTTTCCCCTTCACAAAGGCTATTCCTGAGTACACATATCATCCAAGAGATCTTACAGCTAGGAAGCATCTCACGGTATCACTTTTTAGGACTTCCGTTACGTTGCATTGGTCTTGTTCTCATTAAAATTTAACCCACAAGTGTTTCGAGGAGGCTCAATTTTGCTGATGACGAGATCGATACAAAAGGAAAATCATCGAATAGGAAAACCAACTTGTCCCAGAACGGGAGACACAGTTTGCAACAGATTTTCACTCACAGAGTCTGTTTGCTACAGGGCAATTTTTTGACCCCAAGATAAACCACCGGGAGGCTTAACTCAAGCTTATTTCCGTTCGAAATTATCCCTTCTACCCCTGAGTCGACATACTACTATCGGTGCTTCTTCTACTACTCTTGAAACAGTTTTCAAATCTTGCCCTTCGGGAGTGTCACCTTTAAACCGCGTTTACTCCAGAGTTGCAAACGCGTCCCCCCCCCTCCAAACAGCGAAGATATTCCGACAAACGGCATCAACATTATCGTCAAGATCTCGGATTTTGATTTCGATTTGGAGAGTTTGCAACTCCAATTTTGTTTCCCACCAGTTGTCAGTAAAGATCAAAGGACTGTAACTATTGGGGAACCTTTCTCCGAGACGAAATTTGAGATGAAAATGCTCCCCTATTAAGTCCCCTTTCGGTATTGCAGACAATCCCCTCTCCCCTCTGCACTTCGGCTCCCTATGGTCGCTCACGTTGTCTATTCTGTGACATCTTCCCCTCATCGCTTGCCTTGACCACATCTCCCAATCTGTCATTGAGTGATCTATTCAATTAAAATGGCGTGTACGAGAGAACTGGTCATAGCATTAATAGAACTATTTAGTCCTCTGTAACTGTCCTCTTTTTGGTGGCAATATAAGTCGGCAAAGCGTTTACACTGGAGTGGGTGGAAAAAAGGGGTCGGCAAAAGAGGTCGTAAAACGTCTTCATAACAAAAGGGTGGAGAAAAATATTTACAACTTCGGTGTAAACGCGGCTTTAGGCTGAGAATGGGCCCAAAGTCACGTGGATCCCTGCATGGGGATTGCCGAACATATGTCTATTTGTATTCTGCAAGAGTATTTCGATGGAGTGTGAGTCGATGAAGTGTTACGAGGTTTCTTCCATCCAATATTCTCCCGTATAGACGGTGGGTAAGAGTCGTTCCCGGTCGGAAGAGTGACAGATTAGCAATCGGAGGATGGTTGCGAGTTCTTAACTCCATCCAACGAAAGACCGTCGTGTACTTATGGGTTAATGCATGTTTAATTACTATCGACCTCAAATGTACTCATGCTAGCTGGGTGTGAAAGTTGCGAGAGTGGGGTGCAAGTGTTGTTCTCGTTATCTAACCGTGGTTCAAACGGTTTTCTCCTGTACGCGATGAATAGCCCGTCGTGTTGCTAAAAGGCGACGTTAATTCAACCCCCCACCACTCCCAATTGGATTGACTTGATATCTTTAGTGTCATTTGATAAGTTATTAACGCTTGTTGATAACGTCTCGTCATTCAAAGAAAACTGCAGATCGTGATCGCGTCTTCATAAAACAGTCTGAAAGCATTTTTAAGAACTTACAAAAGTACTTGTTTCAGGTTTTTAAATTATTAATAAAGAAAGGAACTGTTCATAAAAAATAGTCCACATAAAACTAAATAATCAATGGCTTATTAACTGGGCTAATTTTGTGGAGTTGGACTTTAAATTGGGCCGTACATGACCCTGAACTCACGGAAAGCGATTGGGCCTCGGTGGCCGGGTTGGAAGAAAAAAAGCGATCAGGCCGGAGGGTTGCCAGTTCGAATCCAACCAAAGACCTTCGTGTACAAAGGGAGTTGGTACACGTTAAATCGGTCGTGACCTCAAATGTCTTCACGTTGGAGTGGTGTGGAAGTTCGTAAAGTAGGTCGAACCTCGTCATCTGAAGCATGTGTTAATGAACACTAATGCTTCTTTCAAATGACGTACTGCTTTTATCTCGAAAGGCGGATATGATGCGCAACGATGCTCGGAAAGTATTACGAGAGAGGATGAGCACACTATTCCGAAGACGAGAAGCTCCTCACGGAATGCAAAGTTCGCGTCATCTCGCCTCAATCGGCGTGCGATAGAGAAGCGTTCGAAAACAGAAATCGTGAGTTGAGTTCTAACCTCTGGTGGGGCACTTTGCAGCCGCGCGCGAACTCTAACGAGATGAATGGGACTCCAAGGGCACATCGCTTCTAAAAGATTGGCGTTTGAGGTCGGCCACTTCAGATTAAAAGGTGGCTACCTCTGCATCGCTTGCTCTCTCGCTCGCTATTGCGATCCCCACACACCTCAGAAAAGTATACTTTAGAAACATAAATTCACTTCTTCAAAACTAGCTTCAGGAGGATGTTTCTCAAACTTTCTTGCTGCAATCTCCTACAGTGTAAATATTGAGAAGAGCGAAAGTGCATTGAGACCAGTGGGCTTTAGAAATGATTTTGGGTTGCGGTTGCCAGGTTGGAAGTGTAGTGGATTAGCAATCAGAGTACAACGAGTTCGAAACTAGGACCAACCCACGAAGACCGTCGTGCACAAAGGGGCTGGTGCACGATCAATCAGTCGTTTCCTCAATTGTCATCACGTTGGCATGGCGTGGAAATTTGGAGAGTGGGGTACCAGCTCAGTTGCTGTCTCGTCATCTGATCGTTGCTGAAAGTGACGTGGTGTATCCTCGGATAGATCACGGACTGCCGTCAATAGCCCGTTTCTTTGCTCCAGTGCGACGTTAATTAATTTTTTTTTCAGCACACACACGCACACACCCGCGAACGGGTTAAGCGCCCCCCCCCTGATATCAGAGAAGAATGTTTTAAAAAGAATCGGCTTTTTTAAAACTGGTCTTTCTGGCATTTGTTGATGATACAATGAGTAAATTTTTGTCTCTGGAGAGAAAAGGGAATAAAGCGGGCTCAAGAAATGAGTTATTACTATTGAAATGCTTTTTAGTTTTGCGATGGAATCATAAATAATAAGTGCATATTGAAACGTGTACTCTTGATATGTTTCATTGTTCATGAGCATTGGCAACTCAAGATACTCAGAATAGTAGGTCAATTTATAAATCCCACAACTCAAAAATAGATCTCCGGTATCCACCTCGTCATCTCACCGTGGCTCAAAATAACGTGGTGTCGACCTCGGATCTTTCCCTTCGGGGGTTGATCCCGGACCGTCACCCATAGCCTGTTGTATTGCTCCAGTGTACGCTAATTAAAAAATACCATAAGCCGTCGAATCTTTCCCTTACGGATTGATCCCTGATCGTTACAAATAGCTCGTTGTAGTCCTCCAGCGCGAGGATAATTACCGTTACCTTACAATAGAATTCCCTAGAAACTTTCTATTGGCCAGTCGAAAAAGAATGCTGGTTGCAAGGCTAAATAATGCTTGTTTACCTGTCAGAGGGTTCAAAATACGGTCCTGAAGTGAAATCCACGTACACGGATTGTAATTTCCCGTGTATTGAAGACACGGGTTTTGAATTCCCGTTTGCAAGTCCATTAATGTGTTCTGTTAGTGCAAGTGAATAAATTCCTGTGGTAAGAGAATACAAATTGCTTAGGTTTACGAATTGAATAGAGAATGGTACGTGTTGAACTCTGGAGAAAACTGATTAGGAAAGAGGGTCAAAAATCTTTGTTTTAAAAACTCCTAAAACATGGAAACGCAATCAATTCCTTAACTAAAAAAAGTTACGAATTTTTCAGCAAAGTAACAGAATTTTTGTTCTCTGTTTAGTCTATTATACGATAGTAAAAGCTAAGGTGTAAAGCCTGGAAGAAAAGCTTACAACACTTGGAACAACAGTTCTTGGAAAATAATTTATTTTTGGCAGATCTCACGCACATCGTGAAATGCTCTCTCTCTCTAGTACGCTGTTTCAAAGGCGCATTGCATAAGGTTACCCTTATCGGAAATCGGACATAAATACTCCGATAAGGTTTCAATAAATAATGCATATGAAAATAATCTATGCTGACGGTTTTAAAATGAGTCATCTGTTTCAGAAGGCTTTAAACTCTCTCACCGAATGTCTTTTGCGAAAGATGAAGTAGGTGAACCATGCATCATACTAGGGTTAAAGACTAATAAAGTACTGCTTAAATTCTGTGGAATGCATTGAGAACTGAGATTACTTGGGTTGCTGTACCAGTGCTAGTGAAAAGGCAATTCATTATAGTTCCAAAAATTAACTCTACACTTTATTTATTTCAAAACTTATTCTTTTTCTTTGTGAAATATAAAGAATTTCTGAATATTTGGGACAGACAATACTTAGTAACGAACGGGAACGAATGAAAACTCGTGTTCGTTGACCACATGCAGCGATATTCCGTTTCTTTTGCTCGGAAACAGTTTCGTATTTTTAAATTTTGTCTAATCTTTACGTGCAAGTTGTGGCAACTGTTCGAGATCACGGAATAAAAAAGAATCAAGGATTAACCTTTAAACTACGGACGATACAACAGCTGTACCAAGAAAGTTAAAAAGAATCGCACCAAGAAAGAATCCGCCAGTTAATCTATAGCCGTAGTCAAAAGATTAATACCTTCAGAACATTTCTCCCGACAACTTTGCTTTAGTTTATTTCGCTGTTTTCTGTTGCATGCAAGTGAGAATAAAGCAAAATTTAAGAGGAATTTTGCTGTCGTTGAAGAAATGTTAATGTTAAAAAAATTTGAACTAAGATTTATGAAAGGTTAAAATTTCTTTGTCATTGTGATAAAGGTCTAGATGAAATTTTTTACGATTTGAAATTATATTTAAACAACTTATTAAATATGTTAAAAGTTTTTTGAATACAATCTTTCTCTATAGCACAAAACGCTGTCACGTCGATTTATTCTTTTATTATTGCACGTGCCACAAAATAAAATTCTCATGAAAAAAAAAATTAATGTCCTGTCTTGTTGCTCCAATGTGACGAATTAATTACCATTACCATTACTATAAAGAATGAATGTATTTGCTTTAAAAAAAAAGAGTGCTGAATATCTTATCAAATTATTGTATTAAGTGTTTGGGCATGGCACCTGCAAGATTTTCCAATGTTTCTGGGGTAATTTGGTTCCAGATGTCCATAATGATACTTTTCACTTTATCGTTGCTGGTGGTATTGTAATGTTTCAGTTTACGACCGATTTCTTCCCATAAGTGTTCTATGGGATTTAAGACAAGAGACTTGTGGTGTGCGAAGATGCTTGGTAAAGACACCATTTCAAACACACTGCAAGGATCTATTAAGATCTAGCATCTATTAAGGATCTATTAAGATCCTTGCAGTGTGTGATCATTGTTCTGTTGGAATATAAATGTTCTGTGTGAAGAGACAGCTTCGTAGCACTTGCAAGTACGTATAGTGTCAAAATGTCTAAGCATACATATCTATCTATGTAATCTTCCATCTAAACACAAATTACCCCCACCGAAAGAACTCATGTAACCCATTACACTACCTCCACGTGTTTACAATTACACATACATTTTTCAATTCCATCGGCTTGTTTTTCTCCACATCATAACTCCTCCATCTCAACCGTAGACATAATATTGATTAATTGCTGAAAACTACAGAAGCCCAGAAAGTTAGGGCTTACTTACGTGCTTCTTTGCAAACTCAGTGCAGTTTGCTCATGATTGGCCTCTTACGTAGCACACGCCATTGTGGCCAATTTTTTAATGACATTCCTTTCTGTTTGAGGTGATACTTCAAGATTACAATCAGTTTTCAACAAGAATGCGAGTTTGGGTGCACTGATTCGTGGATTACCAAGAATCTTTCGCAGAGAATATTTCTCTTGTGCATTAGAACTTCTGAGGTCTTCGGGATTGGTTCCCATTTTCTACTTCATTTTGTCTTTCAGTCATATATTGAACCCTATATTTAGATTTTTTTTTACGATTTCTCCAATTTTTTCCTCCTTGATAAGTATTATTCTTCAACTTTATCACCTACTTGCGAAATCTTTTGGAACTTTCATTTTAGACAATCCACTGGCATGAAAGTCATTTGAAATGACGAAATTATTACTTATACCTACTGTTCTGGAGTTCTTTTTAAAAACGATAATTGAATGCGGAACAGCTAAACAACTCTACTTCGCAATCAATTTACACAATGCATAGTAATATTGCCTTTCACTTTGAATGATTTTTTTTTCAACGTTTAATTTAATTGCTTTTTATATGGGAAAATTAAGAAAATTGTATTGCGAAAATCCTCTTTAGTGTGGTATTATTTTCTTGTGCAATTTCTGAACATGTTATGAGATTTTTTAAGAAACTTGGGGGCTCCACCCACTGCTCGCCAACTCCCGGTGATTGCACTCATTCCCATTTGGTTTACTTCGCCAAACCAACACTCCTTTCGCAGAGTTTTCAATCCTCTGCGACAGCGAAACTATCTTAATAATTCATGTATTCCTGATTGGACTTTCCGGGCCATGACGTCACAGCTAGTTCACCTATGAACAATTTGTACACTATCGCGAAATTATACTTTTAATCGTATCGAATTTACTTATAAACCAATTTTACAAATAATTATAACATAAGAAGGCGTACATTTTAAGCTTTCACGTGGTACTTTCAAATTTTAAAACTAATTGTATTAAGCTATAGATATGATAAGCAACTATCATAATTTATTCGCCGTTTTCATCTCCGTATGGAAACTATTTTTATCCACTGCATATTTCACAAGGGAACAAATAAAGCTCGAAATAAGCATCAGAGTTAATTTTTTGAAAAATAATTGCTTTTTCACTAGTGATGAAAAAACAATGTAAGTAACCTAGATGCAAATTTTATGGATTGTAATTTGTAGAAGACAGTTCCTGTCAAACGCCATAATTGAATTTTCTCTACTTTTAAAATTGCTGGTATAAAAATGGGTGGGGTTTTCTTTTACCCGTGACTGTACAAACATTCCCTTTTTATTTGAATAGATTGTTTTCAATTCTAGAAACTTTTTACAGAAATTACTTCTTAAACAGAAGCTAGGTTTTTGAAAAATTAAAAAAGGAAAGACTTGGGGTACAATATCTTTAACGATAAAATTTTTTTTAAATATTTCCAAATCCGCGATAATTGCGCTAAACACGTCTATTTATGTAACATGATCTTTGATGTATTATAAGATTGGATACAATATCCAATTAACGGAAGCAATTTTGTAATATTTAGTGGCAAAACTCCGCCAAATGTACCTACATTACCACCCATTTACGCGTTATTCTGAAATGCATTTTTTGGTTACAATTTTTCAACCAATAAAAGATGCAAACAGATGTAAGTGAAACGTTTTTTTTTTCTTTCATATTTCAGAGGGGAGAATCTTGGTACAAATAGAGATACAAGTCTCAAATAATGTCTAAAATATCACCAAAATTTTCAAAAAATTGTCTAACTCTTATTGGTTTGTGAGACAAGTATGCTCGAATAAAATGACCTCAAGTTGCCTAGATATCTTCACGAGACAAATCTACCCTGTTACTCATGGCGACAATGAAGATCCAAGGAGGAAATACAAATTGCCCCTTGCCAGCTGCTACGTATTTTGTAATTCCAAAATATGAGCAATTCACGAACATCTGAGACAAATGAAATAGAAAGAATAAAACTTTCTATTTCGTAATGTAAATTGCCAGAAGTGAGTTATTTTACGTCCCACATATTGCTGAAGACGCATCTTCATTTCTGGAGTCCATTATAACCCACTTTCCTCAATATCCGCGGTAGCACGGTTGGAAAGGATCAGCAACCAGAGGGTGGAGTGTTCCAATTCAACCAAAGACTGTCGTGTAAAAAGGGTTGACTCTAAATCTATCGTGGCTTTAAATGTCTTCAAGTTGGAGTGGAAGTTTGAAGAGTGGGATGCCAGCTCAGATGTGACCTCGTCATCTGACCGTGATTCAAAATCACGTGGTATAGTCCTGTGCTACGGAAACCTTCTGGTTTGATCCCAGACATCGCCAATATCCCGTTGTATTGCTGCAGTGTTACGTTAATTAAAATACCTACCTCCATATCCCAATTGTCCTTGATTTAACACGTATGGTTAAAAAGAATTCCTTTTTATAGTAGTAAAGCATAGCACAGAGTCTTCTGAAGCTATACTGGTGGTTAAACAAATTTATTAAAAATATTTTAACATGTGTTTCCTTAACAAAATGAATCGCCCGTTGTGTTTCTCCTGAGCAATGTTATTTCAGCTTGCCACTCCCTGCATAAAACGATTTTAAACTCTTTAAAATGCATTTTTTCCAAGTTTTAAATAAAATTACTTGGAAATTAAAAACATCATTCTTACTCTGAAAAAGTACGAGGTTTACATTCAAAACTCTTAGGGATTGATCCCGGAACGTTAACAATAGCCCGCTGTAATGTTCCAGTGTGGTGTTAATCATAAAATACCATTAAAAACTAAATCTCTGAATTGGAAAGGTGTTTTAAGGTGTAGATCGTGCTTAACGTAAAGAAAACTCGAAATGAATTTCTCCTTTTTTTCACTTCTGTTGTAAGTTATGGCATCTGTGCGAGAAACAAATTCGTGAATTAATATCGTTAGAACTTTTTCCCACTGATTTTTGTTTTATTCCACTATTTTCTGTTTGTAGATTCAAAAAATAGTATTTTTTAAATAAATTTTATATAATTTCTATTCATCGCAACAACTTTAAAAGTAAAACAATTCAAAGCTGCATGCAAGTTAGAGTGAAGCAATTTTAAAAGGAACTTTGACACATTGGAAGAATATTAATGTTAGAAAACATTAACTAAATTAAAACTTTAAATATTAGATTATTCGTGTGTCATAATATCAAATTTGCCTACTTTACTAGTTGAAGCTATATTTAAGCAACTTACACCTGTCAGAAGTTTGTTGAAAAGAGTGATTTTTTTAAACATATATATATACCATTTCTTGAAAGATGATGTTACGGTTGCTTTGTCTGCACTGGAGACATTTAATTTTAATACAAGTTTTTTTGTTAATAGACGTGAAACTGAATTGAATTTTCCAAGAAAAAATGTATTTGCTTGAAAAGAATAGTTATAAATCAAATCCATTTGTCACCCCTCCCTTAAAGGTAGCAAAATTCGAGAAGCTATCTCAAAATGCCGGTGCAAGAGTGTCATAAAAAAAAATATGGTTCGAAAACTGTGAGTACTCCAGTATTCGTCATTTTTATAAATTGAGTTACAAAACGAACTTCAAATACTTGCCCCATTAAAATGAGTGTCACTTTTTTTAGTTTTATCATATATCAGGAGTGCCTGAAATGTATTACATGGATGGATATGCATGTATATACTATTTGCATACAAAGTTTTAGAAAGTATAAAAAAGTCAAAAACACTTGAAAATATTTTACTGATGCTTAAATAGTGTTATTTTTCTACTAACAAGAAAAGTTAGTACTATGATCATATTTTCAATCTATTGTCAACCAATCCGGGAGGTTGCCAAAGAGATACTAATCACTTCCAACTGCCTTAAGTGTAAACATACACTTTTCTACTCCTATCTCAGTTAACGAATCATGGCCTCATATCAATAAACTGTCGGTTGACCTCACACTAGGTTGGTAAAGGCAGTTGCGATTATTGCACGACCGCGCATACGGAAATACGCCCTTAAAACTTAATTAATCTCTCACGCAACCTAGCATCTATCAGTCACTGCTGAAGAGAGAAGGAGTATTGTGGTGAATTTTAGCCAACACTCCAAAAATTCACTTACAAAACAATAGTGTAACAGTGGTGTGATTTAATTTCAAATGATAGGACAGTTTTTTAATTACTTATTGTGCAGTATGAAAAAAAAAAGACATTTGGTCCATATCTTCAGGAAAATTCATTCAAAAATAAAGTCTTTTTTTCTAAGTTTATTTAATTTTAACAAGGAAACGTAAGAAAGCGAATGAATAAATATAGCAAGCTTGCTGCCGATGGATTCTAAAGAGAAAGAAAGCGCAGTTGCTTAGCGACGGGAAAGAGTTTTGTTGCTAGGTGGCCGCGAGCTAGTAATTGAACGCCTCGTCCGCCTCCCCCCAGAGTTGTGGGAACTTTCCGATCGTCAGTCCGATACAAATCTGTCTCCTAAGGAAGCACATCTTTCGTGTCAGGAAAAGGGATTAATGGATACTCATCATAATCTCAATTGCAATATTTCTTTCTCACAAGTATTCAGGAAGAAAAGATGCATGTCATGATACTGTGGAAAATTCATATGGTGCTCGGCCAATTAGAGCCGAGGTAGGGGGCGCTGCCACTATACCGACCCCTTCTGGGATGGCGGGAATGTCGCTTAGTTGTAGATGTTTTGAATAAGATTTTTGTGTCGTTGTAAAACCTCACATCGCAGTACATTTGTAAATAATATGCTTAATCTTCAATAAACAGTGAGCAGAATAATTATTGCTAGACGGGTAAATGAAGGTGAATGGAAATAGGTAATCAAAGGGATGACATGGTAAGAACCGCCGAAGACAAATCGGTGTCGTCAGATACAAATAATTGCAATTTAGTTTTGATTTTAAGCATATACTATTTTAAAATTATAATGATGCACTCGACTCCTTTGAACCCATTACAAGTCCTTTCGCCTTGGCACGGAAGATAATAGCATTGTAACCCAACTTCTTCATCAAGTACTTTTGGGTTAACGAAATTGCACTCTTTTGTTAAATAACGAAACTTTTTGTTAGATATTTTGAATAGTGTGTGTGAGATACTCCATAAGCAAATGACACAAATATATAAAACTAAAAATTTATTATCACCTCTTTGAGTAAGCCATCAACATAACAAGCTCCTATGAAATTTTACAATGCCAATGAAAAAACTTGTGCGTACACTCTATTCATTTACTTATAGAATTGACGTCATATAAATTTTAAAGGGAAAACACTAATAGGAAATGCACTAATAAACAGTACCGTCGTTAAATGATCCTATTTGTATTTGAAGATTCCACTCATCAGTATCCGCACAAGTAGCAACTTAGAAAGCGGAGACTAGTAGAAATTGTAGTAATTCCTAGCTTTGGTGTGAATCTGTTGATTTAATTCGGAAATAATTGATCGCAACGTTCTCAACAAATGAGTTGCATCGTTGGAATCTGGACAGAGATTTAGTCAAGCGCTAAAAGTTAGCAAAACCTTTTTGAACAAATACATCTCTAATTAACTAATCTTGAAAATGCAAGGAATTATCACCCAAGTATACAATGGAATCTCCAACTCATTCATTATCCTATACACTCAACAGATTGTATATTATCTTAGTTTATTTTTAAAATGGCAGTTACTGATCTCACTCATTCTTGAAACGACTCAATTCGTTAGGTTAAATTTATTGCCTGTGGCTGGAGTTATTTTTTTGCAATAGTTGTGAACACCCAATCACGATCCTGACCCTCAGCCTGACTAAGCGCACACTCAAGAGTGCGGCGTGTTCGATAATAATTCGGTAATAGGCCGTTAAATGCCACTGTGGATTACAAATATAAATTTACAAATACCCTGCTCATTGACAAATGTCTGGCAAACTTATTCAAGAATACAATAAAATAATGAAGTACTTAAAAGTCAATCGCTTCACATTTTTACACAACGCAACTTCCTTTACAACAGCAAAAACAAATGCAATCCAACGAGATATTGTTATAAAATAAGTCCTTTAACATCGATAAATCACATTGCAGATAAAAGCTCTTATCGTATCAGTTACACTTACAACACAGCTGACAATTTTATAGAACCCGCAAACTGAAAGTTAAACCACTTAATGGAATGTTTCAAGGAATAAGAAATTACACTTTGCTGAAACGTTGGTTGGTTCACCAGTTTCTCTCTCGTTTCTTTCACAAAAAGTTAAAGGAAAACAACTTTTCGATCTTTAGTTTTTGAGCATGAAGCTGGGATCCTTTTTGGAACACCATCGGAACTTGAGCACATTAAGAATTGGTGCCTTGTAAGCATGGCAGTGATGAAGCTTTAAATCAAGGCAATTTTATCACGCGTTTTCTAGCAAAACTTACACGAACTGAAAAGCAGTTTAATACGTATATCGAATGGTTTTTACTTTTTGTATAAAATTCTGATTTGGTTTTCCATGCAAAGATCGTGCAATTACCTATTAATTTGAGCTTGCGGGTATTTTTCGGAACATTGATTCTATCACCATCTTGGAGAACAATTATAAAGAGCCAAAAAAATACAGAAGGATCCTTTACAGAGCGACCCATTCACTTTACTTGCTAAAATGATTTTTGGTCTCACTTGCACGAAGACAACGCAGAAAGAAAATTTCGTCCTAGGAAACAAGTCAGAACGCGTTCCTTCTAAAAATGTTCGTGACATATTTACACATTCATAAATAATCCATCTCAAACTTAAAGAAACAAAAAAAACAGTAAAACATGAATCAGCCTTTCAAAGTCAAATGAATATTTCTTTTACGAATAAGTTTGTTCTGTGGCGTTCGTCCTAAGCGTTCTTTCACTTCGACGTTATTGTGAGGGGGAAAAAAATCAAGTAAAATAACATACAAAAATAAATAATTCGCACACGTTAACTGAATGGCAACCAGCATTGGGGAGACTGTCGTGAGCGTTTGGGTCCACAACCGAGAATGTCGTAGCTCCCAAGCGTCAGTCCTTCGTGTGCGATAGAGATCACAGAGTGAACGGGAGACGCCGTGGCCTTCTACTAAGAGCAGCCGCAGCGGTCGACCACCATGCCCGGCAGCATCCCGTAGATGATGTTGAATTCCGAGTCAAAGTACAGCATGGATATCGAAGACATTTTCCTGGGCGCGCAGCAGGGCCCGGCCGAGCCCTGGGGGTTGGCCTGCTGTACGAGGTGCGTGTGCGGGTACTTCTGCAGGAACACGTACGGGCACTCGCCGCTGCAGTAGTTGGCTTCGTACCTCTTGGGGGCGATGATCCAGTCCCAGCCGAATTCCTCGAAGTCCACCGTCAGGGGGTAGCGACAGCACCGGACCTCGTCCGCGTTCTCTTCGCAGTTGAGGCCGATCATGCGCTTCGTGCGGCGGTGCTTCTGCTTCTCGATCTTCGTCTCGATGAACGGCTTCTGAAAAAGACGGAACGTTACAAGACGGTCCTACAAATCACGGCAGGACAGAAATTACCTGTGTGTTGGCGGACAACACTATTGGGTTGCTTTGGGTGCCGTCCTATTTGGCCAGCTGCGCCAGACACAAGAAGGCAGTAATTGTGAAAGTAGATCGCTTGGGCATATCCTAGGTTCACGATCCCCATGTTTACCACAGGTAGTAAGACCCACGGGTAAAGAATAGATCACTAGGACACCTCGGGTTCACCCCTATAGCAGATGGTCCCCGAGGGGGCACTGGAGCCATGGCCTTGTTGCCCCCATCAACCAATCTGTATGTTGTCGCAGCTTGTCGACCTTGAGCCATCAAACCTGAGTTTGACCGAGTTAGAAAAGTTGAACCCAATGGAGCAAGTAGTTGGAGGACAAAATTTGAAGAACCACCATTATTTTTAAAGACCTAGAAAATAAACAGCCTGTGGCTATTTGCACAACCGAAAATGTTTAGCAGAGAGCTGGTGCACATTTTGGAATTGTGGCGTCAGATGCTGACAAACAAATGGGCCCATGGGTTCTGCTACAACAGAAATTCGTCCGCAACCTCATTTTCTGTATGAAACGTGGTGCAAAGCCTGCCTCAGTTTTGGTGGTGGTCATTTAGAAAGACCATTTTCACACGAGCTTCTGTCTCATTGTATCCTATGCAATTGTTCCCACTTCATTTTAAAGACTTTTTTACTTTTCACTTCTGTAATTATTATCGTTTTGTTTTTAATCATCGGTTCGCGAACTCCCCATCTACGTTTCGTATCATTTTCCCAAATCCAGGTCCTTTTAATGCAAAGTATCAGCTTTTAAGCAGCAAAGTATCAGTTTTGCGCTCCCCAATGGTTGTGGCTATGTGTAAAATACGCATGACCTATTCGAAATCTCGTCAATCGTACTTCCTTTTTTCCTACTTGAATTTGTATTGCGAACTCCCAGAATGGATACCATTGAGTTTATTTTAAACTTCCTGGCTCTACAATTCTTTCGACAGCATAATTTTATTGCCAGTTTTATATATTAAGAAGTTCAATGTCTTGAATTGGTACTGTTAAAGTAAGTTGCATCGTTGGACTTTGTAACCAGATCCACCCTCATGTTTGCTTGTTAAAATTAGTTTGCCCCATCTCTAACGAAAATCTTGTGTCATTTGGAACATCAAGGATCTCAGAAGTGTTTGTAATGTTGAGCAGTTTTCCCCTACTCATCGTGAACCTCAAACCCCAGGGATTGGCTTCGAGGGGTGGTCAAAACGCAACGATTGCAACTTTGCAAAACAATTCATCACTTATGGCGGTAACTCTACATGTTTTTGCGCAGAACAAGCTTTTCTTCTCAAATACCTCTGCACAAATGGACACTGTTCTTATAAAACTAGAGCCCAAAAGACTGCTTTGTCGAAAGATCATTTCTGTGCTAAGATGGCAAAATATTATAAGTCATTTTTTAAATTTTTTAGGACAGTAATTTTAAGATTCAAAATTCAACATTGGTTTTAGACTTATTACATTTTTTTCCACCTTTGTTTTCTCATAAACTGAAAGAAAAAAGCAAACGACATTTTGCCACCTTCTAAACATTTACAAACCAGACTCCAGAATGGGACTTACTCAATTTTTTGGGAAAAGTGACTTATAACATTTTGCCATATGAGCACAGATTTGTCTGTTGTTACTTGTTCACTGGAAAGCCTTAGTCAAGAGAAATACCATTGAAGATTATTAAGGTATTGACTCACTAACATCAACAAATCTTAGAGAAAACGTTTTCTCATCAATAGTTTTAATCAACATAATTTTTGGGAGATTTTTGTCCTCCATCTAATTTTTAAATCCGTGTATAAAAATTGTATACCAGAAGTGTTTGTGAACACGAGTTTAATTTGTATAGTTTTAGGTTGAATATACGCATCCCCGAGAATAGACGCTTGAAGTTTGGCTGGTCTCGAACTTTATGGCACAAAGGGATCAATATTTGGCCTAGCTGCATCCAACACAAGGCAAAAAATGTCAAGTAATTGTGTAAGGATGGGAAAGCAGAGAAAAACCGTTTGTGCATCCAGGAGGTGCCCATGGAAGCTTGAAGGAATACCGAAGCATTACCCTTAGTCCACAATTTCAACAAGATTCCCCCGGCGCATCTCGAATGGTTTAGATTTGGCTGTATGTCTCTATGGGTAGCTTTGTGACTAGAGAGCCGGTTCTACCGGAGAACAAGATTGGTTCGTCTCAATTGCGCAAGGTCTAATGCAGGGAGAAAAATGTTACAAACACAAGATAAGACATTAAATTTAAAAAAAAAATCGAGTTTTTTGGTACATTAACGTGCTATTGAACATTTAATTTCTCGATTGCTGGGTATATGAGACTCGACTCGGAAAGTATAAGAAACTACGGGAAAATAAGAACCTTCTTGAAATGACTCGTAACGACATTTCGATTAAACAAGATGACCTACATCATCCGGCCATTGACGGTCTTTGTCGAGTTTTCAATCTTGTGGTCGTTCTGGAGGTGTTTTTTTTTAAATAATCAATTTGAGAATAAGGTTTTCAACTGTTTCTTTACTATAAGACTTGTGATCTATAGGTTTGGCGACATTTGGCGACTTTATTAGGTTGCCAAGAGAGAGCGTGCCTGCTCAGCATTCTGATACTGAACAGAGAACATACTCGCTACCACTCATGGTATGGTCCATAGCGAACTTCCTTGTATTTCGTTCATGATCCATACCAAACTTTCATTCCATTAACTTGTACTGGTTCGTGGGTGGTAATTGTATCCGATCATTTCATTTTTGGTAGGTTTTTAAATGAATAGAAACACCAAAATTTGATGTTGATCATTATACCGGTTCAATCGGAAAACTCCCCGAGTAAAACCCTAGATTGCAATCAGTTTACTGTTCCACGTCGCTAATTTTAAATAGTTCATTTGATTTGCTTGCTGTAGTCAAGATAGTGAACACCATTTCGAAACTAATCGCTCCAATTGGGGATATCAAATGAGGACTTACTTTGTTTTGGCTACTTTCATCTGTGATTCTCATGAGGTCCGTTATGTCGGACCCTGCAGCGTGAAGAACGAATCCGTGGTTTTCAGAGGGATGCTTCAGCCAGCTGTTCACCGTCTTCTTCACGTCGAATACAACCCAATGGCCGTGCTTGTTCTTTTTCTCGACGTGTTTTCTTTTCATCTGTAAGACAAAGTGAAGAAACGTGAACTCAGAGTTGCATTATTTACGTACAGCGTTTTCTTTGTTAACAAAGGTTGGGTTCTATGGCTCAGGAAACATCAAGTTATGGACACATCCAATGAAAATTTTACACAAGGAATACAACTAGAGAGGAATGGCGCCACCTCGCTGGTTACTAATAAATTCGAGTTAGAATATGCTCATATAAACACTAGTTTCGGGCTCTAGTGAGTGCTGTAAGAAGCCTACAGTTGATGGTATCATAGTATATATCAAATATAGGGACTAAGAATGGGCAGTAAAATGCTAAACAATTTGTCATTTTTTAAAACAAGCAGTTAATCAGAATTGGGATTACTGTAGGAATTAATTAAGCTATCAAATTAAGAATTGAAATTTAAAAATGGGTTACAAAATGTCTGGTCGCAGATACCTTCTTCACTTCACTTTTGTCTTGCAAGAATTTATTTCCATCATCCTATTTAGCTGAAGGTGGATTTAGTGCGGTCTTTGGATTGAAAATGGAAAGTTAAGGATAATGCTGACGAAAATGAAGCCTAAAATAGACAAATGGATAGGCACCAGGCTCTACTTCTCATTTGAGATTAACGTTAATTTTACTCATTTGATTGATCTTAATTTCCAATTGAAGTGAATATTCTAGTGTGTGTGTGTTATATGCAATTTATTTTTTGTTTCTTCATTATAATTAAATAGCTGTAGTATTTCAGTTGCACGTTTAATTTCCAAACAAGCTATTATCAATTTTAAAATTACACATAGTGACGTATATACTTTAGCGAAATTTAACAGTTGGTTACGGCTACATTTTCAATTTCTTATTAGTTTTTGAAATATAATTTTCCTGAGCGCGCGCCAAATCAAATTATTTGAAAAGGGTCACTTGAGCCAAAACATTTTGAGAAATAGGTAGGTAAATGAATTAATGTCACTCTAGAGAAACACAACGGGCTATTGACAAAGGTCTGGGATCCATTTCGAAGGGACATTTGTCAACATTATCAATGCCATCAATTACCGACTGGAAAATCTCAAAAATCGTATTTATTTCTACTTATTTCTTGCCGTGAAAGGCATTGACTTCACTCGAACTTAAAAGAAGTATTAGGTGCATATATTCCACAGCACATTTAAGTATAAGTATTCAAATGTGTAAAAAGATAGTATGAAAAATCAGTGTTTATTAATAATATCCTCCATCAGAAAAATTTGTACACACTTTAATGATCGCATATTGAAGGCTGACGGGATTAACTTTAAACACATGAAAGTCTAGGCACTCAAAGTAATGAAATAAATGGGAATTCCCAACTGAATGCAACTTCTTAAATGAATTGACACTTTGGAATTTATTCCGGAACCCTTTCTTGACTTATTTCTAGTTCCATTTTGACTGTTTTACTTGACCTTGCACTCACAGCAATGAGCGATTTTCTTTGTTAAACAAACCAGACGGAGGGACTGTCTTCCCCTCCCCCAAAATTAAAAGTATTTCGCAATACATATAACGGTGACCTTAAAATGTGTTTTATCACCGTTGTGGCGACATTTGGTATTTAATTTCATTGGTTGTCCCGTATCAATTTGTATTGGCAAAGTGCTGAAATCGGATTCGAAAAACAAGCCGTACAGGAAGCGTCTATCGCCGCCATAACACCACGGACACCTACGTTTAGTTTAACTCTAACTGATTTTGAGGCATTAGAAGAACCAAAATGCATGGCCGACATCTCGACGATGGGCATCACGTTATTAGCAGAAATAATCGAATCCTGATGAACGATGATAACATCGCATCGAAATCACTCGGAGGGTTAACAAAATAGTTGAGATTCCATCGGATACCACTGACGCTTTGGAAAAGAATCGATGGAGGAAGATTTAAGGCGTACGCATACCCTAGAAGATATTTTTAAATTTTGACTTTAAACATACAATTCTTTTACCACAGGTAATTAGTGTATTCCTAAAATATTTTCAGGGATAAAAAATTAGATTGTGCGAATAATTAATTATCTAATCAAGGTACAATTTGCTAATTAGCATGTTTTTTTAAATATGATGTCTCAAAATTCTAATTTATTCAGAAAACTATTACTGTTGGAAATTGTTCCTAACATTATTCTTCATGTTTCGAACCTTCATCAAGTTGCTAGAAGAAATAGTTGAGTTTTTACAAGTTTTTAATCAAGGAAACGTAAAACAAATCAACATTTTTTTCAGGAATTTCAACATTTAAAAATCAATTAAAAATCCATTCATGGACTAAATACTCTGATTGAGGTTCAAAACATTCAATGTATTATATAGACCATAATAATGAAAAAATAATTGTAACAGACGAATTCACTGTGGAGTTATCATGTTTCGAACAAAGCATCCTATTGCATAAACACAGTTCTACCGAAATCGAGTTTAAAGTTTAGGAAACATGTCTGATCCTGGTGACAGTACTTAACAAAAATCCTTTAACTCGAAAACTATTTCGAATATTTTCAAGATCTTGGCATCGTTTAAAAGCAAAAGAAATGGAAAATATTTCAAGTTAATAAAAAAATTTCCATATTTTGGTCGATTTTCGTGATTTCTAGTGTATACATACACCTCAAAACATGATGCTAAATGAATCAACTATAACAAAGACATGACTGGTCATGATGTTCAGGTAACTTCCACCCAACCGGGTTTAACTACCTCTTTTTGATCTCATTTTATTCGGAAAGTTGACATCATTTTAAGAATGGTTCCGAGAGAGAGAGAGTGTGTGTCTTTTATTGAGATCGACGCCCTCCGCAAGTGTCTCCCCGAGTCAATTAGAGTCGACACACTCGAATTATTGAAAAAGTGGCAGCGCGTTCTAAAAATACACCCTGTGCCATAACGAATGGAATCATTAAAGAGACATCGAAGCGGGAGGACGTCGATGGGCGAAAGAACAGCATTTACCAAAAGGCGCGTGTCTGCGATGGAGTCACCGTGTCTGAGAGAAACAGGAGTACATTTGTACCTACTCGGAGAAAGGGGGGACATTAAATATTGCGCCGCTTCTCTTCAGCTCGACACACACAAACCGGTCATGCAACACCATGTTACCAAAGCATCGATGCCGTTTTCTTTTCAGTACTTCATTTCAGCTTTGTTTTGAGGTCACTACAGGGATCGATTGATACAAGTGCTGCGAGCATGAGAATATAAATAATGCCGCGTACACATATGTGAGCCGAACCGTTCGCGAGCCTTTAGTTCTCATGATTGGGACGGGGTTCAGGCCGCCTAACGAACGGCTCCTGAACCTCTCGTGGCGATCCGCTTCATGTCGGTTTTTCCACGAACACAAAAGCATTCTCGGTTCAGATTGCGACGGCGTAATGAAGGGTTCGTTGCATTTTTTTCTGCTCGCGAACCTCCAGGATCCATCGTCATCACCGGTGGCTGATAAATGACTGCCCGGTAGTTTCTTCCGCGAGATTGGAGGTTACATAGGCGTTCGAAGGGATGTTTGTAGTTTTGCCGTTTAATTGCAGAAAGACCTAGTTCAGTTAAATGTCAATCAAAGGAAGGATAAAAAGAGGTTTTGGGAACAGAGCTTTTGGGATGAGAAGAGATCGTTCGGGTGGAACGAGACTCCCGTGTCCTCTACTGGCAATAGGAAAGAAAGGATCGCTGGAGTTCCTCGGGTCCGTGGTACGAGTGGACGCTCTGATTGGTGGCCAAAATGAAATCGCTATTCACCAAAGCAACCACAGTTGTAAACATCGATCACGTAATCACGTATTAGAAGTACATAGTACTACAAAAAGTGTAGACGAATTTCTAAAATAGATTTTTCTGTACGCATAATTTGTGTTTATCCTCAAAACAAGCCGTCCTTCGATAAGATAAGCACAGCAGGCGAGAGCGTTGAAAGGCGTAATTGGTTCCGTCGATATTGATTGTTGCAGAATTCGGGATAGGACACCCGTCGATAAGGAGCGAGACGTCAAACGAAGCCAATTGGCCATTAAGTAATCGTCTTCAATCAATATTAATGTACGCGAATGAACTATAGCTCGCCTATTCAGGGCAACGGTCTTTAATCAATAGTTAAGCATGTGATCATGCAAAAAGACCGGTTGTCATAGTTGCAGTCATGCAGAATCCGTCCCTAGAACTCAGTTTTCGCATCGCATCATGCTCCAACACACGAGATACGAATAAGTTTTACATTAAAGAAATACGTTTTCGCAGTCGAACACTGGAATTGTGGATTACAACAGGCGTCTCCCCATCACGTCATGGCAAGGTAAAATTTCAACACATCTGCGGAGCCGACGGGTCATTTGAAGAGAGCTTTGTGACACTTTTCATGGCGAAAGGGCCCTACTGGGCCACACGCCATGAAAATATGAGTGAAGCCTCACCTGACAGGAATCGTGTACTACTACTCGGTTGCTAGCGCGATGGAGATGGGATATGCTTTGTGATAGGGATTGAGAGTCACAGAGACAAATAAGAGAGTGAAACGAGAAAAGGGGGGTGGTTTGGGGTTTTAATATTTAGCGAAGCTGCGCCAAACACGGTACAACAACGAGGTAGGTAATTTTTTTTATTAACGTCGTACTAACGCAACACAACGGGTTATTGACGACGGTCCGGTATCAATCGCTTAAGAGAAAGTTTCGAGGACAACACCTCGTAATTTTGAACCACGATCAGATGGCAACATCTGAGTTGGCACCCCACTCTCAAAATTTCCACAACCAGCCAACATGAGGACTTTTGGCCATGACAGATTTAAGGTGCACCAGCCGGTCTATGCACCACAACGAAGTAGGGAAAAAAGCAAGAAGATAGGTAGAGTGAAATAGGTCAGATGCTCGTCCTGTAAGGTGTAACCTGAAGGAAATAAAAATGCGTACAATAGAAAAAGGCAAAAAAATAATAATGCTTCAAAAAAGGACTGAAAGAAGGTCAATGTTTATTTGGATGGAACACTCGAGTGTGGTTGGTTAAAATATTTGCAACAAAACCATGCATATATGGCAGATCAACCAGTGATCTATTTTCGGATTGCATGTGCTTCTTATTTTGACACGGGATGGTTACCTTCGCCTTAATTCCATAGCTGAAAGTATTTTGAGTGAGAGAGAAGAGCCCAGTTTTAGGTCACGTTTCCGAAGTTCGCGCATTAGTGGGGAGACGGCCCCCGTGGTCGCACACCGTGTTAAACAGGGGGTGGTGGCGTGCGTTTAACGAGAACGCCAATCGATGATGGACCGCTTGTAAAGGAGGTACGTGACCTTTTATTGCGTGGACTCGCAGACACACGCGACAACTTATCTACTGCTGGGGAAAATCGCTATTGAGTGGAACAGGCGGCAGAGCGAACTGCAGCTTCCGGGAGGCTCTCGGACACGGGGAGACATTTCCAAGGATACGCGGGTGCTACTCGTGGAATTGGAGTCCCACTGGGGCAGCTCCAAACGGCTGTTGGAGACGCTGAGGGATCCGTCCCGATGGCAAAGACCAAAGGACAACACCTGACCTGGCACCCCACTCTACAAGCTTCCGTATAAAGTCATGTTGAGGACATTTGAGGGCAGGATAGCATTTAACGTGCACCAACCCGCACGTACACGACGGTGTTGGGTTAAATCTATAATTCGACTCTACCAACTGGCTATCACGGCCTTTTTAAAGCCGCTTTTACACCGGAGTATTATTCCAAATATTTTTCTACACCTTTTTGTGGGGATTACGTTTTACGTTCCCCTATGCTGACCTCTTTTCGACCCACTCCAGTGTAAACGCTTTATTCTCAACACCAAGGGGTGATCAATCTTCTCACCCCTTTGTAAAGATGAGTAATCACCATTCATCATGCCATTTTAATCGAATAGGTCACTCAAAGGCAGTTTGGTGGGAGAAGTCGAGGCAAGCAATAACGGCACAATCTCACAATGAGCGAACAAAAAACCACGTGAGTGACCACGGAGTGCCGAAAAGCAGAGGGAAGTAGAGAGTGTGAAGCAATACAGAAAGGAGACGAAATAGGACCATCCCAAATTTATTTCTTCTCGGAGAAATGTCCTTCCAAAAGTTGCAATCCTTTGATCTTTACCGACTCCTGGTGGAAAACAAAATTGGAGTTGCAAACTCGCCGAATCGCCACCACCCCGACACGTGAGCCTGAAGGAATTTCTTCTATGTTTGGAGGGGGACGTGTTTAGAACTCCTGTATTAACGCGGCTTAAACCAGCAGAGTAATGTCAAGGTCACAAGCTGTTATGGTATTATCTGCGTTTTTAAGGGGCGCCTTTAGGCTATATAAATAGCAGTTGAACTGTAAAGCAATAAATCACGATAAAATGAGTTTCTTGGAATAATTTCGATGTTTGGAGAAGTTAGCAACTCCGGTGTAAACGCTGCTTTAGATACACGTACTTCCTATTCATTCCGATAACTAGCAGTAGCTAGGTCAACGCAACTCATAACCCCACTGCACTTATCATTTGTTTTTACAAGATTGTTGTCCTTCCCCACGTTTATTCCGTACATTTAAACAGTTTTCGCTGCAAAAGACCGTTGCAGCACAAAGTATGATGGAATGCGCTGACGTTGATCCAGATCACGCCAGGAAATCCTGACCGGTGATGCATCCCAATTCTGCAGATCACTGGTTTACCCTGAAACGATGTCTGGCTGTTTTGGCGTGTTATGGCTCAAGGGACATACAGCGTCCAGTCCCATTCAAACATCCATAAAAGAAAGATTTTACTGACACAGAAGAGAGAAATGCATCCAGAGAAGAATCTAACTCGCTACAGCTAAAAGGTTGCTAAGGCAGTCTGCAAACAAACCGAGTCACGGAGACCCCATATCGTGGAAATGTCGAGTGATTGGTATAAAGGAGGGTATAGATCGCTTGTGTATCCCGTGAGTACTATACCCTAGTTTTTAATAAAGAGGGCAAAGCCCAATGGGAAAAGAAAACATAGCTACAGTAAATCGGGTCTTTGAAACAAGCATTAAGAAGATAAGCCTCTGAGAACTTATCCTGAAACGAAGACTTTGTCTTCTCTGAAAAACGGCAATCTTCATCATGAAGAAAGACGCTGGAATCAAGACGGAACTTAAAGGTCATGCCAATAGTCTTTTTGCAAACGAGGGCGTTGTTCATCACGCTCCCTATTGACCAACTGGCAACAAGGAACGACTCTTACCCACCGTCTATACGGGAGAGTATTGGATAGAAGAAACCTCGTAACACTTCATCGACTCACACTCCATCGAAATACTCTTGCAGAATATCAATAGACACATGTTCGGCAATCCCCATGCAGGGATCCACGCGACTTTGGGCCCATTCTCAGCCTAATGGTGACACTCTTGTAGGCAAGATTTCAAAAATGCTTCAGGAAGAAAAAGAACCACCTAAAGTAGTGTGTAGTAGAAAGTAGGGGAAAAAGGGACAATTTCAAACGGAACTAAGTTTGAATAAAGCCTCCCGCTGGTTTATATTCACGTCAAAAATCGCATGTTAGTGAACAGCCCCTTAAGTCAAAACCTGTTGCAAGCTTTCACCCGTTCTGGGAAAGGTACAAGATGTCCTACTTAGATCTTCGTTCCCTTTTGAGTAAAAGTTTTGTCTCCATGAGGGATCTCCTTATTAGAGCAAAATTGACCACATATTGAACTAACCTTGTCGAAACACTTGAGGGTTAAATATGTGAGAGAAGTTATATGTTTTTTGGATCGTAAATCTGATGCTTTTTATAAACCTCATAAAGTCCTCGGGTTGTAATTTTTCTTTACCTCGCAAATTTAGTAGTCATGTCTGCTCGCGTTACCCAAAAAATTTTGATTTGTGACACTCAATTGATCGTGTGAAAGAAGTTGTACATTTTCTTCCCCTGGTGGACCCAATTGTTGAACAAACACCCTTTTTGGACGTTCCTTATTGTTGATTAAATAAGCTTCGAATCATCTCTTTTTTAGCACTTTTGTTTGGTTCTACGTATAAATTGTTCTCAAATCAATGCTAAATCAAACGTGTTCAAGTGGCTTCGTAATTCTTATAGTAATAATATTCTGCATTTCCGAAAGTGCATAAAATTGTGGAGAGTAAAATGGAGGAGTTTGTACAAGCTCGTTCTGTCAGTTTCGAAATCGAAAAACAAAACACGCATAAGTGGATATGGCAGAGGCTCTTCCGCGATTGAAAAATGACTACCCCCTGTGCCCAGAATCGAATCAATCTTATGGAGCGCATCAGTGCCACACACTCCATGGAAGACCCTTCAAACCAGTTTTGCATTTGTTTCATTGCAATGATATGGCCCGTGCTGAAAAAACACTTCTACGGGATAGTTGAACCATCGCACTAGGGAACAAAACTGGATTACTGCATTTTATATTTGGTTATTTCAATTCCACTTTATGGTATTAAATTTAAATTAGTTAAACTTACTATGACACAGAATATATGAAACCAGGATACATGTCCTACAGTAGCTTTGAAGCAGAAACAAGAACTTACAAGCATTTATCAAATGGCTGGTAAAGGACGTTTAAAAAGTGGGTGATGACTTGGAAATACCAAAACATGCAGTTTCAGGGGCAGAATCGATTTCTTGAAGCATTGGCCATATAGGGCCAAAATAAACGATGTAAAGTAATGAACCTACGCGCCCAAGCAAACTCCTACTGGCACAGGAGAGAGAAATGCATCCATGGTAAGTTACGTGGATCGAAACTTTGCCGCCTTTAACTCGTAAGTTGTAAAGTAAGTGGGCTAACTCACTCCTCAATTTCTAGGGGATAGAGAATGTATTCATCACAATTAAAGTAGAAGCAAACCATTTGAAGATAGCAGAGTAAACGAACGAGGTTTATGCTAGAGTTTGCTCCTTCATTCAATTTTAATTCGAAATAGACTTTTTTGGTCCCTAATTGAATATTTAACAGATGTCAGGAAAGTGTAAGACAATTAGTTGCGTAAAGGGTATAGTACTTAGTTTAAAAATTGTAGATATTTTTTTGTGTAAAATTTGTAGATCTCTTCCAAATGTGGCTGCTAAACAGTAACATCACTATTGGAACAGGGACAGTATAACTCGGATAAGGTAATTTAACTGTAATCTAGAGAATTTTGAATGCACAAAATTGCTGGCTTATTGCGAGATCACTTATTAAGGAATTCAAAAAATTGAGATTACAAATTATTTTTTTGATTTCAATATGGCTACTCAAACACAGCAATAGAATTTGTTCCTTGAAGTTTCACTTAGGCTTAATATATCTTCCATATCCCTTTATCTGAATCCGATTGACAATACATGATATATTTTGTATCAGTTAAAAATTACATTTTCAAATGAAAACTAATTTTAAAACATTTGGAAAAATTGGAAGATCACAAATGTGAAGCCAAGTTTCACCGGGGTGAGCGTTTACAAATATGTCACCCTTTACAAATATGGACACCGAAGGGCAGAGGGAAGCGGGTGTTTGTCTGCCACACAGAAAGGGGAAGAAATAGGGGAACATTTTCACCCCAAATTTCATCACGGAGAAATGTCCTCCAAAATTGTTGCGGTCCTTTGATATTTACCGACTCTTGATGGAAAACAAAATCGGTGTTACAAACAAATCGCCACCCTGACACGAAGCCTGACGATACAATGAGTGCACTTTCTCGGAATGTCTTCGCTGTTTGGAAATCCGGTGTATTGCTGCTAATAAATGGCAGAATAAGTGTCAAGGTCACAAACTGTTATGTATTAGGTATTATTTGCGGTTTTTTAGGCGCGCCTATAAGTTAAATAGTAGTTGGACTCTAAAGCAATAAATCAGAGTAGTGGAGCGGAAAAAAAAACTCAGGTATACGCTTCTCATTGACTTTTCTGTGACAACCCTCTGTTACATAATTCGCATACTATCATTTTGAACGATTTTGATGCAGACTTCACTAAAGCTTGAAGTTTTGAGATGAATGAACTATAGAGAAATGATAGTGAGTACCCCAAACCATAGTCCCCCCCCCCCCCATCCCACTACTAATCCCGAATATGTATCGCTTCCTAAAGTAATAACGTGTACCCGCCAACGAATCTCTAATGACACAAACAGAAAAATCCTATAGACTGCAGTTTATTTTTGTGTAAAATATTTGAATCTCACCCTTTCACTTCCATACAGGTGCTTCCACGTGAAAGGTAACTATTGATGTGGTTAAACGGTGATAAAGTACATTTGATGGCATCTCTCCAATCTGTATATGCAAGGGCAGTTGAGTAGCCGAAGTAAAAGTTTTTCTTCCATTTTTATTTGCACTGAAAATCCCTCTCGTATACAAAGAAAATGTGTCTCTGATAATACACATCAGCTGATACCTTGTAAACATCTTATCTCATGTGCATCGATTGCGGCTACAATCTCTAGGATTGATTACCAAGTTAGTAACAGTTGGGTGGTTTGCGACCGCTCTTCGACAAGTACACGCTCGAGAGGAGAGAGCAAAATAGTTTTGTCTCACTTTCAAATCCAAACGAGGCTTTCTTGTTCTCGATTTTTGAAATTGTCCTAAATTATTAATTTATTGCATGTTGAATAACGCATCGAGAGACACATTTCTCGTTATCACCTGCCCCTTTTTTATATAAAATCATGAAACAAAATTGCTGAGCAAACAATTTTTGAAAAGCACTGCATCTTACACTATTTCTGTTTTTATCCTAAAGCAAACTCAGTTTACAACTGCGTTTTAGCTTTTCCGAGATTGTACTTCAATATCATTCGCACTAAGAAAAATTTTGCAAAAAACTAATAACTATACCCATGCACTAATTTATTCAGAAAGTCATCGGTATGATTTAAAAATCGACTCTTTACAAGTTTTGAAGATTTGAGAAAAGTAGCTACCAAAACATTATTATCGTTTTCTCAACCTTATAATGAAGTTTTATTTGCTTTCAAGATCTTCAAGGGGAACTTTAGGAGAGAGATTTCCAGTGTAAACAAACCAGAGGAAGTGAGATTTTAGTTCCTCTAGCCATACATCACAAAACGTATCATGCGAGAGCAAAATGTAATTTATCGCCAGTTTGGCGACGCATTTAAAACAAATAAAGTTGACCAATCAACTGTCATATCCATTCGGAATTCGTTCTTTGACATTTTTAGTGGCCACGTCGCATTTTTAGTGGCAAAATCGCTTTAGCAAAAGAAACAAAGTGACGTCACATTCGGAATATGCACATTAAACTCCATTCCGCCTCAAAAACGCCACTCATACTTTGCTTTACACAAAAGGTCTCATACAGAGACAGAAGAGCGGAAAATGCCACCAGAAACCTCATCTGAATTGTAACTTTTGCTGTGAAGAGTCTCCGTTTATAAGGAAACAATTAGAAAATGTCACCCTTCACTAAAAGGTTATTTTATTTTTCAGTGTTGCCATGCCTTTAGGATGAAAAATCATCACTATTTTAGAATTAAAAGATTACTTCACTTTTATTTTAGGGTGTTACATTATCAGAAAAGCTCTTGGCTGTATTCGTGAACATAAATTTCCTACGATATTGTCGTGTAGATACTGTACGTAACACACAGCTAAAGATTATTTCAAGGTCCAGTTACACGTTAGTTGTTGTTGTCCAGTTACAATGTTGCAGTTCGAAACGGTATCCAATTGAAGAAGCTCAGCATAATTAGTGCCTGAGCGAAAAGTAGCATTGAAAAAGATGGTTGCGTACTAATTAATGTAAGATTGGTATTAAGAATTTCCGTCGTCGGTCATTTACTTGTATTGAGTAGGATGGTAATTTGAAAATAGTTATTTAGGATACCATGAGCAATGCAAATGATATTTTTGGTACGATAGAAAAACAATTTGTCTACCTGAATGAAATCTATTTCTCCGGTTAAAGGCTGGTATTCCACTTGGTATAGTGTCATGTTTACTTGTAGAAGGTGTCGTGTTGGTCGCAAGTGAACCCAGAGATGTGCTGAGTTGATTTGAGATTGCTGAAGATTGGAGGGTAGCTGGAAATATAAACGCTTGTCTCCGCTAGCTATTTCTAGAGGTACTGGAGCTGGAAAGAAACAAACAATTAACATAAAAATAGTGATTGGCTTGAGAATTCCGTTCGGTTTGTTTTTAACGGTGCAAGAGCCATATTTAGCATCACCACCGCCAAGCAAACGGACAAGCACTGGGAAACATTTACTGACACGGGAGAGAAAAATACACAAAAGGAATCTTCGTCTCCTACAACTTGGAAGTTGCTATAATTGATAAACTATGTAGCTACTATAGTAAATAAACCGACCCCAATAACAATTTAGGAACAATAGTTTTTGCTAAATAATAATTGATTTGATTTATAGCGCACTCACTACTTTTTGCCTATGCATTTTAATAAGGCCAACAAACTTTTACATTTTTCGCTTTATTTGTTTTCTATTTGAGAAAATCTCAATAATTTTTAGATTTAGGTAGGTAGGTATTTTAATTGACGTCGTACTGGAGCAACACAACGGGCTCTTGACGACTGTCCAGGATCAATCCCCAAGGTAAATATCTTATTTAAATTCAGGAGCTTTGAGGTTACAAGAAGTTATCCTAAACTGAATTAGTAAAAAAAAGATGGGTGTTTCGAAAGCGTGCAGCAAAAAAGTATACATAACTTGGTTTTGTGCACACTTTAAATTGAAAAAAAAAACCTTTTTTTCTTATCACGATGTTTTTTCTTGGTCTTCCTACATCATTCCTCTCAGTATGGTACGATTTTTATTGTCATCCTATAAGGTAATATAGCATGGGGTTGTTAAAATTGGAAGTAAAACAGACTCCCCTATAGCATATTCGTTGCTATATAACGACCCAGTAAGGCCCAGACAGTTCGGTAGCTGTAATGTTATTTTATGATCGATATAACGACCGCTTGAAAGGGTAAAAATCTCGTTATAGTAAACTTGAGTTGGCAGTGTCTCCCGATTCATCGAGGTAATTTAGCCGTACCGGAGCAGAATGAACACCTTAATTATATACACAACTTTTCCTTTCTTCCTTTCTACCAGACCACGTTACTGTCTCCATCTGTGCTCTTTTGAAATGCGAATTAGACTCGTAATTGTATCAATGAAATTAAATTCTATTCTTTATCTTATTTATCTTCCTATTGATCATGTGCTGAACAAGTCACTTTCTTTAACCTCTTTATAATATCAATGTTTAAATAATTATAAAATGTTTTATTAAGTGTGGCATACGGGGATACGATGACTTTCAGTCAATAAATACAGAGATTGCTGGACTCTGATTTAAATTCGAGTACGTGGTAGTTTGAATGTAAACAAGCTAACCGGAGAAGCTAAAATACTTTCGTTAACTCGTTTGGTTTATCGTTGTTTCTAACGGTTGATTCGATCAAGTTTCTATGAAGCCATCTTTGGCGATTACTCCGTAACTGCGAGTCTGCTGGCAGACCAACTGAGCTACGACAGACCTCGTTCTCCACGGAATCGAATGGCCCATCAAATGGAATCGTCCCCTTGAACAGGAAATGAGTTTGGTCGTGGCATGGTCGTTTTTCCAATGTGTCAACACGACGGACTGGCGATCGATTTTAGTATTTATTCATTCCAAAGTACACATGAATTATTGAATTTCAAACGGAAGATGGTAGTGAGATACCGCAAGAGGTCGGTAGAAATCCAGAAATTGTACTTTCAAAGCTACATTTCCATTTGGGTCTGCCCTTGATTCATCTAGCTTAGAATCTTAGTCGACGCATGGTTGTTCTCAGTGGTTCTGAATCCACTTTAAGCTTTAGGACTCTGTCTAATAGTGTAGTAAATAAATAATCGTTATAGGTAAACGCCGCCAAAAACCTTACATCTTCCCGTGACTGTTCAAAGCAAAAAGTTTACTAATGTTCGATTATTTAATTCTAACTATGGAAATTACATTGTGAAATGGGCAGAGATAGTAAAGCTGTTAGCAAATTCTATGAATTTCAAACCAAGAGAAAAACATGCATTTCTCCGACTTCCTTAGGCACTTCCGTGAAATGTAACTTAAACTATATTCCATACACAAATTACATACATATTAATTACATACAATGTATTAGTGGAAACTTTTCTTGTGTATGTGTTTGTTTAATTGACAGAAAAACATTGCTAACTGCAGCCCTTGGGCCATAATAAACAACCACTCCTTGGAAAGTCCCAGTCATTGAATTAACAAAACAGTATAAAGCTCAATCAAGACAGAGCAGTAACACAAGTTTAAACTTCTTGCGTACAGAAGAAAAATTCAAATTAATTAACCACGGAGTTCGCTTACTTTATGATTCGACTATGTGTAACCTCATTTAAAATCTCATTTAAATAGGAAACAGAGAAATTATTTAACGTTTGAAAATTAAATGCCAGTCGAAACATTAACCATGCCGAATTGATTCGTAGGTTAACAGTATTCATGAGAAAATATGCACCCTCATTATAGAATAAGATACAGGTGCGAATACCCCATTGGGCACACGGTGCCAGGTTTCTTGCAGAAAAGCCTCTTAAAAGAAAAATATCGCGAAGGATCTGTAGTAGAACATTTTTTAATTTCTAAAATTTTCTTGCACTAAAAATCCATCCTCTGTGAATTGAAATTGCACAAGCTTTTTTGCCATGCTGTATCAACCCTACAAACAGACACGGGATGCATTTGAAACATTTCCCCCCTGCATTAAGTACCACAGCTATTAGCGTTGGGGTTATCCCGAGTGTAATAGAACACCCTGCAACCATCTGAATGCTTGACATGACCCCATTTCGTAAAATTTAGATAAGCATGTTAGAAACTCAAGTGTATAAATACGAATACCAAGGTTGAACATTTTCTAAATACTCTTAAACGATTGCGATTCGTATACGATATTATTAGTTCTGCCATGCTTGATGACAATGCAATCAAAAATGTATCATACAGATTTGAACGTTATTACATAAGGCTAAAACACTATTTTGATGAAACCCCAGAATTCCGTGACTGCAAAGTTACCCGAGACTCAAAACGACTTGCATGTCCCTTGGGACACATCATCTTTATGTGCATAGGGGCTTCACGAATTCTATTATTTTCCTATGGGTTTACTGACTGTGGTAAACATGGGCGAACCCGTGTGATCTCATCTCCCTTCTTTTCAGGATTTCTAAACATTGTATCGCGCAGCCGAATAGGGCGCAAACAAAACCCATCCTATTTGATCGGACTCTGATAAAGTCTAAACATATATTCATCGAAAGAAGACTAGTAGCTCAGTCTAATTCTTCTCTCCGAGTTTCCCTAACAGCAGTCCACTATCAAATCGAGCGATCTGAAGTAATCCGTGTCATGTCCTTCCCGCGATATCGCGTAAGAGGGTAGCAAGCAAAGCGGCGAGAGCGTGGCACATCTTTTGCATCTACGGCATTCATCACTCCGGGTTTTTTTTTAACGTCAACCGATGACACGATAATGGGCATGACGCGTGAGACTTTCCCCTTTTGACACATAGCAGCTTATCGATTTCCGAAGGAAAGATCCCGATCCATTTATCTTGAGAGACCGCAAAAGTCACCTATCGTTAGAGGTCAATATCATCCAACAGGTCGTTGGCATCCCTAATTGGCAGATAGGGGTCCGAGTATCACATTACAAGCGACACAAATCGCATGGTGTCCAATTACTCGTGTTGCATTCGGCCATTGCTCGGATGCTGCTGCACTGAGATTCCAATCTCGTGAAGTCAGCGGCGCTTCCTGGGAGGAAGGAACACAGTGTGGCCACATTAGCTGCTCTGTTGGTCATTTTGTGCTAAAGCAGCATTTCAGCGAGTTCCTCGATACCTTTACGGGTACCTAGTTCGAATCCGGGTCAGTGCATGGATATTTTAAAGCATGTGGTGTCGAGGCGGCTGGTGCGCCTTAAATATGCTGAAATAGGGTCGAACGTCCTCACATTGGGTAGGTGTGGAAGTTTGGAGAGTGGGGTGCCAGCTCAGGTGTTGCCTCGTCATCTGACTGTGGTGCAATATGACATGGTGTTGTCCTCGGATCTCTCCTTTAGGGGATTGATCCCGGACCTCCCTCAATCCCATTGTGTTGCTCTAGTAGGATGTTAATTAAAAATTACCATTATATGTGGGTTTGTCCTATGCGCTAGTTGGAGGAGATTCCTGTAATTTACACTCAAAGGAGGATTCTGCCGCCTAGGGGCTACACAGCCAACTTGCCGCTTCAACCCCTTCCCCTCAGCAAATGCTATACACTTCCCCTTAAAGAGTCAACTCTCTCGCTCCCTTTTACGCTTTCCCTCATAATAGCACAAAATCATTAGTGCAACCACCCCTGTTCGACAGTGGTTTTCGATAAATTAAGAACCAGATCCACATATAACATTGTTTATTTCAACATACGAGAAAGAGTAAATTAAACTTTGGTATGCATCTAAATGTTATTCATTTAGGCATAGCATCAACAATCAGCGAAACAACTCTTATCAATCCAAGTACAGTAATACGCATTGAGAAGATATTGTAGAGTTGACTATTATAAGGTAGGTAGGGGGGTATTTTAATTAAGATATCGTACTGGAGCAACACAACGGGCTGTCACCGACTATAATACGGAACTGTAATTAAAATAACAAACACGTTCTAAAATAAATTAAGAAGCCAATTGTTCTGATAGTAAAACATACTTATGGTTTAAAAAGACTTACTTCCTGAACTAGAGTTTGAAAACGAATGTATTCAAGTCAGACAATAGATCACTTACTCCTGACGTCGGCGTAGCGGATCCTGAACGAGCCTATTTTTCAGATAAGGGGCAGTTAGGTACTTGCATTATGCATTCCCTCCAGTGGGGGTTATCTCTTGTACTTTCATATTATTTCATTCAAATTGCAAAATGTTATTTTTATTTTTAATCTGTTAATATTTTTATTTATTTGTTTATTTCTGTTTTTATTGTTGACCTGTACCTTTGGTATTTTTCCAAACAATTTTACTCCCTGGGTTATTGCTCCATCTCGTTTACATTTATTTTTCGCTTCGGCCCAGGTAAAACTGCGTCCATTTTGTGTCAGCTGCTCGACATTGTCCCTTGGCCTTTCGCCATAAACCACAACTAACCCTAATACCTTTATTTGAGTTCAATCAGCCGCGTCCTTAAAACAGACGGATCTATCGAGCCATATGGCTTAAAACCGATTAGGAATTAGTCCTGGCAGTGAATACCAGTTTTCACAGGTTTCGGAGATAGATGAGGAATTCCGAAACACCAATACCGGTTTTCTTTTAGCCTTATTTTATTTTTACTTTTTTTTTTAGATACTTCATACCATAAGATTACTTCAGATAGATTCATTCGACGGATGTATTTGTAAATGTCGTGTTAATTAATGTTAATTCATTTGACTAGGCTTCTGTAGGAAGCAAAACCAGAATGGTTTGGTAGTCCAAACGGTTTTTTGGAAATCATTTGAGCAGTAAATTAATAAAATAATTACGTCTTATAACTGTCGTCAGAACGGCTGTCGCTGTCATTTGGGGGGGGGGGGACTTGAAAACCAGCCCGAAAAAGAAAATCCAGATTTTAAAACCTTCGGTAGCTTGAAAAAACCTTCAAAAACATAGATCCTCGTTTTTCAATTTGACCAAATATTAAAGCTTTTAATGTATAGAAGGCAAAGAAAATTAAACTATCTTAGGTTGTGCATAACGAATCAGTTGACAAATCCTTCATCCTTTGTCCACTTTTATGTTTTTAAATAATCATACGCCACAGCGAACGAAGAATTAGTAATCAATTTTGCAACCATCAAATATCTCTGCAATTGTTTTTTTTTTATTTCGCCTCTTTAGCTTTTTAAGTGGGAAAAAAAAGTCCCATTTACCCCTCCATCAACTATCTTGATCTGGTTTGATTTGCTCCTTTACGGTCATTTTTTTGACCACTACGACAATTAGATGGGGCCTCGGCTTTAAGTGAAACAATCGAGATTTACGAGAGCACAATAACAATACGTTAGATTACCGAAAATGGCTTCGTCGTTTTGAATACATCCCGTTTGTTCTGTTTCAGCGACCTCAATATTTAAATACGTTCATCAAATGTCAAGCTATATTGCATATGGATATTATAAGCTTTGAAGTATCGCAAATGCCTGATAAATTGTTTGATATTTAAATTTGAGACGACATGTCAAGGAATTGCACGGAATGCGATAGCAATCAGGGGAAATCAAGATTTGTTGGCCTTTCCAAGACTTCCGGCCTTGATTTAAAAATAGAAATTTAGAGATAAACACTGTGTGTGTTCCGATATTTCAAAGCAGTGTTCAAATGCAGTTTCCACTTCTAAAAGTTCTATTCACGATGGAAAATAATATGAAACTTCTCACTTGAGAAAATTTGATTTCAAAGTGTTCAAATTTTAATTTGATGTTAATTATTAATAATAATACCAAGAGAAAAATCAACTCAAACAAAAAATATTTTGCTGTATGAAAGAATGTAGACTACGAGGATAAATATTTCTCTGACGTACATGGCACAGAAATCAGCTTTATTGGCAGAAATCAACGTCATAGCCTAATGGATAACAGCCACAACGGCGTTGCCCGTGGTGTTGGTTTGCTTTGCAAACTAAATGGGAATTCGTAGTCTATTGGATAATAACCACCACGGGCAACGCTCATTATCAAATGCGGCCAAATTCGAATTTCGACAATATCCAATCGGCGTGACGTCACAATCTCTTGCGAAATTATAAATATTTAATTGAAAAATTATTCATTAAAAGAAAATCAAATGTATAAGGTATCTATATGGTATAAAATTTTCCACAGTTTTCAAATCAGTTGACATTTCTAATCTATCCTTTACGATCCCGATTTTACAAAAACAAACTAAACAATACCAATCAAAATTTCTTTTATTTGTTTTGCTTTCCTTGGCTGGAATCGTATGAGCACCGGAAATGGATTACTCGAACGCAAAGGTTGGCGTGACGCCACAATCTTTTGCGAAAACATAAAAGATATTCAATTTTAAATGATTTATTTAAAGAAAATCATACATTTAGGTATCGATCTAATGTAAAATTCTCCGTAGATTTCAAATCTGTTGAAATTTTTACTCTTATCTTTTGCAATCTAGGAGATAGAAAAAAAGAACTACAAAACTAAAGTTAAAACTTTCTTTGTTTTTTATCGTTCACTGAAAAACCATTCCTCCGCAAAATGAAACGGGAACGGAAATAAATAAATTTAGAATCTGTCATGTCTTTATTGTATTGCCATTCCAAAAAAACAAAACAATAATCATTAAATTTCCCTTAAATTCATTTTAAAATGTTCTAGATTGAATTTTATAATTCGGGCGCGATAGAAAAATTGCAAAAAATTCGGACTACCTGTGTGAAAATTATTGTATGTGCCATTGATTCAGGAGGACAGTCCGTCCGTCCAGACACTTCCTTTTATAATAGTAGAGATTTAGTAACGGGTAGGCCCTCCTTTTGCTTGAATTACAGCTGCAACAAGTCGAGGGTTATTTTTCACGAGTTCTCTGTAAGTTTGGGCATTAATAGCTCGCCATGCCTCTTGCAAGGATATAAGAAGGTTGTTGTAAAGATGGACGTGCGTGGCGGTGTCGTACGCGCGTCGCTCCAGTTCATCTCACAAGTGCTCGATCGGATTGAGATCGGGGCTTCAAACAGGCCAGTCAAGCAAATTCACATCATTTTCAGGAAACCAGTATTGCCATAGTGTAGACAAGACCGAGTATTCCAGAACGTCGAAGTACACGTCAGCATTCATTGTACTAGTTACATAAAGCAATGGTTCGAGTCCTAATCTGGAAAAACAACTCCACTCTAAGATGGATCCGAATTTCTGCAATGTCCAATTATTTTTGTCCCTATAATGTATATATAATATTCGTTTTCAATTCGTGGTTTCTTTTGATGTTTTAACATTTGATTTGCTTTATTTTTCACTTTCATTCAATATGGTGCTTGGGGTTAGCTAGTTTTAGCACACCGCTACTCACACGCAGAAATGTTTCATATATTTTTCACTAACTTAGTTGGCACAGAAATCGACGTTATTTATAGATTGCCACATGGCGATAAACTGATACCGACATCAAAATCAGCCACTTTAAATGTGCTCAGTTCTAGCTGAGGAGTTGCAAAATGTTACCACACTCCATTGAAAACTAGCAAAATTCTTCAGTAGTTCGATTTCACACGTCAGTGAGGAATCGGGACGGTAGAAATCAGCGCACAAAAGAGAGGGAACGCGAAAAGGTGCTTCAAGTTCCGCCTTTGAAAGGGAAGTGAATACAATTGGCATCTTCACAGGTTGCATTGATAGGAAATAAGGATCAAAGGGTGCACATGGATAATCGTATTCACTTGAAATGGATTACAAAAGGGCGTTAAATGTGAGTCCTGCTGCCATTGGATACAAGCAATTAAGAAACTTCCATCGAGCTAGTTGGTCAACAAACTTTTGAAACCAAGCAAGTGTCGAATATTCCAAAACGATTCATTTGATTCGTTGTCGATGATACTCCTACAGAATCTGGAAAATAAATAGCAATCGGAAAATGAATCTGTATCAAAACTTTCTTTAAATTTCCTGGATTGAAAAATTCCAAGTTGAAATTCGAACCAAGATACCCGATCGATAATGTAACAGCTGTCAATACACGAGGATTTTATTTCACTTTCTTCCGTATCGAGACCCAGATCTGGAGGACAAAAACCTTATGTTACTTATGATGCGTGAAGGGTCACTGATTTCAACCCTTATCCCACTCGCAATCAGAAAGAAGATGCTTTCGAACAAATGTCTCCTTGTAACGAGAAGCCTTTGTGTACACGCGGTTTGGAATTGACACTACCACAAATATATGATTCTTTCAGATGACAACGCGAGACTTCCTTTTTGAACGCCATTTGCTTGACAGCTCACCATTATTTAAGACGCCCTATTTGCACACCAGATCTTATTAAAACATTCTTTTAATGCGTGTTCTACTTTGAAACCCTTTAGAAGAGATAACTGTTCTATTATATACTTTAAAACATATTTGACACTATGGGGGAAAATCTTACAATCCAAATGGTACTTAGCTTTTCGAGAAAAATCAATGCTCTTAATCATGAGCTACAATTTTTAATCGCTGAATAGTGAAAATGTTCTATTCACAATTTTATTTCTCGATGCTATGATAACTTGCATGACCAAAATTCTATTTTACTTCATTTTTTATGAGAATAATTGCTGACGATACATAGTCGCGTCTCCAAAAATAATTGCTTTGGGTAATTTTAATAGGTCATTTAAAATTAATATGATATATTATATACTTCAATATTTTCATCCCATTTGTTTATTGGTTTATTCTTAACCTTTGTGCGCATGGAATGTTTAAAAAGTCGATATTTTTTTATCACAAATTCCGACTAGAATAAGGAACATCGGTCAGTCATTAGAAATGAAATGGGCCTACGATTTTTCCCTCATTGTTTATTGAATTGTATGCAAAATTTAAAGCTGAAAAACTATAAAAACTGAAAGGAGATATTTTCATTTAAAAGTTAAACAGATAATACTTCTAGTTTTAAAGAAACGCATAAAATATATCCAGCTCTGAAACTATGGGTTTTACAGATGCTTTCAAAAAATCGTTTCTACTATTCATTAATAAAAAATTTTAAACAAATTACAAGAGCAATTAAAATCTTGGATATTTGTATAAAATTGTTCACAACACATTTCAACTAAATACTGAGTGGTAATAAAAAGTAACTTCTTTATATGGAGCCCTTAGCGTCCACAATTTTCAACGAATGGGAAAGACACAAGAGATCGATTGTTATGACAAAACAAGAACCGAACTTTCATTGTTACGGACGTGGTTAACAAAAATTTCGGAAATTTTAAATAGTCACCTAGTTTCTTTATCGCAATGAAAAACCAAATTTAGCGTTCAAATTTTACCTCTAGCTCTAAAAATAACTTATTAAAAACAATGTCAGTGATAAGAGTCAACGCCAACAGAGACCAACAAGGAACCACATTATTTTATCTTCATTTCAAATGCTAGTGCCAATCAGAGTTTTGTTCTAGGTGCTTCTGACTAAATACAAATTAAGTGCATTAGCACTTATGCTTGTTAACTTTCCTACCTCTTTTGTCGTTCACAAGCAACTTTGAAAATGCTCGTTGTGCAGTCTTTTAAACAGCCAGATGTAAAATTTCAAAGCCATTTTTGGTATTTCACTGTGCCAGTCACAAAGGAATAAAAAAGGTGTTCCTATTTGAAAGTTGTTAAATGTGTACGTAACTGTTTTCGATTTTTGTTACTTAATTACTCACGATCTCAAATCCCTTGACAAAATTCCATTTTCAATACAACTCATTGAAAATTGTGGTTGCTAAGGCACATTATATAGGAGTTTCTTTATGACCCATTCGATACACATATTTCCTATATACTACGCTAAATGGGAAATCAAATTAAAATCGCATTTATAGTCGATCTTTATAAAAAGATATCAATTAGAACTTTGATGTATTTATACCTGAACATACAGAATAAAATAAATTTAATGTTTTTTATACATTCCGTAGCATTGCTTTTTCTTAAGACAATACGAGGCTCTTTTGCTAGAGGTTGTAAATTTGAAAGTTCAGAACATTTTAGAAAAAATATGTCTAAGGTTCGTATAATTTTAAGAGTGCTTATTTTATGTTTTCAAAATTAATTGCTGTGAAGTGCTTAAAAGTGCTTTACTTTTTATCAAAATTCAGCTAAGGCTCATGTTTTTCTATCTCTGAACTCCAGATTTTCTGTCTAAAAAAAAAACCTTCCAAAATTCTCCCTCTTCAGACAAACGTCCAATTTACAAGAATTTTGTTTTAAAAATACTGCCAAATTGGACACGCCAATTACGAACTACAGCCAAGCATATAGCAGAAGAGTGAATTTCCTTTTTTAGTTTGTTTTTTTAGCCAAGAAACAAAACTGCAAAATTTTCAAATCCATTTTCTCTTTCTTACCAGAGGGATTTTCAGTGTAAATAAACAAAACAGGCCTGAGAAGATTCTACCTCTGCTGTATAAATACTATCGCATGATACATTCCCGGGTTACCATGCATTGTAGTTACAACAAACTACCTTAACTTTTAATCCAATGGGTGTAGACCAAATTGACCTATCGTATATTAATTCGTATTTTGCAATTTTTATTGGTTAGTTCTAAAATCGGGTTTGACAGACAAGCCGTCGTGTTCAGAACACTTTACAGAAAATACGTGTAGCTGCAGTTATACTACCTACATTTAACAAGGCAGAAACTGTCGTTCATAGTATTTTATTTTTGGGGCCATAAATGCGGAGAGATATATTTCCACGAGCATTGTCACTATGGAAAGGAAACGACAACTTCCCTTCAGAAGACGATAATGTCTCACACGTATATACATCTCAACTGCACAAGCGTTTCATTTTTCGCAATCCTGTGCAAGCGAACGCAGTCGGAAAATCACAAAACCTTCATTATAAAACACTGAGACTAAACGGATGAAGGTCGATTTTTTTTTAAAATTTAGAAGCCTTTTTTTAAGTAGATTTTATGGATTTAAGATTTGAACTCTAGTGAATCCCTCATAAAATTATTTTATTGGGCATTATTTAACCTCTACTGCGTGGGGAAGAAATATCGCCTGGCCCAAATGGCTTAGGGACCCCTAAAAGGGTTCTTCAATTTTTAAATAAATCTACAAACTCAAGTTTAAAGTTTGCAGAAAAGCGATCTTGAACTCGGAGATAACGTCCACGAAGCGCAATAAAGCTAAAACCATTCGCCGAAAGCCCTCAATATGTTATTCCGCGTTCAATTGTATGCGTGATCCAAGAACATGCATTTTAAACGGAAGTGTAACAGCATCTGTGGAACGGGCGTGCTGACCAAGTGGGGAACGAGGATTCAGCTGTTTCGTTTACACCTGGCTTTATGCTAATGAAGGGCCAAAGGAGAGAAGTGTGTCACACGAACAAAAAGCGCATCCTCCCAAACTACACTTGCAGGAAACGAGTCCCCTGCAATGAGTTGCAAAAATCGCGCGCTTTAAATGCGAGAAAGCTTTGATTGATGCTCGAAATCGTTAATACTGAAGATATAAAGGGTCATAATGTTACTTCCCTATCGACTACAATTTTTAACGAATTGGAATAACATTTGATTTAGAGATTTCAAAGTATGCGCCCAAGTATTACGTATGTAACAAGAATCGAGCTTTCACGATTGCAGTTAACACACTTTGCATAGCAGCATCCACTCTTCTGGCACGATGGGACTGACACAGAGAAAAAACTGTCTTTGAAATTTTACCTTATGTTCTAAAACCAACTCTAAATGAAAAGAGCACTGTCAAAGATGATGAGTGTGAACGACGAAAAAGGAAAAAAAGTTAACAAGCAGCAGTGCTGATTGCATGTGATTTGCATTAATCAAAAGCCACCTACCACAAAACGCCAACTGCCACTGCATTTGTAACAAAGGTAAAATGTAATGGTTTCTTGTTGCCTTTCTTCCTCTTTTGTCGTTCACACTCATCTTATTCGACAGTGATCTTGTGTAGTGTTTAAGACGAAAGGTGCAGTTGATATACCATTTTCGGTTTCTCATTGCCGCCGATCACTTTGCGATAAAAACAAAACAGGTAGGAGTGTCTATTTGAAATGCGTTAACTGTATTCGTAACAGCGAAAGCTAAATTTTTGTCGTTTAAATAATTATCAAGCGCATACCTAAATCTCAAAACCATTCTGATTCCATGAAACGATGTAAAAAGAATTATTTTTATGTCGTATCGAAGGAACGATGAATTCTTTCTGTCACCCTTTCATTCTTGGCACATTACATTTTCTGGCAACCTCCCTTAACTGAATTCCAAACAATAATATCGTCCGCTTTTCAAGTGGAACACGGACCAAGTCAAAAAATTGTCAAGAAAAACCGAGTTTTTTAGAAACTTTTCTTCTAGCCCTGAAGATGGTGATATTTAGACTGAAGTGCCCTAAGTAATTTTTCCTTCGCAAGAAAAGATTATACGTATTCTTATTCTTATAAATTATATATGCACGTTGTGAAAAAATATTTTTTCCTTCGTTTTCTCAGAACTGTTTTTGATGTGAAACGTCTTTCAAATCGATCCAGTAGGAGAGCAACCTAAAAAATGACCAGAATTTTCTTTCTTATGCCTCGTAAGCTACATATGATAACCTAATTAGTAAATTTTTTCGGATAAAAGGTTTATGGGGCCTAATCTAAAATAATTTGTGCAGAGGTGACAAGTGAAGCTTTGGATTAAAGGACGTGGGAATTGGTTTCGATTTGTAGATAATAGCAGGATTACAACTATTAATAAGTGTGATAATTACAGATAAAAAAATTCCTAAAGCTCTAAGCTGATAACGAAAAGAACATTTCGATAATGTTGAAAAAATTGCAAATGGAATAGGATCAGAAAAGTAAAAAAAAAAAAAAAACGTATACCATTGGAAAGAAAAATTGAAGAGGAATAATAAAAGTCCACGCTGATTAATCCTGAACGATGCAGATTGTATGGAAAGTGTACGAAAGCGTTACGCCTTAAAGCCGGATCGAGTGCTTCAAGTGTGCTGCTGTCTAAACCGTTGGATATTGGCCTGGAATGTAACTATTATAGATGCTATCTGGAACATTATATCCAATGATTCAAAATATCAAAGTGCCCATCGTCCCTACCGGTGAATTCAATGTCAATGTTTCTCAAACTAAATTAATTTTAGACTACATGTAACGTTGATTCAACTTGAAGTATGTTTTTATATCACTTACTACTCTATGCAACATTTGTATAGATTTAACCATTGCAAGAAACGTTTATATAAATATGAAATTGTATTTTGCTTCTCCTATCATCGGTAGTTGTTATCAAATGTTGTTTATCACAATTTGGGCGACGTTTGGAGCTTAATCTAATTGGTGTTGACCAGTCGACAATCAAGAATTTGGAATTTTCATTGGAAGCCAGTTGAAGTTGGCAGCTTTGTTTCACTGTCGCATGCGAAGATTTTTCTCAGATAAAAAATTAACAGTCGTGGAAGTCAAGTGAAACTTTAAAATCATTAGGGAATTCAGGACACATGTCTTATTTGCCCACACAATTCTGCACATGATGGATCGGAATTTTCCCTTCTGGTTTGATTACGGATTGTCGCAAATAGCCCGTTGTTTAGCTCCAGTACGACGTAAGTCAAAATACATACTTACCTACCTGATGATACAGGCTACCGAAACTCTAGATAGCAAACCCTTGAGCCCCATAAACCCCAACCATCAGAAACACTTGTGCCATCTGAATGTACGCTTTACAGAGAAATTCGTGATGACGAAATTATGTGAAGTGTTCCTATGATGGAATCCAATTCATGAGATATGTTTATGCTATTCGATAGTTTAAAAACAGTATGATCGCAATCAATCTATTCAACTACTAAATATATTACGTAATTAATCATTATAATCATATGAATCGTGAGTGATAAATACCAAGTGAAGCAACCTCCATATGATCTTAAAATGAAATAAGGAGTTTCCAAAAATTGTCCACGCTGAATTATCTGAATTACGATTGTATTTAAGTAACTAAACTTCGATATTTTGTAAATTAATATAGTAATGACACGATATTAGTTCTATTCGTACATTCAATATTGCCTGAAGTGCAAAAATTACATACACATAAAATTTATTGACATTTAGTCTACTTGAGATCATAAAATCAGATACCAGATTAAGATATCAAGCATTTAAGAATCATTATTCCTCTGGTAAATCATGGCAAGTTTTCCAGTGTAAACAGAAATGATCTGAAGAATTATTACTTCCGGTTAAGAACCAATTTGATTAACGATCTTTTGTGTTCATTATTACAAATCATTCTGTGAGCTTACATTTGAGCCACGTGACAAGTTACGAAACAAGCTACGTAAGTACCACCATCTACTGAATTTACCTTGGCAGGAAAACTATCATAAGAATTAATTCCTTTTGAATTTTTGGTGATTAATTTCATGAAAGATTAAGTCGAGAAGTTTAACCCTTCAAGTAAGGAACGATTTATGCACGCTACCATTCAAGTGAGGTATTCTAGTGTGTACCATCTCTCTATCACGTGACGCCATAAAGAGTCCTAATTTGTATTTGTCGTGTGTGTTCGGCAACGACACGATTCTACAAATCAGAAAGAAATACTTCCATTACGAACAAGGCATAATCAATTAGCGAATGAGGAGTGTTTGACTAAAGGACGAGAAGAGCCGTGAACGAAAAAAGTTAATTCAGTACTTTCCTAAACAACGGGTTACTCTGATTTGTTGATGGATTTAATTTGGTTGATAGTAAATTTGAAAAAGGAATAGAAAACGATTCTTAGGATCCAGCCATGATTTTTTCTGGACATAGGGTCAGTGTCTATAAATTCTATTTATGCGTAATTAACATGCTCCCATATTTCGCACTTATTAGGTAATATTTATTAAATTCGTACCTTCTATTCAATGAGTCTCGGTAGCCCACTTGGAAGAGCAACGGAGTAGCAACATGAAGGTTGGGAGTTCGATACTAGGTCCAGCCAATTAGCGACGTGTGCACGTTAAATATATAGTGGCCTCAAATGACCTCACTTAGGCGTGAAAATTTTGAGAATGGGCAACGAGCAAGGGGTAGAGAATTTTTTAATTTGACATCAAGCGCTTGTTGCTTTTATCATTTACAAAAAGACATGCTCAAAGACCACACGCTATTTTCCCTTTTAAAATTACTTAATTAAACAAACTATCTATACATTTTTGGCACAAAAGTAGTTCTGCTTCTAGTGAGGATAATTTTGCTGTGCACCGAGTTTAATCCTTCGAAAAGATAGTGATCATTCGTCCTACATCATTTGAGTCGCTGTCAATTGCGTTCAAATATTTAGAAAGGAAACGGTTTTCGACGGAGAACAACGAGTGCACGTGTTTGAAGATTAAAGGTCTCGAGCATCAGCTCTGAGAAAAATCCGTCTCTAAGCTATTTTGCAATCTGAGATGTCGCAGAATTTAGCATTAAAGGCAAGAAAATTATCAGGATATACATCAGTTCTTAAAACGACGGGGAAGTTAGGAGATTTGATTACTGATGACTTCTTGTCAACTACAAAATGTACTCTACTAGCCACTGCGTGGTCAGCACGGCGTTGCACGTGACAATTCCAAAAATGTCGAAAACGTTGGTTCAAGGGAGAAAAAAAACCTAATAAATCAACATTAAAAACGAATTCCCATTTGGTTTGCGGGAATTCGTTGCCTATTGGATAACAGTCATAACAGAGTTGCCCGTGGTGTTTGCTTGCTTCGCAAATCATATGGAAATTTGTAGCCTATTGGATAACAGCCATAACGGAGTTTGCTTCGCAAACGACACCACGGGCAACGCTCATTGTCAAATGCGGCCAATTTCGAAGAGATCCAATCGCGTGAAGTCACAATCTCATGCGAAAATATAAATATTTAATTGAAAAATTATTTATTAAAAGAAAATTAAACGTATAAGTTATCTGGTGTAAAAATTTCCTCAGATTTCAAATCAGTTGAAATTTTCAATCTATTTTTAACGATCCTGATTTTACCAAAAAGAACTAAACAATACCAGTCAATATGTTTTTTATTTGTTATGCTTTCATTCGCTGAAATCGTAAGATGCAGGAAATGTAATCTGTTTATTTTTGGAACGCGAAAGTTGACGTGACGTCACTTTCGTCTCTTGCGAAAATATAAAAGATATATTCAATTTAAAAATTGTTTATTTAAAGAAATTTATATTTTTAGGTATCGATCTAATGTGAAATTTTCCACAGATTTCAAATCCGTTGAAATTGTTACGCTATCTTTAACGGTCTAGGAGATAGAAAAAGAACTAAATAACTCCAGTTAAAAGTTTATTTGTTTTTTATCGTCTGATAGAAAATCGTGCTTTCGCGCAAAATTAAAACGGAAACGAAAAAAATTATTTTTGAATCTGTGATCTTCTATGCTGCTGCATTCAATAACAATTAAATTTTATTAAACTCATCTAAAAATGCTCTCAATTAAACTTTTGCGACCCAACAACTGCAAAAAATTCAACTACCTGTTTGCAAAATCACACTACTGAAAGTGTCATAGAATCGTCAGGACTTTGCATGCAGTAAACAAACAAACAGATAAACAAACACTTACTTTTATAACATGTATAGAGATAATAAAAAAAAATCGACGCACCAAGAAGGAGTTGTCCGATTGCGATAAAAATGGGTGGATGTGAAGAACATACATAGAAAAACAAACGATTAAAATTTCAGAACAATCCGTAACAAAGGGAGGTGGTCAATATGGCTTTGTCCACCTCTGGCCTGGATGCAAGTTGTCACCCGGCTTGGCATGGACTAAAAAATTTCAAGGATGGTGTCCTGCGGAATTTATTGCTAAATTGTGTCCTATTGTCGGGCTAAATGGTAAGTATTCCAGGAGGGTTGTAATTCCCTTCCCATAACGTCCCAAATGAGTTCTATGGGAGAGAGATCAGGAGACCTAGCTGGCCAAGGAAGGGTTAGGAAAGCTTGAAAACAATTAATAGCAACATGTGCTGTGTTTGGCCGAGCATTATCGTATTTACAAGTTAGTCCGGGGTGTCGCTAAAGGAACGGTAACGCAACCGGTTGTCGAATGTCGTCTACGGACCGCTGTGCTGTAAGTTTGCCTGAAATGATTACCAAAGGGGTCCTGCTATCAAAGGAGATGATACCCCGGATCATAAGGCCCTGTTCTGGGCATCTTTAGTCTGTGATAATAAGGGCAGGATCCCCACGCTGCACTGCACGTCTCCAGGAACGTCTGCTGTTATCGTCCAGACACAGTTGGAAACGGGACTCGTCTCTAAAGACTTTACGTCCCTAGTCAACACCGTTCCAAGTGGATCTTGCACGGTACACTCTATATCTGCATCTTCTTGATGCGTCAAATTTTTTTTTTTGCTATAGAGTGTATAACATGAAGCAGTAAAAAAGACATAAAATAAAATCATGATGAAATAAATGGCGCTTAAATAGAGGGACTTCTGGCTTCTCCACTGGTATACATACTTTTTTACTGTATTCAAAAATGTATTAATTATATATATATATATATATATATATATATATACATATACTGCTGGCCACCGTAAATGCTACACCCTGAAGGAAGCACGCAAATAATATGAAATTTACAACATGCATTAGCGGAGGTGAGGTATGCAAATGATTAGAATTTCAGCGCAAGCGCACATCACGCGCGCCTCTGGCGCAACATCAAAGCGCTATTTAAGGCTTGGAGATTTCAACGATTTCAAGTACGGCAATTGTGTTTTTCTTGAGGTTTTATCAAAAAAACGATCAATTATACCTCGTAGAAAACAGCGATCATCTTTTGATCAAGTATCCGAGTTCGACAGAGGAAGGATAGTGGCCTACCGAGATTATGGATTATCTTTCAGGGAAATCGGTAGTCTTGTTGGACGAAACCAAACAACTGTAATGCGGATATGTGATCGTTGGATGCAGGAGGGTACGACGGACCGACGTGTTCGATCGCATCCATCTCAGTGCACCACTTCACGTGATGACAGGTATATCGTGCGTATGGCAGTGACGGATCGCTCTGCCACATCACGAATCATAGCACATCACATTCAGTCTGTAACGCATCATCCAGTGTCTTCGCGTACCATTCGACGCCGTTTACAGCAGAGTGGTCTGTCCGCAAGACGTCCATTGCTTCGTCTACCCTTGACGCAGAACCACAGACGTCACTTTCAGCCAATGGTGCGATGAAAGAAGGATGTGGACGGCAGAATGGAATAAAATTGTCTTTACTGACGAGTCACGCTTCTGTCTGCAACACCACAATGGTCGGATTCGAGTCTGGAGACACCGTGGAGAGAGGATGCTGAGCAGCTGCGTTATGATCGGCCACACTGGTCTTGCACGTGGTATTATGGTATGGGGCGGTATTGGATATCACTCTCGCACTTCTCTAGTACGCATTGCCGGTACTTTTAACAGCCAGCGCTACATCTAAGAGTTGTTGGAGCCAGTTGTCCTTCCTTACCTTCAGGGCTTGCCCACAGCCATATTTCAACAGGATAAAGCGCGACCACACGTGTCACGCATTGTCCAAGGGTTCTTCGTCAATCGCCAGATTGAATTGCTTCCCTGGCCAGCTCGCTCTCCGGATCTTTCGCCGATAGAAAACATGTGGTCCATGGTTGCTCAACTATTGACCCAGATTACATCCCCAGCTGCCACACCAGATCAACTTTGGCAACGTGTGGAAGCTGCTTGGTCTGCTGTACCCCAAGAACACATCCAAAGTCTCTTTGAATCAATGCCGAGCCGTGTGGCAGCGGTGATCTCCAACAATGATGGCTACTCTGGCTACTGATTTTGGCAGGAACCACACTTTACAGAAGTCTATAAATTTAATCATTTGATACTTGGTCAACATGTTATCTACAAAATAAATTTTGTTGTGATATCTCTTGGCTTTCCTGGTGTTGCAATTTGGGTGGCCAGCAGTGTATATATATATACATCGAAAACATTTAAGTCATATTTTTAAAAGTAAATATTTGTTTCAAATTTGCTGAATCAAGATTAAAGTATAATTTTTGAAAAAGATATATTCAAAATTTTAACCCTTAAACTTTATCGGTTTCGGCTTATAGCAATTTGAATACAGGAAAATCTTGAAAAAATGTATCATGGAGAAAAACGCATTTAAAGTTTTAAAGACAGATCTTGTTGCCATGACAACAACTGTCAAGAGTGTTAGATTTTCAAAACCAACGCACCACAAAAATTATTATATGTCTAGTTCTCATTCAGATCGAAACATGATTTAGACGTCTTTTTAAGCAGGAAAATACAGAGAATTTTTTTTAATAAAAAAAAAAATTAAAAAAATGACGATTTTTGTGTTCCGGACCCCTTTAAATGAAATAAGCTATTCAATTGAACAGTTCGATAAACAAACTTTTAGAGAAAAACGTATATTCTTGATTCACGTAAAACACCTCACCAATCTCATGATCATGTAAACGCTTGAATAAAAGTGATTGAAGATGGAATTTAGAGAAACAAGGTATCATGTTTTGTGTTGTGTTAATGTGTGCGTGTAGATATTCAGACTCAACTATTGTAAAGTGATTTTTATTCTCAGATCAATAGAGTCTCTTTATAAATAATTCCTCGTTCCTTAAAATTGAGTCTTGTAACAAAATTTTAGATTTGGAAGATCGTCATTCAATTGCATTTCTAAATTTTGGCCGAAATAAAATGATGACTACGTTACTGGATATGATAATCATTTTCTGTCACGCTCAATAGAGGTGACGGTAATGTTTCTGTAGTATTCCAGACGTGTTTTCTGTACGTACTCCGAACGTGAGCGTGCTTCTTTTTCGAATACGACTTCAGCATGTCGCCAGCAAAAATTCCAAAGAATGAATTCTGAATGGCTATAGGATGGCAGATTTGTCAACACCAGTTAGATTAAATGATAAAAGTATACAAAAACGACTAGAAGCTATAATTGGAAGAAACCCGATATGTATCACGAGAGAGCATTTGGATACAACAAGGGAAACCTTCGCCGATCACCAGGTTAATTTGTACACTGAAATTCCCTCAGACTTTCGAGCCATCTTAAACATGGCAGCGAAACGAACCAGTCACAACTGCACTAACGATTTATGTTCAATGATTATTCCATTGCCAACTTTTCACTTCAACTCATTTTAGTAAGTAACACATTTAGTAACTGAGAAAAGTTCCGTTTCTTAAATTACTTGCAAAATTGCTCCATTTCGATTGCCCTTCATCGATTGAGTTACAGAAGGGGTCCGAGTTTTCGTTAGATAAAATAACGACACCAAAAGTGAATTCTTTACTCCTGCTAAAAAGTATCATGTTTTCAAACATGCTGCTTTTCAAGCATGGCACTGTTATGCGATTCAGTGAGAGTCGAAAAAGGGCAAAGCTTCCGAATACATTTAAGAAGTTGTAGAAAATATCAATTTTTTTTTAATTTACTTTAAATGTACGGCTTTCCACTCTTGAAGTATTTTACAAAAAAATGTGAAATGTATGCGTAAAATTTTAAACTTTTTAAAAATTCATGAAATTATCAGAAAAATGAATAAAATAAAATGGATGTTTTTTACCAGGTGAATGGTTTTAAAAGTACAAATGACTTTCGATTAAAATGATCGGTTGTCAATGCGGTGTGATTTCATTGTTTAACTAAGAGACCCTGATTGGGTTTTTATGGTGCAACACAAAGCAGAAAATGCCAAGTTTACCCTTAGGAGGGAGAAATGTTTCACTTTTGTGAAATGTCACTATCCATGCATTCGATACTAAAATGTCATTTACAGTGTCTTATTTCCGTTCATGCTTTTGGAGAGTGGGGTGCCAGCTCAGGTGTTGCTTCGTCATCTGACCGTGGTTCAAAATTACGAGGTGTTGTCCTCGGATCTTTCCCTTAAGGCGGTGCTCCCCAACCTTTTTATCGCCGCGGACCGGATCAACGTTTGATAATTTTAACGCGGCCCGCTGAAGGGGGGGGGGGCGCTGATTGTTTACATTTTTGATTGTTTTGATTTAATAATTTTAATTAAATTGTATTTAAACATGCCTTCAAAATAAAATACAGTTGCACCAAAAAATGAATGTGAAGTGATTTAACATTTTAACTCACTAGAACGCTAAATCAATGAGGACCCTGAGCTTGTTTCTTTGCAACGAGATGGTTTCATCTGGGGGTAATAGGAGACAATGACACCCGGAGTGTGTTGCTTGGATCCAGTTTATTCCGTTGTTTTGTTTTGGTTGCTGTCACTGCAGAAAACCCCTCTGAACACAGATAGGTTGTCGGAAATGGCATTAGGGATTTAAGTGCTGTGGTGGAAATCTCAGGGAATTCCGCCATGACTTTAATCCAGAACACCGGCAGAGTTCTTGTCTCGAACGTAGTTTTAAGGCCGTCTTCATTTACAATCTCCAGCAGTTGATCTTCTTGAACAGACATGCTACATTCGCCTGATTTGTTGACAAATGGGGAGCGGATCCATTCCTTTCTAGTTCGTGGGTCTTTTGTGGTTGGGAAGTAGCGCTGGAACTCTTTTAAAAGCAAAGACAGGTGATCGTGCACCAACTGGGAGAATAAATGTTTAGGCTCAGTCTGGCCTAAAATCCCCATTAATGTCTGAAACATGTCCAAAATGCCTCTGTTCACGCGCCGTCCCCACAACTTCATTTTGGCTTTAAATACAGCTACTTTGTCGGCCAACTTGAAAACAGCTGTCACATTTGTCAAAATTGAAAAATAGAGACATACAAAATTCAGAAATCATAATTGAAGCTCTAGTAACAGAACAAGTTTCAAGTTCTGATTTACCGCCTCCTAATTTGAGTGGACATTTTATAGATAAGAACCGCACAAACCCGAGAGAAGTACACCACAGTAAATAAAATGGAAATAATTTAATGTTCCTTGGGCGGCCCGGTACCGTTCGATCCACGGACCGGTACCGGTCCGCGGAACGGGGGTTGGGGACCACTGCCTTAAGGGACTGATCCCGGACCGTCGTCAATAGCCCGTTGTGTTGCTCTAGTACGACGTTAACTAAAAAATTACCAATTACCAATTACCGTTCATGCTTTTGAAGTTAAAATCCTCTACAGTGTTAACAAACAATTCGCACACACTTCATATGTATACTGGCCCATAATATGGAAAGCATATTATAAAGAGTTTTGTATTGACGTAACTTGTGGGTAAGAATCGTTCGAAAAAAATCGTTATATATAACATGAATTTATTAAATATTTCCAAAGGTAGTACCAAAAGTAAAACAATTGCAGAAACGACTAAATTCTAGCTTTTCATAAAAAATGAAGTTTTTTCTACCTAATGACTAACTGGAAGATTACATGAGAATAAAGTACAAATAGTATCCATTTAAAGTTTCAGTGATATGAACAGTGCATTTTTTTCGATAGTGTATTTTGCGACAAGAGCAGGAAACTAGAAAGATGCATTTTAAGTAAAAGGTAAAGAAGAGGAGGAATTTGGAAAAAAAACCCACGCTTTTTCGAATATCTCGAACTTTTGCTTAAATAATACTAGCAGAATTACCCGGCTTTGCTCGTGTTGTATTATTTGATTGAAAAGTCATCATGAATTCTTTTTCATAAAATAATGTTAACATATCATTACGTGTACGAAAAAAAATTTAATATGCATTCTAACTTCTCTATCGCTTCTACAATATATTTCGGATGCAAATATGCGTACATGTTGTTTCTATCCACATAATACATTTCATATTTGTCGCACTTTAGCTGAAATTTTTTTTCTGAGGTGACTACTACAGAAGTTGGTTTTGAGTTTTGGAGTGGCTACGAATATTCCCGTGCATTATTTTTCAGTAAAACTGGCAAATCTTTGGCGGATAGTCTTGCGCTTAGTTTTTTATTGAATATGTTTAAGATGTAGCATTTTTGCACCTAGTATGCGATGTTTTAGAATTGAATCATTAATATGGTAAATTAAATTGTTATGGCACTCGCGACTAATTTACCGAGTTATTATAAACCGATAATTTAATTTACCGAGTTTGAAGCAAACGCAATTTTTCTTTAAAATTCCATTCAACGGCAGGTGGAATAAATGAACTTATTTTATATAGAGAGAGCAGAGTTTGCGTTTGTCTGTTCTCTATACAAATCTGCAGAGTTTGACCAATCCACACATTTTGTACACTTATAGTTTAGAACCCTGAGGGTGTGATAGGCTAATATTAACCCACGTCCTATTTGTCAAAGGGGGCTAAGAATTTACGGCATTCGTGACTAATTTAGTTTGAAGCAAACGCACTTTTTCCTGAAAATTTCACTCAGCGCCATGCGGAATAACCGAGCTTGTGTTAGAAATAAGTGTCATCTATGTAAACAAAATAAACACAATCGATTACAATTTTTTACTAATCAGAAGGTTGATTTTACAGCGCTTTCACAAAATGAAAATTGCTGCTTTCAACGAACAATTCACATGTATTTAAGTTACATAAGAACAGCTTCAATAAATAGAGCGTTAAAAATTCCCTTGTGTCCAAAAGATATACAGTTTTAAATAGAACCCTTATGGTACTTTTTAAGATCAGAAATTCGGTTTCTACATGGAAAGCACGTAACTATTTAGAATGATAGATGTAGTTACTTGAACTATAGAGTACAGCTTTCATTAATACCCATGAAACACGAAAAACAAATGAAATTCAATTGCTTTTAATTGTCTGTCAATGAAAAGCTATAACAAAATTTCGAAATACAGATTCTGCAAAATTTCAGCTTCCTAGGACTTCAGATGCAGGGATCAGTGAGTGAGTGGTGTATATATATATATTTATCAATTTTTAAAAAAGATTGCGTATAGCTACACTGTACGTTTATGAGCGGTGGCAACAGAATTGGCGATGTTTTTGGCCAACTTCTAGTAGCGAGTTACGGTAGATTAAGGCAACCCATCTGTCTTTACGGTTATTGTGATTTTCATGGCAACCTCGGCAAACTGTAACTTTAAATTTTCATTTTGAATGTTCTAGTAAGTTCTTCCAAAACCAGTTAAAGTCGTTTGACTTCATTGGTTCGTTTGAAATTTTTTCTTTGTTTCCATTGATTATTTTGATTTTAAAATATCCTTTGATTGCATTGGTCCTTTAAAATTTTTTTCTGTGATACCATTGGTTCATTTATTTGTATTTATACAGTTGTGAAAATCCTATTTTACTATAATGCTTTTTTTTTTTTTTTTGCATTTGTGGAATTTTTGTTTTTTTATTATTTTTTCCCGGAACAGTTCTGAGGTATCAGGTTGTACTATTTCTTGCTTTTTTTTGTATAAATCTTTTTTTTTTTCAAACAGCCTACTGTATTTAGTGTAATTGATAAGTTTCAGGTTATTCTTACTCAATATTCTCAGCTTAGTTTTTCTGCTGTTTCACAAATATGTTTAAGCTTACTACTTTTTGCGAAAGTTTTTAAAAAATATACTTTTCGAAACGTTCTCAAATGTGATTTCAAGCTTTCCTTTTCTATTGTAAAAAGAATAATATTTTTGAAAGAAAAAGAGTTTTGAAAATTTTTTTTTCATGGCGACCTTAGAAGTTTGCCAAAAAAAATATCGACAAGGCCGTTGTCACCGCTCATAAACAGACTGTAGCTATTCCAAAGATTGTTTGACTGAAAATCCCTCATTTAAGAATTAAAAAATCAAACCGAAATCTGTTTTGCAAAACCAAATAAAAGTATTTCAACATTCCTCTTTTAAAATTTCAAAATTCTGTAGGTTAAATCCTTTTTCATTTGTACACGATTTCAAATTTAATGTTTTATTTTTCGAACATTTAGCATTACCTATCTCTTCACAACATCAATTATTTCTCCATATGAAACCAACATGGTAAATGTTGAAATATATCTCAAGTACATTTTTGTAGCTGTCGATGTATTTGAATCCCATTTCGCTATTTATATACAAGGAATTACAACGTTTGGTACTCGGGACATCAATTTCCGATTTTTAAAATAGATCTACAAGTTCATTTTAAGTACTCCTTTTGTATCATTTCGATAAAACCTATCAATTAATATTATCCCGCACATATTTGTTATAGAATAGATTAATTTACTGACTCTACATTAATTAAGAAATATGGAGATAATAATTAGGAGACAGTTGTTTCTGCGCGAACTCTTCTCATCTATTTCCATATGCACTATATCCTTGACTATCCCAGTTAGGGTAGACCACCTCAGATAACCAGAAACTAAAATGATACGGACGTAGTAACACAAAAACGGCTTTCAAATTACAGAAAAAATTGGTTGTACCTGTCACTACTAATGCTACTAAAAAATTCATAACGCTTGGATTAAGAATAATCCAAGCTGATTTAACTCACGGTATGCACATTTGTGATAATTTTACAGTCAATCGGGATGCGAGTTACTTGTTTTAAAACTCCCAAGGTAAGGTTCTTGACGGTTTTCGTTTCGTAGTATTTCCTCACCTCTTTGGACAAAGTGCTCGAAGATTCGTTTAAAGTTTCAAAAGTACTGTGCTGGTCCATTTTGACTTGGATAACACGGACACTCAGTTAAGACAGAGCACAATGCTTCAACAGTGATACAAACGTAAAACATTTGTTTCCAGGAAGGTTTCAATATTAGCTTTATAACAAACGCATTTTGTTGTGAAAATATTTGCGAAACCACTGTTTGATCCTTCGCTTACTCCAACCAACCTTGTCACAGTAATCCTTCAACAATCCTGTCTCGACATCTCTTTCCTCAAGATACCCCTTAGCACATCTCGATGGACGAGGTATCTCGTCTGTACTAGAGATTTTTATCTCGTCATCACAAAACAATGGGCAAGATTTTGATGTTTGATAAGAGAGTCCTTAGCAAAATGGTTAAGATCTTGATGGAAGAGATACCTCTTCGAAGGTACCTGGAGGGTTCGGACGATAAAATCAAAAGTAACATAAAACATCCCTCAGAACTTTGCCTAGTAAGTTTTACTTTTATCTTTGACCTCCCTCTGAAAAAAAAAATAGGTTTGTTCGCCATTGGGCTGGGTTGGTTCGTCGGTCAAGTTTTGTTGCATGATGGCTAATTAGACCGGCTACGCCACTTATTACATTTTATTAACTAAGAAGTAAACTAATAAAAAAGGCAAATCGAAATGACGTAGGGTCCCAAAAACTCCCGAATGTCGGCTTCGTACTTTTATTGCTACAACTAAAACATTATAAATGTATGGAATACTTTTGGAATATTACTCAAATGAGACAATGCATTTTCATCATAGGTTGCGTTCTGCATCAGAAATTGGTTGGCATTTATTAGTTTAAGACGCTCTTCTTTCTTATTTGATCTAAAAGCTCGATCTCGTTGAAATCATGTAGTTGTTAACAAAATTCAGTGAGTCGAAATAGATGAAACCAATTACTAGATCCGTATATAATAATGAGAGACAGTAATGTATGATTGACTCTTTTTTTCTCCCAAGTAGTTATTCTTTAAATGTCTTAGAAACAATATCGCACCATAAAACCAGTGAAACTACAATTAAAACTGCTCTATTAAAAATCAATAACAATGTTTGGGAAATGGAATTTTACGTACATTAAAATCCAGTTAAGTTTATTTACTTAATCCTCAGGGTAAAAAAAAAAAAAAAAAAAAAAAAAAAAAACCACGAAATTGATAACTCGAAATTAGATAACAATATAAACTCAACAGTCATCGTAAACACAAAACCATTCATAGGTGATTTTAGGACTCGTGTCCAAAAATGGATTGCACCAATGGTCGAAATTAAGCGCGCGGAGAAAGTCGGTTCGTGTCAATGGAAACGCAAATAGAATTGAATGGTGGGTAGTTGTACTCACGGGTCTGCGTGAAGGTGAGCACCTTCTCCGCGGAGATGTAGTAGTCGTCGTCGTCCCCGTACTCTGGTCCGGGCACGAACGCGGGAGCGTCCGACTGCATGGTGTACTGATCCAACAGGTTGTCCAGGGGAGGGATGTGAGGGAGGTTCTTGAGCGTCATGTTGGGCGCCTCCTTCAGCCCCAACTGGTTCAGGATCTGGTACTTGATCATGTCGAGGCGCATGGCCCTCCGCTCTCGCTTGTCCCCGCATCGGCTGCAGTTGCTCTCGAGCTCCCCCGACAGCGGCGGCTCCTCCTCGGCCTCCTCCCGGTAGTCCCACTCGTCGTCATCCGCGGGGTGCGCCGAGTAGGGGGGACCGCCGCGGGCGACCCCCAGCGAGGACAGCAGCAGCACGTGGGCACACAGCAGGAAGAGGCAAAATCGCATAGCGCTCCTCGGCAACGAAACCAGCAGAGGGTGAGATAAGGCTTATCGCGACGGCGACCACTGTGTTAGAGAATGAAATCTTAACTTCCCCACCGCTTTATACGGAGCTATGAATGCTAGGACACGCCCCGAGGCCCCCCTGATTGGCAGAGGATATTCCGTTCGCCGGGCAGACAGCCAGCTGACCCCACCAATCGCAAGAAGGAGCGTTCCTCCGCACATTTTTCGCTCGCCATTCCGAAACGCTCGCAGCACAAAACAGCTGGACTCATCGCCCCCGAAAGAGGAAAAATTCTCACAAACAAAACGAGTTTTCCGAATCTCGATAACAAACTAAAAATTCATGCAACACAGTAAGCATAAATATCTGTTTTAAATTATTACGAGACTAGATTTGGACAGAATTATCTGATGCATTTTCTGCTTTTGATGATGGAAACGCTTTTCTGTTCGTGAGTTGTGAAATTCTAAACTTGTCATTTATTTCACCCTAGTTATTTATCATCCCTTCCGTTTCAAATTCGCATTTGTATAGGCATTCGTCTTTTCCCCCATCCCTCCTGAATTTTGCTATCCTTCCCTTGACGAGGAGGTGTCCTCAGATCCCGTCAACAATAGCCCGTTATGATGATGTAGTGCGAAGTTAACTACCTACCTACCCTCGTTAACTTGCTGTATTTTTATTTTATTGTTTGATCTCAAGGGATCTTCCAATACTTTCCACCAGTCCTAAAGAGTTGTGCACACGTCCTGCTGGTGGGCATTCCGAATGACTTAACTTTGGAGTCATCGAAATAAGGTGTCAATAAGTAGGACGCATTTCAAGAAAGCAAATCTACTAGCATACAAGTTTTTTTTTTGTTTCGCGCAAAAAATCTCCAATTATTCCAAAAAGCGTCTATCTATGTATCGGGAAATGTAACCAGCCTCAGATCCAAGAAATCAGAGACATGCAAGTTGAGCTTATAAAACAAGCAATGGCTTTACCAAAATTGAATCAACAAATAATTTCTTTACAACCTCCTTCTCTCGGTCTTTAAGACCGTAATGCTAAATGAAAATTTTGTTGGGTGATATTTGCAAGACAACGTGCACATTTTACGTGTGTGATACATGAAACCTTGTTTAAGGCTGCTTAAATTTGCTGCAGTGTGTACCTTTGATTGTTTTTTGTCATTTAAAACATTTTGTGTCTCTACGTTAGAAACTTAAGTACTTGGACATTCGTGTCAGGAATAGGTCAGAGAATTTTCACGCTCCTCATAATCCTTTTCAATTCCAGCTGTCAGCTAGAACATCAATAGAATCTTCACTAACCTCCAAGTGGTTTTGTACTAGATACCTTGTCCATCAAGATTTGGTCAGTCTCTTCGAGACAACCACCGGGAAGGTTAAGGTATCCGAACACGTTGAAAATGTCATGTTTGATCAAAATTCCAAAAAATACTTTTTGATTTTATTTGATAGAGTATTTATTTGACTTTCCAAAGTATATTTGACTTTTTTGTCTCAGTTAATTAGTTGCAGAGGTATTAAGATTTTAATGAAGGCAGGAAAATTGGAAGTAGGTATGGCAAACACCGGAAATGGCCGTTAAAAGACCAAAAATCTGTCAAAATCGAAGTATAAAACTTATTTATTTTTTGCAAATATAATTTTTGAAAGGTTTCTCAAAGTCAAACATTTGTTCACTCTGTTTCCAAAATAGGAACTATTTGAACATGGTTTCTATTTTGGAAATAGAGTGAATATTTAAAAAGAGAAATGAAGAACAAAATTGTTTACACAAACAGTACAAGCAAGAGAGAGCAAACGATGCACTTCAAACTATTTTTACTCTAAATTAATATTTTTGGATTACTTCCTCACTTGAAATCTTATAACACAAAAAAAGTTATGGATGGATTCTCGTAAAACTTTGAGAACTTGTTCTTTATAATGTTGTCTAGGGAATGAACAAGAATAATTACGCTAAGTTGAAAAGTTTTTAAACTATTTCCATTATTTAAGAAATAGCACTGCAAAACTATCAAAAATATGTTATTCAGTTTTCGATCGCTTGTAAAGTTTTTGTTAATTTTCTTTTGATTCTAATTCATTCCCTAGAAAAATGCATGCAGTTTATTTTGGTAGCATCATTTTTCAAATAGGTTGAATAGATTTTCATGTAGCACATTTGAAGTTTTGGACACATTTCTTTAAAATTTCATACATAATTATCATTATTACAAAATTATTAATATACATCTTAAATATTTATAGCCCAATGCTAATATTTAATAACACTAAACATAAAAATATCATTAAAATGTTTCTTTACCACATTAAAAAAAGGGTCTCAAACGTGTCCGGATGCCTTAGAGTTATTAAAGTTGCAAACGTACTTTATAAGCAATTTCTGTTCCACTACATCCACAGTGAAGAGGAGAAGAGTTAACTTTCTCAAACTGTGGTGGATTGCGAGTCAAATTCAAATGAGTTTCTCTCAATTTTCGGAAATTTTGTACCTATACGGGCAAGTGGAAAAATGATTATCACACAAGCAATTCAAAGAAACCGATATTTACAGTTCACAATTCCGACTGTCACAGAATAGGGTAGGGATTCTATGATTTCGGCGACGGCTTGGAAAACATTTTGCAATCCACCCCACGTGAAATAAATATCTAACAAAGCTACTGTATGAGACGCTTTTGTTTTGGATATTAATTTTCTTCTAATGAGTGATATTTTAAAATAGGATTTAGAAAACACTTTAAAAAATAAAATTTCACTTTTAAGTATATCCTTCCAATTAGAAAAATTAACTAAACCCGTACTTTATCTCTCTCTCACTCTTTTTCATTTTTCTTCATTTTATCAAACAGCTGAAAAGTTCAATGGAATGTTAAAAATTGAAAGGGGATTTTTTGTTGTTGAAATATGCATATGTGAAATACTTATGTTTATGAAAGGGTGAATGATAATTTGATAAGTTAATAAAATCTTCCACACTAACATCAGCATGAAGCAAAAAATAGCTTGCCTTAAGCCTAACACAAAACTTTAATTTCCCCCGTTTGGTAAACACTAGTCAAAATGACCAAACTTGCGTTCCAAATGCGTTTCACGAAACATTCGTAAGGAAACATTATCTTGTTCATTCAAAGATGTCTGCTCAATTTTTACATGGAATTTAAGGGCATAAAGATTGGTGTCAAAATGTTAGTACATTTTATGTAAATTTACCTAAGGCATTGAAAGCATTAAAGTAATGCAAATTTAAGACCCGTACAAGCCACCAACACCTACATTATATTATAATCAATAGATGTTCTCCAATTAAGTAACATAATTCTAAATTTCGTGAACAATTCGCCTACAGTTAAAACATGGTGTAAAAATGTTCTGATTTCGAATTTTAATATTATCAGAGCCCGGAGTTTGTTGACGTTTCATTCTATTGTTAGCACTTTGGTGTTTTTTAACGTGCCTGAACTGAAACAAATTCCGGTTACATACATTTTCTGGTAATTTTACGGTGTTTTGAAATTAAGGTAATTTTTTAAGGTTTATAGGGTTTTTCTTGTTTGATATTTTTAGGCTGCTATTGGGTCGTTTATTATATTTTAAGGTGATTTTTTTTTATCTTTTTTGATATTTTAAGGTAACTTTTAAATAATTTTTCGAGTTTTCTGCAGAATGTCTTCGATTTTAATCAAATTTTTATAGGAGCATTTTAAAAGCCACACAATTTTTTCACCTCACACACACTCTGTTTCCTGCAAAACCTAAAAATGACACCTCTACCAGATTAAAGTACCAAAAGGTTTGAGATTTGCCCTAGTTTGTGGTTGTGAGTGCATCGTAGAACGAAACCTTTCTACGCTTTTCTGTTCGAATCATCGACACCGGAAAGAAAGAGTGTGAGTGGGTCTCTTCTCTTGATAGAGGAAAATGACGGCTCTTTGAATTGCTAACCGTAAGACGTTTAGTCACAAAGAATCCAGCTAATAAAAGAAAATAACACATCTAAAACAGCATTTCCCAAATTTCTGTCCCGTGCTAGATCGTGGATAAAAACTACCGGTCTTCCGTAAGAATCCAAAATGTCTGAGCACAAACCAGATTGACCACGCTGTTTACTTCACCGGGAACGCACTCTATTTATCCCATGAAGGATTCCAACTTGTCAGTTGTAGGCTGTTGTATGTTGTAGACTGTGCCGGTGTTGGATTCCTGTCAGGTTCTCATCAACTCGTATTTCTCTCTCCTGTGTTAATAAAACTTTCTTTGTGTGTGTATACCCATTGCATGATATTGATTGACGTACCTCCGTCAAATATGAACGTAAAACTCAACCAACCCATGAAGAATTTACATGTTTGAATGATCACTTCTCTTCAATAATATTTCTTAATTCTACTCTTCCAGTTGTGCTCCTAAATATTAACTTTGAGGTTCTAAAATGTTTGGTTGAGGTTTCAGTAAAAGCATCCAAGCTGCTTGAACGTAATATACCTTTATATCTTTAATGAGTATAGAAATTCATTAACTTGTACAAAATATAGCGTCATGTATCTTTAAAAATGTAATCTGTGAAATCTTTTTAAAACAGATTACATATAAAAAGAATTTCTAATCATTTTGTACCTAAAAAAAAAAAAAACGTTCAGCCAATAAGTTCCTGTTGTCTCTAATCCCGATATTTTATTACAAATATCATACTTAAAAATAAAATACTTGCTAATCGAAAGAAATCAAAATATGTAGGTCACTTTTTCATATTTTAGGAGATCATCTTTTTAGGAATATGGACTTTTCATAGGTCATTCTTATGCATCCTAATTTAAAAATTCTGGTCTGTGATGATCGTACCTAGGAAAGAGCATTAAATAAAAAAGAAGGCCAACACAACCGGTTTTTTAAAAAATATCCTTGTGTTTGGCACAGTTTGGTCAAAAAGTGGACCTTGTGCCACAAAACTCAAGCCAACCAACATTTCGAATTTTCGCCCCAGCAAGGAAGGGGACGACTGTTGTCTATGATCCAGATGTATCGGATGACTATTAAGTATGCGGTGTGAAAAACATCAAGACATTGACCTCAAAGTTATTCGAAGTTTGTTGGCAGTCGTCACCTCTGCCCAGGGCCTCAAAATTACTTGATCCAACACTGTGTATCAAATGAAATAGTGTAATTATTTGCAAACTGCGCTTAATTTGATCTTATAGTAATAAGCTTGAAAAGAGCAACGATTCCCACTCTCTCAGTATAAAGTTTGCATTTCAATAAAGCAAGGAACTTCGCCTATGAGCTAATAGGGTCCCTTTTTTTTAATCTTGAAGGACATTTAGTAAATACAGTCGAGCCCACTTATTGAGAGCTCGGATACAGCGAAATATCGGTTATTATGACCTTTTTTTTTCTGCCCCCTTGGAACTGTGCAATATTAAATAGTGTTTAAAAGATCGCATATAGCGAAGTATTGGAGCGTGAATATCGCATACTGCGAAGGATACTTGGGTTCTGGCAAGGAAGCAAAACCCCTCTTTTGATCCAATTGTGGACAAGGAAAACGAGAGGGGAGAGAGAGGCAATGGAGAAAAATTTCCGAGAAACGTAGGATAAGAGGTTTAGCATGTTGATTGTTTATTGGTTACTATGGTCACGTGTTTTAACCTTGAGTTGTAAAAGGACATAAGAGGACAATTGAGATTTAGTCTTGTTATGTAACAAGGCAGAGTACATAACAAGCTGATAGGTTATTTGGGAAGGTTTAGTAAGTGGTTTTGTCAAAATGTGTTACATCAAAACTGAAGCCTTTAGATATTGGGCATAGTAATATAGATGAAAATGTACTACAGATCTCAGATTATTTGACGTGTTCTTTTGAATCTAGAAACTGATCTGCAATTGGATGCAGACATTAAAATTGCTTGCCAATTTTTAGATGATGCCTGGCGTTTGATGCAATCGAAAACCATTCAAAACTACTGGAAACATACAGAATTTTTAGGGGGACTTCATTTCGGAGTCTGATTTAGAAGAAAGTTCCCTGTGGAACTCTGTTCCTGTGTCGAAAAAATTTACAGGGAAAAAGAATTTTGGATGGGGTGGTGTTATTTTTGCTGATTATGTTGCCATGGATTGCACCGTAGGAATTGAAGTACAACATCATTGCAGAATTGTTACAAAATACTTATGATGATTCCAAATAGAAAGACATTGAAATTGAAGTAAATAGACAATTAGTGACATCAAAATCAGCCGTGGACAGTCTTCAAAATTTGCGTGCGTTCTTCGAATCGCATAACATTGACTGCCGTGATAATTTTAATGCACTGCAAAAATAATTATGCAACTGCATTGTAAATTCAACTGTTCAAAAGAAAGTTAGACTTTTTCCCACTTATATGAAACAAAATTTTAGCCTTCGTGTGAAAATTATTTTGCTTTAGAACATGCGGGTAAGTTCATTTTTTACTATATCGGATATGAAGAATATCGGATATATCGAATAAATTTCTGTGTTTCGTGCGACTTTGCTATATGCGGACTCCACTGTATTTTGTTCTATAATTTGAGGAAGCTAAAATCTGATCTATCTGCTTCAGTTCCATCATGACCCATAGGAGCTTTCTAAGCTATGCGAATTTCTTTGTTGTTCGTTCAGCATAAACCGTAGAATAACAAAGCAAACCTTACGCGTTCAGCTTCGCGAGGTTTCCAAACTATTCTATTCACCACATGATCTTGCCTTCTCAAGCTATATAGAACATACAACTTAGAAGCCTTAAAAGAAAAAGGTACTCTTTTGTGGCTTTTGGACTCTTTCCACAACAAGTTCACTGCACTGCACAGACATATATATACATATTCTGTGCAGTGCAGTGAACTTTTATATATATATATATATATATATATATATATATATATATATATATATATTGAGCTGCACATATTTAGAAAACTAAATTTAGATCCCATATGTTAAGGACTAAAATCTGGATCAACTGTATATTTATTATATCTGCTTCTGCAAGGGTTTCTTTTTAAATAAATGGTTGATTAGGTTTTCGAGGGCCATGCTGCGCCATACATAAGACAACGTCAAGTGATGGACTACACACACAAAGAATGGAACAAACACACAAAGAAAGTTTTACAGACACAGGAGGAGGAATCGAACCTGCCTACAGCTCACAGGTTACGAGTGTATTGGACCAACCCACTGAGCACTTCAAATAGAATGCCTTTTGTGTGATAGATTAAAAATGAATCAGTTTAGTCTTCTGTACAAATTTCAATATTTGTTGTTTAATGAACTAATAATGGCATTAGTAAGGTTGGGTTATTCGAACATTTTCCGTACAACTGCTGCAATGGCAAATACATTTTCAATTTTACAGGTGTTGCAAAGAGTCGGAAGAATTTTGCGTCATATTCTACGCAACTTGAACTGCACATCCTACTGTTCTCAATTCAGCTAACTGGTAAGTGCTTTACTTAGTTTCTTATCTGTGCTCTGGCATTTCTCGTTGCAATTTTAGAGTTGTGCTTTGCGAGGACTCTTAATTCCCCTCTGGGATAGGAGATAAACCGGTCTCTAACCCACCAGTAAGCAAACTAACACTATCAAGAAATCAATCGGATCGAATACTTTCGGATAACGAGGTTGCCTCTGTGTCCGAATTCCAGTAAGGAAGAGCCTAGAGTTAAAAATAGAATTTTTTTTATAGTGAAAAGTCCTCTCTACCACATTTTAAGATCTTGTACATCTGCATCTTGGTAGGAAAAGGGGTCTATGTCCATTTTGCAAGCTTCAGGAGACAGCGCTTATTTAGTAATTATTTATTATTTTTAATGCAGTGCAAAAATATTTTGAGAGGTTTTGAAACTTTCATAATGTACTGACAGGTCGGTCGGTTGGTTTTATAGCGCAAGGGTCATATTTGGCGATACAGAGCAAAACACAAGACAGACAATGCCAAGTACTGGAAATACACTCATAAAGAAAGTTTTCCTGACACAGAAGAGAGAAATGCACCCAGGGATGAATCGAACCTGCACTGCTTTTAACTCGCAGCTTACTACATATAGTGTATTGGGAAAACCCACTGAGTCACCCTGTCCCTTTCTATTGACGGGAGCTTTTTTTTAATCTATCATAACTTGCATTACCTTATGGCAGGGCTCGAAATATCCGGGTGCACAGGTGCACTGTGCACATGAAAATAAAATTGTGCACCTAATTTTTTTCCCGCTAGGCGCACCTGTGCACCTAATTTAAAAACTTAGGTGCACCTTGTGCACCTGTATTAAAAAATATATTTCGAGGCCTGCCTTATGGCGAATGACGTGAAGTCAAGTACTTGGCATTTGTTTCATTCATTGCCTTGAAATGATATGTAGACATCACGCAAAATCGGCGAATTTGGACATTGGCTCTTTTATTACCAAGGTACAGATATTATTTTTGGTTCTGCCGGACTACGACCCTAAAAGTTAGTTGGAAGCCTATAAAAAGTGACATTTTATCGGTTGATGCAAATAAACGTATAACTGCTGAATGGTTGTTCCCAATATCTTCACAAAAAAAGTAACGCAATATAGCATTACACGAATATTACGGCTCCCTAGAAAAAAAAAGAGCCAAATACTTTCTCAAGTGGAATTTAATTGACAATAAATGACCTCTTTTACTGGTTTGATGATAAATCTAGGCACAGTTAAGTTGCCTTCAGAACGTAATATGTGTCCCTAAAATGATGACAAATAATGTCGGTCTCGATGGTCATTATTTCCATCCCACAGTTATAAAAATAATCATTTTATTAAATAGCCAACAATTTGACACTATTATGCAATACCAATTCCCAATGAAAGGTTGTGATTCATGTGTAAAGTAAACTAAAGGTTTACAGCAACACAATTCATTTCAATCCCAATCTAGTGGACATTGAGAGGGTAGCCCGGTTGGAAGAGTACCTGATTAGCAACAGGAGCGTTTGCGAGTTTGAAACTCGATCCAACTAGAGACGTCGTGTTCGGGGACTAGTGCAAGTTAAATCTGTTGTGGCCTCAAATGTCCTCACGTTGGCAGGCTGTAGAAGTTTGGAGACTAGGGGTGCCAGTTCAGGATTGGAACTCATCATCTGTTCGAAATTATGATGCTTTTTTCCTCGGTTCTATCAATTCAGGATGGATCCCCGACATTCTCCAATAGTCAGTTGCGTTGCACCAGAGCGTCGTTAATTCACCTACCTACCAGTAGACACTGAGTAAGAAAGGCTCCGCGTGAGAGAGCTTTTTCCGTATTAATACCTTTCACATTTCTTGAGTCCGCAGGGTCCGAATCTAATTGGGTCAGTTTGTACAGGATTCGTATCAACTCGGATTCTGTTGATGCGAAAGGACCCAACACATTGTTGTGTTTGAGTTTTGGGGTTTTACGACGCAAAGGCAGTTTTCAGACGCAATTCAATTTGAAACTACTTGGCCGGTTCATTTTGGGTTTCATTCACGTTGGGTTGGTCTAGAAGTTTGGAGAGTGGGGTGCCAGCTCAGGTGTTGCCTCGTCTTCTGACCATGGGTTCAATATAACGTGGTGCTGTCCTCGGATCTTTCTCTTCGGAAATTGATCCCGGTCCGTCGTGAATAGCTCGTTGTGTTGCTCTAGTACGACGTTAATTAAAATTACCTTACCTTTGAATTTTATGACATTTGGGCAAATAACCCTATTTGAGTAGAGAAAGGTCACTTAAGGGCATCCTGGAGATGTTTACCAGATGCAGTAACCACAATGGGAAAATAATAGATCACTAGCGTACTTCGTGAAGCCCGCACACACATAAAGAAGAGGTAGTCCGAGGTTTCTTAACCAATAGAAATTTTCCTATGATTCTTTGAACCAATAGATGTGGTTATTTAGTGTGTAGTGGAAAGAAAGCAATTCTAAAATCTCCTGATGTGCAGAGGTTTAAGAAAGTAGATCTCGTTTCGGACTGCACGGAGTCCTCATTCTTAAGTGACTGATAAGAGTGGTGGTCTGTTGATATTATAGAACGAATGCTTCATCATTATAAAATCATTGTACATTTCACACTCTGAACGCAAATTTTCATTTTCAAATATTTCCCAACCTACTCTCGTGGGGTGCAAGCTCAGATGTTGCTTCGTCATCTGACCGTGGTTCAAAATTATGAGGTGTTGTCCTCGGATCTTTCCCTTAAGGTATTGATCCCGGACCGTCGGCAATAGCCCGTTGTGTTGCTCTAGTACGACGTTAACTAATAACTACCAATTACCCAACCTACTCATCTTGTCTTAGACAGAACTATTGAAGAAGAAATTTACATTCCCAATTAACTACAAGACCACTTTCTCAGCCACGGAACATTCTAGCTTGCACCTTACTTTTCAAACTCTATCGCGAATGGGGGCCACCTGTAGCCCGGTTGGTTGGTTGGTTGGTTGGTTACCGCAGGCGACCCCCCTCACCTCCAGATTTAAGTCAGGTTAATGGGTGTACTAGTCACCCACGGGATAATGGAATGAACTCGTCAAAGGAAACCGGACTCATCTGTTCATTTATTTCCGTGACCAAATTTCTGAAAATACATTTGATATACATTTTAAATGAGTAATACATCCTTTTGGTAATACTGATAATATATCCTTTTGAAAATAATGATTAAATATCTTTTTGATAATACATTAAAGCCATGGGCCGATAGGGTCAGCAGAATTTTCTTTAACTATTTTGCATGATCTTTACTTTTAGTATAGTTTTCCTCTTTTGGTCATCGCTAATAGTTTCCCCAATTTTGAATTATAGTGTCGCAACCGGAAGGTTGCAAGTTCGTATCTCAATCAAACCAAAGTCCGATGCATCCGTGGAAACTGGTGCACGTTAAAACTGTCGTGGCCACGAATGTCCTCACATTGGCGTGGTGCGGAAGTTTGGTGAGTGGGGTGACAGCTCAGGTGGTAGCCTCGTCATCTAACTGTGGTTCAAAATGACAAGATGTTGTCCTCGGTTTATTCCTTTTGGGTTTGATCTCGGTTCGTCACCAACAGTCCGTTGTGTTGCTCCAGTGTGACGTTAATTCCACTACTTACCTACAATCACGAATGGAATAAAAGTGGAGTACTGAGCTAAACATAAATCTGAAATCCAGCCGATAAGTGCAGAAATTGTCGAAAATAAATTTTTTTTTTAAAGTTATTTTGTTATCACTATGAGAAGCTTTGTACAAAAGCCCATAAATGTATGTTGAACTATGGATCTTTCAATGTCATCTATATGGTAAACTTGAACCGGTAATCTGATCTCGCAGATTGCCGGTTTGTTTAGTATTTCAACAGGCACTCGTTTGTGTTTTTTTTGTTGTTGATTTGATAAGGATACTTTCTCTTATTATTTAGCTTGTTTGTTGCAAATTCTGACAAGACTGTCAATTTGAAAATTCGCCGCAAATGATATCGAATTGAAAACATTTCATATCAGACTTATTTTCCTGAATTTAAGCCGACGGCGTACATTTTTCACTGGAAATTCAACAAACTTTTAAAAGATTTTGATCTTTGATTACTTGTTTAAAATACTATCAAATGTGAACCCCTTATCTCGAGGACCATCTTTGGAAGTAACTCCTATTGCAAGAAATCTACGCTGTCATCAAATGCTCTTTGAAATATCTATATTTAACAACTGCTTGCTTTAAATCAGTGGAGGATGGAGTCGTTTTGAGCCCTGAATAACTTCGAATCTCCAGGTTCCACAAATGTTCTGAGATTACCCAAATATACTCTTCCATATTTTTAGTACAAAAATACACAAAAAACAATTATACTATTTATCTCAATTGCTATTAAATACCAAACTAATTTGAATAATAAACTTTTATACAAATTTGTTGAACTAGGGGTCCGCCCCCTGCTCCTCACGCTCGCCAACCCCCGGAGGATTGCTTCGCAATTCTCATTGGTTCGCTGCGCGAACCTATGCTCGCTTCGCTCGCATCAATGAAGACACGTGTCCTAGCAGAGGGGATTGATTACAAAATATATTCCAAAAAATATTTTTCAAATCTAAATTTGTTGTATTACATAAAAGATATATACAGTACCTCTGGAATCAGAATTTAGATGAAAACTTTGAGCAAATTTTTACTTGCAATGTGAGCGCTGCTTTGGAAATCAAATACCCAGCATGTTGTTTGTGTGTACATTTCCCCAGTACTCTCGAGCCACCCATACACTTTTTGACTGAGTTTGTTGTCGAAAGTTGTAGTGCACGCGTCTTGTTGTACTATAATTGTTAGCCTCAAATAAAACTTTTCAGTTACTGTCCAAATGTTATCAAATTTTCAAACTGTTTTCTTTCTACTAAAAAGCATATATGTTAAATATGTTATCAAAATATTAAGTTGTGTGAAAGTTCTTAAAGAAAATGCTTTAAATTTTTTTTATAAATTAATAGGTTTCATGGGTATTAATTTTCCATGCATTGATTATTGTTAATTCATTCAATACAATCTATATAAATAAGAATGGAAAATTTGTTTGTACATTGTATAAATTCAACTATCTCATTTCAAGTTTTCTATCGTTTTGGGTTCTTCTGATGGTGAATTTAGTGCACTTGCGCGTTTAGTCCAATTCTGTCTGTCCATCTGTCGGTATGTGTGGGCCCAATTCACGGTTGATATATATTCATGAAACTTTACATGCTGTGAGTACTTGTATTCATTTAGTGACTGAACTTGGATGCGCGTAAGTCTGTCTGTTTGTTTTCCCGTTCTATGTTCTATTTTGTGTTTGTGTGTTTGTACAGGCATCACGACTTTTGTTCCATATATTTGATTACTATGTACTTTATTTGATGCATCATAATATAAAATTCACTAAATTAATATATTATATTAATTTAGTGAATGCAATATTAAACATTTATTTTTTCTTATATTTAGATAACTAGATATATTAGATAACTGTGTAAGTGTACTTAAATCAACCATAATTTGTTTGTTTTGGATAATCTTGAATGTACTTTGAGTATTACGATTACTTGGATTGCTTTACCAGTACTGCTGCAAAAGCAATTATTTTTACAAAAATTAATTTTCATGGAATTTTAACTCAATACTTCATTCAGTTCGAGTCCTATTTTTGTTCATGACGAAATATAAACAATTTCCGAATATGTGGGACAAAGTTGTTTTTTTTCAGCAACTGGAACGAAGCGAAAGCTTGAGTTTGTTGTTCATGTGCAGTGATATTTTCTTTTTCTTTCGTTCGGAATTAATTTCGCATTTATAAATTGTGTGCATTTTTAATTGTAAGTTGTGGCAACTGTGCGAGATCAAAAGATAAAAGAGAATCACAAATATCTTTAGAACAACGTTTTCCCGATTTTCCCGTCACGTTGGTTGGTGGCGTGGTTGGTGGGCGTGGAAGTTTGGAGAGTGGGGTGCCAGCTCAGGTGTTGCTTCGTCATCTGACCGTGGTTCAAAATTACGAGGTGTTGTCCTCGGATCTTTCCCTTAAGGGACTGATCCCGGACCGTCGTCAATAGCCCGTTGTGTTGCTCTAGTACGACGTTAACTAAAATTACCATTACCATTACCCGATTTTCCCGATACGTTTTATTTCGCAGTTTACTGTGTTTTCTGTTTTAAATATTTACTATTTTAATAAATTGCATTTCCTTTCGTCGCATGCAACACCACCATAAAGTATTCGATGAAAAGTGGCAGCTAAGTCAGAATAAAGCAAATTTTAAGCGTAATTATTGCCGTTATTGAAATAATAATGTTAAAAATATTCTGAAGTATAGAACTTCTGAATTAGCTAAAGTTTCTTTGTCATACTAACTGAATGTTAAGGTGGATTACTTTACAAGTTGAAGCTATATTTAAGCAACTTATTATATATGTTAAAAGTTTATTGAAAACAATGATTTTATAAAAACCACGATGTCCAATTGTTTTACCATTTTTTTAATGGTAATACGTTACTATTGGGTAGGTTGTACTGAAGAAATTCAATTTTAAAACATGTTCTCTTTTTAGTAGAAGTGTCACAAAATGTTATTTTCGAGAAAACACTTATTCTCCTTAAAATATGCAGTGATGAATATCTTATGGGGGCAATTAATTTGTCATCCTTCTCTCGAAGATGGCAATAAAATGAGACTGTTGCATGCCTAATGCACGCGTAGCCATGAAAAAATATTGTTTTTGTTTTTACTATGAATGCGAGAGGCACCAACGTCTCCTATAACTAAATGCCCGATCTCGGGTTATCAGCGAGCATCACGAGGTACTGAATGTAGGCCCAATCGCATTTCTCTATGGTTTTCCGTATTGACAATTTATCGCTTTTGACGATATACTTTTCTACCTCATAACGCTAATACAAAGGACTTTTAAGAAACTGGCGAATTGGTGCGTTTTGAATAAGTCTTCAGAATTTTCGTTGCTGCTGCTGAAGTGTTTTTTGTTTGATGATGAGTGATTTGTTTGCCTGTTGGTCAAATCTGTTCTTAAGAAGCTTGCGCACTGCGTGGGGATGGTGAGGTTTTTACGGCGGGGCGTCATCATGTTGGAACCACGGTCAGGTGGCGCAGTATCGCATGAGATGGCACCACAATCTTCGCAATTCCACATTACACCAACGCGTGGACTTAAGAGGCCACGACGGATTTTGCGTGCACCAAGCCTCTTTTTTACCCGTCGGTATTTGGATGGCACAAACGAGGATCGAACTCGCAACCCTCTGGTTGGCAGTCCGTCACTTTACCAATCAAGCTACCATGCCCCCCCCCCAAAAAATTTATCAGAATAAAATTATTAAATAGTAAATCTTCGTTCTGGCAGCATGGTTCAGAGGTTTTCATTTGTGTATTTTAGTTGTTGCACGAAAATTGTGATTTCGGATCGTCAGTTTTTTTTATTTTCCGGAGTACGTTTTTCAGACGTTTTTTTATTTATTTATCTTATTATTATATTTTTTTTACTTTCTTTGTTTGAATTTAAATTTGTCGTTGGTTAACTCAGAAAAACTGAATGATAACACCGGAAAACACGTTTTTCAATTTCAGGACGGCCCCTTTTTTAAGGTATGGAAAAGTATGCTAAAACGTTTGCTGAAAATGAAAAGCAGCTACGAATGTTTGATTCGTCTTGCAGAAATACCGAATCGAAAGAGTACAACATCGAGACAGCAAATGAAAATATCAGATCGAGGGATTTTAAAGTAGTTCTTGAAACCTCAAAACGTATCTTAACGGACGATTAGAAAAAAACTAACGACCTGACGGTTATTGCTACATTTTGCCGAGACGATTTTCCTCCAAGTGATTATTTGCTACTGCAACAATGTCATGCAACATTAGTCTCTGTTGAGTGCAGTTTTTCAATGTTAAAGCGATAACTGGCCAAGGATCAGACATTCAACGACGTCAATGTTCTTTTGCATTTAATAATGTATAATAACACTTTTGTATGTTACTAAAATTGTCCATAAATTCTGATTTTTTAAATATTTTACAAATAATTTAGTTTAGATTTTAGTGTATCAAAAATAAATGCAACTGTATTACCATAAATGAGAACTTTAGAGAATGATAAATGCAACTTTTTTCCATGTTTACTGCAAAAAAAAACTTGCCCTAATAATTATGTATCACACATGTCATGTGTTTAAACTTAAACTGATGAATTATATTGATTAAATATAAATATTGATGCTATGTGATTTGTAGTATATTATGTGAATCCTCATGTATTAATTTCTTGTTGAAAGAATGACAAAAATATTATAACTATAAGTGAAGAAATTGATTGTTTGTCATTCATTTTGAAAATAGAGCCTCTGAACTAATTTTCATACTGATTATACCAATAACAAAGTATTATTATTAGAATTTTATGAATGAAAAGGGGACATGTGTATTAATTTGTGAATAAATTCAATAAATTCATTTTATCAGTTACATGTTATGAGCTGCGGTATAGTACTTACAAAATTTGCAGACTTTAAAAAAGAAAGCGATTTTTAAATTACGTAAATTCTGAATATTTTGTTGATTTAAACACGGGAATATATCCGTAGACATTAAGAAAATGAACACATGTGAAATGTAATAATCGCGGAGATCGTAGGACTACATCCATGACATCACAGAATCGTGGTATGGTCTTTTGTTATTGGAGGCGTTGGAGGTACTCGCAGTATATTCGTTAATTTTATGATTTGAATTAAACATGAAAAGAACTTATGAAAGGGAATCACAAATCTTCTTAATAATTGTAGTTCGTAGTAGTAACCTTAATACCACCTTTCATTATTTTATAGCTTTGACATACACAGTACAGTCACATTAATGTGACCACCACCTACTTTCGACGTCAACGTGAAATAACCAATCACAAAAGGCAAGTGGCAGCACATTGCAGTGGAGTGTATATAAAGGATGTCCTAGGGCATCGGAAAGCATTTCAATCGTTGGCATTTTGCAGAAACGCAGCGATTTATCCGACGTCCAAAAGGGCATGATTATTGGCTTTCGGGCCAAGGGTGGAAGCATTTCGGAAACGGCTAATTTTGTGAACTGTTCGCGTACCGCCGTGGTAAAAGTATACCGTGCATGGCAAAATGGCACTATCCAAAATCAGCGGCGTGCCACATGTGGTGCACCACGGGCTATAGATGACAGAGGCAAACGAAGGCTACGGAGATGCGTTCGGGCGAATAGACGTGCAACTTTTGAGCAACTGACCGCCCAAATGAACCAAGGGACTACCAAGGGTGTATCTTCAACAACGGTTCAGCGAACGTTGCTGCGCCTCCGCAGCAGACGCCTGGTTACTGGTTAATGCACCTATGCTGACTGCTGTTCATCGGCGACGAAGGCTGGAATTTGCACGCCAGTACCGCAACTGGACGTCCACAGAGTGGCGACAGGTGGCTTTTCCTGATGAATCACGTTTTATGCTCCATCGGACAGATGGACGTTGGCATATACGGCGTGAAACGTCTGAAAGCAAACACCCTGCAACAATTGCCGGAAGGATCCAGGCTGGAGGAGGGAGTATTATGGTTTGGGGAATGTTTTCCTGGCATTCACTGGGTGCACTCATTATTGTGGAAGGCACGATGGATCAGCACAATTACGCATCTGTCCTTGCGGACCATGTCCACCCCTACATTCGAATTATTTTTCCTCAGAATGATGGCATCTACCAGCAGGACAATGCGAGGTGTCATACAGCTCGCAGTGTATGTGAGTGGTTCGAAGAGCACCAGGATGAGTTTACCGTACTCCCCTGGCCTGCAAACTCATCGGATTTAAACCCAATCGAGAATATGTGGGACCACCTCGATCGGGTTGTTAACGCCATGGATCCTTTACCGCGTAATCTATCGCAGCTGGCCACGGCATTGGAGTCGGCATGGCTCAACATACCAGCGAACACCTTCAGAAACCTAATTGACTCTCTTCCTGCACGTCTCGCAGCGGTCCGCTCTGCCAAAGGTGGTTATTCTGGCTTTTGACAGGTGGTCACATTAATGTGACTGGACTCTGTATATCAAGGGTGCAATGTATGTGAAATTTAGTACATGGATGGATGTGCATATGTAGGATGTGTCCAATGTAAATTTATACAATATAAAGATGTCCCCGAAAAGGTGTTAAAATATTATTTTATTCTACGAATGACAAAAGTGACTATATATTCTGATAATGTTTCTTCAATCTAGAGTTAACCAATTCAAACCGAGTAGGGTTGGGTAATTTTGCTAGTAGTTTATATTTTAAAAAGAAAATAAGTAAGGCTCAAAATAAAAATATATTAGAATTTAAATTAAGTAAAGATAATTTTTGAGAGATAAATGATTTTTCAGCAGTACTGGCAAGACAATACAAGTAATTCCAATACTCAATATACCTTCGAGCTACTCCACAACTACGAAATTATGGTTGATTTCAGTAGTTACTCAGATGTTTTAACATGAAACTTGCCCAAATATGTATGTAAGGAAAAAAAGTTTTAAATAATGTATTCACTAAACTAAAATATGATGAATGATATTTAGAAAATTGCATTAACATATCGCACCCCGGCAAGAAAAATGACACAGGTCAAAAAATAAAAATCGTGATGTTATGTCATTGAAAAATATGTATGAAATGCCCCAGCGTGTTATGTTACTATTCTATAGAATACAATAGAGAGAAGTTATCCATCATAAATATTTACCTAAAATTTAAAAGGAACTTATACTATTTCAAAATAAGTTTTATAGAATCCTTTAAGTTGATGTTTCTCAAATTCTGCAATTGTGAGTCACCTTTCTTGCCGGGGTGCGATATGTCGAATTTATTTATATGATACTTGTACAAACACACATAAAACTGAACATAAAACGGACGGACAGACAGAGTTACGCAACCAAGTTCAGTCGCTAAATGAATGTAAATAGTTCCAATACTTGAAGCCCGAATTTTAAAATTTAATCTAAACCTTTTTTAATTAATTTATTAGCTTTTTTCAGCATGTGATTTTTCTTTTAGACGCGTAACAAGTTTCGACTCGGCCATGGTGCATGAATGACGTCAATGGTCAAATGGTATTCAATTCTGATTTTTCCCTGCGCGGTATTTTTCTTCCATTTCATTGGTTCTTAAATTTTTCCTTTCATTTTCTTAACGGATTGTAAATTGGAAGACGGTGAGGTTTAGCTTGAAGACTTTTTTAAAGCATAACTTTCTTGCTTTTCTCTTTAGCTCTAAGACTTTTTAAAAGATTGGCGATATTTAATTTTTAGTTGTAAGACTTTCTGAAAGTATAGCGATAGTTAATTTTTATCATTTATTTAATTTTTTAGTTTAGTACTGTTTAATTTCGTTTTGATTTTTTGAAAGTATATCGATATTTTTAAAGATGCTACAAGGACAAGAATTCTGTCACGAGCAACGTCACTTTTTAAAAGTATAGTGATATTTAATTTTTATTATTTATGCAATATTTTGTTTATTACTGTTTGATTTGGTTTTGTCGGAATCAATGAGATTAACTTTTTAAAACACAACTTTTGGTCACAGGCAACGCCATGCGGGTACTGCAGATATTTTGTATACAAATAAATCAAGTTAACTCAGTTTGCTATCACTCAATCATAAAACAAAAGAATTTTTTTTTTGTTCTTTACTACTAAAAATTAAAAAAAAAAACGTAGATTAAGCAACGTACTAAGCCAAAATGATGAAATTTGGAAGTATGAGAAATTTTTCATTTATACTTATATTTATACAGTATTTTACAAGGACTGGAATCGAAAATTATTTTGTTGCCTGCAGTCTGATATTATTAAATTTTTATCTCTAAAAATTTTTTAAAATATTTGATTTTTCTCTCATTTTAATAATTTTGAATGTCCTCTGTCCCCATAATGAGTTTCAACAATATCCTGGAAAAGGGTAGGGTAAGGCGGGGTAATTGTAAACAAGCTATACAAGCGCCCACGTAAAATTACGAGAAACTAAAAAGTTGTGAAATATGAAAGCTGGCAACAATGAGGATGTAATATGGTGATCCCGTTTTTCTTTGAACCACAGCTGATAGCAATCTGTTTAGTTGAAAAAATTGTGGTTGAAAAGTTTGAGTTTTAAAGTTATTGTGTGTTGCACATTTTCTGCTTCTCTCCATAATATATTGAAAAATATGCTGTTCCATTTCTTTACTACGGTTAAACTTTTCGTTCAATTGGGATGGAAAACCAACGTGTTTTTCTGTGTAATTTTGTATTTGATCGTAGTTAGTACGTTTGAATTGCGTTTAATTGCATCTTTCGTGTTCTTGGGGAGAAGGAAGACTGATTTACTAAAACGTCACACATATGGTGAAGTTCTTACAACTGACCAAGTACTGTCACACTTGAAGGAGGCAGAAGAGAAAAATAACAAAAGAAAGCCGAGTGATATGAAAGCGAAAGAGCCAGGAGTAAGCAAAAAATCAAGAAAGAAGCAAATGGAGAGGATTTCAGTACTCGAGGACAGCGAGGATGAGGAACTATTGAAAGAAGTGAAACATTGACGGGGACGAGTTTGAAGTTCTCCAAACATTCAAGCAAAATATAGAAGACTTGCTTGTAGGGTAAGTTAAATATTTGGGAGTCATTCATTTTTAGACAATGAAACGATTACGTATCTGCTATCGGTGTTGAGGGGGGAAAGAGAAATAAAACCCATTTTTCTTATGTATGAAGGGTGGATGTCGTTTCAGAAGAGGAGTTTGATATTACCGGACTCAAGTGCATCGATAATGTATCGACTAAATTCGCTGTGGTTGAAAATGACTAATTTTGTGTTACCAGAGACCATGCCAAAACAATTTTACCTACTCTAACCTGTAGCAAAGAAAGCCGTAAACAAGTTTTCCAATTTGAAGGCACTGTTAATGTGTAAGAAATGTAATTGTTTTTGTATCTAAGTTTGTATTTTCCAAATTTTAGTATTAAAAACTTTTTTAATTTTTTGTTTATTATACTAAATACATTCTTTGTTCAGTAAATGTTTGAATTATTTATTCTTATGTATTATTGTAAGTTCACCACATGATAAATGCAGCCTTCAAGTGTCACTATATTTTGCTGGGGTAAGAAGTGGGAGTATTTGGTAAATGTAAAGATCAAAACGGGGTTGTAGGAAGGTGGAAGCATGGTATTAGAAGGGTAAAAATACCATTGGAGTTCCTTTTACTGCCATGACTACTACTCATGCTGTCACTTGTTCAATATCTTTATTCAATATCAGGAGGAAAATCGTTGTTTAGAATTACCCCTACTTTCAGGGGTAATTATAAACATGGAGTAATTGTAATCAGCCGATTACGGTGTTAAATTTTTTTTTCTGGAATATTCGTACTAATTAGATATTAAAGTAGAATAGTGACAAGTTTAGTAAGGTGAACAATGTTCAATTACTTTACGAAGAGTTTGAAAATAGGGATTGAAAGTGAACATACAAATTCTGTTTACAATTACCCCGCCTTATTCTAGGTAGTGAACATTTGACAGCGTATGCCCGAGCATGTTAAACATCTTTGGAAGCATATTTTTGTGTGAGCATACTTTTTGAAATATGAGCCACAATAAGTGTAAATTGCGAGCTCATTAAAATAAAGAATTTGGAGAGCGTCCTGAGAATTTCTACAATAGAATCAACTACCAACTTCAAGTTTTGTTAATGAAAAAAATGTAACGATGTTTCATAAATAGAAAGTGACCAGAATAACTACTTTTATCTCTCGTAGAAAAGTACCAAATCATTAAGTGTGAGTAGAATAGTTTTTTAATAACTATTCGATATTTTTATAATTTTTACGATCTACTTTCGAGAGAAATCTTATACATGCATATCCATCCCGAAAAGGTGTTAAAAAATTTTTTTCTACGAAAGACAAAAGTGATTAGATATATTCTGATAATTTTTCTTCAATCTAGGATTAACCAATTCAATACGAGTGAGGTTGGGTATTTCTGCTAGTACTCACTATATTTGTCGGGACGTCGCATGGTGATTAGAACCTAATTTTCCTTCGAGATAAAAAAAACTCTATTCACTTCTTCGACTATGAGATTATCGGTTGGATCGTATTAATTTTTTATAGATAGGCTGTTTAGTTGCTTACATGGACGCGAAGGCTTTCTAAAAATAGCATTTGTTAAGAAAACTAAAAACGATACAAAATTATAAAAAAACCACCATCCACATCTCGAATTCTTCTCTAAATTCTGAATTCATTTTTTATCACATTCCATAGCATGGTTACAGTTCACGATGTTATCTTTTGCGCTAGAATGAATAGAATACAATTCTCAGATCACTTACATGCACTCACAATATTAATCTCTATTTTAATGATTTCCAATTTCAGTATGAGCTATTTAGTACTTTGAACCTCATGTATAGTCAATTTCAAATTCACCACAACATTTGTTTTTAATGTATCAACAACCAATACGTTCAAGCGCTGTATAATTATATGCAGAAACATGAGGGCATTTGAATCGTAGACTATAAAGTTGAAATAATTTTCAGGTTCTTTCCTGCAATCAATAAATTAAAATTTCATGAAAATAGAGACTTGAAATTGAAAATTCTTTTCTCTCCAAATTTCAATGTTCGTATCATAGTCTCTGCTAGAAATTGTGTATTGAATAATGACATGCATACAAAAAGCAGTTCACCCTGATAAGATTCAGACAGATTTTAAAAACAATTAAAATTTCCGATCGCCTATATTAAATTTATTTTAACATTAGGACAACCAGCTATTTGGGTAGGATAGATCGATTGGTTTTTTTATTTACGTATCACTGGAGTAACACAACGGAATTTTGGCGATGATATGAGGTCAACCCAGAAGGGAAAAGATTCGAGGACCTCATTTTGATTCTCGATCATTTGACAAGGTCCACAGAGCTCTGACACCCCCAATCTCCAAACTTCCACACTAAGACAACGTAAAGACATATAAATCAATGACAGATTTAACATGACTCAGATCCCGATGGTCTATGATTTGATCGAGTTGATCTTTGAATCTACCATCTGAGCTACCGCGGTTTATAGCTATTTCGGAAGTACTTACTAAATTAACTTTTTGTGTACTCTCTTTTTAGCTTTCTCAATTCCCCTCGTGGGTTTCATTTGTTAGATGATTTAGGCTTCGCTCGTTATGACTGCAATACTTGACAGCACAACTTAAATGCAGTGCAAAAAGCACACGTTTTTTGCCTTGCATTTAATTATATTGGTTTTGATTGCTTTATAATGAATTAATTGCCTATTAGAAAGAATAATAGACTACTAAAGTAAACACAATGGTGTTATATATTCTCGGATAATTTTACTTCATTTAGAGGTATCACATCCATTTTGGTGAATATGAATGATGTATCTCTACTATTATAAAAGGAAGTGTATCTCTGTATACTGTGAGCAGTGTTCCTGACCAATCTATGGCGCTTGCGATAGGGGAATTTGGCACACAGGTAATCCTAATTTTTTTTCGATTTTGAGTTCAATCCGAATCTTAAAATTTAATCTTTTAATTTTAAAATCAATTGATTAGTTTTTTTTTATCACCTTTCTTTATTCCGGAATGTGATGTCACCCCTACCTCAAATGAAGAAGCGAGCCGATTTTGCGATTTTCGACCGCTGACGCCACACGCGTTTTTATGGTCTGAATGCCTTTGAAACCACGCTACGTTTTCTGATTCTAGCGTGTTTTGAGAAACGTGGTTGTTAATAGCCACATCGAGATCCTCACGGGATTGCCCGTGGAGTTCGTTTTCGAAGCAAAATAAATGGGAATACGTATCTATCACCGGGGGTTGTCGAGCATCAGCGAGAAGTGGTCATACCTGACCCCATGAAGAGAAATGCAACGGGGAACGCCGTGCTGGCCACGCAGTGGCTAGTTCATTATAAATGAATTGAAATAAGGTATGAAATATAAGTATAACGACACTTTGGTATCAATAGACAGAAGCAGTGAAGACATTTTATCATGTGTGCTTTCCGCAGGTCTGGTATTTATTTAGAAAATGCGAATTTGAAGTTAAACATAGCATTCTTTAAGTTTAAAATGCGTTAATTTTTTCTACGTGAATACGTTTTTAAATTCGGTCAGGTATAGGAGTCCCTACGAAAACTCTAGCTGCAAAAAAATTGCCAGATGTATCGTACTCTTAAATTATATTATAATCGAGCGAAGCCCACTAGTATGTAATAAAAGAATGGTGTCAAGAAAATCGCATTTATCTTCATTGGCTATGTTGATGGGTTAGGCCACTTTTGCCGTGATAGCCTCATATCACTGAACAAATGACTAAATACACACTAAAAGAAAACAAAAAATTGACACACCAAGAAGGAGTTGTGCCGGGCTCGATCCACTTGGAACGGCGCTAACTGGGGACATATAGTCTTTAGTGACGAGTCCCGACTGTGTCCTCATGACAACCATATATGTGAGTAGAGACATTCAGAGCAGCTTGGGGGTCCTGACCTTACTTTGCACGCCAAACATGCCCACTACAGGGCGATAGTGTCTGGGTCTCCTTTGGTAGTCATTTCTGGCACACTTACAACACAGCGGCACCTACACGACATTCTATGACTGGTTGTGTTACCTTTAGCAACAATCCCGGACTTACTTTTCAACAAGGTAATGCCCGGCCGCACACGGCACATGCTGCTATTGTCTTCAACCCTTCCCAACACTTCCTTCGCCAGCTAGTTCACCTGATGTCTTTACTATAGAGCAGATTTGGGACGTTATGGGAAGGGAAACCATCCCGGAATGTTGACCCTTTAGCCGGACAGTAGGACACAATTTAGCAATAAATTCCGCAGGACACGACACGGGAACTTTTTCAGCCTATGCCACGCCGTTTGACGTATCCTGGCCAGAGGTGGACCAACGTCTTATTGACTTTTCCTCCCTTTGTTACGGTCAAACTCTGAAATAAATCATTCAATTGTTCTGAAATTTAAATTCATTGTTTTTCTATGAATGTTCTTCACATGCACCCATTTTTATCGCAATCGGACAACGCCTTCTTGGTGCGTCGATTTTTCTGTTATAGGGTTTATGAACATATTGAAATGGGAGAGATTTTGTAGAACATTGCAATGTTTTTGAAATCTATTATCAAAATACACGTTGTCATTATTTCTTATGCTTTACTTGCTGCTCTTTTATTTTTATGCACAAAATTTTGCACATAGTCAAATATTGCATACAATTGCGCAGTATTCCATCTTAAGTAGAAGTGGAGTAAGAGTGGAGATATAGAGAAAAAGGTGAAAGTTACATCATAGTAAAGTGATTAGACTTGATTCATTAACTAGATGCAAGATTTTAGCTTATTTGTTTTGACCACTGAACTGCAATTTCTTTCTAAACAAGAGTCATTTAGAAAAAAAAAACTTCATTTTTTTAAACTTGGCTACCGTACAATTATGAATATCATGAGGGAAGGCAGATGATAATAGCTTAGTTCATTTGTACAAAGGTGATCGACAAACCAGTGGGAAAAGGCTGGACGAGCCTAATCATGGGACCTAGGCTATTACACAGTCCAGTCACATTAATGTGACCAGCTTTCAAAAGCCAAAATAACCACCTTTGGCAGAGCGGACCGCTGCGAGACGTGCAGTAAGAGAATCAATTAGGTTTCTGAAGGTGTTCCACTGGGATGTTGAGCCATGCCGACTCCAGTGCCGTGGCCAGCTGCATTAGATTACGCGGTTGAGGATCCATGGCGCGAACAACCCGATCGAGGTGGTCCCACAGATTCTCGATTGGGTTTAAATCCGGTGAGTTTGCTGACCAGGGGAGTACGGTAAACTCATCCTGGTGCTCTTCGAGCCACGCACATACACTACGAGCTGTATAACACCTCGCTTTGTCCTGCTGGTAGATGCCATCATTCTGAGGAAAAATAATTCGCATGTAGGGGTGGACGTGGTCCGCAAGGACAGATGCGTAATTGTGCTGATCCATCGTGCCTTCCACAATGATGAGTGCACCCAGTGAATGCCAGGAAAACATTCCCCAAACCATAATGCTTCCTCCTCCAGCCTGGATCCTTCCGGCAACTGTTGCAGGGTGTTTGCTTTCAGACGTTTCACGTCGTATACGCCAACGTTCATCTGTCCTATCGAGCATAAAACGTGATTCATCGGAAAAAGCCCCCTGTCGCCACTCTGTGGACGTCCAGTTGCGGTACTGGCGTGCAAATTCCAGCCTTCGTCGCCAATGAACAGCAGTCAGCATAGTGTGCATTAACCAGGCGTCTGCTGCGGAGGCCCATGCGCAGCAACGTTCGCTGAACCGTTGTTGAGGATTTACTCTTGGTAGCCCCTTGGTTCATCTGGGCGGTCAGTTGCTCAACAGTTGCACGTCTATTCGCCCGAACGCATCTACGTAGTCTTCGTTCGCCTCTGTCATCTATAGCCCGTGGTGCACCACATGTGCCACGCCGCTGATTTTGGATAGTGCTATTTGGCCATGCACGGTATACTTTTACCACGGCGGTACGCGAACAGCTCACAAAATTAGCCGTTTCCGAAATGCTTCCACCCTTGGCCCGAAAGTCAATAATCATGCCCTTTTGGACGTCGGATAAATCGCTGCGTTTCTGCATTACGCCAACGATTGAAATGCTTTCCGATGCCCTAGGACATCCTTTATATACACTCCACTGCAATGTGCTGCCACCTGCCTTTTGTGATTGGTTATTTCACGTTGACGTGGAAAGTAGGTGGTGGTCACATTAATGTGACTTGACTGTGTATTTACTTTTGCTTTTATCGGTGATTCTAGCTGAAACACATTGCTTAGATTCAACCTATTTTAATATTTAAAACTCCAAGAAGTTTAAACGAGATAACTGGCGTGCCATCCAAATCTTTCCAACTTTTCTAATCACGAGCGACATCAAACTTTTGACTTTTGTTGATCACGAGATCATGATATGGACAGATTTTTCCTTCTCACGAGATATTTCGTCCAATCCTATACGGTTTAGTGTTGACAGTGACGAGACACTTCCACGAGACTACCACGAAGAGGGTTAAAACCACGCGACTCAAATATCGAGAAGCCCCCAAAACGGATTGTACAATACTATAATTCTCGAACCAAGGTATATCAATAATGGGAAGTGAAAGATTATATAATCACTCGGGAAGTAGATTTCCATGGTTATCATCCATTCTGTAATCTGTATTGATTTATTATCTATTCTGTTATCTATTCTATATGTGTGTTTGTTATCTATTCAGTTTATCTATTATGCAGGATTATTCCACTGTAATATGTTATTAATAGAGTAATCATGCAAGGAGAATTTTAGGTAGATTCTAAGTGCACTTGAATGTTCGTAATAGTTTGAAATCTTCTTCAATGTTGTAACACAAGCACTATTCTTTTTTTGTTTTATTCAGTTCTTATAAAAATTAATAATGAATTATGTATTATAAATATATTCCTGATTTTCTTAAATGTTAGCCATCTAAGGAATGTTGAAGAAAGTTTTCAAAAATGCTTATTAGAAAACCGTATTACAAAAATGAACTATACAGTTCAATCTAGTGCTCTATCTAAACGTAAAGATATCTTTGAAAACAGAAAATTTTGGGGGAAACGATCAACTATAATGATAATGAATAACGAAAATGAGTGTATTCGTTATTTGTTCATGATTAGGTGAACAGAGATCTAATTCGTATTTTGTAAATGTGTGTAAAATTTCTACGCATTATTATAATTTTGTTACATTTCGTTTTCAGTATTTTTAATTGTGCCAATCATGCTGCATATTACCAGACCTCGTGATGTACCTTTACTAGGAACCATTTTTACGGGTTCTATAGAATTCTATAATTCTATAGGATTCTATAGACCGTATTCTCTATAGAAATTTCTGTAGAAAGTTTTCGTAAGGGAAATGCGTTTTAATGTTTGAAATAACGCTTTTCAAACGTGCTATATAAATTTTTCCTCTGGAAACGGTGAGGAGGATCTGGAATACTCAAATAACTCCACTTATCCTCGTTTCAATGTGACCTACAACAGATATAACAGTTTCTGCTGATGTATAGTATGGTATTTATTAATGAGCATTAACACATGCTGGAGCTGGGAGTAAAATAAAAAAAAAGAACTGACCACCCCTCCATCAAGTGAAGTCAATGCTTCGGAGAGGGGTGTTATTAAAAGGCTTCTTGACAATGCGAGAAACGACCATCCATTTTGCGACGGTTGCATAAATCAAGCGGGTGTGTGCGTGTCCAATTACAAAACCCTTCATTAGATGCTTACAGTCTACGGCCAAGTGGCGCCGGTTGACAGTTGCCGATTAACTACCTGCCCAAAAACTAAAACAAAAGAAGTGCACGACGCCATTCCTGGCCACGCTCCCAAAAAGCGGCATGGTTTCGAATTTAACCAAGACAGGAAAATTACCCACAGAAGAAAAAAAAAACTAACGTTAATATTTTAGAGAGACGCATAGTTTTTATAGGACTTTAATCACACACTGGTTTTGAACAGAAATATCGATATTAATAAGAATGGAGTTTGCACTTTGAATATTTTCGACCCCTTTCGAGTTTTCTATCCGTTTTGGACCCTTCTGATGCGAAATCTGTCTCCTGCGCGTTTGGTGTCTGCCCATCTGTCTGTATTGTGTGTGCGTAATATACGTCCACACAGTTTAACATATTTTCATAAAACTTTGCATATTGCGAGAACTTATCTTCGTTTAGTGACTGAACTTGATTGTCCGTTTTTCCTTTCTATGTTCTATTTTGTGTTTATGTGTTTGTACAGGCATCAAATGAATTTTATTCCACTTATTTCATTACATTATGCTTTAAATTTTAAATCATATAGTTGTTTAGTGAATGCAATATTAAACTTTTCTTCATTTTTATATTTAGATACGTTTCATTACAAAACATCCGAGTTAGTATTCTTAAATCAACGATAACTTGGCAGTTTTGGAAATATCTGTAATGTATGGCGAGTATTACAATTGCATAAAAAAAAGCAATTATTAAAAAAAATAATAATAATTTTCTTTAATTTCAACTCTGATACTTCATTAACAATATTTAAAGTCTAATTTTTATTCTTTGCGAATAATAAACGATTTACGAATATTTGGGACAGACGATATTTTTCAACGAACGGTACGGAAATTCGTGTTGGGTTGTTCACGTGATATTTTCTGTTTCTTTCGCGCGGAATTAATTTCGCATTTTTAAATTTTGTGCGCTTTTAGTTGTAAGTTGTGGCAACTGTGCAAGATCAAGAGATAAAAAGAATCACGAATATCTTAAGAACAAGTTGTTCCCCGACAATTTTATTTTGTGTTATTTCGCTGTTTACTGTTTTAAATATTTACTATTTTAATAAATTACAATTCTTTTTCACCACATGTAACACCACCACAAAGTATTCAATTGAAAGTGGCTGTTAGTAAGGTACATTTTAAATAGTTTGGCCGTTATTAAAATAATTATAATATTAAAAAACTTTTTTGAAGTAATGAAAAATTCTTTGTCATGACAGAAAATCAAGATGGACAATTTTACTAGTTGAAGCTGTATTTAAGCATCTTATTTATGCGTTAAAAGTTCATTGAAAACATTGATTTCTTTAAAAGAAGCTATGGGAACAAATCGGTTTGCCATTTTTTAAATTGCTAATGAGTTACCTTTGTAGTTCTGTACTGAAGGCATTCAATTTTAAAAAAGTTCTTTTATTATTAATCGTGCTAGATAATATAATTTTCAAGAAAAAAATATATTGGCCTTAAAATTCTCAGTGATGAATATCTTAGCATTTCCATTTCTCATCCTTCCACTAAAGATGGCGGAATTGAAATAAAATATATTATTTTGTTAACTATGCCGCACTCTTCATAGACTCGTCATTTTTATGAATTAGTAGAGAAATTTTATAAGAAAAGAACTTAAGAAAAGGAATTCCGAATCCCCTCCAAATCGTGATTGGTAGTAGTAACTTTAGTGTCACCTTTCGTCATTTTGTAGTTTCGTCATACAGTAAAGGTGCGATGTGTGTAAAAAGTATTATTACGATGGTTGTGTATGTGTAAGATTTGTGTTAAAAGTAAGTTGTAGGAATGATAGAAATGTAGAAAGGTGTTAAAAAATATTATTTTATGCTACGAAAGACAAAAGTGTTTATCTATTCTGATAATTTTTTTTCCTCTTGAACCCAGAGTTAAACAACTCAACCCGAGTTTTTTTGCTCGTTCAATAACAAGAATATTCAAATGAGGAATGGGGGGAGCGGTGTGCCCCGGTTTGAAAAGTAAGCAACCAGATGGTTGCGATTTCTGAACTAGATCCAACCGCAGACCATCATGTACGTGGGGGCTGGTGCACGTTAAATCTGTCGTGGCCTCAAATATCCGTCGCCATAAACCCGTTCTGTTGTTCCAGTGCAACATTAAGTAAAATACCTAACTAAAATGGATTTACAAATAAAAAATGATTTTAATGGCTATCTCTATAAATCTCTCCATATTAAAAAAATGTTACCTTCGCTGCTGCCGCCGCAGGATTAAAAAGTCGCTTTTTTCGTTCGATTCTTAGACGGTTTCCCGAGAAATTACGGATCGGAAAATTACAAAATTGACATTGGTATGTTCAAAATTGTACAAGGAACAAGTCGAATAAATTTTTTTCCGATGGGGCTATTAGTTTATGGTTTATTAAGTGTCAAAGTAGAAAGAACAAAATTTCTAATGCGAGTGTGTAAAAGGCGTACAAATTTTCAGTCTCCAGCCGTGTTTTTTTAGAGTACCTCTAAATGTAAATTTTTGCAGGGCGCCGAGTTTTTTTAGAAATTTCAATTTGGTTCCAGTTTGGTAATAGACAGTTGGAACGCGTTGCCAGAAAATATAGTTAATTCAAAGGGAGTGTACGAATTTAAGACACAATTGGATAGTCAGTGGGAATTGGAGAATTCATAAACAAAGGACCAGCCTTGTTGGGCTTGAGCCTGTAGCTGGTCGTCAATATTTGTATTTGTATTTGTATATATTTTAATTCTGGAAAAATCAGGACATTTTCGTTACTTTTTTTAAATATGTCATATCTATATCTTATTATTATTATTATTTTAATTTGAAAACATCGCTGGGAACCTTAGAATGTCCTCTTTTATGCGGTACAATTATTTTTAAAATTGGTTAATAAATAAATTTGATACTATCAAAAGTTGGTCACACAAATTTCGGAATATTGGGAAATGTTCGTTGTGACAGAGGCGAGCAGGGGGCCGAACCCACTAGTATATATAAAAAATGAAATATACAAGTATATATATACAAACACTTCAGCACATACATTTTTCTGCTTATTGAACCTTCAACCTCAGGGTAGAAGTTTTCGTTAAGATTAGATTTCTGGAGGTATTGTGTCTCACCCTGGCATTTCTGCTTCTGCTGTGTTATAAGTTGATCCATGAATTATGATTGAAAGCTATAACGCACATAATAAAAGCTTGCAATGATACCCATTCATTAACGCTAATTCCAACCCATCTACCGAATCCGTTTTTGCCGGTATTTCCTTACTGGTTTCTCAAAACTCTAAAATAGGCAGGATTCTATTTCGGAGAGAACGCAAACAATAAGAAAATTCAAATTCATAACGCTTGCATATTTTCGCAATTTTTCTTGAATTTATCATTTAACAAAATTATAACTTACATAATAGGTTTAATTAATAGAATAGCTTGTGGGCCACCAGAAACCCCCACCCATCTCTGGCCACGCCACTATGGAGAAATTCAAATCTGTTCATTATAAACTCTTTGTAAGTTATAATTATCATTCTGGGGTCGATGCTAGTTGCTGGTGGGGTATCTAAAGTTTTCCAAGTTAACGTCTTATTGACAGTGTTAACCATTAGTAATTACATTGATTAGGCAACAAAATACTGAAATCATGCCGAGGTCGCAACATTAACTAGAATATTACCTCAATTGTTTGCTAAACTATGCTGCTCTTCCCCCCTCCGGAATTGCTATACAATGCAGCCCTTAACATCAAAAATTTGACAACATCAATTTATAATGAAATAGACGGATCTTGTGCGCATAGTTTAATGTTATTTCTGCCGGGAGCTCGATTTTACGATTTATCACGTGGTATTGGAAAGAAACACGAACATCAAAATGAGGGATAAAATTGACGATTGGTTTAAGTGATAATCCAGAATGATTGATAACACCAGTCTGTGCTTTTCGAGTCAGTTGTTCCAAGTCGTTTCATATGCTTGCGTGACTTACCTTTCTAAGAAATCCCGACAGCGATTTCACCCGCATGCTCTGTCCATTTCATTGGAAGGTCGATGGGGGCGGATTCGCTGACCAGAGGCCTCGAAATGTAGGTCAGGTGGGCTTGGGAATCGACTCGGGGGGGTTGGGAGAATCTACGATGGATAAATTGCTATACTCCGTGGCCCTCAACCAGGGATCTCCAAATCAAGAAACCGGGCGAAATAACACGAAGTAGCAAGCTCATGCTCCATCTATTTCATTAGAAAATTTATGTTTGATACGTTCCTCGAAACAGTTCAATAAGAGTAGAAAAGTTATCAATTATGTGACACAATCGAAGACTTGAGAACTTGGATATGACCATTCATCCAAACAACAGTATTGCCTGATCTTAGGATTTTTAGAAACATAATCCTCTCTGACATATATTAACGCGTTGACTGCCAGTCACATGAAGATGTGTTGTTAGTTATTGCCACGCCGCGTAGAAATGGGTTTTTCACAGAAGCCAATATAACCAGAACCACGCCATTACCTGAATAGATTGGCGAAAGCTCAGCCAACAAATTTTCAATTTCATCCTCTGTTAGAGGTTTATTAGATTGTATATTTCTTTCATGGGGGGGGGGGGGGCGTGAAGGCCCTGCAGAACTATCGTCTCTACAACTCTTTTTACAAGATTTTTTTAAGTAACTAATAAAGCTATAAATTCGAAACCTCATACCTTTACAACTAGCTTTTAAGCTTTACTCCACGCCAATACCAACAGACAAACCTAACATATAATGCCGATTGAAGAGGAGAATAAATGTTACGGCGGAGCGCTTCCCGCGCAAACGCGTGACTGGCTACTGAGTAATCACTCCACACCACGCGCTGGCGCAAGATCGGCTGCGAAAGTATTAAAACATCGGGACCATGATATAATGTCAGAAAAATTCTCCTTCGAGGCAATATTTAGTGTCATTCGAGAAAATTTCCATCCTTCTCGTTCGCATTACAAAATTCAAACAAATGTTACTTGACGTCAGTATCTGCGTCAACAGTTTTTAAATTCCTTCTGTTCCCTTTATGTCTTTCCCCGCTTTCCTCTGCTGACACTTTTGCTCATTGATATCAACTCTGTCCTCTGTGCTTGTACTGTTGAATTGAAACTACGCATCGTATTATCTGGGCAGGCACCCATAGAGTACACAAATCTTCTCTAGGAAGTACCAGGGAATTTTCACGCTTCCTCAAAGGTCTGCCACGTGCGACTAAAAGATAAATTTTGCTGCTTTTTTTCAATCTTGGCGGCTAGGGACAGCGTTTTAACACTTTTGCCGATATCGCGCCAACGCGTGTGTTGTCTCAGCAGCCAGTCACACGTTCGCGCGGGAAGAGCTGCGACTCAACATTTATTCTCCGCTTCAATCGGCATTATATGTTAGGTGTGTCTGCTGGTAGTGGGAGTAAAGGAGGTTAGAAGATAGTTGTAAAAGTATGTGGTTTCAAATTTATGGCTTCTAATAGAATTTATTAAAAAATGAAATCTAAAAAGCCTATAGCAGATGATGAAATTGCAAATTTGTTGGCTGAGCTTTCGCTAATCGCGTCAGGTATTGGCTTATGGGAAAAACCCATTTCTAAGGCGAGCAATAGCGATCAACACATCCTCAAGTGACCGATAGTCAACGTGTTAAGCAAAGTCGTCTCCAATGCTTGAATTTCCAAAATGTTGGTAGTGGTTTTTTTTTGAAAATTTACCTAAGGTTAACGATTATTGAGTCCCTTTTTTAACTAATAACGGACAAAAAAAACCCATATGTTTCGGATATTTCTTTTGAGGAAAATTTTTCCAAGAAACGCCAATTGCGAAGTTTTGGCACCCAGTTGTGGAAACCGTGAAAGAACACCTTCGGAATAGGTAGATTGTCGCGGAAACCTTATCAACAAAATTAAATGATTTAGTTAAATTTTGAAATGTGTTTTCTTGCCGAGCTCTTCAACTTCCGTTTCATAAGGAATTAGCGAGGCTTTCCTTGGGGAGTTGTGTATAGGGGGCACAACTGAAGGTAATGCGACAGAAGTCCCTCCTGGTCGGTAATTACTAAGGAAGACCTATGAAAGTCTGAGTTATTGCAAAAGTTTGGGATTTTAGTTTAGAATCAATCGGGCTGGAGGGGGGTTCAGGGCACTAACTTCTTAGTCGAAAGGTTTCTGGTTCGAATCGAAGGTAAAGCCATGAACGTTTGCCTTGTTTATCTGGAGTGAATACGGGTCGGGCCCTGGATGCATGGTATGTATGTGAGGTGCAAAGTGAATTCTGACCTTTATGCAGCAGGGTAACGTCAAGTGGTTCACAATTCCTTCCTTTTAGAGTCTTCATGACCACAGCACTTCTCTTAACAGTTCAAATTGCCCAGGTATTGGTAAAAAAGTAATAAAATAAATATCTACACACAGTGCATATTTTTAAGACAAAAATTTTTTAGTATTATTCTGACGCTACAGGGATAAAGTGTACCATACAACTTTTTAACTTTTCGCCTTGATGACCTACGACAAAAATTGAGGAAATTTGTTGTTAAAGTAAAGTGTAATATCAATGTTACTAGGTTTGACCGTGACAGATGCAGGCCCTTTTGGATCGGTCTTCAGATTCTACGAAAGCCTCAACTGTACATTTTTGTCTTCGACTCTTACTTTTTTATCAGTTTAATTTACTTGAGGCGCTTAAAAACTGAAATAGCTTTACTTCTTGAACTCTGAGAGGGCCTGCATGTTAATACCATAACAGAAAAAAAAGCTCAAGATTATAATAGAGACAAATGATACGAATAACTTTTCTGAAGTAACTATACGATAATAAAGAGTCCTCTATATCTGCTACTTTGTTTCTTCACGTACATGTACTTCACGTACTTGTACTTCACACATGCTATGTATCATTCCGCTGAAACACTTGTTTCGAGATATTTTGATTTGTTGTCAGAGTGTTTATGGATGCTTTCGTATTTTAATTTCATAATTAATATCGCATGATAAAATTTGATTAAAAAAAGACACATTAAGTGGAATACGTTTGGGTTCTTTAAAGGTAATATAAAAATTCATTTTTATATAGGAAGATAATTTTGGAAGTGACGTACGAATGAAAGTTTTTGAAACTAAAATCTAATATTATATGGGTGCTACAAATTTTTTTAACCATTAATCCAAATACTGCCGAACCTAATGACTTGGTATTCCAAATAAAATTTGATACAGATTTGAATTTCGGCATCAGAATCGGATGTTTTTTGCCATAGAAAATTCTGAAGTTTGTGCATCATTTCACATGAATATTAAACTTGCACACACAACATGTACGCACATATTTCTCTATTGATAATATTTACTGATGACACAGGTCGTTACCCAAATTTTATTTAAATGCATTCATTTATACTATTATAAAAGGAAGTGTTTCTTTAGTGTGTGTGTGGATTGTCTTGACGAATCACTTACAATAATAAGATTTTTCACACAGGTAGTCCACATTTTTTGCGATTTTCTATCGCGCCCGAATTTTACGGTTAACGAGCAGTGGTCACACCTGACTTCGCGAAAAGAACTGTCACGGACAACGCCGTGCTGGCCACGCAGTGGTTAGTAATTAATGTAATCATCTATATGTATCGCATTTCATACCTCCAAATGAAATAAATATAATCAATCAAAAGTATAAAGAAGCATCTCATACTTCTAATAAAGACATTACAAAAAGTTCCCTCCTCAGTCATATGTTACTACATATATGCTCTGAACAACCACTTCAATTGCAGCTCATTCACTTGTTACATTCGGTTTTTTTTTTACCTCAACCTATTTTCCCGTTTGCTGATATATATTTTCTGCGCTGATTTCTGTCTTTCAGATTTCGAATTGCCTTTTGTCATTTATTGACTACTAAAAAATTCCAATAGAGTGGCGTGCTTTACTGTTTAGTTTTAATATCATAAAGCATCACAGCGTAATAATAAAAATGGTGAAATTGGTGATGAATTCCCTTAGAGGTTGAGGCGGCAGAATTTATACTTTTTTTCGAACGAAGATGTAATAATTACAATAATAAAAGAATTAATTACTCTAGTTAGAAAGGATAAGGGATTTCGGGCTTCAGTATTCGAAAGATTAATGTTGAAAACTTAGTAAATGAAATTCAATGTTTGAAAACTCAAATTGTGGAATTCATTGAGAATATAGAGTCAGCTACTCAACTTTACTTGTTAATGTGTATATGCAAACACTGTCTTAAATATCCATATGGAAATTGCCCTCAGGAATTTTTGTTCACCTTACCTGTTACAGCGGCGTCCTGCGAGTGCAGTTTCAGTAAGTTCAAATATTAAAAACTAACTCCGGTCTAGCATGGGGCAAGAACCGTTTAACAAACCTTGCTATTACATCTATTTTACAAAAGGTGACAAAATGGAGATTTTACAATTTTCCATGTAGTTTATTTTATGATTTTTTATATTATAAATGAAGTAGTATCTATCGAGCCACGCTTTTTTATTTTGAATCCTAGTTCTACATGTATACATTTTGCCATGGGTTGTGCTGAGTCCTACCCTTAGAGAAGATTACAAGTCTTTGGTCCTACCTTTATCAAGTGTACTAGTACCTTATATATGGCACTGGCGGCCACCACACACAAGAAAGCTCATTTATCTTTAGGGGGCCATTTATAAATATCGCTATCAATTTTTCGTGATTTTAAGACTCCTCTTCCCCTAAAATATGAAAGGATATCAAGGAAAAAAATCCCTGCCACTCTCATTTGATATCGATATCATCCCCCAGCGAAATTTCACGCTAAACATTTTCTAAGACCCATTTCTATTTTCTTTTGAAAATAAATGGAAAGAGTCTTAAAAAGTGATATCGATATCAATTGCCAACCCCGAGTCCCCTCATCTCCATCCAAACACTACTGTGAATCTTTGAAACGGGGAAAGCAAATCATCATCTTGCATTTAAAAATTATGTGATGGGTGGTAAAACAAACAAATCGCTTCCATAACTGGCGGCTTGAGCACTGATTCTGGTTCTTAATGGATTGTGCCGTAAACGACAGAAGGGATAACACGATGTGAGGGGCCACCACTGCTAGGGTAATTCCTGTTGTTTCGAATGGCAGCCCTTTTCCTTAACGCACTCTCTCGTCAATTCAAAAATCGACTGCTGCTCAAGGTCGACTGCTGTTTCAAATTAGCTGCTCTACCCATGGGAAGAGCTAGGAAGTATTCCCTCAAATGGGTACAATTGAGCTAATGTCGGAGTACATGAGCGATGCACACTCCATCGTAACTTTTGGGGTGGCATCCATTTGCAATTTCAAGTCACACGATTTTTCAGTCGTAAAAATAAAACTCATTGTTTCAAATACAAGTGCACAACACTTGCGACTCAACAATCGCAGCGATTAAAAAGTTGCAATCGGTTCTATTTTCTATGCGACGCAATTGTCGCTCTACCCAATGAATCACACGTATAAACATGGACATACACTCACTTGCGATAGTTGAGTCGCATTTCTGAAGCAGTCTTGTTTTGCTCTCTGTTTAAAACCTCAAATACTTGTCTAAAATGTCTGACAACGAATCTACCTGAGGTGATGATGGACTAATATTAATAGTAATTAACAATGAGTTTCTTATTAAAAAAATTGAAAAGAAGAAGAAATTAAAGATTGTTATGGATGGATGGACACAATTATTCCCAACAATTCATCAAAACTACTTTTTGTCATTCAGTAATACTGTAAAAACTTTGCAGGGTGCTCACATAAATCTTATATAACTTTCAAAACTGCCCTTTCAATAATTTTTGACTTGTTATTGGATGTCCCAATAACCATGCTTCCTACGTTTACTTCTTTCCCGAAACAAAAGAGCGATTGCACAAGTAGTTTCAGTGACATCTATTGGCAAACTGTTCTAATTCAACGATTTATCTATCTCAGTGTGTGCACCTTGTAGATTTTCTGCGGCAGCGATTTTTGGGGTCGTGGAGGCATAGCCTTAATGTGGCAGAACCCATCGGATAGGGAAGCAGTTAGTCACACAAAGATCGGAGCGGGCTCTTCTTTCCTCATACGGAATCCATTTGTCATCTGGACATGGGCCTCAGCAGACACATACCACACTGTAATTTGTATATGCACACATCTATTTACATCATTACTATCTTGGCTCGTTGAAGTTTAAGATAATATCTTTTGGTATTTTGTAGTCTCGTTATATTTTATTGTAAACTAGCCACTGGGTGGCCAGCATGGCCAGTGATAGTGACAATTAGTTTCGTGGGTCAAATGTGACCACTGCTCGCTAACCCCCACTGATTGCTACGAATTCCCATTTGGTTTGATTCGCAGAAATCGTAGCCTATTGGAATGAATTCCCTGCAAATTATGAATATCATGAACTATGGTTTGATTTGCAAATTAGATAACTGCCATAACGGAGTTGCCCTTGGTGTTGGTTTGCTTCGTAAACCAAATTATGAATATCATGAACTATGGTTTGCTTCATAAATTGGATAACAGCCATAACGGAGTTGCCCGTGGTGTTGGTTTGCTTCGCAAACCAAATGGGAATTCTGCGTGACGTCACAATCTCTTGCGAAAATATAAATATTTAATTAAAAAAATTATTTACTAAAAGAAAAAGAAATGTATAAGGTATCTATCTGGTGCCAAACTTTCCGCAGATTTCAAATCCGTTGAAATTTTTAATCTATCTTTAACGATACCAATTTTACAAAAAAAGAACGAAACAATGCCAGCCAAAATGTTTTTCCTTTCGCTGAAATCATAAAAGACCAGGAAATGTAATTTGTTTATTTTTTGAATGCGAAAGTTGACGTGACGTCACAATCTCTTGCGAAAATATAAAATATATTCAATTTAAAAATTGTATTCAAAGCTAATCATATTTTTAGGTATCGATCTGATGTAAAATTTTCCGTAGATTTCAAATCTGTTGTAATTTTTACTCTATCTTTAACGGTCTAGGAGATAGAAAAAAGAACTACATACCTTAAAGTTAAAACTTTATTATTTATCGTCTGCTGGAAAATCATTCCACCGCGCATAAAAAAAACTGAAACGAAAAATGTAAATTTAGAATCTGTGATCTTATATGCTGTTGCATTCAATGATAATTAAATTTCAGTAAATTCATTTTACAATGTACTGGATTAAATTTTAAAATTCGCCACGACCCAAAAATTGCAAACATTTTGGACTACCTGTGTGTCAAATCCCATTACTGTAAGCCTTAGATTCGTCAGGACTTTTCGGACAAGAAACAAACACTTCCTTTTATGTAGAACATTAGAGATATCAAAATTACTTCGTATATATGAGTGCTTCGTAAATATATATATATATAATGAAAATATCAAAGTTTAAGTGCCTTTGTTAGACTTCATAATTATCATGGATTCTTTTTTATGCAAAACGTCAATTTTTAATGTTTTTCGGTCATTAATAGATTACACTAAAACCCCGATTATCCGAGCTTCCGCTTTAACCAAGTTATCAAATATTTCTAGGATTTTTTTTTTGGTCTTGCATTTTCTATATTTAAAACTACCGAAAAATTCTGAACTCTATCTCATAAACACTCAGGAAAACGAATGCTACTGAATATAGAAATAAACGAGTGCTATTGAAAGTATACAACAAGAAGAACACCAGCAATCCTGTTATCCTTTAAATAATGTCGTAACATTGCTGCAGAAAAACGTCTAGGTAACATAAAACAAAAAATATATAAAGGTTTTTTCAAGTAAGAACTCTTTAACTATCGTAACAATAGAAATTGCTGTATAACTTTTGTATTTTTTAAAATATGCATTTAAACGTACGCGATAAATTTTTCTTACAATTTTCACTTTTACCGAGTTTATTGTTATCCGAGTTAGTCTTGTTCCAAATTAACTCCGATAATCGGGACTATGTATTTGACTACTTTTTAATAAATTTCCGTGAGACTCCATTTTCTCTTTTGGTGAAGTTATAAAATGTTGTCTGATTTAAGAAATGAAAGAAATTTTGCAATTGTTCAAAATTTGCCGGAAGCTCATAGAAAATCGTTCGATTTTCTATTATTCATATATTATTTTTATAAAAAGCTTTGCAAATAAAAATGCAACATTTTAGGGAATTTTGTTTGTAGGGCATATTTTTTAGTTTTGGGGTAAAATATTTTTTGATAAAAATAATTTTTTTTTTAAATTTAACACTTTTTTCACTTGAGCGTTTTAATTTGCCGCAAAAGAAACTTGTTTTACAACTTTTAATTTCTCAAAATTTTTCTCATGCACAATTCGCATCAAACAAATATTATTCGCAATATTTTATCAAAACTAAATTTTAAAAAAACTAAGAGTTTTTAGGAGTAAAAATATACTCACTTTAAAAACCTCCGTCTTGTTGACATAAAAATTTTCCAGACGAGCGTGGTGATTTGAGTCTATTTCATCTCGGAAGTAAAGTTCACTTCTGGTATCCCTACTTTGACTTTGGACCATTTTTTGGAAGATCAGTAAATGAGTACGATTGCATTAAAGAGTTTATGACAAATGCTTCAGTTGCATATGTAGAGACAAACACTAGTTAAAAAATTAGACATTTAGTAAAATATACAGAGACGATACACAGTTTACAAAGAACAACGATCAACTGTCTTTTCCCCACTTCGTCTTCCAATTCTAAATTCCAAATGAATTTTTTTTATTACATTCCATTATATGGTTACAGTTACCACGAGTGTAATTAAAATACATTCACAATTTAATAGTTTACACGTGCATAGTAAAAAGTATATTATGTTACCTTTTGCACGTTGTTGATGAATGTAAACAAATATGCTAGTAGCAGTTCCAAGAGAGCGAAAGGAATTAAATTTACGGATCATTTGCACAGCCCGCATTGTAATATCTTTTGGGAGGTAATCAGCAAATGCATGGAATCTACGTATCGTAATATATCAATAATCTTTATTCTGAGCTTTATTTTTTCTTTGTGAATTGGAAATAATTTCCGAACATTTGGGACAATCCGTATTTTACAACAAACGGAAACGAAATGGCAAAAATCATGTTTGTTGATCACATGCTGCGATTGTTTTTGCTGTTGTTGCTGGGAATTAATTTCGTATTTTTTTATTTTTGACAACTTTTTAGTTGTAAGATGTGGCAACTATGCGAGATCACGAGATAAAAAATAATCACGGATTAACAACATTCACAAATCTCGAGTTAACCCGAGGATCAATGGATCCGCGTTTCAGAGTTAAATCGCGGATCGTCAAGAACGGCGAGTTAAGAATATCTTTTTGTGATTTATTTTGACACATGAAACTAACAGTACAACTCCACAACAAGTAGTAATATCAGACTGAAATACGTAAGTTCGAGTTTCTAGACCAAGGAGGGAGCGCATTAAGAAAGCTCTCTCCCCGAAGCCGTGCCACTAGGAAGTCCTAAAAATTCATTTTAATCGCATTCCCTTTCGAACGATCACATGGTCTCGCCGAGAGTGGCAGCAAGAAGCTCCACCCTCTACAACACCCACGGGGTACAATCGCATTCTCAACAGTTACAGAGGTGTGAAAATTATTAGAATAATTTTGAAATTTACAATAAAATCTTGTTATATTAAAGAAATGATACATTATTTTGAAAAATATTGATACATTTAATATTTTGTGTGCATCCTCTTGTTTTTTAATAAAGATTCGATACGTCTTGGCATACTTTGTATGAGTTTTTGGCAATTAGATTGTATTTCGTTGTCATGGTGCCAACTTTGGATGAGTCTTTCTATCAGACCATTTTTGTTTGTGATGTTACAATTCTTTAATTTTTTTCTTTACAATAGCCCAAAAATTCTCTATTGTGTTCATATCTGGACTGTTTCCGGGCCATGGAAGAGTTTTATATTTTTTCATCCAAAAATTTGGTTACATATTTTGGCTTTATGGCACGGAGCTCCATCATGCATGAATATGAAGTCTCCATTTGGAAACCAGTCTTTTAATTGTGAAATTAGTCTTTGTTCAAGCACTTTTTTATACTGATACTGGTTCATACTGCCTTCTACAATATATAAACGTCCAGTACCTTGAGCAGACATTACGCTCCAAACCATTACTTTAGTAGGATGTTTAACCGTTTGTGCTATGCAATTTGGGGGAAATTCTTCATTGGTACTTCTCCTGAAATGCTTACTGCTTTCTTCTGATATCGTAAACATTGGTTCATCAGAAAAACATACATAAAAGATAAAAAATACTTTAAGGTATGTAATTTGTAGACAAAAATTCGTATAAAGAAATTTTTAATCAAATTCATAAACAGTTCTGTATCTTTAGTCAATATGCAAAAAACATGATTTCAGGAAAAGAAATTAACAACTTGAATTCAACTGATTAATTAAAGGAAGCTTAATATTTCTCACCTTGCTCCAGTCATTTCCGAATTGTCCTTGCACAACTTTTGCCCAAGCAAGTCTCTTCTTTGCCATAGCAGATGTGATTTTAGCCTTTTTTCGAGGACGACGAGCACTGAGTCCAGTTGAGATGACCTTTCTACGGATAGAAGAATCACATACATTTACTCCTTACGCTTGAAGAGAGATTTTTAGTTCATGACTAGTTGCTCTACTGTTAGATTTAGCAATTTGAATTAAATTCCTTTCAGTTCTTGCCGTAAATTTACTTTTCCTTTCGCATTTCCCTACTCTAGAATTTCCATATTCACATTTGGAGTCCAAATATCCTTTTTATTCTACACACAGATGCTTGAGAATTTTTTTTTTTTTTTTTTTTTTGCGATTTCGTGTTGTGTATTGTTATTTTCTTGGATGATACACTTTAACACAGCTAGATTTTTAGGAGAAATATCACTTGCTTTACCCATAATCACGCAATAATCCTTTGACAAACGAAAAAAAGCTACCAATTATAAACTAATCAAAGCAGAGAAAAGAATTGCTTTAACAATAAAATAATATCGATGCCAACTCAAGAAAAGAAAGAAAATACTAGCACAGCAAGCAGACGATTTTAAAATTTTATTTTAAATTCGTTTGTTAATCAAAAATAAAGTTGAAAAAAAGAACATTTTTAAATCAATTTATTGGCATGTATTTATTATTTGTTTTCTTAAGAATAGCAACAGTTTGAAGAGATCACAGATTCTAAATTTATTTTTTCTTTTCATTTCCTGAGCACAAACGATTCCAGCGAAGCAAAACAAAAAAACTTTATCTGTAATTGTCTTGAAAGCCAATTACAAGTTACCCATGGTCAAATGTTTTTTTTGTTTCCTTTTTTTTTCCCTTTTTTTTTAATAGATATAAAACTAGTTGCTTAAATTTTTATGTTAGTCTTCCGTAAAGCGGAACATGATAGCTAAACGTACTCTCGTAAACTCCACAACATTTCAAATCGTGCGTGGAAAAGATTGCATCAATCGAAGTTCTGCCTCTCGTTGTCCAATATTTAGGATTTGTCTTTAGATCCAACCAATAGACTTCTCTCAACACTTCGCAGAATTCTTTCCCATCTTCAGTGCTCATGTTGATATTAAAATCTCCAGCCAAGACTGATCTATACTCGTCACAATCTGTGCCCAATGCTTCTGAGATCGCTTCTAAAATGTCATCTGTACTCGAACCTGGCTTGGCATATAGTACGGCCAAACGAAGATTGTTTTTTAAATAGACGACAACAATGTGAACTCCCGTGTCATAATTTGGGAACTGTAGAGCTTCCTGTGTTTCAATATTATTCTTGGCGTAAATGGCAACACCGCTGTGCTTTCTCGTGCGACTTTGGCTCGAATGAATCTCGATGCACAATTTAAAGTCTTGAAACTTGAAGCGATCGGTTGGAATCGTCCACGTTTCGGCCAACAATAGAAAATCGCTATGCATGAAACTATGATCACAGGCAATGTCTTCATGATGCGCTTGGAGGGATTGGACGTTGTGATACATGAACTGATAGCTGTAACTCTCATCTCGTTCGTGAAGCCATGCAAACATTGGAGCAGACGCCGTAGATTCGAGACGTTTTAACTCTACTGTCAGAGGGTCGTCATCTTTAACAGGTGCCGGTGGATTATAATCGTTCAAGACATACAAACCAGATGCCTTTGTTACGCGAGAAAAGCCAACATATTGCAATGATCGTTCCATGCGAGAAGACATTCCAACTCCGACACAATCGAAGGTGCAACCTTGTGATTTGTGGATTGAAAAAGTGTCTGTTCTATTAATTTTCTCGTAACTGAATACCGGAATGTGACTGGCTCGTGACAGTCTTGCCTTGCATTCCTACTACAATGCAACTGACTCCTACCAGTCTCGTTGCTCTTATAATGAGTTCTTTCCAGACTAGTAGACAACTACCGTTGTTTAGTATTCCTACATCTTTATATATTTTTTTCTTACACCGGACGACTTGAAAACCCTCTCCGAGAACAAAACCCATTTGACCATGGGTAACAATTTTTATGCAATGCAAACAATTTGATTACTTTGGATAAAATATTTTCTTTTTAAAAATGGCATTATTTAACAAAATTATATCCCCAAAACTATTATAAAGGAGTGAAAAGATTGGATCGACAAAACAAATTACCTTTCATGAAATATTGCAAATATATACAAAATGAAACAAGAAAAACTGAAAAAATCATAATTATTCTAATAATTTTCACACCTCTGTAATTATACTGTATTATAGTGACAGAAACACAGGATCGCTTAATTTACGAGTTGAATGTACGTTTAAACAACTTATTGTATATGTTAAAAGTATATTTTAAACCATGATTTTCTTTAAAAAAAAAAAAAAAAAACGCTGTGAGATCGATTAACCATTTTTTAAAAATTGTACTAGATTACCTTTTTTACACGGTAGACATTGGAAAATTAGTAACAACAACAAGTTTAAAACAAGTTCTTTCATTATATTTGTACAGTCGCGGAAAAAAAGTACCACCTCTTTTATTTCAAGCACTATTAATACTAGAGCCAATTCAAAGGTATCATTCAACAGGGAATTACGTCCTCTACAAATTCAAATTCAAAGAAATTGCATAAGGGTATGGTTTTTTATCAAATTTTCCACAAACAGCGAATTTTTTAATGGAATAACATACTTTGATGACTTAAAAAGATTTTGCATTGTTAAATTAGTCTAAACATGAAATTTCGTGACTTTACTTGCTTTATATACGGATTTATTAAATGCTAAACTTTGGTGTCAATTTCAGAGATATCGAACATTTCAACACATCGAAAGTCGCTATTTGTAGATCGAGATTTCTTGTAGTTATTGCTACCCGAATTTCAAATTTAAACACTATCTCAAAACATTTTTCAGCGATACGAGAATTATATTTCCTACGCAAGTGCAAACAAACTACTTTAGAATTATATTATCTTATGAACTGTGTGAGTGGAAACGAGCGAGATAATCCAAAAATTACTGTACGAGGTTTGTCAGACGTTTTTTTTTTTTCCAAGTTTGGTTTCCCGCCTATAAATTGCAGTAATGAGGAAAATTTGATGAAACGTAAAAAATCATCGGAATGAGCTGAAACTTTGCATGGCCATTACTAGAAGTCCTTCCGAATCGATTCCCATCAAAATCAAATACGGTTCCAATCCATAATTTTTTCAAACATTATTTTAATAATTACTATTGTATACTAAAAACAATTTTTAAAATAAAATATTCGGATAATTTTGTTTGGGTTGTTTAACAGTAACATGAAACAATATATGAGCGCTCCAAATATATTATTTAGTAATAAATTCAAAAAGTCTTAAAAAACTGATTTAACATTAGGAGCTCCGATATTTCTGTATTCAGCTTCGAAATGCCCTGATGATATGAAATTTGGTATCTGAAGTTATATTTTGATATCGATTCAAAATTGTGTGTCGAAATAGGTGGTTCCTATTGAAAACTACGAAGTTAGTGCTCAATGTAATATGAAGATGGCACTTTAAAGCATTTGAATTTATAGTAGTTTTCCTGTTAACCGCCATCTTTGAATTTTTTTTTACTGCTAAAATTTCTCGAATAAAGAGAGGTGGTTCATTTTTTTACGCGACTGTTTATGCCACAAAAATGTAATTTTTAAGAAAAATGTATTTGCTTTAGATGAAATTTAGTGATATCTTATCAAATTAATTTGTCCTCCTTTGCTTAAAGGTTGCGAAATTGAGAAATGGCGCATGCCAGATGTAAAAGGGCCACAAGTCAAAAAATATTATATCAAAAATATTGCCAAACTGAAAGCGAGCGCATTCGCCTTAGATTCGTCGTTTTTACGAATTGAGTGGAGTAATTATACAAGAAAATAACTTAAAAATGGCTCTTCTTAAGCTCCCCAAAAGAAAACACAATGTCTTCAAAATCGTCTTTTGTAGTACTTATATCAATATCCCCTTTCGTTTTTGTGCAGTTTTGTCAAACAGCAGGGACGCACTGTAGGTGTTTAATTAACGTCTGTTACGAGTGTCTACGGTGAAACATTTTTTGAAATAACAAATTTGTTTTTTGCATTTTATTGCCCACCCTTGCTTCTCAATGCCCCCTATTTCCCTTGCCCCACCCCCAAAGTTTCCACCAGAGCCCACAGGGGGCACTTTGAAAAACTGTTATTCAAACGATAGTTTACCCTTAACCCTCCTGGTGTTTGTCTCGATGAAGTTTCTCGCCATTAGCAAAACTGACCAGACCTTGATCTCGTCATCATCAAAACATCGGCCTTATCTTGATTATGAGGTGTGTCGTCGAAAGCATTTAGAGGACTAGAATGATTTTAGAGGGCGATCCCAACAGGGTCAACTAGCCTCTCGGTCACCTTCTAAATCAATTACGCAATCAATTATGTTTATGAATATTGGCCCAATCCAAATGAACTGTGTCTCTACATTGTAAACGGAACGTCGTACTTGAAAAATCCAAAGCTGCGCACCGCAGTTGATAATAGACCAGTTGTTCGTCAGTGATCTAAATTCCTGAATCGTTGGAAATTCAGGTGGGACCTCGTCATCTGACCGTGTTTTGAAATGACGGGGTGTTATCCTCTGATCTTTCCCTTAGGATTATATCCCGGAACGTCGCAAATATCCCTTTGTGTTGCTCCAGTGAAACCTTATTTGAGACCTACTTACCTGAATTGGTGGAGCAATTATTATTTCAGCTAGAGTTATATTGTACATATAACGAGTCATATCTATGTAAATAAGGATGAAGTTCTTTGATTGTACATTGAATATTTTCGACCCGTTTCAAGATTTTTTTATTCGTTTTGGACTCTTTAGAAACCAAATCCACATCTTGCGCGTTTGGTATCTATCTGTATTTTGTGTGTGCCCTATACACGTCCACGCGGTTTAAGATATTTTAATGAAACTTTGCATACTGTAAGTGCACTCGCTGCCGAAAGTTAAGTATGAAAGGTAAAATACGAAAAATATGATAAGTACAGCTTTGATTAACACCAAATGCGGCCAAAAAGTATCAAATAGGATTATGCGTGAAAAAAAAATAATAATTAAATAAAAAGATAAAAGCAATATTGAATTTTCATAAATTATCAGATGAAGTCATATTGTAGTGATTAACAAAATGATGTTTTAATCCAAAACAAATGTGTATGTGACCACCTCTCATCCTCATACAAAGGTTACAGAGTGTGGCCATGCTTTCTATGAGGGGATCAACCACCCCAGAGTCAAGTAACCACCATTCCTCCCGAAGAGCAGTTTGCAACTCTTTGAGAGAAGCTGGAGGTGAGAAACGTGCAGACACAGCACGGCCGAGGGCATCAAAGATGTTCAATGGGATTAAGGTCGGGCGAGTACGCCGGCCAAACCATATGCGCACTCCCCTCACTCTCCAGGTAGTCGTCGACGATACCAGCTCTATGGGGACGCGCATTATCATAAATTAAAACGAAAGAAGGACCAACTGCTGCAGCGTACTATCTCACAGTTTGTTCTAGGACTTCATCCTGGTACCGGATAGCCGGCACAGAACCCCGTCTATTGATGTGCAAGTCGGTGCAAAACCCCAGCAAAATCCCGCCACACATTACGATGCTTCTATCTTGGAATTCGTGATAATCGATGATGTTCTGGGGCCGATTGCGTGTACCTTGTACTCTCCAGACCCTTACACGTTTGTTATCTGGCTCCAGGGCAAATCTTGACTCATCCGTGAACATAACGTTATCCCAATCACAGTCCAATTCACATGTTGCCGACACCACTTTAATCGTGCCCCTCTGGATTGGACGGATACAGGAACACAAACTCGTGGTACCCGGGCGTACTGTCCATTTATATGTAACCTTCGGTGCACAGTAGTAGCAGATATCGTTTTACCAATGGACGCTGCAACCAGAGATGTCACACGTGTGGTGGTCGTTTTTCGATTCCGCTTCACTGCAACAGCAATATATCGATATTCCGCGGGGGTCGTAACCCTTGTCACATACATCGCACCCTTGCCGTATGACAAAACTACAAAATGACGAAAGTTGACACAAAGGTTACTGCTGCAAAAGACGATTTTAAGGGAAATTTGGAATTCCCGTTCTTAAGTTCTTTTTATGTTCAACTCAATTGATAAAAACGATGATTTACGGCGAGTACTCTTGGTCTCATAGTCAACAAAACAACATTTTTTAATTGCGGCACTCTTGCATCCGGCATGCGACATTGTGGAATTTCGCTATCTTTTCCTGTCATTGTGATAAAGAATTTTTTAATGTTTGAAAAGTTCTAGTTCGGATTTTTTAAACATTATTATTTTTTCAATAACGGAATTATTCTTGCAATAATGGCATAAATACACTTAAAATTTGCTTTATTCTGATTTACCTGTCACTTTAAGTCGAATACTTTGTGATTTTGTTGTGTGTGAGGAAAAAGAAACAAAATTTATTACAATAAAAAATTAAACAGAAAACAGCGGAATAAAACAAAAAAAAAAGATGTTCTAGAGATATTAATTTGCGATTCATTTTTATCTCTTGATCTTGCAGTTGCCACAACTTACAACTAAAAAGTGCACAAAATTTAGAAATGCGAAATTAATTCAGAGCGAAAGAAACACGAATTTCAGTTTTATTCCAGTTCGTTGAAAAATATCATCGGTCCCAAATATTCGAAAATTGTTTGTATTGCGCAAAGAACAAAAATAAGACTCGAAATAAATGAAGTATCAGAGCTAAAATTCCATAAAAAAATAATGTTTTGAAAAATAATTTTTTTTTCCAGCAGTACTGGTAAAACAAATCAAAGTAATCGTATTACTCAATGTACATTCCAATTTTTCCAAAACTAAGAAATTATGGTTGATTTAAGTATACTTACTGGGGTGTTTTAGCATGAAACTTATTTAAATATAACAATAAGGATATGTTTAACATTGTATTCACTAAACTAACAGATAATGTATAAAATAAAACACATTGCAAGCAAATATCTTGAATAAAATTCATGAATTCCATGAAAATATATTAAACCGTAAGGACGTGTATAGGGCACATACACACATACATACAGACAGGTGGACAGACAAACAGACACCAAACGCGCAAGAGTTGGATTTGGTATCAAAAGGATCCAAAACGGATAGAAAACTTGATATGGGTCGAAAATATTCAATGTACAACAAACACTCCATTCTTATTTATATAGATTATAATAGTAGAAATATATTAGTTTAGTGAATGCAATATTAAACATTTCTTCATTGTTTCTATCCGTTCTGGACCCTACTGATGCCAAATCCGCCTCTTTTGTGTTTGGTGTCTGTCTGTATGTGTGTATATGCTCTATACAAGTCTACATGGCTTAATATATTTTCAAGAAAATTTGGCATACAGTGAATACTTATGTTCATTTAGTGAGTGAATTTAGTTGCGAAAGTCTGTCTGTCCGTCTTTCTATTCTATGTTTGATTTTGTGTTTGTGTGGTTGTGCAGGCATCACGTGAATTGTATTCTTTATACCTGATTGCAATGTGCTTTATCTTATACATTATATATTAATTTAGTGAATGTAATAAAAAATATGAGCCGCGGTAGCTCAGTCAGTAGAGCGTCGGGCTCGCATCGGTAGGGTTGTGGGTTCTTTCCTCGGCGTAGCCTGTAATTCTGATGGTTGCGAGATCGGCGCTTGGACCTGGCTAAAGACCGTCGTGTTCGCTAATGGTGGCTGGGCACGTTAAATAGGTCGTGGTCACAAAGAAAGTCCCCCATGTTCCCATACCAAATCAATACCCTGGGGGTACCTGATCAGGGGGTTATCGGCCTCTGATTGGGATCTAAATTACGTTATGTGTGAGTGACTGGATGTGTGAAAGGGACCTTCATGTAAAACGGATATGTCATGTATGAAGAAGTCCAACCCTCCTGGGCAATGGCACCCTCAATTGGGCCATATATGGCCCGCACGACAACAACAACAATAAAAAAATATGTATTTATTGTTATATTTGATAAGTTTCGCGTTTGAACACCTGAATAAGTATACTTAAATCAACCATAATTTGGTAGTTTTGGAAAAATTGGAATGTACATTGAGTATTACGATTACTTTGAGTTGCTTTACCAGTACTGCTAAAATTACCAATTATTTTTCAAAAATTAATTTTTTTAATGGTATTTTAGCTCTGATACTTCACTTATTTCGAGTCTTATTTTTGTTCTTTGCGCAATGGAAACGATTTCCGAATATTTGGGACAGACGATATTTTTCAACGAACAATTAATAAAACGGAAACTCGTGTTTCTTTCTGTCTGAATGTTTTTCGTATTTCTCAATTTTCTGCTCTTTTTAATTGTTACTTGATCAAGTAAGATCAAGTGATAAAAAGGAATCACAAATTAATATCTTTAGAACAATTTTTTCCCGACCTCTTTTATTTTGTTTTATTTCGCTGTTTTCTGTTTTAAATTTTTATTATTTTAGTAAATCGTGTTTCTTTTTTCCTCACACACAACACAATTACAAAGTATTCAACTTAAAGTGGCAGATAAGTCAGAATAAACCAAATTGTAAGTGTAATTATGCCACTATTGAATGAATAAAGCCGTTATTGAAAGAATAATAATGTTTAAAAAAATCCGAACTAAGAACTTTTCAAACATTAAAAAATTATTAAGTCATTTATATCTCTTCATTCTGGAGTAAACCAATTCAAACCGAGTAAGGTCGGGTATTTTGCTAGCAATTGGATAAATTTCATGCTAAAACAACTGAGATAGTTTTCTTAAATTAACCATAATTTGGTAGTTTTGGAAAAACTGGAATGTATATTGAGTATCAGGATTACTTGGATTGCTTTACCAGTAGTGCTGAAAAAGCAATTTTTTTCCCAAAACTATTTTTTATGGAGTTTTAGCTCTGATACTTCATTTTTTCGAGTCTTATTTTTTTCTTAGCTCATTGTAAACAATTTCCGAATATTTGGGAAAGATATTTTTCAAAGAACGGAAATAAGACGGAAACTCGTTTTTCTTTCGCTCTGAATTAATTTCACATTAATAAATTTTGTGCACTTTTTAGTTTTGTGCGTGGCAAATGGTGCAATATCAAGAGATAAAGAATCACATATTAATATCATTAAAACAACTTTTTTCCCGACAACTTTTATTCTGTTTTATTTCGCTGTTTTCTTTTGTTTTCTGTTTTAAATATTTATTATTTTAATAAATTGTATTTTCCTGTTCATCACACGCAACACAACTACAAAATATTCGTCTTAAGGCAAGAAGAATAAAGCAAATTTAAGGGTAATTATGCAGTTATTGAAAGAATAATAATGTTTAAAATTTCTGATCTAGGAACTTTTCAAAAATTAAAAAAATTCAATGTCGTAATAACAGGAGAAGATTTCTAAATTTCACAATGTCGCATGTCTGATTCAAGAGTGCCACAAATTAAAAAAAAAATTTTCTTAACTAGTGAGTGCGAGAGTATTCGCCGTAAATTGTCATTTTTATTAATTGAGCTCAACATGTAAAGAGCTTATAAGAAATAGAATTCCAAATCTCCCTCAAAATCGTCTTTTGCAGTAGTAACCTTAGTGTCACCTAACGCCATTTTGTACCTTTGTCATACAGCATGCATGTGCAGAATTTGTGTCCAAAGTAAGTTGTAGTAATTAAAAGAAGAGAGAGAGAAGAGAGGCGAAAGGTGTAAAAGGTGTTAAAATATTTTTTTATTCTAAGAAAGACATAAGTCATTACATATTTTGATCATCCCTCCAATCTAGAGTAAACCAATTCTAGCCGAGTAGGGTCGGGTATTTTGCTAGTTTGTAAATACCTCATATAACACTAATAATAATGACTGCACTATAACTCTAATTGAATATACATTACCCTACACTAATGGACCGGACACCAGATGATTTGCATAAAATCCGACTGCTTGTTTGAGAGTGTTTTTTGTGGTATTGCCTGGGACCTTTCTATGTTGTTCCTGGTAAATTGAACGCCATGCCTGCATGAACATTTTGGACAGTCTGATTCTTCCTACGCTCTGGCAATTTTATGGAATGGACGAATGTTACTTCCAGGACGACAACCCTCCGTGTCATGTCGTAGCCTCCTTGAAGCAGTGGTAATAAGATATGGATGTAAAACATCTTCCCTGGCCTGATCAGAGTCCCGACCTCAACACCATCGAACATTAGTGGGACGCGTAAGAGCGACGCTTACGGACCAGGAAACAACGTTCGAAATCTACAACTGACCTGGCGACATTCTTGCAGCAGGAATGGAAACAAATTGTCACAGCTGTGTATTGAAACCTGGTTGAAAATATACCCAGAAAGGTTGCTAGTGTAATTGCAGCACGTGGGAGACCATCCCCCTATTAAAGCATGTGTTATTACCCTTATACACCATCACATCTTGCTGTCCGGTCCATTATTGTAGGGTAGTGTATTTGCACGCCTTGGTCTAATCATAACTTGGAGCACTGTGTAAATATTGTGAGGGGTAACACTGTTTCACTCATCTCCAGGTGTTGCCTACACCATACAGTCCACATCTACCCATGGAGCACCCGCTTATGACCCGTGATTTACAGGGGCCCATTAGGGATGATTGGTTAGGGTTTATGGCGTAAGTGTCATACTGCCATGCGACCGCCAAACACAAGACAAGTAGCTTGAAGTAATGAACATACATACACAAACAAAAAAAGTTCCACTCCTTTTCACGGATAACCCAAATGCATAGCAATTAGGAAAAAAAGATGTAAAAACTTCCTGAAAAAATTCTGATTAAAAAATATAGTGCTCTAGAATATATGTATAAGAGTGTACATTCTTAACTTTAATTACCAAATACAATAGTTTAATTTATGCGTTAAACTGTACTTTTTGGTGTGTTACGCTATGACCAAGATTAACTCTAAAATTACAATTCAAGAATGCAGTACATTGGAGGCATATATATTCTCAATTACGGCAAAATATAAGCTATAGATGTAAAAGGTTTTAACATGTTCCATCAACAAAGCCATTTAGTAATTGGCTACACGACTATGAGGATGGATCCAAATTGCTTTTTGTTATACTGTACCCCATATCATTCTTCTCCTTAACGTTACGTTCCTCCTCCTAACGTTACGTTCTAAAAATATTTGTTAAAGGTATGCTACCTATCTTTCTATGCTTTCTGAAGATTTCAAGTTGGGACAAGCACAGTAAAAAACATTCGAAATTAATAGAATCATGTAAACAGTACACCTAAACAAATATATATTTTGACCTGATTCTCCAATCGAGATGAAATAGGGTTTATTTTGTAGATAATGCATGACCTTTCTGATGATGTGTTTGCTCTTTAAGCAACATATTTAAATTATATTTTAAGAAAAAATATGCGGTCAGAAGTCAGGGTGAATGACCTTGAACTTAAAAGGTTACTCGCAGGGTCATGAAATTACCCATCGATAAGGTGTTTATTGATCTACAAAATAAAACCCTGTTTTTATCTCGACTGGACTATCACCTCAAAGAGTGCAGGTGTTTGTGATTACACGATTCTATTATTTTGAATATTTTTTACTGTGAGTCAATTCACAGCCCCAACTCGAAATTTTCATAAAGCAAAGACAATTCACGCATCTTTTACAAATATTTTTAAGGAAAAATTTAATTACGAAACATTTTTTGTAATCCAAGTGAAAAAGAATGACCTTGAAAACTGGAAAGGTCACTAACAAAGTCATCTATATATCAGTTGTTGCCATTTTTGTTACAACGTGTCCCTCTGATTAAATTCTCTACAGTTTGATGAAAGAAGACAATGAGGAAAGTGAAAGATAGCAATCAGCACAGAAAGGAAAATGTGAGCGGACACGAAAATACGTTTAGCCGTCATAAAATACCGTATCTCCTTTGCACAGGTGAAAGGTATTTAATTAAAACCGCACTGGAGCAAATCAACGGGCAATTAGTGAAGGTCCGGGATCAAACCCGGATAGAAATATACGAGGACAATACTACGTAATTTTGAACCATGGTACCAACATCTGAGCTGGCACCCCACTCTCCCATGTACGCCAACATGAGGGTGTTTGAGGCCACTATTGGTTTGACGTGGACTAGGCTCTATATGTACACGACGGTTTCTTTGGAATTTGAACTCTAAACCTTCCGATTGTCAATTAGCGATGCGACATCGACAACAAAACATCGATGTTCAAAATTAAAACATCGATGTTGATAACACATCGACCAAAAACCATCTATGTTTTAAAACATCGATATTTTGAAACATCAGTATATTCAAACTCCCCACCCCCACTTTCTTAAATCTAGTTTACTAACCCCAAACATTAATGTTCGCGGGGGGGATTTAATTTGTTATTTGCCGTGTTTATTCATTTAAAACTAAGATTTTTTTTAAACTGTCAAAACTAGTTCAAAAAAACTAATATGAACATTTAACAAATCTTTTATTTTCAAAATGAATAATATAAAAGAAAATAATATTTACAACAATTTGACATAGGTTAATTATTAGTAATTAATACTATAAGTATGATTGGGTAGGTACAGCCGTCAAAATAAAAAACGACTCACCCTAACGCAATTGCACAATTTACATCACAGAACAATACAGAAGGTGGCAATCGATAGGAATGAATGTTTTTACAACTATCAACATTTAAAATTTGTCTAAGGGGACCTCTTCATATTAAATTGGGTTCTTGCTCCGAAAATTTCAATACGAACCCCAATTTTTATCACAAATTTGAACTCTACACACTATTTCAGGCGGAAATAAAAAAAGTTAATCCATTTTTTTGGATTTTTCACCGATTGCTAAGTGTTTGAAAATTATATCTCCTAATGTTAATTAGTGTTTCACGTTTTTTGTTACATTTGCTAAAAGCATTAATTTTCCATGGAAATTGTTTTTCAATCCTTTGCTACACAAAAACCCAAACACAATCTATAAACATTTTAATCAAAACTAAATTTTACTATTTTTATTAGAAATTAATATTCAAAAAAATTATGAATAGAAACCTGGGCAAATTTTGACTTCATGCAATTCAACTGTTACTGAAACATCGGAATTCCAAATTTCAGCTCATCACGTGCATAATTAGAAGCGCAGTGAGACTGTTTGCAAAATTGATGATTACTATCGTTATTGGGGATTGTTCACAAAGTGAAAACATAAATTTCTGCCAACAGATCCTGGGATTCGAACAGAATGGATTCTGACTTTGTCACCATCTTAATGGACTCCATACGAAGGCGCATGCAACAGGTCCTTGATTGCGACGGCCACTGCGCGTCTTTATCTCTACTATTATAAAAGGAAGTGTTTGTCTGTCTGTTTCTTCTCCCAAAATCCTAACGATTCTATGGCACTTACAGCAATGAGATTTGGCACACAGGTAGTCCAAATTTTTTGCAATTTTTGGGCCGCGGCGAATTTTAAAATTCAATCTAGAACATTTTAAAATGAATTTAATGAAATTTAATCATTATTGAATGCTACAGCATCGAAGAGATCACAGATTCTAAATGTATTGTTTTCGTTTCCGGCACGTGGATGAATAATTTTTCTGTCAGACGATAAAAACAAACAATCTATTAACTGGAGGCAATTAGTTCTTTTTCTATCTCCTAGTCCGTTAAAGATAGAGTAAAAATTTCAGCGTATTTGAAATCTGTTGAAAATTTCACCGCCAGTTAGGGAAAAAACTCTTTCTGATGGAACAGGTTGACAAATACTTAATCGCACGGTTATTTTTATTAATTGTTGCTATGGTACTTTTTTCATTAAAAAATAAAACATCGACGACGTAAAAATATCGACAGTGTTAAAACATCGATGTTAAACAAACATCGGCTCCAATAAATCCATGGTGAATTCATCGATATTTTGAAAACATCGACATCGATGTCGCATCCCTACTTTTCAGACCCTTCACCCTTGACAACTTCGGTCTAAAAGTATGTTCAATTCACTGATTATAAAAACTATGCTACTTGGTTATTTTTGTTTTACATTTTTATACCGGCACTTTTTTCATTTAAAAATAAAATATCTACAAATATAAACATCGATGTTAAAAAAACCTCGGCTACAATACATCGATGTTTTTTTATAAAAAAAACGATGTTTTGAAAACATCGACATCAATGTCGCATTTTAATAGGTACTACCAACTATAAGTATAATTAGGTAGGTACATAACAATAATTATTGTTTGTTACTATTAATTATTTATCAACTTATTGGGAGAAAATTCAACAAACATACTTTTATTTACTGTAAGTAAAAAATATATTGGGGCCTATAATTATTACAGACCTCAATATTTGTTACTAGCCACAGCGTGGTTAGCACGGCGTTGCTCGTGATGTACTTTGTGGCGTTAGGTGTGTCCATTGTGTTAAATCCAATTGAGAAAAGATAAGGGGACAACATCGCTTAATTTTGAACCACGATCAGATGATAAGATAACACCTGAGCTGGCACCCCATTCTCCAAGGGATTGTGACGTCACACTGATTGGATCTCTTTGCAATTCCAATTTCGCCGCATTTCACAATGACGAGGCCATCTCGGCGTTGTCTGTGATGTTGGTTTGCGAAGCAAACGAAATGGGAATGTGTAGCAAACACCGGTGGTTAACAAACGTTCAAGAACGTTATAGAATTGCAAAGAGATCCAATCAGTGTGACGTCACAATCCCTTGGAGAATGGGGTGCCAGCTCAGGTGTTATCTTATCATCTGATTGTGGTTCAACTTACGCTTTGTTGTCCCCGTATCTTTTCCCAATTGGATTTAACTCCGACCCTAGTTAATAGGTCGTTGTGTTGCTCGAGAACGTTAATTAAAAATTACCCAATTTCCTCGGATACTTTCCTTAGGGGATTGATCCCGGACGGTTGTCAATAGCATGTTATGTTGCTCTTGTACTATGTTCTGTTCGTTCTGTTGTTCTTGTCTGATGTTAATTAAAAATTATCAATTTAAATTTTTCGCAGATTTCACATTCGTTGAAATTTTTAGTAAATTAAGAATTTTAAAAATTTCTGTTGATTGTTGTATTATTTTTAAAACCCATTTTATACACATGCATTTTTTACACATTTTACTGCAATACCACACAATTCTATTTTCTAAGAATTAAGAGTTTTAAGCTTTTGAAAAAGGCAGTTGAAGAAAATTGAATGATGAAAGAGGAGTGAGAAAACATGTTTTTTTACTCAAAACATAGAAAAAATAAGTCTCATATTTTTAAAATTAAAAAAATAATTATAAATATTTTTATAAGTTGAGGTCATTTTCAATTTTAAATAAAATAGATTAATAAACCAAAACTGAAGGTAAGTTTGTTTATTTTATTGAGTACAAAGTAAATTCTTTTACTGCTTATCTAAAATTTTTTTAATTAGCAATGTTTGTAGATGTTAAATACTATAACTTTAGAATTCGATGAAATAAGTCTGTCCCATGTGCGAGAGGAAAACAAATTTTAAAAATGAGCATTATGTACTTGATTATTTTTTCTCGAGAGTATATACCTATGCACTTACTAAAATAACCATATCTGGCAAGAAATTTAAGTGATATCAATTTATAAAAAGATATCCAACTCTCTCGAACATATAGTTGACCATGAGAGAAACACGGTTTAATGAGTCTTAAGACTTTCAGCGATTGTCCTTGTGCCTTGTTGGTGCTCACAGTGAAACTTAAACGGGAACTCAAGTTTTTTAAATTGGTATGGGTATCAAAAGGAATGATTGGTATTCTAGGAATGAATACGTTTTAACTTGCGGCATATCTAGTCATGATGTTGGCTTCAATAATATTTGGCATGCGTTTCTTGACCGAGTCTCGTGCCATTGCAGAGTGAAGGTGGATTCAGATTTGTGAGAAGTAGAATCGGTGCTCCAATAAGTGCGAAAGTACTCCAGATAGTTCCAATGTGTTCAAAAACTGTGTCGTGCATTTTAAGGTCTCATCTGTTTCACGCGTAAGGTCGATAGATTTGTAAATTTGAACACTACCGGGAAATTCTGGCAAGAGTTGCTTTTTGATTACATCTTCATTTCTTAGGGAAAGAAGTGCCCTTTGGCACATCCATGCATGATCAGTACTTTGCTACAACAGCAATATATCGATAAACGGCAGGGATCGTAACCTTTGGGCAGCGAGCCACAGATCTTTGGACAACTGTTTGGCTTGTTTGGAATTGCTTGCATAATCGATAAATGACGGAATGAACGCCAAAGAAAAGAGCAACGTCAGTGGTTGATTACACTTCTTTCAAGGCGTCCCACAGAACTCCAGCGCTCACTATTTGCTATTCGTATTGTGAAAGCTACAGAAACACGTCCGTCTTGAAAACTAATCGTACGAAAGTTCTAAAAACTTCTTACAGCACTTGCATGCAACTGCTCTAACCATTCACAATGCTGGATTCTTATGCGCCTGCCTTTTTTTCTTTCATATTTCTCGACACGAAACCGTGATGGGAAGTTACATAACACATTTGGATATTTCCATCTAACTCTGCAGCAAATTGCAGCCTCTCAAATTTAGATTGGCTTCTGGAAATTAACATTTTTCACTTCGTGATTAACTTTTGGCAGCGATTCTAGACTATTATAAAATGAAGTACGTGTGTTGTCTGTTCGGCGTGTCCTGACGAATCTATGATACTTACGATATTGAAATTTTGTAAACAGGTAGTCCGAATATTTTGCAATTTTTTAGTCCATCCCGAATTTTAAAATTTAATCTAGAACATTTTAAAAATAATGAAAGAGATATTTAACTATATTTGTTTTCCTCCATATATCAACAGTCTTCAATCGATATTAGCTAAATCCGTATTTACTGTGCGTGTGTAGCCGCCCGATTACTGGATATCCTTTATAAAAAATGTATTGCTTTTGTAAAAGCATGTTAACTTTTAGTTAGCGTTAACTTTTAGTTTGGAATATCATAATCAATAATATAAGTATATTTTTATTGTGCTTCCTCCATTTTTGGAACACAGTTATGCAATACGTTGTTTGTTATTGTTTCTCTTTTAGAGTACGATAGTTTGGATTATCATTTTTAAAGCATATTAACTTTTAGTTTGGATTATTTGGATACCTTTTTCAAAGTTAAGCGATAGAATTTTGATCTTTAATGCAATTTTTGGTTTGTTTCATTTTTGCAATCTTTTGTTTGTTTCTGTATAGTACTTTAGTTTCATATAGTTAATTTTTATCACTTTTGTTTGGATGTCTCATTGAAAGTATAGCGCTATTTAATCCCAATTTTAAAGTTACTGTAGAATATTTTAAAATGAATTCAAAATTATATTTTTGTATTATTTGGTTTCCTAAAAATGTCAAAAGTCTTTAAATGGTCTTTACTGCACTCCCGCCAATCTTCGATTTGGATCATTTATAAAACTAAGAACATTTCTTCTATGTAGTTCTACGCTCACAGGATGATGATGCGCTCTTCGAATTTCAATGTTTTACTGAGAAGCAAAGACCTGTTCAATGAATTTATTGTCGACATGTATTCCAAAATTGAATCGGAAAGGGTGTTGTACATACGACTGAATCAAAGGACTCTGAGAGTGGATTGTATGCACATTTGAGAGATGCGTTGATGAGCGGTGGAAATGCTGCTATACGAAAATTGAAGTCCACAGAAATCGCTAAACTTCCAAAAATATATCAAAATCAAAAGTTAAAATTTATGCTTTTGTAAATTTATACGTTACAAAAATTTTAATAATTAAATATTGCTATGCTTTCTAAAAGACACGCAAACACAGAAACAAAAAATAGCATAAAAGATCAACAAAATAACAGCATTTCGCAATAACAGTCTTTTTAATTTACAGCTCCCAATATGCAAAAAACGCAGTCGTATAAGAAGCCATCATTGTGAAGGGTTAGAGCATTGGTGTCATTAACAAAATGATGTTTAAATCCAAGACTGCATGTTTTGCATATTTCTCAATACGAGTCCGTGATTGGCTGTTACATAACACATTTGCATACTTCCATCTTCCTCTGCAGAAAATTGCAGCCTCGCAAATTCAGATTGGCTTCTGGAAATTAACATTTTCTTCTCCCTGCTTAACTTTTGGTAGTGAGTGCATTATAATACAAATATGAAAAAGTTACTTATGTTTAACTACACCCATTAGTCTGAACTGCCTGCAGTTCATATCGTAGCGCGTAAAAATAGCCTCGTGATAGGACCTTGAGTTGTGACGTGGGCTTTGTATAAAGTCGGTGTTGGTCTAACAACACTAAAGCGACAACGCAATGAAATTATGACAATGTTGTGTCAAACGTTCCTCATATTTTCATGAGGAAAAATGTAGAAGCTGATACTAAACAAAAGCATAAAAACAGCAATTCTATTCGCCGTATAACAAAACAATGTGGGCCGTAAATTAAAAAAAGGCTGTTATAGCTTTGTTGTTCTTTTATGCAATTTTTTGTCTTTTGGAAAGCATAGCAATATTTAATTTTGATAATTTATGCAACGTATATATTTACAAAGGCATAAACTTTAAATTTTGGTTTTGATATCTTTTTGGAAGTTTAGTGTACTTCTGTGTACTTCAGTTTTCGTATAGCAACATTTCTATCGTTCATTAACGCATCTCTCAAATGTGCATACTGTTCCACTGTGAGTCATCTCATTCAGTCGTATGTACAACGCCCTTTCCTATTCATCCTCGAAATACATGTCTACAATAAATTGATGGAACAGGTCTCTATCTTCTACATTAAATTTAAAATTAAGATTAAATATCGCTTTTCTGTCTATAAGACATCCAAACAAAAATGATAAAATTTAACTATACGAAAACCGAAGCACTATACAGAAACAAACAAAAGATTGCAAATGAAACAAACCAGAAGTTGCACAAAAGATCAAAATTAACTATCGCTAACCTTTGAAAAAGATATCCAAATACACAGTCCAGTCACATTAATGTGACCACCACCTACTTTCGACGTCAACGTGAAATAACCAATCACAAAAGGCAGGTGGCAGCACATTGCAGTGGAGTGTATATAAAGAATGTCCTAGGGCATCGGAAAGCATTTCAATCGTTGGCGTAATGCAGAAACGCAGCGATTTATCCGACGTCCAAAAGGGCATGATTATTGACTTTCGGGCCAAGGGTGGAAGCATTTCGGAAACGGCTAATTTTGTGAGCTGTTCGCGTGTCGCCGTGGTAAAAGTATACCGTGCATGGCAAAATGGCACTATCCAAAATCAGCGGCTTGGCACATGTGGTGCACCACGGGCTATAGATGACAGAGGCGAACGAAGGCTACGGAGATGCGTTCGGGCGAATAGACGTGCAACTATTGAGCAACTGACCGCCCAGATGAACCAAGGGGCTACAAAGAGTGTATCCTCAACAACGGTTCAGCGAACGTTGCAGCGCATGGGCCTCCAAAGCAGACGCTTGGTTAATGCACTTAAGCTGACTGCTGTTCATTTTCGTCGAAGGCTGGATTTGCACGCTAGTACCGCAACTGGACGTCCACAGAGTGGCGACAGGTGGCTTTTTCCGATGAATCACGTTTTATGCTCCATCGCACAGATGAACGTTGGCGTATACGGCGTGAAACGTCTGAAAACAAATACCCTGCAACAACACCCTCACTGGATGCACTCATCATTGTGGAAGGCACGATGGATCAGCACAAGTACGCATCTGTCCTTGTGGAACATGTCCACCCCTACATGCGAATTATTTTTCCCCAGAATCATGGCATCTACAAGCAGGACAATGCGAGGTGTCATACAGCTCGCAGTGTATGTGCGTGGTTCGAAGAGCACCAGGATGAGTTTACCGTACTCCCCAGGCCAGCAAACTCACCGGATTTAAACCCAATCGAGAATATGTGGGACCATCTCGATCGGGTTGTTCGCGTCATGGATCCTCAACCGCGTAATCTAGCGCAGCTGGCCACGGCACTGGAGTCGGCATGACTCAACATCCCAGTGAACATCTTCAGAAACTTAATTGACTCTCTTCCTGCACGTCTCGCACCGGTCTGCTCTGCCAAAGGTGGTTTCTTTCTGGCTTTTGACAGGTGGTCACATTAATGTGACTGGACTGTGTAATACAAACTAAAAGTTAATATGTTTTAAAAATGATAATTCGAACTATCGTACTCTAAAAAAGAAACACTAACAAAGTATTGTACAACCGTGATCCAGTTCCAAGAATGGAGTAAGCACAGTTAAAAGATTCTTATAGAAAAGATTAAAAGTTAATATTCTTTTAAAAAGGCAAGACATTTCAAAAAGCATATCCAGTGATCGGGCGGTTACACACGCACAGTAAATACGGTGTTTTTGAATACCGATTCAAGACTGCTGTCATTTGGAGGAAATGAAATTGTATTTAAATACAGCATTCAATTAATTTTTAAATGTTCTAGATTAAACTGTAAAAATCGGGCTGGACTATAAAATTGCAAAAAATTCGGACAACATGTGTGCCAAATTTCATTATTGTAAATGCCATAAATTCGTCAGGATATACTGCGAACACGGACACACAGAAACTTCATTTTATAATAGTAGAGATTTACAGTTCGTAAAAAAGATAAATTTGTCAACTTTCTCCACCTTAAGCCGACTTATTTTTTCACCAGTTAGGGTAATTTAATTTGGTAATTTTTTTAGTTAACTTCGTACTGTAGCAACACAACGGGGTATTGACGACTGTCAGGGATCAGTCCCTTAAGGGAAAGATCCGAGGACAACACCTCGTAATTTTGAACCACTGTCAGATGACGAAGCAACACCTGAGCGGGCACCCCACTCTTCAAATTTCCACACCGACCCTCGTAAGGACTTTCGGCCACGACCGATTTAAGGTGCACCATACGCTTACAAACATCCATGCCTGGACCCAAATTCGAACCAGGAACCTTCCGATCTAGAGACTAACACCTTAACCACTATACCGGTCTGTCGGCTCACCAGTTAGGGGAAAAACTTTTTCTGATTTGACAGATGTTTTTCTGATGACACAGTTTCATTTCTCAATTTTTACTATGGTTTTTTTTTATTCAAAAAATAAACATCGACAACGGAAAAACAACGATATTAAACAAACATTGGCTCAAATAAATTGATGGTAAATAGAACAATGTTTTTCCAAAACACCGACGTTTTAAAAACATCGATGTCGTATCCCTACTTTTCAGACCCTTCACACTTGACCACTTTAAATGAAAGTATGTTCAATTTACTGATTATAAAAATTATGCTACTTGGTTATTTTTTAAATTTTTATAGTGGCACTTTTTTCAATAAAAATAAAACATCGACAACGTAAAAACACCGACAAGCATAAACATCGATGTAACAAAAACATCGGCTCCATTCCATCGATGTTTTGAAAACATTGACATCTAAGTCGCATCCCTATTGCCAATCCGTTTGTTCAGCCTCCATCTATGTTAAGCGTCAATCCGTCAAATTGCGATACTTTTCAATTGACTTCCTCTTGCGCATTACAAGTCCTGCTCATGTCAACAAGCAAGCACGTCTCTATTTATTCTTTTGTTCATTAAATCTTGTTTTTTGGTGTACATCGCCTAAGTTCATTTCTCGACGACAGAAACACCCTTACTTTTACAACCGTGTTACAGCGACACGCGAGTGAAAGGAATGCAACAGACGTCCGCAAGTTAACTGTGGCAGCTTGACAGAAATGTTCACTTTTTCCCATGTACTGCATGCATTATGAATGAGAATTTAATACCAGTGGTTTGCGAAATACTGCATTACATTTGTGATTCGTTTTATTGCATTTGAAGGCTTGTAGGGCGCATATCTACACTTCTATTCACTTTATAAATAGGTTTAAAAAAGCAGAGTGATTAACGACACTGTCATCAGAAATAATTTTCAGTCTCACCCTCTAAATTTGTTCCTTTACAGTACAAAACAAAGTCGGGAAAGTTTGAATGAAAAAAATAATTTTTTAAGGTAGCTCAAGGCTGTTGAAGTTTTACGATTGCACGTTAAATTGTGTTAATACTGACTTAGTGATACCAAAATGATAGAATTTTAATATTAAATTGATTAATTCCATTTTATTCAACATAAAGGCATACATTGACACATATATAAAGTTAAATACAAATTTTAATTTGAGTATAGTTATTAATTCAATTTGTTAAGTCCTTCTTCCTGCTATCAGGATAGGCTTTTCTATGGTCCTCTACAACTTTCATCAAAACCTGAAACTGAGGTTCACTTTGAGTAAGCAGTCCAGCGTATTCTTTTACCAAAGCAATACCTCTCTCGGCATGATCATTTACTACATTTATAGCCTGCACATATTTCAAGGCATTGCAGTAATCAGGATTAGTGTCCCAGTGTTCAGGGTCTACATGGAGGAATCCATGTGGTATATTCATTTGTTTGAACAGCTCGAAAGACTGTTTGGTAACAAATTCTTCAAACTTCTTTTCATGAAAAGTTTCAAGTGAAATTGTTATCCTTTTCTCAGGACTCTTCGTGCCTTTTTGATTTTTTTAAGACTTCAACCACTTTTTTTTGTTGTTAAAATGGGTATGTGGCTATGGAAAAGGGACAGTGCAGAAAGATCTTCTGACAAATACCACAGATGTTTTGCAAATTTCTCCGATGCAGCTTTTGAAATAGCTTGATGTATCTTTGAATAGTCTAACAAACTATTCATCAATTGAAAATCATTATAGGGTGAGGTTTCTGCTACTGAAGCAGTCATCCACGCTTTAAAATACACTCTGACTGTGAAAACACAGACATCGCGAAGGCCATTTTCTTCCTTTTCTGTTAGCTTAAATTGGGATTTAAAGATATATATTTTCAAAGAATATATCACCTTAGACATCCAACGAGCATGGTGCATTGCTCCTGGATGCTTAAAACTAATTCCTCTGGTTGGTGACCCTCCAAGAAAAATAATAACAAGTTCGAGAAATTCTCGATAATCATCTCTTGTTATGGTTGATAAAATTCTTGTCTAGCGGCGAACTTTAAAATATCCTCTCTTACATCTTGCACAAGGGATAAAATATTATCATCTTTCACACCAGCTTCAAATTTGTCACGATTTAAGAAATTAGCAGAAATCTTTGAAACGTTTGAATAAATGTACTTCTGGACATGATGAAGTTCCTAAGGAAATATGAAATACTTTTCCAATGACAAGCTCCGTTATGTGATGACGGCAGGCAAAAGAAAAAAGTTTCCTCCCCAACTTTTTTTCTAAAAGAGCACAAGCACCTTTATACTTTCCACTATTTGCGGATGTTGTATCAAAGCTCATTCCAAATACTTTATCAACAATATTCCATTCTTTCAGAGCTTCGTAAACTGCAAGGGCTTGAGCTGAAGGAAGTTTAGCAACCGAGATTAACTGCTAAACCCCATTTCCAGACACTAGAACTGGTAGTCTTTCGGTTTTCTCTTTTGTGGCTAAAGTTAATTCTGGTAACAGTTTTCCCATCCCAGTGAACAATCAGGGGAACATTTGTTTGTAGCTGTGCTTTTATTTTATTGGATTGTTCAATTCTATTTCTTATTCTCTGTCGACGAAGTGAACTTCTGCTCAGACTGATATCTCTCATATCGATGCCTAAACTCTTGGCAGTTTCTGCAACAACAAACATAGCTTTTCTGTCAGATACTTTTGTCCTATCTGGAGCTGCTGTTAATTCTGGCGTTATGATGTTGTAACGTCCTTTCTTAGCTTTTGATGGACCTGGTACTGCTCTTTCATCTTCAAACAATTATACGGCCTTTTCGGTATCATTTTCATCTTCATCTGAGTTAGTTAACAAATCCAATGCTGCTTCCTGCGAATCTTTCATGTTCTGAAATCTTTTCTTCAGGATGCTGTTTTTTTTATCAGCAAGCACTTCTTTTTGAAAAAGATTTCTATCAACACCAATCATTGATCCTCGTCTTCCATCTTCTCGCTAAGCTAGTAAGAAATCTCTATCCTGTGCAATTTTTATTATGTCAAATGCATTGGCATGGGCAATATCAAATAAATTATCTAATTTTGAAGAGAATGCACTCTCTTTGGTCTTTCGATTAGGTGTTTTACGTTCTTTGTTATTTTTTAACAATCTCCATTCTTCAAATAATTTCTCTAATTTTTTCTGACAGTGTTGGGGATCCCGAATGGGAATTCTGGCTTTCATCCAAAATTTTGCTATCTCAGCTATTGTGACCTTAGATGTTTCTCGCACTGTAGCTTTCAACTCAATATGGTGATGAAGAAAAAATGTCAAAGACGTACCTATTGAAGGCAATTTATTACCACTGAGTTTATTAATAGTATTTCCAAGAAGGTAAACTTCATTTTTAGATCTTGTTTCCATGTTTTCATACAGCTTTTAAGCAAAAAACACTACTTTTCAATACTTAAAACTAAAAAAGTATATAAAGAAAACGCAGAACACAAAGCAAACAAAGTACTAAACAAAACAAACCTAAATCAGATGGTTACGGTTAAAGGGTTAGCTACAGTTGCATTTAACTTATTAAAACTAAGTTTAAAAATACTAAATAGCATAATTTAGAAACCAAAAAAATATTTTACAATCACTGCCAACTCAATAAACCCAAAATAGTTTTAAAAACAATAACATGTAACCGAAAGTCAGGTACTGCCATCTATGAGAGGTAAGTGGAGTATACCAACTTTATACTGCTGAAAATATTTTTTTAACAAACTATGCATTTACAAATGGTCTAATTTCTTATATAATATCTATAAACGACTTTTAATATACTTAAATTATTTTTATATAGTGAGATAAGATATTTTTCTAAGTAAAATAAGTAAAAAGCGACAAAATGACCAAAAATTATGAAACTTGAGCTTCCATGACCTACCTCTAAATATTGTTTGTTAGTGACTAAATTTTGCCATAATTACTTTTAGACATATTGGAACAAATTTGATAGGTGAGAACGTCAAAATTCAAAGCTTCAAAATTTTGGACCACCCTATTGTTGCACCTCTTAATTCGGCAATCCAACTTGTCCCAGAGGTTTCCGATAGTGTTCAGGTCTGAGCTCTGGGCAGGTTAGTACATTTGATTCGTCACTCCAGAGAACCCGTTTCCACTGACCTACGGTCCACTTTCGACGTTCTTTGCTCCACATGAACCGAGCAGCGCGGTTGGACTCAAAGGCCTATGGGCGGCAGCACGACCCTGAAAATCAATCACGTTACGGGTGGTATGAATCGAAACAACACTCCCGGATGCCTTTTGAAACTCCTGGAGTATGTGGACCATCGGTTGGGTGTGTTTCTTCCGAATATTTCTGGACAGCATCCGTCTGTATCTATCTCCTATTTTCGTGGGTCTGCCGACTCAGTGCTCATTCCAACAATCACCGCTCACCTTCCACTTCTGAATTACATAGGCCACTGTCGATTTTGGGTAATTCAGCTCGCTAGCTATGTCCCTTAAGGATCGGCCATTTCTGTGATTCCCGACGATTACACCTTTCGCGAAATTGGATAACTGCACTTCATGGCATCTTGCATGCGACTATAGCCAACGTTGCACCTACGCGATAGTTAACTGCGGAGGCCGTGACGTATATCAGGACCGCAGAAATTGTCATTTGCGTGGGTGTCCAAATACTTATTGGTAGATAGTATATATATATATATATACTGAAAAGCCAAAACATTTGACCTCCTACTCAATAACGCGTTGCTCCTCCTTTGGCCTGCAAGACAGCTACAACTCGCCTTGGCATAGATTTCACAAATTCTTGGTACATGACTGGAGACAGGTTGTACCAAATATTTAAACAACGGTCACGCAAAGTCGAGATATTCAGACACGGTGGTGTTTGAGCTCTGACCTGCCGCTCCATGACACCCCAAATGTTCTCTATGGGATTAAGATCCGGCGAGTTAGATAACCAGGACATTAAGTGGAATTCATCAATATGCTCCTCGAATCACTCCAACACAATCCGACCCTTGTGACATGGGGCGTTGTCCTGCTGGAAGATTCCATTTCCAGTTGGGAAGACAGACGCCATGTAAGGGTGCAACTGATCGGCAATGATGTTCAGATAGTTCGCAGCGTTCATGGTCTGTTCTACCACAACTACGGGTCGCCCATGAGAACGTCCCACAAAGCATAATACCGCCACCAGCCTGTGTATGATCTGCTGTACAATCAATAGAGCAACTGTTCAACTGTTCGCCTGACAGACGGCGTACCCTGACACGACCATCAACGTGATGAATGATAAATCGGGATTCGTCAGACCAGACAACTCTCTTCCACTCATCCATAGTCCAGTCTCGATGTTCCCTGGCCCACTGTAGGCGTAGTTGACCATGACGCTTGGTCGACAGAGGCACACGAGTGCGAAGTCTGCTGCACAGTCCCATATCCAACAGTGTCAGCTGAACTGTGCGTTCCGAAACACTTGCGCTTGGACCTGCATTGTATTGGGCTGTCGGCTGAGCCACTGTCTCGCGCCGATTTTGCTTTACCAAGCGGTAAAGTCTCCTATGTCCTTTTTCTTTGATGACGTGTGGACGATCAACACCTTGGCGTCTACTGCTGGTGTCACTGTCATTGATTCACTTTGCATGAATACCAACAACGGCAAATCATGAACAACCTACTAGTCGTGCAGTTTCGGTGATACTCATTTCTAGTCTTCAGGCCATTACGATCTGCCCTCTATCAAATTCGCTTAGATCAGCAGACTTTCCCATCAGTCGCAAAAGTAAGAGCAAGAGTGATTACTTACCTTCGCCCATTCACAAATCATTCATTGTTGTTGTTCATTGAGTTTACTGAAAAATTTAGCCTTGGTCAAATAATGGTAATTATGTTAATTAAGGTAACTTTTTTGTTGCAGTAAAATGAGAAAAGTTGCATTTATCTTTCCCAAAAGTTGCATTTATGGAAATAAAAGTGCACTTATTATTATTACACTAAAATTTAAAATAAATTATTCGTTAAAAAATGAAAAAAAAAATTAGAATTTATTGGCAATTTTAGTCGCGTACTACAGTATTGCCATATATCATTAAATACAGAAGAAGTTTGAATGACCGATTCTTGACCCATAATTTCTTTAACATTGAAAAACTGAGCTCAACAGAGACTGATGTTGCCTGATATCGTAGCAGTAGCAAATAATGTCTCGGAAAAGTAAACAATACCCGTTATGTCGTTATTCATTTCCAATCATTTTTAGACACACTTTAAGGTTGCTAGGATCTTCTTCAAAATCTTTCTATCTGATGTCTTCATAAAGCTGTCTCGATATTGTACGCTTTTGATTCCGATTTTTCTACGAGACGAATCAAACATTCATAGCTGCTTTTGAATTATAGCAAATGTTTTGGCAGCTCTGAAGGATTACTTAATTAAATTACTGGCAGGATTGAACATAGGCATGATTGCTAATATAAAGTGCAATCATGTCTACGTGTGATTTTGCCAGTAATTTAATTAAGTAATAAATAAATTAATATTTAAATTTTCAGCTAAAAATTAAAAAAAAATGCTGGTGATTGTATTTATGCAAAAAGTTGCGTTTCTGTTGGGGTTATAACTCACTTATAATAAACCCCATGTAGGAGTAATTTTGGTTTTAGTACTTAACATGCAGTGCAGAAAATGTGTGAAAAAAGTTGCCTTAATAATCATGTGTACAACAAGCTATGGAAAAGTATATGAATCAGAGTTTAGGTACAGTACAGACCCGTTCTCTTGATTTCCCGTGTGCAAGCCTCAGGAAAACGCTTCCATCTAAACACCAGGATAAACTAAATTGACGTTACGACGTGTATAAGGTCTGTTATAGGGATCTCCATTAAACTCTAGCGACCCAAAAAATAGTCGTGTTTTTTCGTGATTACATCTCGTAAATTAAGAAGGAATGATTTCAATTGTGTCGGAGCTTATGTCCGTGTCTAAAATGGTGGGTAGTGTGGAATGCCGCTGAAAATGGCGACGCTGAGCTGCGTTCGGATCGAGTAACTTAGGATTTCGAAAACGTTGCAATTGATGGCGATTGGAAGAGGTTAACAAGATCCGAAATCTCTACTGTTGTAAAAGGAAGTGTTTTTCTGTTTGCTTGGTTCTTGCACGCACTGCCGAATCTATGGCACTTATAGTAATGGGATTTGGCACACAAGTAGACCGAATGTTTTGCAATTTTAGGGTCGAGGCAAATTTTAAAATTCAATCTAGAACATTTTAAAATGAATTTAATAGTCTTTTTCACCTTTGGGTATTCGTGTCCCGCTCCAGCAATTGGAAGAAATGACAGAATTTTGCTATTTTCCCCTCTGATGTTACGTCACAATTGTCACTATTGAATTCAGCCTTTGGAACCATGCCAGTTTTCACCTTCCTCTCTTTGCAATTGAATGGGAATGCGTTGTCTCCGCTCAAACGATTCGACAGTGAACATTTTGACTGGCATTGTTAAGCTATTTTTTGTAAAATCGGGACCGTTAAAGATAGATTAAAAATTTCAACGGATTTGAAATCTGCGGAAAATTTTACTCTATTTAGATACCTTAATTTTCTATAAATAAATAATTTTTTAATAAAATATTTTATATTTTCGCAAGAGAACGTGACGTTACGCCGATTGGATCTCTTCGCAATTCGAATTTTGTCGAATTTGACAATGACGAGACCATCACGGCGTTTCCTGTGGTGTTGGTTTGCGAAGCAAACCATAATTCATAATATTCATATTTTGGTTTGCGAAGCTAACAAATTGGGAATCAGTGAGGGCTGTTATCCGATAGGCTACGAATTCCCATTTGGTTTGCGAAGCAATCCAATAACTGCACAGAAGCAACTGGCACGGGCAACGCTGGCTAGCCAAGCAGTGGCTAGTATTATATATAGCTACGATAGAACCGACAAAACAAAATTTATAGTTGGAAGTTAATAGGTGTGCAGAGTTAAAAGAGAGAACATATTCATAGAAACCATTTGAAAAGGAAACGAAATGTAAGAAACGTATATCATTGGAAAGAAAAATTCCTAAGATATCGGAAACGTATGCATATAGAATGGAGAGTGTAAGGAAGGTGCCATCACTATTGATGTTACTCAAAACGTTTCTCTTTAGAGACTCAATGCAATCACCTTGAATTCCATATCTACATCGCCCACTGCACTCGGTGGCACTTGTAAGGACCTTTGTGACAGACATTGGTGTAAAAACTATGCCATATGTATTTTACTTCTCCTGTACTTCTTTTAAGCTCCGAGATTTGATTCATTTATATCTCTTACACTTCCTAATCCTTTCTATCGACCCTCAAGATTTGATTCATATTGCTAAATGACGAGAAATCTCGTCGTCTGTTTTTATGATGGCGAGAGATGAAGTTCTGGCCAGCTTCCTTCTAATATCGAGTACCCAAACAACCACCAAGAGGGTTAAACGAATGCGGTTGGTTATGTCTCGCACACACATTCTTGTTTCATTGTAGAAAAAGATTTCGATTGTACAAAGAAAACCTCGAATTATTGACTTCAACTGCGATCATTGCGAAATGCAAATGGACTTGTGGCTCTTTCGTCTGCTTGTTCGCGATCCGAGTGGTCGGGAATGGCAACCGAGGCGATTGATCGGAAGCTTTCCGTGCTGTTACTAGGCGTACCGTGATGGTGCATGCACATGTAATGACGCGATTGGATATTGACTGCTTCCCATTAATCGTTCATCCAGGGCCTCTCCGGTGACAAGGTCCTCCAGTGATTTATAATATCTCACCCTGACGCTAATAGTCCATGTAATTAGGTACCTCTAAATCACGTTTGCAGGACTTTCCACTTTTACTAATGCGCGAATCCCACTCGGAGTTGTGACTTTAAATGAACTGTTTACAGGGCGCTGCGGTGTTCCGGCAACCTCGCGGCTGAACTGCGTTTCAAATGAACGATAGACATAGACAAAATGGCGATACATCGAACGTATTCTTAACCTTAAGAATAAGTTTGATTTATCGCCGGTAGTTCATTTATGGTTTGCACTGAAAAGCACTTGAAATTACGTTCCAACTCTAAATCATTCGTTCCATGAAGTTGCCGTCAGAATGGGTACAGAAATTATTACATTTTCCCGATGCTCAACCACTACTAATGAAAGATGTGTATTGGGGTATAGTAATGTAAAGTAAAAATAGTGTACATCTGAGAGATAGATTCCCAAGTACTCTTAGCCAAATGAGTATCAAACTGATAATCAAAATGAAAATTAAAAGTATCCATTTCAAGTATATATCCATTTCAATTTTAATTTTATTTCATTTACAACATTAAAATAGAATACATTCATATAATTAGTTTTTAATCTCGTTATTAACCCCTGATGATTTGTTCATTCCATTCCCAACACAAGGGTAACAGGTGTCTCCGAAAGGAATTAAAAGTCTGTCGCTGTAAGAATGGATCTGTAACTTCCAGCCACTGATGAATCAAGGGCGTCGTGGCGGAACTTGTAACTATCGTTATCCCTCTGAGGGCCACGCACACATTATTTCACCAATCAGCATGCAGGACATCGAACCAGTTTTAGACATCTTAACCAATAGAATCCTTTATCAAAATTTTTTTTAATATATATGGCTATTTATAGTCATTATTTGCGTTTTGTGGAAAAACAATATATTCGGGAATATCTAGAGCCGCTCGAAAGGTGAACTCAAAACCTGATACTGCTACATTTTGATCATAAATTAAACAAAACATGTACATTTATTTTGATTTAACCCAGTACTGGCGGTTTATCTTTGCGTCGAAAACTGCCCTGAAGTGGTAAGCCTCTGATGCAGAAACTTGTTTCTCAAACTGTCACGCGTTAAAGATAAGAGACTAATTGTTTTTTTATACTTGTATATTCATCCCCCTTGGAGTGATGTGGCAGTTAGGTCACAACGAGATCTCTTCATAATTTATCATATTTCTGAGGAGGTGTCTCGTCATTATTTATCACATCTCGGAGAAAGTGTATCTCGTCATTATTTATCACATCTTGGTGGAGATATGTCTCGTCATCATTCATCACATCTTGTAGGAGGTGTGTCTCGTCATCCTTTATCACATCTCGGAAGAGGTATATTTCGTCATCATTTATCACATCTTGGAGGAGGTGTGCCTCGTCATCATTTTTCACGTCTCTGAGGAGTTGTGTCTCGTCATCATTTATCACATCTCGGAGGATGTGTCTTGTCATCAATTATCACATCTCGAGAGGAGGGGACATTTTATTGAAGTGCTTGAATTGTTCAAGAAAGTGGCGTGAGTTACTTTAGGTATAAAACGTACAGGCAAATGGGGGCGAAACAAGTACAGAGAAAAGCACCTGTAGCTTAAACTTGTATCAGGGATGGTATTCAGAAGGCACGAAATGTTTTGGGTGTTACCAAAATAAAATTCTGACGTTAACTTATTTGATGTAAAATGAAGTAAGAAATAGTACACATGTATGAAAATAATTAGATACATTTTTGTAACGAAATACTGATTTGGTATTCGGTTGCTAAGCAAACGAAAACATCTTTCTATGTGCTAGTTATGAAGGGAAGGAAGGATTGGACAAGACCAGGAAAATATAGACAGGATTGACCAGATGCGTTTTAAAAGTGCTAAAAAGCAATCAAAAATACAGATTGAAGCTAATTCAATCATCAGAAGCAAAGTTTCGTTCATCACACAGGGTAAAATGCATGTTGATGTGTTCCGAAAACTGTCATAAAATCAAAATGTGATGTTCATTTGGATTTTTTTTCCGGCCTTTTGGTTGGACCGCTAAAGAGAGAAGGTTAGTCACCCTTCTATATTATTTTCTGAAAACATGTCTGGTTCACACCATATTACCAGTAAAAGCAAACTAAACAAAATAAAGGGTGCCGGAAAAATGTACTAAAAATACTCATTTAACATTCAATATGCATTTTTGTGTTTTGAGGAGTATCCAAATACCCTAGTCTCGCTCTAAACGGACGATCCGCTGCTGTATTCAAAACTTGAGCTTTTCTTGCCTTTTCAACAAAGCTCTCGTAAGAATGAAGAGCAACGTTTTCAAAATTTCATCTTCAAACAAATGTGTGATGAGTACGACAAACAACAGTTAACGATGGATAAACCTTTGGACTTTTACTTTTGACTTTTAAACATTTAACCTTTGGCTTCTTTTTACATGGTTGATTCTGGTGGTAAATCTTTCATTAGCTGGCGCCAAACATTTTGAATTTCTGCCAGATCTGCGCAGCAAATGTTTCGAAAAATAAATTTAAAACCTCATGGTCAAGTACTCCGCTTTCAAGTTTAATTGAGTCAAGACACACATTACTTCCGGTATCGTTCTAAAAATAAGCATCCGCTTTCAGAACTGGAAATCAACAAGTTTTCAATGAAAACACTTTTTTTGTTTGTTTGTTAGACGTCTTAAATTTTAACCGAGTTCTGGTTTTTTAATTTTTTAAAGTTTACGAACCATTTGGGAAGTTGTGAGCCAAAGCAATTAAGTTAGATTTTTATAGATTTACATGTTTTTGTAAAAGGAAAAAATATTGACCTTATTTAAAGTATTTGGTTCTTCACCGGAAATATTCATTTATGAAATTAGTTTAGAACAGCGATATTTTACCGGTGTAACGCATGAATAGAACTAGCATGCCACACGGAAGGTGAAACAATTTATATTGTATAAAGTTCAAAGGTTTAGATTTGAATTTTTGACATGTGTGTTAAAAAACAGTTTAAATAAATCATCGGTAATCTCCCGTAAATCAATGCCATTTACTGTGCCCATTTGTTTGGCGCGAACCTCGGTGTCATCTCACAAATTGTTACGTTTGTATGACTTCCACCGTTTGGAGTTCAATATTTGTCCTAATAGCCAACTTAGCAATCAAAGTAAAATTGATAAGCAGTTTTAAGAAGCGGAGAGAGTGGTTTTCGTTGCAGATTCAAAGGTCAATTCACCGCAAACATAGCAGAAGCTATCGGGATGATTTTTACACTCGCGTGGCATAATAAAACAATAAATCAATGCTCAGTATTAATCGCAACTTACACTCACGTACTGTAAATCACTTTGAAAAAGCCGGAGCAAAAAATTTTTGACCGTTTTACATAATCTAAACAACCTAGAATACCGAAAAGTTGACTCTGCGATTGCGAAAGATGTAATAAGAGAAGATAACGATTACAGTTCACAACTACAGTGATAAAACCAATGCAAGTTTAAACTTGTCAAAGCATGAAAATTCCTGTGGAAACCACGAAGCGCACGAGTTTCGAGAGCGCCACCATCGTACTGTGAATCTTCCAAACTTTCTTGCGAGGGATTCGAGACCTCTCCCCCCTCACCCGCTTTTAGCCAAAATTGTTGCTATATATTTTTATTTGTTGGGGTGTTTGGGGAGGAAAAGGGGTAGGGGGAACTAAAAGGTGGAATATGTAGAAAATAAATAATGCGAAAAAAACCCAGAAAAAACGATAATTTGTAACGATTTTTTTTTACAATTTAAGAAAACAAATCCCCCGATTATCCCTCCTTGCTACAAATGTTCATGTTTTAGAGCTTTTCACCTCTCTAGCTCCTCAGAAGAAATGTAATGGTTAAAATAAACCTTTTCCCCACTCCAAATCAAATTAATGGCCATTAAATTATATAAAAAAATGATAAACAATAGGGGGTGCGTTCCCGGAAAACGATACGTCATGGGGGAAAACGGGGTTCATATTCGGTTTCAGTAGACCATTTTACATAGTAATCAACAGAAATTATGTCTGCGCTGATTTTCATGCAGAGCAGTGTAATTTAAGCTTGAATATCGGTGGTTCAGAGGAATACTGTAGTTCATATAGGGTCAGGCGGGGTAATTATAAACAAGCTATATAATCACCCACGTGGGTTTCCGAGAAACTAAAAAGTTGTGAAATCTGAAACATGGCAACTCTGAGGATGCAATATGGTCTATCCTGCATTTTTTTTTAACCACGGCTGATAACAATCTGTTTAGTTAAAAAAAAATTGTGGTTGAAATGTTTGGGTTTTAAAATTGTTGTCTGATGCATGTTGTTGTATGTTTCTGTCTAACAGAAAAACATTGACTTTTGCTTCTGGGAACTATAGTGCACCTAAAGAGGAGTGTTTGCAATTACCTCATATTTTTCAAGGGAAGGGGATATTGTAAACATAACTTTGCCACAAGTTTCGTTCAATTTGAATTGAAAACCAATATGTTTATCGGTGTCATTTTGTATTTAATACGTTTGAATTGCGTTTTATTGCATTTGTCGTGTTCTTCGGGTGCAAGAATACCGATTAACTGAAGCACCACACAGATGGTGAAGTTCTTACAACTGACTAAGTTCTATCACATTTGAAGTGGCCAGAAGAGAAAAAGAACAAAACAAAGCCGAGTGAGAAGAAAGTGAAAGAGTCAGGAGTAAGCAAGAAAGAGCAAATGGAAAGGAAAGCATGTCTTGATGACATCGAAGATGAGGAACTGTTGAAAGAATTGACTAACATTCGCGTTTGAAGTTTTCCAAGCATTAAAGCAAAATATAGAAGACTAGCTTATAGGGCAGGGATGGTGAACCTTTTTCAAATGCGTGTCAAAAATGTCTTGAAAACTTAGAAATTAACACCGCGTGTCACTTTTTTTTTGGCCTTTGGAAGACCTTCGGATATTAAAAAAATTATGCGATATATATTTAAAACAAAATCGAATTTAACTTTTTATTATGGTTTATTTAAAACTATCAATATCAGGAAGAAAATAAGTACAGAATTATCGAATTTACTGTGACACTTGTTGTTGTCTTTCGGACGGTAAATTATTTATACGTGGTTCGATATTTCATACTTTTAATCGTACGCACTCAGCGATGCTGTGCCGATTAATATTATGACTTTTAATACAATTCACTGTCGAAAACAACTGTTCTCAAACGTTAGTTGATTCAAACCTAGTCAAAAGAGCTCTTGCTAACTTTTTCATCGACATTAGCGAATTAGACAACTAGTTCCATTCAGTTAAAATAATATTTTCAGTGCTTGTTGTTGAAATATATTCATCACAATTTTCCAGATCTTGTAATTCTTTTTCAACGTTTACGTTTAGTTTTGTAAATTTATAAGTCCATACAACACTGTTTGAAATTCAACCATTTCCATTTCTAAGTTATCAATTTGAAGCCAATAGAAAGAAGATAATTTAGGATCTTCAAATTTAAGTTTGTGAAGTAAAATGACAAACTGTACAATTTTTTCCGCTTCACGAAAGTGGTAGAATTTTTCGTCAAATAGTTCTTTAGCATTTTCAAATACTGAAGAATAGTGTTTTTAGACTTCTGTTTTGTTTTCGACATTCCTGGCGAAATAGGATAATGTTAAAAAATGTTATTTTAATGATGCAAAATACTTCAATTATCCAGGAACCAAGTCATTTGAATATATGTCGAGCTTTGTTACAAATGCTTTGAGAATTTAGTACATTGTTAAGGCGATTTGACCACGGCCTTGAAATTTCGTATTTTGCTCTTAAAGTGAACTGAGAACTCACAAAAAAACATGAGATCATTCAACGATCAATTCAAATTTGTGAGTTCTGGAGAAAAAAAAATTACCCTTTTCATCTAAAAATAACCTAATTTCATATAACAAACTAACAAAACGTTCTAAAACATGAACTCGACTTAGTCATCGAACGTTATTCTACATAACCAAATCCGAATACTGAGCATCCATTTACTCCAATAAATTTGAACATTGCCGTATAGCAAAAGCATGTGCTGCAATAAAATTAACGACTTTCGTTACAACTGAAAGCACATTTTCAAGACAATTTAAAATGTCTCTTACCCAAAGTGCCTCCTGGCGCACAATTCAGTGAACTTCGACAGGAGAGTGTCCTATTGCTTTTGCTAGAAGCTTAACGAAACCAACATGCTTTCTTATCATGCTTGAAACTCCATCAGACGTTACGGATACGATCTTCTTTAGTCCAACAATTAATTCAGTGAACTCTTTCTTAACTTCATTTATAATATCTAAACCAGTAGATCCTTTTCTTAATGTCATCAATTTAATTAATTCCTCCATCATCATATTTCTAGAAGTGTATTTGACAATAACTGCAAGTCGGGCAAATCCGGTGACATATGTGCTCTCGTCCAAAGGTATAGAATACATTTCTGCATATTTTAAATCGGACGAAAGGTAATCGAAAACATCTTTGTTCAGTGACAAGATTTTATCTTTTACCGTATTCTTACCGGCGATTCTTCGATACGTTAAATTATCGAATCCTTATTTACAAAATCGTCAAATAGTCTGTCCGAGCAGACTAGGAAAAATTCTTTCACAGAGTCGGCATCTGACAGTAGTCTCCAATGTTTCGAAATACAGTATGACAAATGCAAAACTCTCCGCTGTAATATTATTTTTAGGACAAAATGTAGATTTGAAAATAGAAGTCTGTACCTGGTATTGTTTCAATTTCCTTTTGAAAATTTCAATATTTTCCTCTGCAGACAGCGATGACAATTTTTGGTGATTTGTTTCAAAATGGCGCTTTACGTTGTAGCTACGTTAAACAACAGTTTAGTGTCATTTACCGCATAACACTTTTTCATCTTTTTCTATGATCCCGAATATGTGAAACCACTCCTTCTGATACGATCTTCCACTCGCTACGCTTCTATACTTTCGTTTCAGTCTTCGACACTACCACCCACATCAAAAACACACAAGGAATATCTATCAATCACAGACGTCGGACGCAAAATAAAAATGGCACTGGTAACTGGCAGCGTCAGCGAGAGGAAGTTATAAATGCTGGTTGGGGGTATAATAATTTTTTTTTCAATCTCTTTCTGGTATAAATTAGGTTATGGACCTCTCAGTCCGACGAATGAATATGAAAATTTGAAAGTTAAATTAAATTGATGCGAAAACAATGCGATCGTCTCGCGCGTCGTCTAAAATTGCTTCGCGTATCACTATGTGACCCGCGTTTCACAGTTTCGCCTCCCTGTTTTGGGGGAAGTTAAATATTTTGGAGCCATTCATGGAAGACGTTGAAACGACAACCTTTCTGCTTGTTGATGTTGAGGGGGAAAGAGAAAGATAACCCATATTTTGTATGTTTGAAGTGTGAATGTCGTTTCAGAAGAAGAGTTTGAGGTCACCGTACTGAAAAGCATTGATAATGCATAGACTAACCTGTGATTGGAAAGACTAATGCTGTGTTACCAGAGACCATGTCATAGCAATTGAACCTTCTCCAACCTGTTGCAAGGAAGGCCATAAAGAAATTTTTGAATTTGAGGTCACTGTTAATGTATAAGAAATGTAATGTTTGTTTATTTTTTGGACATAGGTTTGTATTTTTCAATTTTTTTTTTTTTTTTTTTAGTTTTAATTTTAAAATTTGTAATTTTCTGTTGGTTTTATACAAAATACATTCTTCGTTCAGTAAATGTTTGAATATTTATTCTTACGTATTCCTGGAAGTTCACCTCATGATCAATGCTACTTTCAAGTGTCACTTTATTTTTCTGGCGTAAGAAATGGGAGTATGGTCTAAATATAAAGATCAAAACGGCGTTATTATGAACATGGTATTAGAAGGTTCAAAATACCATTGGAGCTTCTTCTATTGCCATGACTACTGCTCGTGTTGTCACTTGCTCAATATTCAATATCAGGAAGAAAATCGTTGTTTACAATTACCCCTACTTTCAGGGGTGATTATAAACAGTCGATTACGACGTTAAATTTCTTTTCTGAAATCTACGCAATAATTAACTATCAAAGTAGAATAGTGACAAGTTAGTTTAGTGGGGTAAACAATGCTTAGTTATTGTATATAAATCTATAAATTATACGCGTTGCTCAGGTTTCAAATATGACCGTGACAGCTAAATTACAGCTAAATTTTTAACATTGATTTGTAGAACTTAGACAATGTTAGCATTCTAAGCGTTTATGTATATCTATTTTGATATGAAATTTTCCAATTATAGACTTAAGGTCTGAATTTTAATAAAACTGATGCTATAAAACATTTCTAATTTCAGTCATTCTCCGTCTTAAAAAGTATGCGAACTATTTTGCAAAATAAAATAAACTTTCTTCTTTCATTCAATCCCACTCTACGAACACTCTAAACAACCCCTGAAATTGTGGATCGTCGCAAAGAATGAAGTGATAAAAAATTAGGAAATAAGTAACAATAAAATACAATTCTTGAATTTAAATTATGTCAGCTCACATTGAGGAAAGTGTTCAGTTTATCTATTCAAAAAACCTTTCGTGTAGGATTAAGATATTTTTGGTAACTTTTTGAAAATTCGTAATTTTAAATTTCGAGTGAATGTCATTTTATATATTTTTTGCCAAGTTTAAATCCAGCTACACAATTAAAAATTAAAGTTGCTTTAGCAGTTAATAGGCAGTATAAACTGGTATTTATACAATTCTTGCAAAGTAAACATATTTCAAGAAAGTAAAAATAAAACAAATTGAGTTGCTAAGTACACTCTATGTATATTAGGAAAGGTAACTAGATTTATCAGAAGCGTAGCCAGAAGGGAAGTTTGGAGGCCCAAATAACCGTCGCTTTCTTACTGTTGTAATATTATAAATATTATAAATGCATGAAAAATTTTATGATACCAAAGAAAAAAAATAGATGTGTTATAAGAAAAGTAATATTATTCTGATTTGATGGTTTACTGAGAAATTTACGCTATCTATACAATTCCCTCTAAGGAAACAAAAGACTAAAGACTAGAAACAAACCGAAATAGAATCTAAAAAACACGTATTTATTCGTTTGTTCTAACGCGTACCTTACAATCCCACATATCTACATATCGTATGAACGCTTCAAATCTGGCAGAGAACGGAATTTAGAGAAACAATATTCGCATATTATTTTAATATCGTGATTATTTCTCGCGAACACAGCCTTTCGTTTTTAAGTAATGTACTAGGATCGAATATGATGGGTAGCTTTAATGCATCCATGCGGGTACTTTTAAATCAATCTCGAGCGATGCATTTCAAAATATAGACTGGAAAAGACTAAATCCTGACATCCAAATCTTCATTTTCTATGAAAATGTGTTAATTTTTGGCCCCTTCCGAAATGACTACGCTTCTAGAATATACACGCATTCGGCTTCAAATTGCCAGTAAAAATTATTATAAAACAAAAACTATAAACAAAACTTTAAAATAACATGCTATCCAATTTTATCTGAAAACCTCTGTGAGACATTTGGAAAACAGGAATAGAAACAGTGCTTGGATGTCCTTTGAACACAGAATGATAAACTAAATACACATTTTTAATACACACGCGGAAAGCCCGAGAGACCTGTGGAATTGCACAACCAGAATATTATTGCCAATAATAGATTTTAAAATAGAAGGTATAAGGAGGAAATATCGTCGTCTTAGAGCTGACATTTTTAATAAAGGCAGTTTAAGACTCTAAATGATTATTTCCGAGATGAGAAATAAAGTTTCATATTGTATCAGTATCAAATAAAATACTATAATGCCACCGAAATGTTTATCATTTTTATTTATCACTTAAATACTAATCGTTTGTCTTTCATCGACTGCAAAATTTGTTTTTCCGTCAGTTGACGCGTTTCTGCTCCAAGACGAACACGAAGGAAAGCCACGAAGAACCATCTTACCGACACAAGCTCGCATATCCAATCAACGCATCAAAGTACCAGAGGTAGGTAGTTTAAGGAACACGGCATTGGAGCAACGATCTACTCGCGACGGTACCGCGGACAACAACGCGTCATATGGAACCATGGTCAGATGACGATCAAAGTAACAAAGAAGTGAAGTTAAACGTGTTTGGACACCTTAACGGTTCAATGACGTCAAGTGTAAACAGTAAACAATCAAATCTTCCCTTCTCGAGTCATAAACTTCGTGTTCCTTAAACTACCGTCGCGAGTAGATCGTTGCTCCAATGCCGTGTTCCTTAAACTACCTACCTCTGGTACTTTGATGCGTTGATTGGATATGCGAGCTTGTGTCGGTAAGATGGTTCTTCGTGGCTTTCCTTCGTGTTCGTCTTGGAGCAGAAACGCGTCAACTGACGGAAAAACAAATTTTGCAGTCGATGAAAGACAAACGATTAGTATTTAAGTGATAAATAAAAATGATAAACATTTCATTGACATTATAGTATTTTATTTGATACTGATACAATATGAAACTTTATTTCTCATCTCGGAAATAATCATTTAGTCTTAAACTGCCTTTATTAAAAATGTCAGCTCTAAGACGACGATATTTCCTCCTTATACCTTCTATTTTAAAATCTATAATTGGCAATAATATTCTGGTTGTGCAATTCCACAGGTCTCTCGGGCTATAAGCGTGTGTATTAAAAATGTGTATTTAGTTTATCATTCTGTGTTCAAAGGACATCCAAGCACTGTTTCTATTCCAGTTTTCCAAATGTCTCACAGATGTTTTCAGATAAAATTGGATAGCATGTTATTTTAAAGTTTTGTTTATAGTTTTTGTTTTATAATAATTTTTACTGGCAATTTGAAGCCGAATGCGTGCATATTCCAGAAGCGTAGTCATTTCGGAAGGGGCCAAAAATTAACACATTTTCATAGAAAATGAAGATTTGGATGTCAGGATTTAGTCTTTTCCAGTCTATATTTTGAAATGCATCGCTCGAGATTGATTTAAAAGTACCCGCATGGATGCATTAAAGCTACCCATCATATTCGATCCTAGTACATTACTTAAAAACGAAAGGCTGTGTTCGCGAGAAATAATCACGACATTAAAATAATATGCGAATATTGTTTCTCTAAATTCCGTTCTCTGCCAGATTTGAAGCGTTCATACGATATGTAGATATGTGGGATTGTAAGGTACGCGTTAGAACAAACGAATAAATACGTGTTTTTTAGATTCTAGTTCGGTTTGTTTCTAGTCTTTAGTCTTTTGTTTCATTAGAGGGAATTGTATAGATAGCGTAAATTTCTCAGTAAACCATCAAATCAGAATAATATTACTTTTCTGATAACACATCTATTTTTTTTCTTTGGTATCATAAAATTTTTCATGCATTTTTAATATTTATAATATTACAACAGTAAGAAAGCGACGGTTATTTGGGCCTCCAAACTTCCCTTCTGGCTACGCTTCTGATAAATCTAGTTACCTTTCCTAATATACATAGAGTGTACTTAGCAACTCAATTTGTTTTATTTTTACTTTCTTGAAATATGTTTACTTTGCAAGAATTGTATAAATACCAGTTTATACTGCCTATTAACTGCTAAAGCAACTTTAATTTTTAATTGTGTAGCTGGATTTAAACTTGGCAAAAAATATATAAAATGACATTCACTCGAAATTTAAAATTACGAATTTTCAAAAAGTTACCAAAAATATCTTAATCCTACACGAAAGGTTTTTTGAATAGATAAACTGAACACTTTCCTCAATGTGAGCTGACATAATTTAAATTCAAGAATTGTATTTTATTGTTACTTATTTCCTAATTTTTTATCACTTCATTCTTTGCGACGATCCACAATTTCAGGGGTTGTTTAGAGTGTTCGTAGAGTGGGATTGAATGAAAGAAGAAAGTTTATTTTATTTTGCAAAATAGTTCGCATACTTTTTAAGACGGAGAATGACTGAAATTAGAAATGTTTTATAGCATCAGTTTTATTAAAATTCAGACCTTAAGTCTATAATTGGAAAATTTCATATCAAAATAGATATACATAAACGCTTAGAATGCTAACATTGTCTAAGTTCTACAAATCAATGTTAAAAATTTAGCTGTAATTTAGCTGTCACGGTCATATTTGAAACCCGAGCAACGCGTATAATTTATAGATTTATATACAACTAGCAAAATACCCGACCTTACTCGGTTTGAATAGGTTTACTCTAAATTGAAGAGATAATCAAAATAATATAATAACTTACGTTTTTTGTAGAATAAAAATTTATTTGAATACCTTTCGCCATCTTTATAATTTCTACAACTTACTTTGGAAATAAATCCTACACATGCATATCCATTCATGTAATACATTTCACATACATCGCACCCTTGCTGTATGACAAAGTTACAAAATGACGAAAGGTGACACTAAGGTTACTACTATAAAAGACGATTTGAGATTTGGAATTCCCTTTGAGTTCTTTTGATGTTCAACTCAATTAATTAAAAATTACGATTTACGGCGAGTGCTCTCGCACTCATAGTGAACAAAACAATATTGTTTTACCTGTTGCACTCTTGCATCCGGTATGTGACATAGTGAAATTTTGCAATCTTCTCCTGTCATTATGATAACGAATTTTTAATGTTTGAAAAGTTTTAATTTTGATTTTTTAAACATTATTATTCTTTAAATTACGGCATTATTCTTTAAATAACGGCATAACTACACTTAAAATTTACTGAAAATGTATACTGACTTACCTAACATTTTCAAGTCTAATACTTTGTGGTGCTGTTGGGTGTGATGAGAAGGAAAACACATTTATTAAAATAATAAATATTTAAAACAGGAAACAGCGAAGTAAAACAAAATAAAAGATGTCGTAAAAAATTGTTCCAAAGATATTAATTTGTGATTCAATTTTATCTCTTGATCTCGCACAGTTGCCACAACTTACAACTAAAAGTGTACAAAATTTAGAAATGTGAAATTAATTCAGAGCGAAAGAACCAGAAAAAATATCACTGCTCGCGCGATCGTGTTCATTCTCGTTTCATTGGAAAATATCGTCTGTCCCAAATTTTCGGAAATCGTTTTCATTGCGCAAAGAATAAAAATAAGACTCGAAATAAATGACGTATCAGAAATGAAAGTCCATAAAAAAAAATTAAAATACAATGCAATCAAATATCTGGAATACAATTCATGTGATGCTTACACAAACACACAAACACAAAATCGAGCATAGAACAGAAAGACGGACAGACAGACTTTCGCAACCAATTCCACTCACTAAATCAAGATAAGTACTCTCTGTATGCAAATTTCCATGAAAATATCTTAAACCGCGTGGACGTGTATAGGGCACAACATACAGACAGACAGACAGACAGACAGACACCAAACGAGAAAAAGGCGGATTCGGCATCAGAAGGGTCCAAAACGGATAGAAAATTTGAAATGCGTCGAAAATATTGAATGTACAAACAAACACTCCATTCTTATTTATATAGATAACTAAGCATTGTTTACCCCACTAAACTAACTTGTCACTATTCTACTTTGATAGTTAATTATTGCGTAGATTTCAGAAAAGAAATTTAACGTCGTAATCGGCTGTTTATAATCACCCCTGAAAGTAGGGGTAATTGTAAACAACGATTTTCTTCTTGATATTGAATATTGAGCAAGTGACAACACGAGCAGTAGTCATGGCAATAGAAGAAGCTCCAATGGTATTTTGAACCTTCTAATACCATGTTCATAATAACGCCGTTTTGATCTTTACATTTAGACCATACTCCCATTTCTTACGCCAGAAAAATAAAGTGACACTTGAAAGTAGCATTGATCATGAGGTGAACTTCCAGGAATACGTAAGAATAAATATTCAAACATTTACTGAACGAAGAATGTATTTTGTATAAAACCAACAGAAAATTACAAATTTTAAAATTAAAACTAAAAAAAAAAAAAAAAAAATTGAAAAATACAAACCTATGTCCAAAAAATAAACAAACATTACATTTCTTATACATTAACAGTGACCTCAAATTCAAAAATTTCTTTATGGCCTTCCTTGCAACAGGTTGGAGAAGGTTCAATTGCTATGACATGGTCTCTGGTAACACAGCATTAGTCTTTCCAATCACAGGTTAGTCTATGCATTATCAATGCTTTTCAGTACGGTGACCTCAAACTCTTCTTCTGAAACGACATTCACACTTCAAACATACAAAATATGGGTTATCTTTCTCTTTCCCCCTCAACATCAACAAGCAGAAAGGTTGTCGTTTCAACGTCTTCCATGAATGGCTCCAAAATATTTAACTTCCCCCAAAACAGGGAGGCGAAACTGTGAAACGCGGGTCACATAGTGATACGCGAAGCAATTTTAGACGACGCGCGAGACGATCGCATTGTTTTCGCATCAATTTAATTTAACTTTCAAATTTTCATATTCATTCGTCGGACTGAGAGGTCCATAACCTAATTTATACCAGAAAGAGATTGAAAAAAAAATTATTATACCCCCAACCAGCATTTATAACTTCCTCTCGCTGACGCTGCCAGTTACCAGTGCCATTTTTATTTTGCGTCCGACGTCTGTGATTGATAGATATTCCTTGTGTGTTTTTGATGTGGGTGGTAGTGTCGAAGACTGAAACGAAAGTATAGAAGCGTAGCGAGTGGAAGATCGTATCAGAAGGAGTGGTTTCACATATTCGGGATCATAGAAAAAGATGAAAAAGTGTTATGCGGTAAATGACACTAAACTGTTGTTTAACGTAGCTACAACGTAAAGCGCCATTTTGAAACAAATCACCAAAAATTGTCATCGCTGTCTGCAGAGGAAAATATTGAAATTTTCAAAAGGAAATTGAAACAATACCAGGTACAGACTTCTATTTTCAAATCTACATTTTGTCCTAAAAATAATATTACAGCGGAGAGTTTTGCATTTGTCATACTGTATTTCGAAACATTGGAGACTACTGTCAGATGCCGACTCTGTGAAAGAATTTTTCCTAGTCTGCTCGGACAGACTATTTGACGATTTTGTAAATAAGGATTCGATAATTTAACGTATCGAAGAATCGCCGGTAAGAATACGGTAAAAGATAAAATCTTGTCACTGAACAAAGATGTTTTCGATTACCTTTCGTCCGATTTAAAATATGCAGAAATGTATTCTATACCTTTGGACGAGAGCACATATGTCACCGGATTTGCCCGACTTGCAGTTATTGTCAAATACACTTCTAGAAATATGATGATGGAGGAATTAATTAAATTGATGACATTAAGAAAAGGATCTACTGGTTTAGATATTATAAATGAAGTTAAGAAAGAGTTCACTGAATTAATTGTTGGACTAAAGAAGATCGTATCCGTAACGTCTGATGGAGTTTCAAGCATGATAAGAAAGCATGTTGGTTTCGTTAAGCTTCTAGCAAAAGCAATAGGACACTCTCCTGTCGAAGTTCACTGAATTGTGCGCCAGGAGGCACTTTGGGTAAGAGACATTTTAAATTGTCTTGAAAATGTGCTTTCAGTTGTAACGAAAGTCGTTAATTTTATTGCAGCACATGCTTTTGCTATACGGCAATGTTCAAATTTATTGGAGTAAATGGATGCTCAGTATTCGGATTTGGTTATGTAGAATAACGTTCGATGTCTAAGTCGAGTTCAAGTTTTAGAACGTTTTGTTAGTTTGTTAAACGAAATTAGGTTATTTTTAGATGAAAAGGGTAATTTTTTTTTCCAGAACTCACAAATTTGAATTGATCGTTGAATGATCTCATGTTCTTTTGTGAGTTCTCAGTTCACTTTAAGAGCAAAATACGAAATTTCAAGGCCGTGTTCAAATCGCCTTAACAATGTACTAAATTCTCAAAGCATTTGTATCAAAGCTCGACATATATTCAAATGACTTGGTTCCTGGTAATTGAAGTATTTTCCATCATTAAAATAACATTTTTTAACATTATCCTATTTCGCCAGGAATGTCGAAAACAAAACAAAAGTCTAAAAACACTATTCTTCAGTATTTGAAAATGATAAAGAACTATTTGACGAAAAATTCTCCCTCTTTCGTGAAGCGGAGAAAATTGTAGTTTGTCATTTTACCACACAAACTTAAATTTGAAGATCCTAAATTATCTTCTTTCTGTTGGCTTCAAATTGTCAACTTAGAAATGGAAGTGGTTGAATTTCAATACAATGTTGCATGGACGTATAAATTTGCAAAACCAAACGTAAACTTTGAAAAAAGTTAAAAGATCTGGAAAATTGTGATGAATATATTTCAACAACAAGCACTGAAAATATTATTTTAACTGAATGGAACTCGTTGTCTAATTCGCTAATGTCGATGAAAAAGTTAACAAGAGCTCTTTTGACTAGGTTTGAATCAACCAACGTTTGAGAACAGTTGTTTTCGATAGTGAATTTTATTAAAAGTAAGAATATAAATCGGTACGGTATCGCGCTGTGTGCGTTCGATTAAAATTTTCAAGTATCGAACCACTTATAAATAAATCATCGGTACTTTATTATATTGTACTTATTTTCTTCCTGACATTGATAGTTTTAAATAAACCATAATAAAAAGTTAAATTTTTTTTTGTTGTAAATATATATCGTATAATTGATGGAATAGCCGGAGGTCTTCCAAAGGCCGAAAAATAAAATTTAAGTCACAGGTGGTGTCTACGGTTTCAAAACATTTTTTGACACGCGGTCGAAAAAATTTCGCCATCCCTGGGATAAAGTACTTATTTTTGACTTTCCAAAGTACATTTGATTTTTTTTTCTCTTAGGTAGTGAGTTGCAGAGATATTGCAATTTTAATCCAGGCGAAAAAACCGGAAGTATGTATTTTGAACACAGGAAATGGCCGTTAAATGACCGAAAACTTGTCAAAATTTAAATTTTCAAAGTTACTTTTCCTTGCAAATATAACTTTAGAAAGGTGTCTCAAATCTTTAAATGGTTTCTCTTTGAAAAGGTTGTGAACATTTTTAAAGAGAAGTCAAGAACAAAATTGTTTACACCAACAGTAAAAGCAAGAGAGAGCAAATGATACACTTCAAACTATTTCTTACTCTAAATTAATATTTGCGCATTATATCCTCACTCAAATGTTTATAACACAAACATTTATGGATGTATTCTCGTAAAACTTTGAGAACGTGTTCTTTATAATGTTGTCTACGGAATGATCAAGAAAATAACGATGCTGAGTTGAAAAGTTTTTAAATAATGGCCATTTAATTAAGAAAATAGGACTGTAAAACTATCGAAAATCTTGTATTCATTTTGCGATCGCTTCTAAAAATTTTTTTTATTTAAATATCCTTTCGATTCTAGTTTATTCCCTAGAAAATTACATGTAGTTTATATTTTGGTAGCATCATTTTTCAATAGATTTTCAGGTAGCACGTTTGAAGTTTTTGGCACAGTTCTTTACAATTTCACACATAATCATCATTTTTACACAGTATATATTTTAAGTAATTATAGCCCAATGCTATTGTTTAATTACACTAAATATAAAAATATCATTAAAAAATGTTGCCATACCATATTTCTAAAAAAAAGGTCTCAAACGTGTTCGGAAACCAAAAAAGGATTTTTGCCTTTCCTAAATATGTTGTTTTTCACCGATGTAATGAATCCCTTTAATAAGGGACGCAATATAAAGTGCACCGAGTCTCGGTAAAGCTTTTTCGAATCGAGGCCTGTCCTCGGGAAGGAGGCTTTCGATTGCGGTGAGGTCCGAGAGCGCGTGCCAACCCCCACGCGCCAGATAGAAAAAGGAAGGAACGGGGAAAGGTTTTATCAGAGATTCAGTAATGGCGATAGAGAGCACTCACCAGAGCGGGTCGGGATACAGCTGCATTCATTAAACTCTGAGGTGGTGTCAGAGAGACAGGTCCGATGCAGAGGAGTCGTTCGTCTTATATACATCCGGGCATTCCCGGTGTCGTTGACCCCTTTGATTTTCCGATCGCGCTCTGGACGCGGTGCCTTGCACCAATCAAGCGACCCTTTCAGCTCGCGCGGCCTCGTTAGGGGCGCCCTTCTGCTGCTTCCCCACGTGCCACACGGGAAGGGTGGTGGTGGTCACGGAATCGGGGATGCGTCCGTCGGCGCTTCTCCGTCGGCGCTCTGCGACTCGAAGACGGCGACGGGAAAAAAACGGACCCGAAACGCACGGGAATCCGTCCACGCAAGTCGCGCGAGAAATGAGAGCGAAGGCGGCCTGAAGCCGCGTCTACACCGGATTTGCAAACGCGTCCCCCTCCAAGCATCGAAGCAATTCACGGCCTATATCGTCCAGATCTCGCGTCGGGATGGCGAGTTTGCTACTCCAATTGTGTTTTCCACCGGGAATCGGTAAAGATCAAAGGATTGCAACTTTAGAGGGTCATTCCTCCGAGACGAAATTTGGGATGAAAATGCTCCCCTATTTCGTCCCCTTTCGGTATTGCAGACAATCACCGCTCCCCTCTGACCTTCGGTGGTCGTTCACGCCGTCTTCCGTTCGCACTCTGTGACATTTTGCCCTCATCGCTTGCAGACCAAGAGATAGACCACTTTTATTTACCCAAGTGTAACAAAAACTTGTGTCTGTGTTTCAGAATACCTAGAACCAACAGTGTTCCGAAAGGCGTTTCTTAAGGTTGGCGAGGGGTGGGGGCCCGAATAATGACGCAATCAATATGGCTGCCGAGCAAACATTTGACACTTTACTTAAACGAACCTAGCTCCTCAACGAATCATCGTTAGAGCATTGTTCTTTTGTTTAATTGCTCGTAATGAAATAGAAGTTGCTTTATGTAATAACATTATACTTTGTATGTGTAATAGTTTTCCTGATATTTAGCCCGAAACGTACATTTTCCGGGTATTTTTGTGTCATAGTGAATGTTTAAAGCACAATAACTCTTAAACCGTTAAGAAAATAAAAAACAGGCAAGATTTAAAATGTTTGCTAAGATTGAGGGGATTTAAAAAAATGCCTTAAACATGGCTTTGGTAGCATAAGGAGATAGTAAATGGCGGTTATTGTCTTTCAATTGAAGCCAATAACTGCTTGACGAGTCCGCTGTGGAGGGGATCTTTAGAATTAACACTGACCTCTCAGTTGTATTAGTATGGGCTTGTAATGTATTATAATCACAAACAAAGACAAAATTATAAACAAATAAAATAACAAATATTTCATCCATTGTATAAAACGTATCTTCATAGTACCTTAGGACCGAAAATATATTTTAGTAATTATTCTAACGTAATATTTATCTGCTAATTAACTATATCTAAAACTAAGGCTAAATCTTACAATACATGTCAAAATGAAAAATATGCTTTAAACAAAATATTTTAAAATTAACACATTAACAGACAAAATTATAAACAAATAAAATAACAAATGTTTATGTATTTTTCGTCTATTGTATAAAACGTATCTTCATAGTACCTTAGGACCGAAAATATATTTTAGTAATTATTCTAACGTAATATTTATCTGCTAATTAACTATATCTAAAACTAAGGCTAAATCTTACAATACATGTCAAAATGAAAAATATGCTTTAAACAAAATATTTTAAAATTAACACATTAACAGACAAAATTATAAACAAATAAAATAACAAATGTTTATGTATTTTTCGTCTATTGTATAAAACGTATCTTCATAGTACCTTAGGACCGAAAATATATTTTAGTAATTATTCTAACGTAATATTTATCTGCTAATTAACTATATCTAAAACTAAGGCTAAATCTTACAATACATGTCAAAATGAAAAATATGCCTTAAACAAAATAATTTAAAATTAACACTTGCGTTCTTGTTTGAGGAGTTTTTCTTAAATCTACCGTCCTTATAACTCATGATCGGAGTCTGTCACTGTTACTGCTTCCTAAAGCAACTTGTTCCTCTCCAGAAGTATCGACATTTTCATGTGGAATAATACCAGGTGACATACAGGAGTTGGACAAAATAATGTGAACACCTGTGAAAAGAAATTTTATTTTATTTTAATAGGCCGTTGATCCTTATTTTGCATGAATTACAACTTGTATAAGACGTGAAATTGACAAATACAAGTCACGTACAACAACCAGAGGGATACGTTTCCACTCAAATTGCAAAAAAGTCCTTCATTCAGAAAGTGTCCTTGGAGGGTGGAATAGACTGCTCAGCTTGTTTTCCAAAATACCCCACAAAGATTTAATTATATTGTGATCAGGGGACTGCGGGGGCCAGATGATGTGCTCTATTTCATCGTCGTGTTAATAAAACCAGTCTCGGGTAATTCCACAGGTGTGAATGGGAGCATTATCATCTTGGAAGACTGGTCGTTTATCAGGAAACACAATTTGCACCATTGGGTGAAGATGGTCTGTCAGAAGACTGACATAATCCTCTCCTGTAACACGGCCATTCAGAACAACAAGTGGACCAAGACCACGATGTGATATCGCAACCCAGACCATTACTGAACCGCAGCCATGCTTAACCGTAGGTAGAAGACCGTCAACTTGATAGGCTTCTGGTGGCGTTCTCCAAACGTAAACGCGTCCATATGTCGTGAATAATGTGAACGACGATTCGTCTGACCATATTACACTCTCCCCTTGTTGTTTTTATGCTCGCGACACCCTATTCCTCGCTTCAAGGCATTGCATGGTGTAATCAATGGTTTTAAAATAGACGCTCTACCATGAATATTTACCATATGCAGTTCACGCCGGATAGTTTTTGATGAAACTGCTTCCTGTAGATGTGTGTTCATCTCAGATGTTATCTGGGATGTTGGTGTCTTTTTTTTTTTTTGCCACAATCTGCTTTAAAGCCTTTTTGTCTGTCAATCAGCTTCGATTTTCGACCACTGTTGTTTTTTATGATGTTTTTCCCTGTTTCAAATATGCTGACATTACAGTTGACACTGTACTTCTCATAACACCTAGAAGGGTGGCCGTTATCGTTACTGAGGTTCCAGCAAGACGGGCCTCAAAAATTATACCTCTATCGAAATCAGAGAGATCAGCCGTAATGCATTTTTAATTCAGAAATATACTTCGCATCCGACTTCTATCACTGCTGTACTTTCTAATCCGCCAGGTCGCACCCTTTATCGCTCGAGGGCAGGAGTATACGAGAGGTTTCTTTCGAGTGATATTTTTTCACAAGGGTTCATATTATTTTGTCCAATCCCTGTAGTCCCTTCATACCACTTAACATGGTATTTCCCGTTTTATGTTCCATCCACGACAGGTTGGACCAATGGTTTACATAGGTTTGCTCGTTACCACATCCAAGATACAGCATTGCTCCACTCGATTTTTTGTTCCAAAGCAGCTATTGAAGTAGGAAGAAGAGTAGGATCAACATGCTTAAGTTTTGTCAACGGTTTACTTGTTTACTTGTTAGCAGAGGAGAAGTTTTCTTTTTAAAAATACTGTATCGCACTTCTGATACTGAGACGTACGAAGGATGCCCATACATACCACACACAAATGTCTTTACACCAATCAGCAATAATTCATCCACCAAGACGGATTCTCCTAATTTAGCCAGATTGTTTTGATGAGCCAAGCTTTTTGTGAGAATATTAAAAAGTTTTATTTTACCTTGTCTGGTAAAAGCAGCAGTGTAAACTGAACCAGTCAAAAGGTGAAAGCCCGGCATGCCGTCGGGCTATTTCACTTCCTATTTCTTTTGCTATTTTTGAGACGTTAATATATCTTCTAGAATTGTTTGAAGGTAAGCCACATTCAAGCCATAAGTGTGCATTCCTTAAGTTCTTTTGGTGATAGAACATTAGCACTAAAATATCCGAATCGTTTGCTCGCACCAAAACATTTTTCTCTTCATCATTTCGTGTCGTGTGTGTAATATACCAAATTATCCTCGTATCTGCTTTCTAGTGTTGGCAGGCAAGTTTTTTCGACTCATTTACGTTCATGTTGGTGTCTATACAGGAGTGCATGTAATAAGTCTGTTCTACAGCAACATATAACTTCTTACTGCCTAGCAAGTGACAATATTTGGAAGATCTCCATTCTTTGCATAAAAAATTTGTTAAAAATGTCTTGAACGACTCACTTCATAGAGCCACTGAATACTTTTTTTGGAGTTTTTTGTTCAGGTCCAAACACTTTTACTTCACTCACTAATGTTTTAGCATTACGTATGTCATGTTCCGTATCCTTGATAGTTGGAGGGACATAGACGTCAAACACTAAGTGAATTTCTTTGGCTTCACCTTTACAGATTAATCCCAGAATGTTGTTGGCAAGAGCTCCATAGTTATCCGGGAATTTAATTGTGTACAGGATGAACGGCATCGAAAACTATTGTATCCACAGTTACGGGTGGATATACGATATCTTCCTTTTGAAGCTCTTCCAACTTATGCATCAGTTTTGATTTGAATGTTTTATTCAGTGAGCCATCCATCTGTCCAAGAGCTAGGGGAACTGGGGTAAAAGGATAGGCCAAAACGTCCTCATATCACACTTCTGTTCAGAGACAATATTGAGAAGTCTTACAAAAAGATCACGTGTGCATTTTACGACATGGAGGTTTTTTATCTGATCTTTGGATAGTTTTAGAAGAACAGTTCAAAACAATTTTTCTTGGTATTGGAAGTTCATCATTTCTTGGATCACTAACATACAACGTCTTAAAATTTTCAAAGGCCTCTGTGCCTTGGAAGTAAGCACTTAGGAGATATTTACTTACAGTATCATCCACAACATGCCCATTGGATATGTTTCTAAAAGGAGTTTCTCTGTCCATTTCTACAAAAGGATCTGAAAATCTCTTGAGTGAATATATTACACACTCAACATATTTGTTGTCTTTTTCGATCCGTCTTTCTTGAAGGTCCTGTTTAGAGTCTGGTTTCCTGGATACACCACTTCCTTCTAACAAATTTGTTACTATTTTTCTCCGTAATGATCTAGTTTTCATCTATCTAGCCATAGCTGAATTGGAGTTAGCAAACGCTGTAATACCAGTAAGTCTTGATGGTGCCTCAGCGTTCACTGTTTGTTCAAGAGCAATGGCAACTGGAACTCGAGAAAAATATGTTTCAGAGCATTTTGTAGAGAGACCACCTTGAGAAAGGGCCTGTTTCACACTGAGTCAATATTTAGCAAGTTCAGATGGTAAACAGTCATCCAGCAAGCATAGTTAGGTCTACTGCAAGCAAAAAACATTGTAGTTATTTTCTGTATAGCATCTATGTACATGTTTAGATCGTTCGATCTTAAACTTTCCATTTTAGATTGAAATAATTAAGATCATCGGGCATTGCGCGCCTCTAATCACTACTCGGAGGAATGGGCTTGAGAAACATTTCCTCTTGTGAAAATGTTCTTTCTCTATTCAAACACTTATCTAGATAGTATGTGATCCTCCGTAGCATTTATACTTACTATATTAAGATTTAGCATCAGTTAATTAGCAGGTAAATATTACATTAGAGTAATTACTAAAACATATTTTAGGTCCTAAGGTAAACTACTATGAAGACGCGTATGATACAATAGACGAAATATACATAAACATTTGTTATTTTATTTGTTTATAATTTAGTCTTTGTTTGTGATTATAATATATTACAAGTCCATACTAATACAACTAAGAGGTCAGTGTTAATTCTCAAGATCCCCTCCACAGCGGACTCGTCAAGCAGTTATTGGCTTCAATTGAAAGACAATAACCGCCATTTACTATCTCCTTATGCAACCAAAGCCATGTTTAAGGCATTTTTTAAATCCCCTCAATCTTAGCAAACATTTTAAATCTTGCCTGTTTTTTATTTTCTTAACGGTTTAAGAGTTGTTGTGCTTTAAACATTCACTATGAAACAAAAATACTCGAAAAATGTGCGTTTCGGGCTAAATATCAGGATAACTATTATATTTACGAACTATATTGTTATACATAAAACAAGGGTTATTTCATTACGAGCAATTAAACAAAAGAACAATGCTCTAACGATGATTCGTTGAGTAGCTAGTTTCGTAGCTAGGTAGCTAGTAAAGTGTCAAATGCTTACTCGGCAGCCATACTGATTGCGTCATTACTCGGGGCCCCCACCACTCGCCAACCTTAGGAAACGCCTTTCGGAAGACTGTTGGTTCTGGGTATTCTGAAACACAGACGCTTTGTTACACTCGGGTAAATAAAAGGGGTCTATGCCTTGGTCTATTGCCTTGACCCCATCTCCCGCCAAACTGTCCGTGAGTGAGCTATTCGATTAAAATGGCATGTGTGTTGAGGAGAGAGCTGGTGATAACATTAATAGAACTATTTAGAGAGATGCCTGTCCCCTTTGTGTTGCCGATAAATGTCGACAAAGCGTTTACAGGGTCGAAAAGTGATCGTAAATCCTCTTCCTTACCTAAAAGGATGGGAGAAAAATATTTAAAACACGCGGCTTTACCCACTAAAACACCAAAATTTTACTACTATTACCTTGTATTAAGATAGTTCATTTCTTCTTTTCAAATGAGCGGATTCAAATCTTCTAAAATTACAAAGGTCCGATCTTCTGACCGGGCCTTTCTAATTTTAGAAGATTGACGGATTTTGGAAGAGTAACGGATTAGCAACCGGTGGATTGCGAGTCGAATCCAACCAATGACCGTCGTATGCAAAGGGAACTGGTGAACGTTTAATCTGTCGTGACTTCAAATGTCCACACGTTGAGGTGGTAAGGATTTTTGGAGAGTGAGGTGCCAGCTCATGTGTTACCTCGTCATCGGACCCTGGTTCAAAATGACGTGGCGTTGTCCTCGGATCGATCTCGGCCGTCGTCAATAGACCGTTGTGTTATTCCTGTACGACGTTAGTTGAAATACCTCCCTATATAAATTACAAAATAATTTATTGTTGATCACTGAAACAAAATTTTTTTAAATCTCGAATTAGATTGTGGATAACTGAATTTATATAAATGATGGGGCAAGAAAATTGCATTTATGGGGTATTGTATTTATGATGCCACTCCCTCTCTGATAGAACGACACAAAACTTGCTTATTAGAACCTTAAGGGGTAATACGCTCTCATAAGCGCCTTTCTATTAAAAACCTGGTGGTGTCGTTTTAATGACATCACCGCTTCATATACTTAAAACCCTCACAGGATAGTTTTATCGGAAGCCTAGTGACATACTGTTACCTAGTGATATTCGTTATTGATCTTATGAGTTATATTCTGCTTCCAGAGTGGTACATATTGGGGTTACCTTTCGTGCTTTTATCGTCTTTTTAGAGACGGTTGGCGATAAACAGTTAGCTATCACATACAATTCCGAAATTTCATAGAGTAGGGTGCCAGCTCAGGTGTTGCCTCGTCTACTGACCGTGGTTCAAAAGAACATGGTATGTCCTCGGATCTTTCCCTTAGGGGATTGATCCAGGACCGTCGTCAATAGCCCATTGTGTTGCTCTGTAGTACGAGGTTAATTAAATTACCTTACCTTATCGAAAAACTTTCTTTTAAATTACCGTCGTACTAGAGCAACACAACGGGCTATTGACGACGGGATAAATTCCCTAAGGGAAAGAGCCGAGGACAACACTGCTTCATTTTGAACCACGGTCAGATGACGAAGCAATACCTGAGCTGGCACCCCACTCTCAAAACTCCCACACCGACCTAACGTGAAGAATTTCGGCCACTACATATTTAAGGTGCACCAGCCGCCTGTACACCCTACGATTACAAATATCCATGCACTGACCCGGATTCGATCCAGGAATCTTCCGATCTAGAGGCTAACATCTTAACCACCAGACTGGTTGGTCGATGGAATTTGTATTGGAGACCTGTTGAAATCGAATTCGAGGGAACAAGTCAAGTGACTTCGGAATACGGACAGAAAACTTGTCACCTCAAAAGCTCTTACTACAGGTTGCAAAATTTGCACTCACAGTTTGATTACCACTTTCATTGTCTGTGTCATTTGATTAAACTTTTAAATAAAGCACGCAAAATGACTTTCTCCATAGACCTGACACTAGACATCTTTTCGCAGTCGTTTGGAGAATACATATGAGAGTGAGCAGATAAGTGGAAGAAGAGAATTCAGAGTGCGAATAAATGCCGAAAGAAGAGCATTGCACTTCCGGCTAAGCGATACGGCGACACGAAGCAGATTCTACCCCCGAAACACTCGCACCATTTATATTTAGCTTTTCAGAAAAAGCCTCTCCTGAAAGCGATCAATTAATTTTACGATAAAGTTTAAGTTTTGTAATTTTATTTGAATGCATCGTTAAGTGCATTTATGTTGGTTGGTTTGGGGTTGTATGGCGAAAAGATCCTATTTGGGGGCCAAGCTGCAACAACGAGGGGAAGGAGAGAAGCAAAACCTAGAAGGGTAGACGAGGGTAAAACAGAAGAGAGGACAGATCGAGTCCCCGAGGTTGTGCTGATACTTTTTGATTCCTTTAGAGACACGCGTTGAGTCAAACCAGCATTTCAGGGGCTTCCAGTACTCCGTTCTTATTTTGTATTGGTATGACCCATCAACTCTCACACATCATTCCGAGATTTATTCTTTGAAATTCTTACTGGAGACGTGTTGATACGTTGGAGACGTGTTGCAGTAATAGACCAGCCAGGTGACGTCAAGTTCGGAATACGCACAGGAAGTATATTCCGCAGCAGGAACACTTTCTCCATTTAACCGGACAGGAAAGGCCTCTCTCAAGCCGCGTTTACATTGGAGTTGCAAACGCGTCCTCCCTCCACACATCGAAGCTGTTCCGAGAAACGCCGAATGTCAAGATCTCTTGCCGGGGTGGCGAGTTTGCTACCCCAATTTTGTTTTCCACCAGGAGTCCGTAAATATCAAAGGATTGCCACACTTGCGGGACTAAATGTGGGATGTAAATGCTCCCCTTTTTCCCCATCACCGCTCCCCTCTGCCCTTCGGCACCCGTGGTCGCTCACGGCGTCTGTTCGCCATCTGTGACATTTTGCCCTTATTGCTTGCCTTTCACTTTTAACGAGGATCTCACCCAGTTCGTTTGGGGTGCCTGTTGTTTCGACACAATTTACGGAGGTTGCTCAACATATCCTCCACATTCGACATCTTGATGAAGGCTGATCACTCTTCTCTACAAGGGGAGGAGAACAGTGTGTCCCTTTGCGTTGCCGATAAAAGTCGACAAAGCGTTTACACCAGAGTGGGTCGAAAAGGGGTCAGCACAAGGGAAAGTAAAACGTCCTCCCAACAAAAAGAGTGATAAAAATATTTGCAACTCCGGTGCACACGCGGCTTTAGCTGTATATATTTTGTAAACAATGGGAGCCACCGCGGCATTTTTCTGAAATGGTGCGTGGTAGGTAATTGAATTATCGTCGCTCTACAGCAACAAAAAGGGCTATTGACGACGGTCCGGGATCAAACCGAGATCCGAGGACACAACTCCTCGTCGTTTCGAACCAACGTCAGATGACGAGGTCAACACATGAGATGTCCCTCCTTTCCAAACTTCCACGCCAACGACAGGACATTTGAGGCCTCGACAGATTTAACGTGCATCAATCGCCGCGCACACGACGTCGTTCGGTCGCTGTTTGGAAGTCTCCCACCGTTCAGAGGCCCGTCAGTGTTTCGTGTTCCTCAGAGTGCGTTTGCAACATTGTTCCGGAGAAGCCACTTGAAGGGTGATTTATGGCGCTTATCGGGTGATTGGGAGGGAGGGAATGGCGCCAGCGGCCGCAATTACGCTCTTACGGCCACCTCTTCAATTGTGGCCACCGACAACGCGGAAGAGTGTCCCGGAGAGATTGTCGCATCCGCCCCTCTGCTGTTGCATAAGAGAGGAGGATCGCTGCACAAGGTTATTATTAACCTACGCTTCCGGCTCCCTTCGCGGGTGGACGTTGAACCACAGATAAGGACGATTTGAAACGTCCACTCGCTACCACCTGTCTCTCTCTCTTCTTAGACAGCCGCGTTTACCAATAGTTTGGCACTAATAGTTGCAAATAATTTTCTCACCCTTTTTGTGGCGAAGACATTTCCCTATGCTCACCCTTTTTACGACCCACCCGCTTTGTCGACTTGATCGGCGACGCCAAGGGGTGAGCACTCTTCTCACCCTTTGTAGAGAAGAGGGAATATGTCACTCACGGACAGCTTGGCAGGATATGTGGTCAAGGCAAGCGATGAGGGCAAAATGTCACAATAAGCGAACAAAGTGGATGATCGCTTCGCTCGCATCAATGAAGACATGTGTACTGGAAGATGTAATTGATTACAAAATATGATATTCCAAAAAACTATTTTTCAAACATAAATTTGTTGTATAATAGAAAAACTATCCAGTACCTCTGGAATCAGAACTCGAAGAATTTGGAATACAAATGAAAACTTTGTACAAATTTTGGCTCGAAATGTGAGCGCTGCTTTGAAAAATGGAATACCCAGCATGTTGTTTGTATAAGCATTCCTCCGCTTTAATGAAATAGTTGTTAATGCTTATAACCGAATAAAAAATTTTGCACATTTACTGATCTTTACTAGATCCTTACGCATCTATACATAGATTGAGTTTAACCCGGCAAAGCCTGAATTAATTTTTTTTTCCAATATCAATTTCTTTCTAGTATATTGTTGATAGAATGCTATTTATGTAGGAAAAGCCCTTTTTTGTTGTAAAATTTCAATAATGTTGGCAAAAATGCATGGTACCATATGGTACCACTAGGCTTTTAAGGGAGCAAATTACAAGCAATGCAATTTCTTATTGATACAGACGCAAGCGGTTTAAATATATTTTTACCAGTTTATAATTTGAAATTTATACAAAGATACAAATGTTTGGCATAGAAGAACACATTTTGATAAATATATAATCGTAAAAAGAAATATCCTAAGAAAAGAAGAGAAAGTTTTCACTATCCAGAAAGCACAAGACAAATGGTAATACCAATAATATTACTAATGATACTTGAATTTTTTTATAAATATAAGCAATAACTTTATTACATGGTCTATTTCCAATGTTATTTTGAGTGAAAGTCTAAAAAAAAAAAAAAAAAACACCCTACGTCACATTTTACGCACGTAGTGTGAACTCGACTAGTGTAGTTTGTAGCAGCACATCTTGAACCCAATTTCTTTTTAATTTATTTGTACCAGTCTTCTTGAATCTTTTTGCTACTTTTTTTCGTTAGCAGAGTTTGCCAGACCCTCTCTCTTCTGAATCTAAATCTAAATAATCTTTTCTGTGGGCTTTTTCAGTGAAGTTTCTACTTTTACACGTAACTGACGAACAGATAAATTATCTGTAAGTTCTTCTATCATCTTCTATTATCATCTTCTTCTGCCGAGTAATTATCTGTGATACTACTGCAACATCAGGAGGTTCAATATAGATATCTTCTTAGTCCGATCTGAGTTTAATTCATCAAATAGCAGAAGAGCTTCTTATAGTCCGCTCAATTAAAAATCTGACGTTTTGTTCACTTAAATAATTATCTAGACAGGATTTTTTCACTCTCTTGTGTGGTGCCATCTACTAACAAACAAACAAAATATTTGCATTATAACAAAGAAAATTGTAACATTTTAAACCTTTATTTCTAGTACCATATGGTACCGCTAGGCTTTCCCGGGTTAAGGATAAGTATTTTATCCGCCAATCAAAGTGATATTAGAAAGGTTATAAAAGAAACGATGACGAGGTATCTCACACACAGAGAAGGTTCTTTGGATTAGAATTGAACGAGGTACCACACCGCCCCCCCCCCACACACACACAGCCTAAGCCATTCGGTAAATCGACACGTCATTTTGAACTAAGGTCAGATGACGAAGCAACATCTGAACGGGCACGCCACTCTCCAAACTTCCACATCAATCCAACGTGAGGACTTCCGGCCACGACAGATTTAAGGTTTATTATTATGTTTTACTGAATATCACTCTACGATTTCTTCAGCGAATCAAATGATCCAGCCCCTTCCAAAGGAGAAGCTAGCTTACCTTTTTTACGGCAACCCAACACGCGAGGCCGCAGTTTTCACATTTCCCCTTTCATTTCAACCGACCGAACGGTCATGAGTGCAGCTCGTTCTAGAGTGGTAGAACCGAAGCGACTTGTTCCACTCCTTGTGAGGGACTAACGGGTTAACTTAGTTGTTGTCATCTGTCCTATATCGAATCCAACAACAATTTAAAATAAATTCGAAAACATTCGAAAACCAATCTTGAACTTATTTAATTAAAAGCCAATGAACGTTTTTTTTTTCATGACAGAATTTTGCGACTTAAAATTTTTTTTAATTAAATACTAGTGCATGGATTTCATTGTATTTGTAATACATTTATTCATGCAACTGAAATGAAATTTTTAACTTAATCAAAACTCTTTCTTATCACCTGAAATCGTTTTTCGAGCCTTCCTCAATGTGATATACATTGAGGGAGACTCGAAAGCTTACTTCCCATTTCAATTCCATTCTCGCAAAGTAATTCAGCATCCCGATGAAGCTCTTGAGACTTTCGATTGATGCAAATGCTCAAAAGCGGGAACTCGCAAACGTACTAATTGCACGGAAACATCACATGGAGCATATTCCACCTGTTGGGGGAATCGGTTTAACAGTACCAAAGTTAACTCATAATAAACTGATTCGTGCGACGTGTTCTCATATGAAATATGTTGTATTATTTACTGATATGAAGTAAAATAGACATAATTTCGATTGATTTAAAAGAATAATTGAAATTAGCCACCCTTTCGGCTCTGAAGTGGCTTCCTAAAAATATCTTTGAAATAATTTATTTATGATATATTGCGATACAAAATAGAACTCAAATTTATTCATATGGGTATTAAAAATTCTAGAATGGCTTGCAATGTTTTGTGAACACAACTGGCAAAATTTTTAAATTAAATAAATCAAGCACAATTTAAACAGTTTGACCATCCGTAAGGCACACCGGTGAAAATCACTGATCGAGTTAAATATCCGTCAACCTCACAGTCAGTTTGGAGAGATTTCATCACTCGAAGTGTAACTTGAAATGGTAACTTCATTTGGGCTCATTAATCGACACAAAATGGCGTCAAGTACAGAGCCTGGCATTTAAGGTATCCGAACACGTTGTAAAATGTCATTTAGACCAAAAATTCTAAAAACAGTTTTTGATATTATTTGATAGAGTATTTATTTGACTTTCCAAAATATATTTGATTTTTTTCTCTACGTTCATTAGTTGCAGAGATATAAAGATTTTAATCAAGGCTGGAAAAATACTGGAAGTAGGTATGGAAAACACCGGAAGTGGCGGTTAAAAGACCAAAAACATGTCAAACTTTAATTTTTTTTTTCAAATATTATTTTGGAAAGGTTTCTCGAATGTTTAAATTGTTTCTCTTTTAGAAACAATGTGAAAATTTTTAAAGGGAAGTGAAGAAAAAAATTGTTTACACAAATAGTAAATGCAAGAGGTTGTAGGCGGAAAAAAACGATCGAAACATTAAAAAAAAAATTACAAGTATTTTACACCAGTTGAAAACTTGTAAACATGTTTTTTTGTACTATTTTATGATGTTTTTAGATATTCAGCTGGTATTCTGAGGGTGGGTTATACTTCAGCTGCTACCAAGTCAGCTGAATGGGATTTTTTAAACCTTACTTTTTGTACATACTCGAGTTTTGTGCGGTGTAAAACTGATTTGATTGGGAAATCATTTTTTTGTTATTCATCTAAAGCAGAAAATATTATTTATTATGACATATATAAATATTAATAATTTGAAGGGAAAAAAAAGAAATATTATCATTATTGGAAATATCAAAATCATCGGCAATATCATGATCATCGTCTTCTAGTGCACTTTCTTTAGAATATTCATCAATATCGATCTCCTGTGAACTGTCTGCATCATGTTCTGTTTCAGGAACATCTGATCATATATGTTTTTAGTTTAAAATAATTGTGATAAATTACAAATAAATGTCAGTTGCACATGCAGAGTATATCATCAATGAGTGATGCTGTCTACCGATGGAAGTAGCTGGTCACCTTCGAGTGATTTGAAACTGTATCTATATCTACTATCCCCAACAAGTGAGTGGCGACTACACACTTAGTGAAATGTTTAAACTTGTACTACAGATGCATTTCAAATTTTTGTACCTCGCCATCTGCACTGCAATGATGAAATATTCAGTCAATACTTCGCTTAATACCAGTATTGTTTGATTATGTACTGAATTACATGAGATGACGTATCTTCAAAACCATAAAATAGACACAAAAAATTAATATGCCCAGGTAAAAAGTTATGTATACTTGTCAGGTAAGTACACTGTGTCCCAAACTCAATGTAATATTTTATAACAATTCAGAATGGATGAAAAATCTATGACACATTTTAAAATTTAATATAAATTCAACCAACTGTCACATTAGTGTGAGGTTTTCACTTAATTCCTTAACATGGCATCGAGTTATTTTTTGCCAAAAAAATATAGTTCAACTGTTTGAAGATTTGAAGACACTGATTCACGCAAGTAATCAACACTGTTCTGCAATACATGTTAGTAGATACGTCGATTAAAACTGAGCATCGGTCAGATGTGGCTCGAGCCACAAAGGGTGCCCACATGAAATAGGGTAGGGTATGTAGTGACAAAAATGCTGTAATAAATTCTAATATGCATTGTAATTATTTGTGTACAATTTTTAAATTTTTTTTTCGACACAGTGCCATCCATACGTTAAATTACGTTTTCAAATTTTTCTTTCATTTTTATACCAAAATAAAAAATTTGATGCCATTATGTAAAGCAATTCTGTGAAAACCGCACTCTCGTATGATATTGGATTGATTTTATATTAAATTTTTAAATATGTCATGGACATTTCGCCCACACTGTATAGTTATTGAACTTTTCTAGAGTCTGCTCTTCACATTATACAACACATTATATAATTATTATCAATCAAACTTTCGTCCTTTTCGCTGGTCCAATTAACGGTTGCACTAATTTATATTCAGAAATGTTTTCACCGCTACACAAGAATAAAAGTTCCCCAAGTTTTTCATCACTATTTGAGGTTCCGCTCATCTTAATGCTCTCTAGCAAACCAACGCCATCTGGTATGTAGACAACGTTTTAGTGACATCATCCACCGCACATAAGCGACAGCTAAATAACAGCACCGCTACCATAGATTTGTGGAGACATGCGCATAGAAAAGGAGCCAATCGCCTTTATATCCAGTTGATTATTGTTGGGAGAATAGTAGCTATAGACACAGTTTCAAATGGCTCCCGAAGGTGACCAGCTACTTCCATCGGTAGAGAGCATCACTAATGATGATAATACTGCATGTATAACTGACGTATATTTGCAATTTATGACATTATTTTAAACTAAAAACATTCTTCATTTGATCAGATGGAACTGAAGCAGAACATGATGCAGACATTTCACAGGAAATCGATTTTGATGAATATTCTGAAGAAGTGCACTAGAAGACGATTATAACGATATTGTCGATGATTTTGGTATTGCCAATAATGAGAATATTTAATTTTTCTTCAAAATTTTTAATGTTATTAATATTCTATATGTCATAATATAAATCATCTTTTCTGCTTTTGAAGAATTACGGAATAAATAAAAAAATCTCGTGAAATTTTGAAGTTAAGGTATAAAAAAATCACATTCAGCTGTCTCGGTAATGGTGGATAGACCATCAGCTGGATGATTGAAGATACTTCGCTCGAATATAATTTAGCGCGCAGCCACTTCATAACCTAAGCTTGAAGGTCTTTCCACCACTACCGAGCCAGCTGAACATTAGTTTCTTTATTAATACCTAAATACCTATATCGTGTTAAATTTTCATACGGTGTAAAATATTTTTACGGAACGTGTTTTTTTACGTAATCAAACGAGCAGAAAATATTGCATTCATTTTTCTATCGCTTGTAAAAATTTTTTTATATTTAAATATCCCTTTGATCCTAGAAAATGCATGGAGTTTATTTTGCTAGCATCCTTTTTCAAATGGGTTGAATAGATTTTCATGTAACACGTTTGAAGCTTTTGAGAAATTTCTTTTAAATTTCATACATAATTATCATTTTTACAAAAATATTAATATATATATTTAAATATTTTTATCCCAATGCTATTGTATAATAACACTAAACATAAAAATATCATTCACAAATATTTCTATACCACATTTTAAAAAAAGGATCTCGAACATGTTCGGATACCTTCAATTCAATTGTTTTCCACGGTGATTGTTAACGTGTTTCCTAAACACCCAAAGCATGGATCTGAATTTTCTGATGTTTCAACCAAATGCTTTTCCTCGGTCATTTCAAGCCGTGTAGAATTCCAAACAACCTCAATCGTATTTTAATATACAACCTCCCACATAGATTTTCCTCAAAAGAAACCGATGATGCAGATGCGTCATTTTGGCGAGCTGCCGAAGTCACGTTTATTTCAATTTAAAACACTGTAGCCACGTTTATGTGAAATTTCCTAACTTAACTAGGAATTATCTTTCCTCCTCTGACATGACGCACTCAAACTATTGTTAGGGTGATATTCAGGACCATAAGTTAATTCAACTATGCAAGGTCGAGTATGCCAAGGCTGTTTGGAAAATGTTTCACCAAGGTTGGGAATGTGTAGGGTAGCACATACCACTGCGGGGAGGAAGGGGACGGGGAAATGTTCCAGAATGACATTGAAAGTTGGCAAGTATATTATTTTATTCCTGATTAAAAAGACCTCTCCAATCAAGGACATATTCAGAGAGGGCGTCCCCTGAATGTTCTTGTGACAAAAATAAATGGTGAAGTTAGTTCAATCAATGTAACACGTAGTTTTGTCAAGCCTATTAGTTGGACAATCGTGGCCAGGCAATAATGATAGTCGCATACGCATGCAGATGGTCGATTGAGTTTCATGGCTCTAGTGGTAGATTTGATCATACTACGTAGACGTACACACACAAGGGACGTTTTACTGGAACAGTAACTATAGCCTGAAGTGCCTTCTGAGGGACATCAGTTTAATGGGCACTCTCCCAGTTACTTTATTCAAAAGCAAAATAATAATTGGCAGGTAGTCAATTAATGCCCTCTTGGGTAACACAACCGGCTTCCACATTTTGAACCACAGACGAAGTCAACACCTGAGCTGTCAACCCACTCCAAACTTCCACACCACGCCAACGTAATGCCATTTCAGGCCAAGACTGAATTAACGTGCACCAGACCCATGAACACGACGATCTTCGGCTGAACTGAGTTTACAACTCGGAATCCTCCTGTTTCTAAACCTCTACTCTTCTAACCAGGCTACCACGGCCCCATAAAATTAATAACTAATTCAAATTATACAATCACTGCCAAAAAGTAAATGCGAAAAAAAGTACAAGCTTTGATTGACACGCAATGCAGCAGGAAATAGGTATATGCACGAAATAAAACAAAGAATTAATTCAATTCAGAGATGAAAACAATATTAAATTTTTATAAATTATAAGATGAAGTCATATTGGAATCATTAAGAAAATCATGTTGAAATCCAAAACAAATAAACAAAACCGAGATTAATAGGGTATGTGACCACCAATCATACTCATACAAATTTTATAGCATGTGACCATACTTTCCATGATGTGATCCATCACTCTAGAGTCAAGTAATCGCCATTCATCCTGTAGAGCAGTTTCCAACTCTATGAGTGTAGCTGTGGGTGGTAAACATGTAGACACAGCACGGCCGAGGGTGTCCCAAAAATTTTCAATGGGATTAAGGTCGGGCGAGTACGCCGGCCTAATAATACGCACGATCCCCTCACTCTCCAGGCAGTCGTCGACGATGCCAGCTCTATTGAGACGCGCATTATCATCCAATAAAACTTCAGCAGCGTACTATATCACAGTGGGTTCTAGGACTTTATACCGAACAGCCGTCACAAGACCCAGTCTATAGATTTACAGGTCGGTTCGATATCCCAACGAAATCCCAGCCCACACCATGATGCTTCCACCTCGGAATGCATGATGCTCGATGATGTTTTGGGGCCGATTGCGTGTACCTTGTTCTCTCCAGACCCTTATACGTTTGTCATCTGACTCCAGGGAAAATCTAGACTCGTCCGTGAAAATAACGTTAGCCCAATCAGACACAGTCCAATTCACATGCTGCCAACACCACTTTAATCATTGCCCCTCTGGATTGGACGTATAGAGGAACGCAAACTCGTGGTACCTGGGTATACAGTCTATTCATGTGTAGCCATCGGTGTACAGTAGTGACAGATATCGTCTTACCAATGGAAGCTGCAACCATAGATGTCACACGTGCGGAGGTTGCAATTCGATTCCGCTTCGCTACAACAGCAATATATCGATTTTCCGAGGGGGGTCGTAACCCTCATCTCTATCTAGAAGATTCTATAAAACCATATTATTTATAAGAGTGCAATATAAATTATAAAACTTAAAATGATCTCATTAGAATAACTGTTAACGTTGTTCAAATTATTAGAATGATACTTCAATAACTTTAATAAACCTACAACAATGATAACTAATATTTTGATACCCCTTGGTTTTATGAGCACGTATGAAGGTTTGAAAAGGTTTCACAACAGCTTCCTTATTTTAGATCCAAATATGTTCAAATTGTCTTCAGATCAGAAAACAAGTTCATCTTCGTCTCTTGCCCTCATTCAAGAATTCCACAGAAATACCAAAATGAGATAAAAACTTTGGTGACCTCACCGACCAAGGTATCACTTAGAATGTCGGAAGAGATACGAGAATCTAGTATTTGATGAAAAATATCTTGATCTCAAGATATTTTGTGTACTGCATACAGGAGGGCACCATCGCGACACTATTTTTTACGGCGACGTGCATTCGGAACCAACTGTTCTTCCAAAAATGAGTACATAAATCGCAAAAAGAAACATGCCATAATTTTCAACTCTCAAATGTACTCTATAACAAAAAAAATTGACGCACCAAGAAGGAGTTGTCCAACAGTAGTGCCGGGATCGATCCACTTGGAATGGCGATGACTGCAGACGTATAGCCTTCAGTGACGAGTCCCGTTTCCAACTGTCTCCTAACAACAACAAAGCGTTATGGTCTGTGGTGCCATCTCCTTTGATAATCATTTCTGGCACACCTACATCACGGCAGTTCGCGGACGACATTCTACGACAGGTTGTGTTACCTTTTGCGACACCCCAGATTTACTCATCAACAATATAATGCCCAGCCGGCACGTGTTGCTATGAATTGCCTTCAATCTTTCCAAACACTTCCTTGGCCAGCTAGGTCTACTGATCTCTCTCCCATAGAGCACATTTGGGACGTTATGGGAAAACTATTACAACACATCCCGAAATGTTGACCCTTTCGCCCGACAGTTCGAGACGGCAATAAATTCCGCAGGACACCATCCGGGAACTTTTTCGGTCTATGCCATGCCGAGTGACGCATCCAGGCCAGAGGTAGACCAACGCCTTATTGACTTACTCCCTTTGTGACGGTCAAACTCTTAAATACAGTCATGTCCATAAATTAAGGATAATGCCAGCTCCTGCAAATAAAAGTTCAGAAACAAAACAAACGTGACTTATTCATAAATCCTATTTATTACACAAAAGAAAAAGAACGAAAAATATGGTGTATGTATCATATCATTCATAAAAACTACGATTTTCTCTCACTAGAGCAATAAAAAAAAATGTCGACCCTAGAAAAACTTAACATGACATGGTTGTTATGATGGTTAATACATTGTATGTCTCTCAGACGATGAAATACAGTCCGTACAACTGAGGATCAAATTATCGAGCTGATCTTAGGGAAGATCTCTTCATTCAGCAAGCAAAGCTTTCCGAAGTTCCGGTACATATGTGTACGTACATATGTCCGGTACATATGGTTGACGGGCTTGAACTCGTCGGCCAAGCATGTCCCACACATGCTTTATCGGATTCAAAACAGGTGAGAATGCTGGCCATTCCATACGGGTGATATTCTCAGATTCAAGGCATTCGTTTACAATGAACGGGCGTTGCCACCCATAAACACAAATTCTGCGCCCATGGCACTTCTAAACAAACGTGCATATTGTTCCAGAATGATGTCCCGATAAATTTGGCCTCTCATGGTTCTGATTTGAACATGTAGATCTGTTCTGGTGCCCAGTATAATTCCGCCCCAAACGAGCAATCCTGCACCACCGTAACGATGTCGTTCAAAGATGTTGTCTTGGTGGTAGCGGGTACCTGGCCTTCTCCATATGAACGTCCGCCGTGAATCAGACTGCAAGCTAAACCTGGACTCGTCGGAAAAAATCACGCAAGCCCACTGTGACGATGTCCACATTGCATGTTCTCTACTCCAGACTAACCGCTGGCGACAGTGAGTTGCCGTGAGCGGAACACATCTGACAGGCATGTGAGCATATAGACCAACATGTCCCAAACGTCTGAAAACGTTTTGCCTTGAAACTGTCGTACCCGTGGCTGATGATAGCTGACGAGAAAGGTCGGATGCTGTGCTCCGTCAGCTTCTTTTTGCAGTTACTGCCAAATATCGATCATCATTCGGCGTTGTAACTCGTGAGAGACACGTACTGTAACGTCTACTGACATTTCCATCATTTTGGAATCGTTTCCGAAGCCTAGAGATGACACTTTGGGCGATTCCAAGATCCACTGAAACTTCCGTCTGAGTATGTTCATATTCCAGGCGGTGATAATTCTAACACGTAAAAAATCATCGACATGCGTCCTCTGTGCCATAACTATTATGCCATAACTGAGCGGTTTACAGAACGCTTGTGAACAATTTTACTTCTTTGCTACCATTCCTTATATACACCTCTCTTTCACTCTCGTCATTGTGACGTACTATCGGCGTCATTTGATGGCTTCCTGTAATTCGGATCTTATTCTTAAAGATGTGTGCGATAATTATACAGGCGCAATTTTTACTTTAGAGTTCGATTTCCGTGTGATTTGAATCATCCTTAATTTATGGACATGGGTGTAAATTATTCAATTGTTCTGAAATTTAAATCGTTTGTTTTTCTAAGTACGTTCTTCACATCCACCTATTTTCATCGCAATCGGACAGCTATTTCTGGGAGCTAGAGTTTTTTTTTGTTATAGAGTGTGTAGAACTGCTTTTTTGGCATCAATTGTACGTAAACAATACTGATAATCGCTGTGTGGAATATTACTTTTTTTAATCGATCTTTTTTCAGCCTTAAACCTTCTGAGAAAACTTTGATTCATTTTCTAGCAGTTCCATAGGGAGGGCTTTCCTCGTGTTCTTGAAGTGGGATCTTTAACCTCCTGGTGGTTTATCTGCTTCGAAAGGTGGCCCAGTTGGGAGAGCAACGGATTAGTGAAACTAGGTCCAGACAGAACGTCGTATACACAGGGGCTGATGAACGTTAAATCTGTCGTAGCCTTAAATGCCCCGATGTTGGCGGGGTGTGGAAGTTTGGAGTGTGAGGTGCCTGCTCAGGTGTTGTTCTCATCGTCTGACCATGGTTCAAAGTGATGGGGTGTGTTGTCCTTGGACATTCCTTTCTGGTTCGATCCCGGATCGGCGAAAATAGCCCCTTGTGTTGCTCCAGTGCTACGTTAATTAAATACCTACTTACCGTCGATTTCAAAAGAAAGACCCGGAAGTGACCAGCCTCTCTTGCAAAACGTTTTCAAATTATCACCAGTTCCAGGCAAGGAACAATTTATTTTGCCTACTTGGATCTTCCCCATGGAGTAACAGGACAGGTTTATTTCGACGAGATGTCTCGAAGAACCGATCAGATCTCGACAAACGAGTTAACACGTCGAAACAGCTTGGAGGGTTGAAAATAAAGAAAATGAAGCTACAATAAAAAAATAATAATTTTTAAAGAAAACGCTGCTTTGGTAGCGGTAATTATCATGGATCATCCAAAACCGTTCATTGCGGGTATTTTATTACTGCTTTTTAAGGCCTGCCCACTTTACAAGTGTCTCTATCGATTCAGTTGTGAAGGAAACTCCAGAAATATGTTTATCCGCTTTTTGAGTTATTTTCTTGTGAATGTGTATGTTCTCTTGAGAGAGTTTCGTTTAAGGCCATCGAGAGACAGCAATCAAAAACCCTTCTCTCCGTCCGCAAATCGATTGCTTCCTATCTTTATTTTCAATCCAGTAATCCTTGAATCGAAAGAAAACAGATTTTTCTCTGCTAACCTATTTTGTTCCGACTAAGGAATAGGGTTGGCTGGGTTTTATGGCGTGTTGGCACTATTATGCCAAGCTGGACCAAACACAAGACAGAAAAACAATGGACGTATACCTCAATGAAAGTTTTTCCGGCACAGAAGAGAGAGATATAGTACCACCAGGGAAAGTTCCAGGATAAGCATCGAACCTGCGACGTCTACAACTCGCACGTTACTGGCGCATTGAGTAAACCCACTGAGCCACACAACAATGGATGAAGAATATGGATTGAAAAAATGTTTGCAAATGGGATCAATTTTTGTTTTGCAGTCGAGTTCTCGTCTCATGTTGTTAAACTAACTCCTTTCCTTTTCATGCCATTGTGGTGTATCACTTTTTCCCCTTGAAAAATTTGCGGTTTGTAGAAGCCGTGGAATTCTCCAATCATAATACAACAACAGAATTATGTTTTCTTAAGTATAAGATTTTCGATTCCTTGTGGAGAACAGCAACGAAACAATGTGCCCTAGGCTTCATAAGAAAACTTTGACCATGTAGCCTGCTAGGAAAAGTAACGGCCCCATTTGCAAAGTTCAATCTGTCATGGCCTCAAATGTCCTCACATTGACTAGTGGAAGCTTGGAGAGTGGTGTGCCAACTTAGATGTTGTTCTCGTCATCTGACCATGGTTCAAAGTGACGTGGTGTTGTCCTCGGACCATTCCTTCCTGGTTCGATCCCGTAACGGCGCCAATAACCTCTTGTGTTGCCTCCAGTGCTGCGTTAATTAAATACCTACCTTTACCCCGTTTAATAGATACCTTCTATGATTTCGTACTGGGACGTAGCAGCCATCATTAGACGACTGTCTTCATGCGGTGTGGAACAATTTGGTGCGCTAGGTGGTAGGTCTGCTTTTATTTGACACTGTATTTTGGGAGTATGAGCAATTTTCAGCATTTTCGCTACTCATATATTGAAAACACCACTTTGAGTTGTCAGGATCCTCTCTGAAGTTGCTTTGATCCACATACAGTAATCGCTTCTTAAGAATTCCTATTAAAATATTAGTAAATAAATATTTTCATTACTGAAATTCTTCAGTAGTTGGATTACAGAATGCAACAAGAAATCCGGAAGAAAACTTATCGTAGATAAAATGTGAGCTAAAATAGGAATAACGAAAAAATCTCCTTTGAACACGGGATTGAGGGAGTTGAATTGGACGTTAAGGATTTAATGGTGGTAACATAAAGTGTTCTATGATCGCAAGCTGTGTGCAAAACATTTTTCACCATTATCTTTCAACTTTTGTGGATCACTGGCTATGTAGAAATCTTTTCCCACCACTAAATGCCAACTTGTATTGCTTACTCTTCGTGGTTTTTTAGCAATACTGGTAAAACAATATGATTGGAAAAACGCAATTTTTTTATCAACACTGGTCAAATAATATGAGCTACGCACGGCAATCGTTTGATACTCAATATTATTTCTATGTCGATTTCAAATGTAAGGGTTTTTGATATTTCGTATCTCATTTCGCTCGTGGTATCACACAACTAATCAAAACTTTAATAGCCACGGAAAACACAGGAGAATCTAGAGTCCTATGTAATACGACTAGTCCTGACGAATCTATGGCACTTACAGTAATGAGATTTGGCATACAGGTAGTCTGAATTTTTTGTAATTTTTTGGGTCGAGGCGAATTTTAAAGTTGAATCTAGAAAATGTTTTATGAATTTAATAGTTTTTTTTTTACCATTCTTTCTTCTTCCGCGGAATGAAAAAACATCAAAATTTAGACTTTTCGCCCTCACGTCACCTTGATGTCAGTCTTTGAAACCAGGCAAAGGTTTTTTCATCTCCCGTCTGGAGTCGTTTTCAAAAATTAAATTCAACTTTTTTACATAATTTAGGTCAAATTTCTGAAATTGTGAACTTTAAAGTGTCATGCACATTTTAATTTCTGCTGTTTTTAAAATAAATTAAAAATTTTTTTATAGACGTGATTTGGTAGAGAGAGAGAGTCAAGGGACATATATTCTCTTACAAATTAACAAAATATTTTCAAGTGTCATTTGTAGGAAGTAATTCTTACAACAATTTGGATGTTCCCAAATGGGAACATTAGCGTTTGGGGTATAGTGTTTGAGGGATTTTTTTTAATTCGCAAAATTTGAGTCAATATTCTGCTTTTTTTTAATTATTACAATTCTTCTGCTATGGGTTACTTAATAAATGTGGTGGCTGATTCTTTCATACTTCCAGCTGGTACTTTTGTATCTGCATGTGCCAAACACCCGTGTTCACTGCAAACTGTGATACTCTATTGTAAGGTAATCGCATTGTTACAGTTATATAAATTTTTACGATTGGGATGATTTCTTTCACTCTAATCACCTTACAAGAATAGTAACCACATTCCCCTTTGGTAAAATGGTAGTTTAAAAGTTTCAAGACTCGACGAAGGTGTGGCTTGTAGTCGTAAAGGTTTCAACCAATGGGTATCATTCTGACCAAAGATTTTCTTTCTCGTCTATCTCAGAGAGTACTACTGTATAGTATACGCTGAGCGATGTAGTTTTAATAATTTTTTTACGTAATACGCCATTCCTAATAAAAATTGACTATTCAAGTGCTTCTCAGGTATCACTCCTTGTTAACACTACATCTTTCAGAGATACCTTGCAAATTCCTGCGAACCGAGCAGGAATTTTTCAACATTCTATCCGATGATGAGCTCGAGGACGTAGACGATCCTGATCTTTAGATATTGCCATCTGATGAATACACTGATTTGAGTGATGAAGAACACATCAACGATGAAGCTTTGAATGAGGTTCGTTCTCAAGATGTTTGTGACCAGATTGACCTGATGATTAACAATGAAGATGGTGATTCGACTATTTCAGATGACCGAATTCCCGATTCGGGCGAAGATCAAAGGAGAAGCACAACTTCATGTTCTGCTACAAATGCAAAGAAGCGAAGACAAGAACCCAATCCCAGATGGGAAAAGGATACAACGTTGGATAATGATATTTCAGGGAAAAGCCTTGAAAAGCTGGCTGAAAAGTTTCCAGAGCTTGAGACAATGGATCCTCTAGAGTTATTGCAGAAAATACTCCCTATGAATTATGTACAACATCTAGTTGAGATGACTGCGTTGTACACACTGAAAAAGGGGCAGATAATAACAGTTAGCTGTGAAGATATTCTTTAGTTCCTATGTCTACTTCTTTTGAGCGGTTACCACACGGTGCCTACAGAGGACTTATATTAGAGTAATTCTGAAGACACATGTGTTACAATCTTTCCTAAGATAATGGCTATGGCACTCTTTCATCAGCTTAAAAAGTACTTTCATCTTGTTAACAACAATAAGGATGTTCAACCGGGTGATAAACTAGAAAAGATTGAGCCAATATACTACGAATTGTTTAGAAACTTGATGCAGTTTTGAGGTTTTCACGATAAATTCAGCATTAACGGATCAATGGTGCCGTATTGCGGACATCATTCTTGCAAGATGATTATTCGCGGAAACCTCATCAGATTTGGGTACAAAATGTGGATGATATGCTCATCTAATGGATATCTATATAGGATGGAGATTTACTCAGGGAAACAGGATGGTGCCAAAGCAGAGGCCCCACTAGGATCAACGGTCGTCTCAGCAAGACAAGGACCATGATCTCATCTACCAGTTCACCTTAGAAAGACGGACGAACACTATCTCTTCGCTTGCACCCAAGGACGTTACGCATTGTGCAAGAAGAATGTTAGAAAGCAGTGCCTTGCATGCAAAAAAAACGGAAAAATTTATCTTGCTTCCCCCGTAGCACTGGCAATAAAAGAAAAATGTATCCTTCCGAAGAGAAATGTATAAAAGTATGATATAGAAACCATACTTAGTCCTCCTTTTGAATCTATTGCAAAAAAAAATTACCTTTCGGAAAAATGCCCCTATTTACTTCATTCCAAACGCCAATGTTCCCAAATGGAAACATCCTCAAAATCATACTTAGGATTTTTTTTTCCGCCAAAAAAGGTCTAGAACAGTTATACTAGTAGTAAAATAAGCCATATAAGCGAAAAAATAAAGTAAAAAATTTTAAAAATGAATTGCGGCATTTAAAAGGATAAATGTTTATGTTTGTATTGTGGATTGCTTAGCTCTCCCTTATCCCATAATCTCCTCCGTAAGGCGGACTATACAGCTGAAAGCCGCACAGGTGAAACAGTGTCCGTCTACTGCGTCCAATCCAGTCCAACCCAATAGATACCATATACGTTTGATATTCTTTTAATAATTTATATTTTCGCAAGAAATTGTGACGTCACGTGAACTTTCGCTTTCAAAAAATAAACAGATTGCATTAAAATAAAAATATAAACAGATTAGACTTCCTGCCCTATTCCATTTCAGCGAAGTAGATATATATATATATATCCAGACGATGCATGATCATTAGCTTTGTATAAAACTTTTTTTCACCACTATCTGTCAACTTTTGTTGATCACTGACTATGCATAAATCGTTTTCCCACCACTATAGGTCAACTTGCCTTACTTTCGCATGGTGTTGTTTTTCGATACATCGGACTGTGATCCTTCCTCAGTCAACCACTTAAGACGATCCCTGAACCACCACGAATGATGCCACATGCCGAAATGATTACTTACGATTAAAGGACGAGGGCAATGAAGACAAGCCAGTTACAAGACGACACTTGGGGTTTGATAGGTACTTCGAGTATGCTTCAAATGTTGTTCCATGTAAAAAAATACCTGGTTCTTATTGCTTGTGTAATGATTACCGACAATTTAACAAAAAGATTATCAGAGATAGGTATTCACTCCCTCTCATTTGTGATGTATTAGACAGACTTGAACAATCAAATGTTTTCACAAATTTAGATCTCAAAAATGCTTTTTTTTATGTAATGTTAGCTTTGAGCTATAAATAGACATCGTTTGTCACTTCATATGGACAGTTTGATTTTGTAAAATGTCCCTTTGGTTTAAGTTCCAGTCCTGGATATTTCCAACCCTTCATTAACACTGTTTACCGAGATTTATTAAATGACAACACACTCGTCATTTACCTTGACGACATTATTATTTTATCATAAGACGAAGCTGAAGGTATCGCCAAACTCAAAAGTGTTTTGCAAGTCACTTCTGAATATGGCCTTGAGTTAAATCTAAAAAAATGAAACCTTTTGCACAAAAAGATTGAATTTTTAGGACATTTTCTTGAGAAAATAACATTTTAACCATCCCTTTCTAAGACTCAGGCTATCCAGAATTTTCCTGAACCAAAGACATGTACAAAGTTTTCTAAGCCTTTTCTTTTCTAGTCCTTTAAAGGCTTTTTCAGAAATCCATCGAAAATTGCTCTATACTTGTCCACCAAATGAGTGAGATTTGTTAAGAAAATCCACTTATTTTCACTTGAGTCCGCAACAAAAAGAAAGCGTTCCACACACTCAAACACACAGAGTTAGCTCACATGGATTTGGAGGTGTTCTTCCAAAAAATCTGTGGTGACGGAAAATTCAATCCACACATCCATTACATGAGTAAAAAGAACACAACAAGCCAAATATTCGTGTTATGAACTTGAAGTACTTGAAGTCATTGAAGCACTTAAGAAGTTTAGAACTTATCTCCTTGGAACAAAGTTCAAAATCATCACTGATTGTGCTGAATTTCAAAAATCGATGCACAAAAAAGACTTAACACCTAAAGTCTCAAGATGGGTCATTTTTCTCTGAGATTTTGATTATGAAATTGCTCACCGACCCACTACGCAAATGAAACATGTAGACCAGGCCTCGAAATAGATTTTATAATACAGGTGCACCTTGTTCACCTAAGTTTTTAAATTAGGTGCACATGTTATATTTTAGGTGTACAGTTAAAATAACTTAATATAAGAGCATTTATGTAATGTTAACTACTTTATTAGTTGTGTATGTTTATATAGGTTATTAGTAGATAGCAAATAAAAATATTTAAACATCTAAATTCTCCCTTCTCTAGCACACGGCTGTCGCGACAGTCGCTTCAACCGATCCACCTGGAAAATGTTTCGATCATCGGAAAGTTCTTGTGGCAGTGTCACAAGTAAACCTTCCTCCTGTATAAACAGGTTACTTCCCAGCTATTTTGTTTTCGCATAGTGTTTATTTAGGAATTTTAATTACGTACCTTTAGAGCAAAAAGGTAGATTCAAATATTTTGTTCAAACATCAAAATAACTTAAAACACGTTCCCCTCCCTTTTTTTTAACGTTATGTGCATTGCGTGCACCTAGAGGGAAAAAATTAGGTGCACAATTTTATTTTCATGTGCACAGTGCACCTGTGCACCCGGGTATTTCGAGCCCTGATGTAGACTTACTAGTTCGTTATCCATTCATGCTCATTTCACAGGACACGATTCCACAAAAGATCGCTGGTGCTCAAAATCAAGACTTCATTTCCGGCATCTAAAAAGTGTTGCCAGATACACCAATGAAGGACTGCTCTTAGAAAATGACGTGCAAATTGCTGACGACAAGGAACTTATAGTTCTACCATAATCTATGCAACATGAGATCGTGCAAACCGTGCACTCATAACGACACTTTGCTATCAACGAAACAGAGACTCTCGTTAAAAAAAGATGATTTCGTTCTTAAATTAAGGAAAATTGTTGAAAATGTAATTTCGAACTGCATACCGTGTATTCTTTCCTCAAGAAAGAAAGGAAAATCTGAAAGATTTCTTCATCTCATTCTTAAAAGTAACATTCTATTGGACACGTATCACACAGATTTTCTTGGGCCTCCCCGTCCACCAACTAGGGATGCGACATCAATGTATTCAAAACCTTGATGTTTTTTTTTAAACATCGATGTATTGGAGTCGAGGTTTTTTAACATCGATGTTTATACCTGTCGATGTTTTATTTTTAAATGAATAAAGTAACGTTTTAAAAATTTAAAAAATAACCGAGTAGCATAATTTTCATAATCAGCAAATTGAACATACTTTTAGACCAAAGTAGGCAAGGGTGAAGGGTCTGAAGAGTATGGATGCGACATCGATGTCGTTTCCAAACATTGATGTTTTATAGAGAACATCAATGTATTGGAGCCGATGTAGCATCATTAGTTGCTAAACCAATTTTAAGAAATGAGGGGAAAAGTTTAAAAACACTGAATTTTAAACACATTGATGGTTTTGAGGCGATGTATTATCAATATCGATGTTTTAATTTTGAACATCGGAGTTTCAAAACATCGTTGTTTTGTTGTCGATGTAGCATCACTAGTTGCTAAACCAATTTTAAGAAATGGAGGGAAAAGTTTAAATACATTGAACTTTAAAAACATCGATGTTTTTGGGGCGATGTATCATCAACATCGGTGTTTTAATTTTGAACATCGATGTTTTGCTGTCGATGTCGCATCACTACCAACAACAAACAGTATCAATAGCTCTTTAACGTGGCGGACGCATTTACAAAATGTCTTTGGTTATCCAGTTAAGACAACATCAGCTAAAACAGCTGTCAATAAATTAACTGTACATATAACTAACTTCGGCAACCCTTCACGCATCATCGCTGATAGAGTAAATGATTTTACTTCAAATGACTTCGAAACCTATTGCCGTGACGAACACATTGAACTGTAGCACATAACCACTGGTGTTCCACGCGGAAATGGTGAAATTCAACCATGTACACCAAACGTTAATTCCTGTTATTTCCAAGCTTAGTATCGATGATCCAACCCACTAGTACAAACAAGTTACAAAAATGCACCGCAATCTAAAAAGCACTACTTTATTAACTAAATATACTCCATTCAAATTACTAATTGGCATAAAAATGAAGAATAAAACTGATCACACAATCAAACAACTGTTGGATCAAGAATACATACAATCCACTATTGAAGACACAAACGAACTGCGTAACACAGCCAAGAAAAATATTTTGACGGTACAAGAAACTAACAAGAAACACGGCTATAAACTCAGAAAGCAATCCACAGCGTACAAAATTGGAGACCGTGTTGCGATACAACGAACTCAATTTGGGACATGCCTCAAACTAAGACCTAAATATTACGGCCATACGAAATTATACGAGTTCTACCAAACGACCGGTATGACGTACGAAATATCGTTTCCCACGACGGACCAATCTCAACATCCACTTCTGCTGACCTCATGAAATTTTGGTCAAGCAACTAACTTGAACTGACATTTCTACTTATTTCTTCATCCGAACTTTAAATTTAAGTTTCTTTTTTCACTATCATTCATTTTGTATTCTTCAAAGTTAGTTCCTCGCGGCTTCCATCATTTCCACTTTCAACACTATATATGTAGGAATACTAGACAACGGTAGTTGTCTACTAGTCTGGAAAGAACTCATTATAAGAGCAACGAGACTGGTAGGAGTCAGTTGCATTGTAGTAGGAATGCAAGGCAAGACTGTCAGGAGCCATTCACATTCCGGTATTCAGTTACGAGAAAATTAATAGAACAGACACTTTTTCCCCTGGACGCCATTGAGAGCTGACGTATTTTTTCCGAGCAGAGACGACTGCTGCAGATAATGACGGAACTGTTTTAAAATATAACTCAACTGTACATAATAACTGTGGATATTAATTCATTAAATGTCAATGTGCTGTAAGATTCGAAGTCTTTAATATAGACCTTGCCAAACAGAACAACACGAATCTTGCATATATATATATATATATATATATGCCCACCTGCTAATATCCAGAATAATCGCCTTTTGCAGTTCAGACAGAGCGTAAAAGTGAGCCAATAAGATTGCAGAAGGTTGCTACAATATACGGAGCCATGCAGACTGCAGTACATCCGATAGAAGCGGCTGGGTGCGTGGAGGTGTGTCCATACTGCGTACATGGTGATCGAGATTATTCCAAAGTTGCTCGATTGGGTTCAGATCTGGTCAATTTTGGGGCAAGCGAAGCACTTGTAAGTTTTTGTCGTGCTCCTCCAACCCATCGCAAACCATTCAGGTCGTATAGCACGTGGCATTGTCCTGCTGAAAGATCCCATTCTTCTGAGGAAAAACAGTCACCATGTATGGGTGTACATGATTGGCAACAATGGATACATAACCCAATCCGTTGATTGTACCTTCCACAGGTACGAAAGAACCCAGGCACAATGCAATGAAAACATTCCCCCCCACCACCACCATAACACCTCCCTATTGTGTTCGTCCAGCAATGGTTGCAGGGTGTTTGCTCTCAGACGTTTCTCGTCAAATACGTGAATGTCCATCCCTTAGATAGAGCAGAAAACGCAACTCGTCGGAGAAGGCAACCCTTTGCCAATCAGTAGCAGTCCAGTTCTGTAATTGTCGAGTAAATTGAAGCCTTTTTTGCCGATGCAACTTCGTCAACGTGTGTGCAGTGAACATAGGTCTGCTTCGGATCCCCATAGACACAAGTCCCATGGCTCGTTTGACACATTAGTTGCTCAACTGTAGCATGTAGGTCAGTTCTCACACACCGTAGTAACCGAAGTTAACCTCTCGTATCAGTGGCACGTGGTACACTGCAGTTTCCCTGCCGTTTATTTTCGATGGTGCCGTTACTCCAGTCGCGGTGCACTTTCACCACATCAGCATGCCAACAGTTCACAAACCGTGCAGTTTCCGAAATATTGCCACCCTTGTGGAGAAAGCCAATGATTGCCCTTTTAGCAAGTCGCGATTTACTCATCACAGAGAGGGATATGTTCCAAGATAACCTACGTTTCCAACTTTTATATCCACCACGACGGCTAGTGCCACGTACCGCGTTGCAATTGCTGAGCGCTGTTGATTGAGGGGTGGGCATAATAATGTGACGACTCTGTATATTGATGTTTATAAACATATATATATATATATATGACCATCAATCAAATAACATTTTTATAATAGGTATAAATTACACAACTACCAAAATCTACAAAGTTGTACAAACTTTTGAATTAATTCAAGAAGAAAGAAATGAACGTGGAAGAGTTGACACATCGGCTTAAAAATGATTAATAACTCTTCTGGCTCACACCAGTATAGATGTACACTCTATTAATTCACTGTATTTCTGGGGATACTTGATTTGTTAGATCTATTTAGAAGCCTGAACTTTTTTTTCACTATCATTTCTTCTCCAGAACTGAATCTTTTCTCTCTCTCTGTATCATCCTCTTCCCATACATTAATTATTTGTAGAATATCGTCACTCAAAAGTGCATAAAGTCGTTTGTCAAAAAACTGCATTTTCAGTAGAGCCCAAACTATTTTTTTCCCTTATGGTTTGATTCGATTATTATATGCTTTGGAGTTTGTTTTTAGTTGATTGGATCAGCTGATGACATAAGAGATTTTACCACCAGGTGGAAATCGCAAAATGCCAAAAAAGCTATAATAAAAGGGAAAAAATGGAATTTTTGACAAACGACCTTTTGCCTTTTGAGTGACAATATTATGATTCATATATTTCTGTACTCAAACTATTAGGGATCCCAATATCTTTATTTTGAGTATATTTCTGTTCTTTAGTAGCGTCAAAGATCTATCCGTCTTCAGAAATATAGAATCGTACACTCGGAAGTCAACTTCGTCACTCCTCCCTAGCAGTTGATGTGCCAACGCCCTGTGCACTTAAAGGATTAAAGTGTGGTTAAAGGAAGGGAAAAGAGCCGCATAAATCGCTGCGATTTGAGTTCCTTCGCAGCAATCATCTGCAGAAGATCGCGGCGATTTCCGGTGTTTTCCATACCTACTTCCGGTTTTCCCGCCTTGATTAAAATATTAATATCTCTGCAACGAATGAACGTAGAGAAAAAATCGAATATATTTTGGAAAGTCAAATAAATACTCTATCAAATAAGATCAAAAACTGTTTTTGGAACTTTTGGTTCAAAATAACATTTACAACGTGTTCGGATAATTTAAGCGGAGTAAAAAGTGCATGACATGAATTGAGATGAGTCTTTTTTTTTGGGGGACCATTAAACGAAGTTTATGGAAAATCTTTGGGAACGAGAGTGGAAGATGTGGGAAGGACGGTGAGACATTTTTTCGTCCATCGCGCACGGTAATAAATCTTCCAAGGTCACCGATTCTTCAAGGTCCCCTCCCAGAGCACTCGGCCACTGAACTAATGTTCTTTCTTTTCTCAAGTGCACTTGACAGAAAGAGGCGGGAACGCTTCATTAACATTAGAGGAACGCTCGTCTTGGCCCGAGATGACACTTGAGGCTGCGCAGAATTAATGAAGCACAAATTCCATAACCTCAAACTGATTTCTGCTGCAGAACCGATTCCAGGTTCGCGTTCTTTGACCAAGATTGAGGACGACCTTCGTGCCTTTGTGCTGCTGCTCAGAGGATTAAGAATTCTAAATGCATTCAATCCTGGAGTTTACGTGCTAACCGAAAAATTCATTTTAATTATGTTTCTCAAAGGGGCCCGTGGTAGCTCGATGGGTAGCGTAGCATACATTTTATCCCCTTTTTTGTGTCGAGGACGTTTTAGTTTCCCCTATGCGAACCCCTTTCTTCGATCCACTCTGGTGTAAACGCTTTGTCGACTTTATCGGCAACACCAAGGGGTGAGCACTCCTCTCACCACTTTGTAGAGAAGTGATCTCCATTTTTCACGCCATTTTGATCAAATAGGTCATTCACTGACAGTTTGTCGGGAGCGATGTGATCAAGGCAAGCGATTCGGTCAAAATGTCACAATGAGCGAACAAACGACGGCTTGAGCGACCACGGGATGCCGAAGGTCAGAGGGGAGCGGTGACTGTCAAACAACTCCGAAACGGGACAAAATTTGGGAGCATTTTCATCCCATATTTCGTCTCGGAGAAATGTCACTTAAAAGTGTCAATCCTTTGATCTATACCGACTCCTGGTGGAAAACAAAATTGCGAGTCGGAAACTTGCCGTCCCAATACGAAATCTTGACGATACAATGAGTGCCGTTGCTCGGAATAGCTTCGATGTTTGGAGAAGTTTGCAACTCCCGTGTAAACGCGGCTTAAGCGACCAGAGGGCTTTGAGTTCCAAACTCGGTCCAGGCCGAAGACCGTCCGGGGGAGCGTGTATCTTTCGAGGCCAGCACTCACAAGTGTCTGACCGAAGAACAACAGACAGTTCAGGAAAGAAAGAGAGCATACTGAAAAGAGAGGCTATGAAATGCCATTTTTGATTCGAGATGCCCTACGATGTTTGGTTGGTTGGGGGTTGACGGTGCGAGGGCCAAGCTGCTCCAAACACGAGACACGCAACGTACAAACTGGAGCAGCACAACAAACTATCGGTGACGATCCGGATCCATCTCCAAGGGAAATATCTGAGTACAACAGCACGTCATTTTGAAGCGCGTTTAGATGACGGGGTAAAGAGAGGAACCGGAAAACCGAATAAAGGGGGCTGCCAGCAGAAAAGGATCGCTAGGGTATCCCCCGTGTAAAATTCCCGCGTTTATTTAAGAATGTAAATCCCATGTAGACAGAAAAGACCACTCGAGTTTCTTGAGTCCGTGAAGCCCATACACCTCTGGAAGAGATGTGCGTTTGAGGGAGAGATGAAGCACGTTTGGAAGGTAATTGGATTGAGGTAAGCTACATTTTTGCTATAAAGCTTGACGTTTTGGATTCATTCCATTTCGTTTGGAGTTTCGTAATGTGAAATAGATGCTTTGATGCATTATACACTCTATAACAAAAATTCAACGCACTAAGAAGAAGTTTTCTGATTGCGATTAAAATGGGTGGATGTGAAGAACATTCATAGGAAAAGTAACTATTCAAATTTCAGAACAATTGAATGATTTATTTCATATTTTGACCGTTACAAAGGGAGCAAGTGAATAAGGCTTTGGTCCACCTCTGGCCTGGATACAAGCTGTCACCAGGCGTGGCATAGACTGAACAAGTTCCCGGATGGTATCCTGCGGAATTTCTCTCTCTTGTGTGTGCCAAATTGATTCCAACTGTCGGGTTAAACCAGTGTTTCCCAACCTTTTTTGTGCCATGCCCCACCTAAGCCTTTCTAAAATTCTTATGCCCCCCTATGTAACATATACATAATTTTTAATGTTAAAAAATTGAATTGTTCACTTAAGAAACTTAAATGATAGGTTTTAGGAAGAAATCACTAGGAAATTGTTAACGAAACACAGTAAATAAATTTTCAAAACATATAATTAGAAACTGAAATTTAAATTCGAAATAATTTTTATAAAGATTTTTCTATAATAATTTAATATTTTAATTTTGTGAGATCCTCGCTGTTGATGCTTGCTGCACAGAGATTTTATGTTAGGTTCTAATTTGGTTAGCTTCAGTCTCAAGTCTCCCCGTTGTGTTATATCCAGACGATTTCTTTTATTTTACCAATAAATCATTTACAGCACTAAATCCACATTCGGCTAAATATGAAGATGGAAACGGTAACAATAGTTTTCTTGCACATTTGGTTGAATTTGGGTATTTGATTTATGTTTCCTCACAAAGCCATGCCATCGCTCCTTTTATATTAAACTAGGGGGCTCCGCCCCCTGCTCGCTTACGCTCGCCAACCCACAGGGATTGCTACACAATCCCATCTGGTTTGCTTCGCAAATCAACACTCCTTCTACATATGCCATTTGGTTTGCTTCGCAAACCAACATTCCTTTCGCAGAGTGAAACTATCTGAATAATTTGTATTATTCTGATTTCACTTTACGGTCCATGACGTCACAGCGAGGGCTTCACCCCCTGCTCGCTTAAGCTCGCGGGGATTGCTACGCAATACCGTTTGGTTTGCTTCGCAAACCAATACCTCTTACGCAAGTGATTTCACTTTTTTTTACTTTAACACTTAATGCACCCTAAACTAATAGCCGCATGAGTAAAATATCTTCTACATCTTGTTCCCTGTACAATTTTAAGTAAACCCTGTTAATCTCCAAACTTTACGATGTGTACTTTGTACTTTCTCGGTAAACCGTCTGAGAACAGAGGGAAAAAAGCGAGCCTTTTTCCTCGCCAAATAAAAAGAAATCGTTTTTATGGCAATTGTTGCTACGATTAATTTGATATCTGGCAAACCCGATAGTCAAAAATACAACCCCGATAAGCACCGCGACATAAAAAATACGAAATTTGTGTCACCAACTTTTGATTACATAGAATTTATTTATGAACCAATTTTTATAATAATGGTACCGTAAGAAAGAGTACATTCTGAGGTATACTGCGCTATTTTCAAAATAAAAAACTAATAGTAATACGATATAGAAATGACAGTTTTAGTTAACGGTTGTAATAAAAAGTAGCGAAAATATCCAAAGATTCCGAATTTTGTATGACCAACTTTTGATCGCATCCAATTTAATTATTAACCTATTTCAAAAATAATAGTACCGTAAGAAAGAGTATTCTGAGGTATACTGCGATATTTTTAAAAATAAAAACTAATAGTAATAAGATATAGATACGGCAGTTTTTTAAAAAAAAGTAACAAAAATGTCCCGATTTTTCCCGAATTTCAAAAAAATATTATCAAGAACCAAATTGAAAAAAAAAACTCGACAAGCTGCAAAAATTTACGTTCAGAGGTACTCTTTAAAAAAAAACTCACGTCTGAAGACTGAAAATTTGTATGTGTTTTGCTCACGCGCGGAAGAAATTTCGCTTCTTCAATTTTGACACTTAATAAACCCTAAACTAATAGCCGCATCGGAAAAAAATCTTAATAATTGTCCAGGGAATACGATGAAGAACAAACCATGTCAATTTCGTTTTTTTTCCGATCAGTACTTCCTCGTGAAACCGTCTAAGTTTTAACTGACTCATCATTTTGCATTTCTGCGAGTTCTTCTTGATACTGCATATTGGGTGTATCAGACAAATCCACTAACATTGGCGGCATCATCCATGTTGGAAAATCAATTTGTTTTAAATCAGAAAATCTTTCTTTTAAATCAGCCGAAATAATTTTCAGATGATCGACTATAACAAGTAAAGCGGTATAATTTACTTCACATTTTTGGAGCCAATGAAACTGTTCAAAGTTTTTGTTGTTAATATATTTCCGACATAACTCAATAAGGGTAATGAAACCAAATATCTTCGCTTTTGCATCAACAAGAGTTTTATTTGTTCTTTGAAGTTGCTTATTTAATACATTTAGTTTTTCAAAGATATCGGCTAAATAACTCACAAATGTTTTACCATCGACTGTTAACAAATACTTCATTTCAGGTTTGTCGCTTAAAAAATCACTAAGTGTGTATCAAACAGTTCCATAAATCTTTTCAAGCAGTTACCTTTAGAGAGCCATCTTACTTCAGTGTGAAGTAAAAGTCTCACATGGTCTACATTTTGTTCTTCACAAAATAGCTTGAAGAGACGCTCACATTCGGCATTAGCTTTAATAGCATTTATACACTTTATTACTGAATGTAGTACTTCATTTAGAACAGGCGAGATGTTTTTAGTTATCAAGTTTTCCCTATGAATAACACAATGCACAGGAATCATTTCTGGATTCTCATCTTTCATCAATTTTAAGCAGCCATTTTTCTTGCCCATCATATTAGGAGCACCATCTGCAGCACAAGATGTTATATTTTTCATTGGTATACTATTGACATCTAAGTAGTTTTTTAGCTTATTATATATATATATATATATATATATATATATATATATATATATATATATATATATATATATATATATATATATATATATATATATATATCTTTGGAGGTAGTGGTGCTTTCTAATCTTTTACAGAACAACATTTCTTCAGCAAAATGCCCTTTATCAATATATCTTACGTAGGTTATCAATACTGCCTCACTGTCTCTCAAAGTTGATTCATCCATTTGCACTGAGAATTACCTTGTTTTCAGTTTTTCAACAAGTTGTTTTTCAATATCTTCACTCATTTCGTCTATTCTTCTGCTAACAGTATTGTTACTGAGTGGCATAGCTTTAACATCTTTGTCATCTTTTTCAAGAACCGTTTTAGAAATGCTGATATTGACGGTTTTATTAAATTCTCTCCTAGAGTATGATTTTTTCCAGATTTAGCGATGAATAAAGAAATTTGATAACTAGCCTCAAGAATACGATTATGAGTTGAAGTGTGAGCAGTAAATAGAGACTTTACTGTTGTCCTCTTTTCAAAACTTTTCTTTAAATTTTGAAAGTAATTCAAATCTGAATTAATATGAGCATTATGTTTCGTCTTCAAATGCGCCTCAAGACGACCTCGTTTCATTGATTCGTTGGTCAAGCATTGATGGCATAAAAGACAAAAAGGAAACCGCTCATCGTGGACAGCAGGTATGAACCCAAATTTTAAATATTCCTCCTAATATTGACGAGGTTTTTTCTTACTTGCACCACTCATTTTACTATCGGCTGAAAGAAATATATATAAGACCAATTAAAAACTAAAACTAAAGTATGTGTTAAAATTAATTTAATGTGACATAGAGTAAACGTATACTAAAAAATGCATATTTATTTAAATGTATGTAACACATTTACCACACCACCACCCCAAAATAACATATTTTTTCCATTTGACAAATTTTTCAAAAAAATTATGCTTTTAAAATTAAAACAAATAACAATAAAATCAAATACATACCAATTATATCTATACAATGTATATATATTTTAAATTAACGGGACTTTTACAACAGTTTTTACGGACGCCTATTTCAAATTAACACCAACTGAATGCTGCGAAACACTACAGAAGTTGCGACGGGCCATTCAGATGCGAACAACTGCGTTGTTTAGAGAGATTTTAAAGCGTCCGGGAGTCCACGCGGAGACTGCCGTCTGCCGCAGGGAGGTTAATTTGACGACGCCAAAAACCCAGTTGATATTTTGGTCTCGTCAAACGAATTTATAATATTTATTGGCCGCAATTATTTAAGAATTTGCTTTTTTCTTTCAATTTTGGCAATGCGTTTAAATGGCCCGAAGCAAAAGGGTTAAACTCGTGTCTAGTCCATTTTCGAATTGCCCCCCTTAACAATCAAATTGCCCCCCACGTTGGGAAACATTGGGCTAAACTGTCAACATTCCGGGATGGTTCCAATTGCCTTCCCATAACGTCCAAATTTGCTCTACGGGAGACCTATCTAATCTAGGAAGTGTTGTGAAAGCTTGAAAACAATTGATAGCAACACGCGGCGTGTGCGGCATTATCTTGTTGAAAAGTAAGTCCGGGGTGTCGCAAAAGGTAACACAACCGGTAGTAGAATGTCGTCTTCATACCGCTGTGCTGTAAGTGTGCCAGAAATGACTATCAAAAGGGCTATCAAGGGAGATGGCACCGCAGACCCTAACGCCCTGTTGTGGGCATGTGTGGCATGACATAGTATGAGCAGAATCCCCTCGCTGCCCTGGACGTCTCCAGACATGTCTGCGGATGTCGTCAGGACACAGTTGGAAACGGGATTCGTCACTAAAGACTATACTTCCTCACAATCCGTAAATTAAAATTGCGAAAAGTCACTAATCATTGTCCATAGCGTTCAGGTTCTTTCACTATATGCCTCGGGTTGTAGCATGTTGAACGGTGTTTTGTTGATCGTCTTATTGATGACGTTGTTGAGATTTCTTTCAACTTCTTTAATGCGTGCATCCCAGTCCTTGTGACGATGGTCTTTCATGGATGTTGTGATGGTGGGGATAATCACTCGATTTACTCGTTCTACCATCCCATTAGCTTGTGAATGCTTTGTCGAATTCAGAGTATGACGAATTTTATTTTCTTGTCAATACTCCTTAAGGGAACTGAGACGTTCTCGACAACGCAAAACATGAAAATTTGTGGTGTACAAGACCTCCTTATTTTTCAATAAAAAAGAAAACCCTCAACTAAAAGACTATATTTATAAAAACTACATGCTTCATTCATTATATTACAGTAAAAGTATATTCATTCTTTGCATTTTTTTTTAAATATGAGGAATCGAATAAGTACTTACAATAAACAGCCTTCTAATACATGGTGATGAATAGGTACGCTCGTAAAAAATTCTATTCATATTAAAAAGGTGTAATTTTTTATGAACCTTTCTATGGTAATAACTCATCCAATGAACATAATTTATTTAATTTTTTATTGATAATATTTTTTTATTCACCAATTTTATGAAAAAAATCAGCCTTTTTTTTCAGAATTTCAAATTTTTTCGATTCAACATTTTTTTATAATTTTTACATTCAACATACTGCAATAAAAATTAGTTTACTTCAATCCATATACATTTGTGCCAATATTAAAGCATGCATTAGGATTTTCCAAGCAGTAGAAAATTTTTTAAGCGTACCTATTCATCACCATGTATTAGAAGGCTGTTTATTGTAAGTATTTATTCGATTCCTCATATTTAAAAAAATAATTCAAAGCATGAGTATACTTTTACTGTAATATAATGAATGAAGCATGTAGTTTTTATAAATATAGTCTTTTAGTTGAGGGATTTCTTTTTTATTGAAAAATAAGGAGGTCTTGTACACCACAAATTTTCATGTTTTGCGTTGTCGAGAACGTCTCAGTTCCCTTAAACTGTTGAGCTGTAAAACATGAACCTCTGTCCGTAAGTACTCTACCTGGTAAGCCGAAATTATTCACTAAATTTTTAAATGCCTCCAGTACGCTTTTCACTTTTGTGCTCTTAACTGGTGTCAGTTTTACGAATCTAGTACAGTTGTCTGTGATGACTAAAAGGTGTTGATTTCCTTCAGCACTCTTCACAAAGGGTCTTTGGGTATCCACGTGAATGACAGAAAATGGTATCCATCCAGGTGGTATTGGATGTAACATGCCCAGTTGCTTTCCACCAGGAACTTTGTTTATCCTACATTCAAAACACATAAAGATATGCTTCCTCACAAATCTTTTCATTCTCGGAAACTAATACATCTCCTTAATTTTACTGAGAGTTCTATCAACTGAGAGATGTCCCATCAGATCGTGAAACTTAACAACAACGCTTTTACTCGTGTGTTTCGGAATAACGTAAAGAAGTTTTTCTTTTCCTTCTTCCTTAACTACTCGATAGTCTAACTTTCTTGAAAGCAAAGTTCTGAATTAACTGTTTTTCGTCTATCGTGTTTATCTTTTTGAAAAACAAAGATATGTTTCTTAATTTCAGGGTCCGAGTAATGAATAACGAGAATTTGCTCGCCCCCTATCAGTGTCAAGCAAATTTCGAAATTTTCAATAACATTGGCCATTGTATCGTCTGGTTCTGACACTGGTGCTCTGCTCATCGCATCAACATGAGACATTTTCGTACCTGGTCTGTGCGCATTCTTTGGGACAGGAAAATCTTCTATAGCCTTTTTCTTACGCGGTCCTGGTTGCAATCCATTACTGTTGATAATGAAACCCAAGAATTCAACTTGTAACCTTCCAAATTCACATTTTGGAAGTTTTAAAGTCAAATTCGCTTATCTTATGCATTCAAATATTTCAATGAGTTTTTCAATAATCTCTTTTCCTGTTCTAGCTAGGATTAAAATGTCGTCTAAATAACACAGTACCTTTCTATTGAATAATGGACCTAACACAAAGTTCATCAGTCTTTTGAATTCTGTTGCTATGTCTATGAATTCTGTTGCTATGTCTATGAATTCTGTTGCTAGTCTTTTGAATTTGCTAATCCGAATATCATTCGCTCAAATTGACGAGTATCGTCTGGTGTTATGAAAGCAGTTTTAAGTTTTGCTTCTTCCGTTAGGGGTATTTAAGTAATCTAAGTAAGTATCTAAGTAATCTAAAGTTGTAAAAATTTTACTTCCTCCAAGGCAGTCTAAAATGTCATCTATATTCGTTAACGGAAATTTGTCCTTGACAGTTTGCGAGTTTAATCTTCTGTAATCTATGACTGACCGCTGCTCACCCGTTTTCTTCTTGACTAGTAATACTGGACTGGAATACTGTGATCTAGTGTCCTAAACTATTCCATACTTTTTCCATTCCAACACAATTTCTTTAATCTATTTTCTTTCTTCTGAATTCGTTTTATATGTTTTTTGAAATACTGGTTTACTTCCGTCAACTTCCTTAATGACAATTTTGAATACGTTAGTGCAATTGAATTCGTTTATATTTAAAGCATTAGCCGACCAACCGGTCTAGTGGTCAAGGTATTGGCCTCTGAATCGGAAGGTTCCTTGTTCGAATCCGCGGTCAGGGCATGGATGTAAATTGTGATGTCCTGTGTTAGGGGCAATGATGGTCCTCCCACTGGTTGCCCCTTCACAAGTGACCATCACTTCCGGCCCTTGTAGTGGCCAAGGACAAGTCCTTAGTGCCCGACATTGTAAGTACTGACCATCGCTTCCGGCCTTGTAGTGACCAAGAAAGCAACAGTACAGACCCCGTCATTGGAGGAAAAAAAAGTATTTAAAGCAAAGCAGTCCCGGTACGTGTTTATTAACTTTAAAAGTTAATCGTTTTTATCCTTTTATAAAGATACATCAAATTTAACATCTTCTATTTAAATAGGAGCCCCAGGGGCATTCCCTCGTTAGATTTGTTCGGGCTTTACAACCCCGAGTGATTTTTTATCCCTTTCTTTTTCCTCCACTACCCTTCTACTTTTTCTTCCTCCTTCATTACGGTTGCCCCTTCGGAGGTGAGGGCTCCTCTTCATTTCTCCAAATATTCCAAAACACGTAAAAATAGCACAGATGAATTGCCCAGTTAAAATTTTCATACCTAATCCAGTTCGTTGTTTTAAATGTCAAAGATTCGGCCTCTCCTTCATCGCTTGCCGTGCAAATAAACCTGTGCAAAATGCTCTAGTACAGAACACAAGACCTATGTCTGTACGTCATTATCCCTTTGCTGTGTGAACTACAAAGGTGACCATCCAACTTACGCCAAGTCTTGCCAAAAGTTTCAAACTGAAAAAGAAATCCAGACAACTAAAGTACAAGAAAACATTTTATTTCCATAGGCCCGAAAAATTATTAATGATCGCACCCCGAAACCTGGAATATCTTACTCTTCAATAGTAAAAAAAAAACCTTCAATGTTTAAGCCATCTGACCACATAAAACTTCAACGAACCAACCTATAACGCCTTATTTTTCTAAAGCATTAGCTACAACCTCATCGAATACAAAAAACATAAACCAACCACATCGATCTCTAAATACTTCTTTAAAAAGAACCATATCACCTTAATAAAATAATATTAAAATAGCAAAATGTTCTTTTCAAACCTCTCTTCTGCCTGGACCTGGATATAGCACCGTTGGCCAGGCCAACCAAAGGGCCAGTCACAGCCCGATGTTTCATCCAGAAACGTAATAACGGACCCTTCTACCAGTGACTTTATAAATCTTTACAACACCGAAAGTGGTATTTCCTCTTTAGAAGGTGAGGACTTGGAGACTTCGCCACCCAAGTCCAAGAAGGGCAAAACTCGTCCCAGGACGAAAAAACACAATTTTCCTTCTCCTTTATATTTTATTTTTATGGCTTCCTATCTTTTCTTGAACTTCCAGGGATTTCATAAAAGATTTGATGATGTTAAAGACATCATAAACAAACATAAGCCAGCTGCTATCGCCGTCCAGGAGACCTATCTAAGAAACAATGATACCACCAACATTCGTTATTTCACTATATTCAGAAGAGATTACGATGTTGACCAAAGATCATGTGGAGGTGTTGCATTGCTTACCTCCCATGACTTACCAGTCACTGAAATTAACCTGAAAACAAATCTCCAAGCTGTTGCTGTAAGACTTCATGTCAATATTTTAATAAAAATATGCAATTTATACCTACCTCCTAACACCTATATCGCCAATTTTGACTTAAATATTTTAATAGATCAACTTCCGCAACCATTCATCATACTTGGTGACCTAAATGGCCATCATATTCTCTGGGGCAGTTCAAATATTAATCACTAGCCACTGCGTGCCGAGCCCAGCGTTTGAATTTAAAAATTCGCCGCGACTCAAAAATTGCAAAAAATTTGGTCTACTTGTGTGCCAAATCTCAATTCTGTAAGTGCCATAGATCGTCAGGATTTTGCGGCCGCGAAATAAACAGACAAACAAACGCTTCCTTTTATAATAGTAGAGATAGAGGCAAAAAAAATTAGAAAAATAATAACAGACAATGATTTATGTACTATGAATAACGGCCAACCTACTTACTTTCACTCATTTTCACTTACTTACCATTCAATAGATCTGGCAATTTGCATTCCTTCAATTTTACAATTTTGAACTTTTTCTGTGCATCCTTACCTTTACAATAGCGACCATTATCCTATAAAACTAAAATATGCAGGCCAATACCAACCCCACTCTGTCAGCCAAACCAACTATATTTTTGAAACTGCCAACTGGCCACTTTTTACAAGTCTTGCTGATATTTCTAACACGGTAGAAATTGATGACATCGATGAAATTACTTTAAAAATAGCAGACATAATTATAGAAGTGCTTCTTCCATTAAAAAAGTCATTAATACACCTATAAAACAAAAAATACATTTGTCGAATGATGAATGTAGCGATGCATATCGTAAACATAGGAAAGCATAGAATATCTTCAAGAGATATCCAACAAGTGAAAACTATATTACTTATAAAAAATTAAAGCGGCATTTCGAAAAATACAAAGACGTAGTCAGAGGGATTCTTGCATGAATTGTATAAACGTTGTAAATAGTAAAACCACCAGTAAACAATTATGGATTAGGATTAAAAGAATTTCCGGTGTGTACCCCAATAGACAAATTCTGATTCTAGAATAGAATAACCAAATACTATCAGCACTCAAAGATATAGCAAACGCAATTGCTTCATGCCTTTCCGAAATATCCAACTCCAATACTTACTCTGAAAATTTCAAAAAAATTAAAATTGCATTTGAAAAGAATAAAGTAAATTTTACTTCAAACCGTACATTATCATATAGTTGTGATTTTACTTTTTACGAATTGAAAAAGGCTTCATCCTTAGTTCACAAATCAACTCCTGGTCCAGATAATATTAGATACGTCATGCACAAACATCTATCAAATAGTTCTCTAAAAAATCTCCTGAAATTTTACAACAGAATTTGGAACGAGCACACTTTTTCGCGTTCATGGAGATATGCTAATATATAATTTAAATATAATAAATAATAACTACCCAAACTGTTACCGAATAAAGACACCAAGAACCCTTCTAACTACCGTCCAATAGCCCTGACAAGCTGATTATGCAAAATTTTAGAAAAGATGGTCAACTCGAGGTTAATGTGTATGTTAGAAAAAGATAAATGTCTCTCTCCACATCAAAGTGGTTTCAGAAAAAATCGATCCACTATTGACAATCTAGTCGCTCTCGAGACTGAAATAAAAAAACCGCACGTATTTGTTCAAAATAAACATCTTGTCTCGATTTTTTTTTAGATATCGAAAAAGCTTGCGATCGAACATGGAGACATGGAATTTTAAAGGATATTTTTTTAATAAGAATATAAGATGAAATCTGAAGATTTGTATTCAAAAACTTTTAGAGAAAAAATATTTTAAAGTAAGGATTGGATCGATTTTCTCAAATGATTTTATTCAAGAGGAGGGTGTACCAGAAAACAGTGTTTTAAGTGTAACTTTGTTTATTTTAAAAATTAATGATATTGTTTCTCAATTGCCTCCATCAGTTAAAGGTCTTATTTACGTTGACGATCTGCAAATTTCATGCGCAGCAAAAGACATTCGTTTAATAGAAAGAGAACTTTAACAGGCCTTAAACAAAATCACAAATTGGAGAAACGAAAATTATTTCAGTGTTTCACCTTCTAAAACCGCATGTGTTCATTTTTGCAAAAAAAAACGAAATCTTTACCTAGACCTGGAAATATTCTGCAAATAAATTTTTATTATTGTTGTGGACAGTATAAAATTTTTGGTACAATATTTGACAAGAAATTTTCTTTCCAACCGCAAATTTAAAATCTACGCAAACGTTGCGAAAAGGCTCTTAATATGTTACGAGTTTTATCGAAATTATCACGAGGATCTGATTGTTTATTGACTTTTAAAAATCTAGAGAGCCCAGATACGATCAAAATTAGATTACAGCTGCGTGGTGTATGTTTCAGCCAGAAAATATGCACTTTAAACTCTGAATACTGTCCATCACACAGCTTTAAGCTTATGTTCTGGTGTCTTTAGAACTTCATCCATAAGCAGCTTATATGTAGACGCTTTTGAACCTTTCCTGAACTTAAGGCTACAGTTGTTGTCACTATAATATTATTTTAGAATTTCCTCAACCCCTCTTCACCCATTGCATACTATTCATCACAGTTCATATTTAAAACGCTTTTATCAAGCAAAAACATCCTCCATCTTTACATTCCACTTAAAAATGCTGGATTTGATGAACGAATCCAAAATTTCCTCACTTGATGCCACCCAGAAAAAACTGTATGCTTTTTCTACTTGGTTTAATCATGATTTTGAATTTCAAAACCCATTCCAAAATTTCTACAAAGCAGATACCTCTGATATTATCTATAAACAACTCTTTCAAAAGCATGTAGAAAATACTCTGATTTTATGCAAATTTACACGGACTGATCTAAAAAGGCAAACTATGTTGGATCTGCGTTCACTATTAATGATTCTCTTCACAGTTTAAACTTCATTCTTCATGTTCTGTTTTTACCGCTGAATAATGGCCATATATAAAGCATTTGAAAATGTATCTGATCATTGGCACAAAATTTATCATTTTCACAGATTCATTAAGTGTTTTACAGTCATTGAAACGTCCTGATCATGCCAATCATCCCATTATTTTGGAGTCACTGAAAAAAAAAATTATCATATTTCTTCAAAAAACTTTAACTTGATATTTTGTTGATCCAATCTCACATTGGGATATAAGAAATGAAATAGTTGACAAAGCCGAAAATCGGCAGTAGATAATATTAATCATACCATTCCTTATCGTGACTTAAAATCTAGGATTTACAAATTTTTTGAAGAAAAATGGTAGAACGAATGGAATGAACAAACGAAGAACAATCTTCACACTATTAAACCAAATATATCTGAATGAAAATCGCTACCTTTAAGAAAGCAGCATGTAGTAATAACACGCCTCCGTATTGGACATATACGAATAATCCATGGACACCTCCTCCTCGAAGAAGATCATCCTATTTGCAATTACTGCATTTGCCCACTAACGGAAAAACACATTTTGATAGAATGTTCTCATCTTAATAGACAACGACTTAAACATTTTAATTCATATACCTTTACTTTAGAAGACATGGTTGGAGAGAATCCTCATCCAAAATTTTTTAGCTTTTTACATGACATTGGGTTCATCCATCACATATAATTTTATGAACTTTCCTTTTTTTTATGGCATGACCTGGGCAACTTTTTGTCGGAGTAAAAATGGAAAAAGTTGCATTTATGGAAATAAATTTGCATTTATGTTAATAAAAGTGCATTTATGGAAATAAAGTTGCATTTATGTTAATAAAAGTGCATTTATGGAAATAAAGTTGCATTTATGGAAATAAAGTTGCGTTGATTTTTGATACTCTAAAATCTAAAATAAATTATTTGTAAAACAAATGAAAAAATAATTTTACAATTTTATTCGTGTTCTAACAGTATTATATTCTACATAATTAAATGCAGAAGATCATATTTATGGCGTTTAAAGTTGTAAGGATCCTCTTTAAAATCCATGGATCTGATATCTTCATAAGCTGTCTCGATGTTGTACGCTTTCGATTCCGATTTTCCTGCAAGATGAATCAAACATTCGTAGCAGCTTTTGACTTTCAGAAAACTTTTTGGCAGCTCTGGGGCACACAGTGTTTTTACGCTACGCACTTAAACGCCTTCGCCACTCGTAATGTCCTTTACAGTAGGAAGGTGATTGGCGTAGTACAATGTTGTCCTAAGCCACGTAGCCAACCTGTGATTACTGGCTCAAGCAGTTCATCGCCGGAATGAAAATCGGCTTTTCAGAGCTTGTTTTGTACTGTGGCTGACTTAACACAAGCGATGAGATTGTCCGCATTTATGTAAAATCCACAGACTTTTTCTGCAGTTGTGAAACAAGTGTACCACTCAAGTGACTTGGAGCAATCGCGGATAAAGCACCTTGAGTGTGTTTCAAGCCGTAGTCATATAATATGCTGCATCGGATAGCAGATGCGCAAAATCCTTTCGCTCAACATTCAGAGATTTTAAAATGCCATTTACAAGACGACCGACACTCACCTCGCAAACTCTGCAATCGAATAAGCAAGTTTCCTCTATATTATCAAGAGTGCCAACCAATGTGTTAAAAGTACTTCTTGCCATTTATTTCACTTTCGTCTATTAGGTCGAACGCCTTCTTTCCATGAACTTGTTTGCTTCTCAATACTTCTGCGTTCGCAAGAACAAACACCCGTGATCGAAGGGTTAATTCAGAGAGCAAAACATGAAATATTAATTTTATATTAACTAATTTTAAACTAAATTTTTTTAATTGCAGGTCGTTGCATTTATGCAAAAAGTTGCATTTATGCAGAAAGTTGCATTTATGTTGCGGTTATAACTCACTTACAGTACACCCCATGTACAAGGAATTTTAGTTTTAGTACTTTACATGCAGCGTAGAACGTGTGAAAAAAAGTTGCATTTGTTGTAAAAAGTTGCCCTAGTACTTACTTTCCCCAGATCGTCCGTTACCCGTTCTTTGAGTGTGACCGTGCTTGTTACATTTCGTTACTTTCGGTTGGGTACAATCTCTAGAAATATGAACATAGTCATTGCAATTGAAACATTTAAATTCCCCTTTCTCATTTCTAATTGAGGAGTTGAACGTTTTCGCGTTTTATAATACTTAGAGTTATTTCCTCTTTCCTGATAATTACTATTTGGGTATTTATTTGAAAATATTGAATTAAAATAGTCTAATCTTGTAATTAAAATACAAATAAAGAACTTACTTTTCCACCATGAAAACCTAGTTTCATAAATTGCTACTGAACTTTCAGGTGTGTGGTCATGCAACTACACATGGAAGTTTATATCAGTGTTGCTATTCTACAAAAACTTGCAGAGAGATTTTGAATGACAAATAGCAGAATTAATCAAGTTATCCATACTAGCCCCATGACCACACTAGCCCCCTCCCCCCTCTACGTCATGTTTTTAAATATACTAGCAAAACAATTCTATACTAGCTAGCATTATAACAATTATATATATATATATATATATATATATATATATATATATATATATATATATATATATATATATACTAGCAGAAGCGGATCACACGAGACAGTACGTTACGTGCGTCCATACTTAATACATCCATTCCCTCTCTGTCTCTGATACAATCTAATTACAATCATCATTACAAATCCCGTGCATACGTTCGACGACTCTAGCGCCATCTATTGGCCGTTAGAATTATTCAGATTCTATAAGAATATAACAGATCGAGTAAGTCATTCATTGATAGTTTGGCGGGAGGTGGGGTCAAGGCAAGCGATGAGGGCAAAATGTCACAGAGAGCGAAAAAACGACGGCGTGAGGGACCACGGGGTGCCGAAGGACTGAGGGGAGCAGTGATTGTCCGCAATACTGAAAGGGAACGAAATAATGGAGGGGGGGGGTATTTTCAACCCAAATTTCTTCTCGGAGAAATTTTCTCCCAAAAGTTGCAATATTTTTATTTTAACCGACTCCTGGTGGAAAACAAAATTGTACACTCGCCCAATCGCCTCCCAGACACGATATCTTGACGATAAAATGAGTGCCATTCCTCGGAATATCTTTTCGGAGGGGTAAGAAGTTTACAACTCCATTGTAAACGGAGTTTTTCGGAGAGATGCCTTCGAAGGGGAAAGAAAACACGAAACACTGAAAACGAGCGTTCGGTTGGTTTGAGAGGAGGAAGATGAAAGTGTCCTTTCGGGCGACGTGCCTGGCGTGGAGGAGAAAGTGTCCCCGCCATTCCGATTGGAATCGCCCTGGAATGCCGATTTTAACAGCGCGGTGGTCCACACATCAAAACAATCCGCTACTTGCGCTCCACAAATCGATGCTGACCACCTTTTTCGCTTTGGGAAAAAACAAGCTGCTTTCCACTGAATAGTAATTGAATGAGTTGTTACCGCCACAACATTGAGTGGTTGGTTGGCCCCAAATGCGTCAAACACAAGACAACAACGTAGCAGCTGCTTAATTAATGTCGCACTGGAACAACGCAGCGGTGGGAAATTAGCGACTCTGTAAAATATAATCTCTCGATATACTTTAGTTCATTCTAAATGAATTTCGATGAGGTATCAAGTGTGATAAATGATACTGCGGTTCTGCTATGAGCGGGTGTGCTGGTCATAACTAATTCACGCTCTTGTGGGTTGCATCTCGTCAATCAGCGCCATCCGCATGTGGATTGACGAGATATCTCGTCATTAGAAGAAGACTGAATCTTTCTGGATCTCGTCATCATAAAAAATATCGGAACTATTGAGTGAACTATTGTTTGGGTAATTGTAGTGGAGATGTTCAAGTCAATACTAGGAACTAAAAACGCAAATCAATTTTGTCATGTAGGAGGTACAAAGATCTTGTTAAGGCAATGTCTCTTCGGAGCTTCAAAGTAATGAAATCGAAATTATTTTAAAAATCAGAAATTTATCCGAAATTCTTAATTCTTAAAACAAAACAAGTTTATCTCAAAAATGAGTACTTCCAATATTTATGGTAATAACAATTTCAATAACTGCTCTACACTCCTGTCCATAAATTAAGGATAGTTCAGAATCAAGGAAATCGAACTCTAAAGTAAAAATTTCACCTGTTGAGTTCTCGCACGCATCTTCAAGAATAATATCCAAATTACAGGAAGTCATCAGATGACGCCAATAGTACGTCCCAATGACGAGAGTGTAAGAGAGGTGTATATAAGGAGTGGTAGCAAAGAAGTATAATTGTTCACAAGCGTTCTGTAAGCCGCTCAGTGCCACAACCGAATAGTTATGGCACAGAAGGCGCATGCCGATGATATTTTACGTGGTAGAGTTATCGGCTGCCTGGAATGTGGGCGAACTCAGCCGGAAGTTTCAGTGGAACTTGAAATAGCTCAAAGTGTCATCTCTAGGCTTTGGCAACGATTCCAAAATGATGAAAATGTCATTAGACGTTACAGTACAGGTCTCCCACGAGTTACAACGAAGAATGACGATCGGTATTTGGCAGTAACTGCAAAATGAAGCAGACGGAGCACATCATCCGACCTTTCTCGTCAGCTATCTTCAGCCACGTGTACGACAGTTTCAAGGAAACCGTTTACAGACGTTTGGGACATGTTGGTATATATGCTCGCAGGCCTATCAGATTCCTAATAGAGGATTTCCCCATCTGTTCATTTGAAAGGTCAATCTGATGTACCCAAAGTTAAGGGTGAGACGGAGGGTTCTTCCTCCACAGAGAAGAAGAAGCAGGCCTATCATATGTGTTCCGCTCACGGCAACTTACTGTCACCAGCGGTTAGCCTGGAGTAGAGAACATGCAATGTGGACATCGTCACAGTGGGCTTGTGTGATGTTTTCCGACGAGTCCATATTTAGTTTCCAGTATGATTCACGGCGGACGTTCATATGGAGAAGGCCAGGTACCCGCTACCACGAAGACAACATCATTGAACGACACCGGTGGTACAGGATTGCTCGTTTGGGGCGGAATTATACAGGGCACCAGAACAGATCTACATGTTCAAATCGGAACTATAAGAGGCCAAATTTATCGGGACACCATTCTAGAACAACATGTACGATTGTTTAGGAATGCCATGGGCGCAGAATTTGTGTTTATGGATGACAACGCCCGTCCTCACCGTGCAAACATTGTAAACGAATGCCTTGAATCTGAGGATATCACCCGTACGGAATGGCCAGCATTCTCACCTGACTTGAATCCTATAGAGCATGTGTGGGACATGTTTGGCCGACGAGTTGCAGCCCGTCATCCACCTCTTACATGTGTACCTGAACTTTCGGAGAGCATTGCTTGCTGAGTGGAGTGATCTTCCCCAAGATCAGCTCGATAATTTGATCCTCAGCATGCCTAGGCATTGTACGGACTGTATTTCATAATCTGGGAGACATACAGTGTATTAACCATCGTAACAACCATGTCATGTTAAGGGGGTTACCCAAAATTTTAAAGTCTTTAATTTTTAAGGAATTGTCTTGAAATTTTTTTTGTTGATCCATATTATATTGTGCAATTTAACTAACTAATTTATATATATTTTTTTTAAATTATTATTTAAATGAAATTTTTAAAAGTGCAAAATTTTGACTAGGTTCAAAATTGATACATCTTAAAATTTTGTGTGTCAAATTACAAAGTTTTTTTTTTAATTACTTATAATAATACATAATAAAAATTGTCTTCATGAAATATTTTTAAATTCAATTCAATTAAAATATATATATAGATTTAACACCAAAAGTGCAAAAAAAATGCAATATAAAACATTTGAAAAATTATAGAAATATAAACAATATACATATACAGGGTGATTTCTTTTAAACTGACACTATTCAGAGTCACCTGTAGCTCGATCTAACAACCGAAATGGCACCAAACTCGGTAAAGAGACTAATGATAACATGGGAAGTAGGATTCCGCGAAAAAAAAATTAGTTCCAAAAATCACCGATAGGGGTATTTATGACGCTGTTGTAGCTTATCAAACCGAGAATTAGCATAAAACACGGGTATCAAAGCAAAATGCAAATTTATTCTTTCGTATGTGACAACAGCGCCAGTAATTTGGGCTATAAATACATGCAGACAGCTCCGAAAAATATTCTCAGCTGAAGTGAGCCAGCTCAAGTGAATATGGGACTCACATTACCAGAACATGCTTTACCTGTGAAGCTATTTTATCTTAATCAGTGCAATGCATCCACAGCTCTTCGTGAGTTTAGAATCCGACAGAAGCTACGCAAGAGGCCTTTATCGCTTAATGCTTTTAAGGGAATGAATAAGAAGTTCGAGGAAACAGGGTCACTGACAATTCGTGCAGGCAGGGGGACTTAAACCTGTGTCAGAAGAGGTGATAACAGATGTTGCAACTGCAATCGTCGACAGATCACAGGGAACCATTGCTGGTAGAAGCAGCTACCGGGGTGTAGTGCGACAATTGGACAAGAATTTTTCCACAGTATGGAAAGTCTTTCAGCGAGTTCTCCCCTACTATGTGGAGAAGTGAATATGGTGAATAAAACTTAACATTTGCCTGTAATTTTGTGTGTGTTATTATTTTTCTTTTTTTGTTACACTTTTTACATTAGACAGCACCATAAATACCCCTATCGCCGATTTTTGTAACTAAATTTTTTTCTCACGGAATCCTACTTCCCATGTCATGTTTAGTCTCCATACCGAGTTTGGTGCCATTTTGGTTACTAGATCAAGCTACAGATGGCTCTGAATAGTGTCAGTTTAAAAAAAATCACCCTGTACGTAATTGCCGAAGATAAATTAAAGATATATGTATTTGGTAAACATGTGCAGAAAATGTCATACAATTATGACAAATAATTTTTCATTTATATTAATTTAAACTAAGAAAATTGCGAAAAAAGCATCACTGAGAAAAATGTCGTTAAAGTTTTAAATTGGTAAAAACACACTTTTACGTACTTAAATTTTATTCAAAAACCTCCTAGAAGGTATTTTGGCTTGCTTCCTACAGTTACTGCTTCATTTAATTTAATTTTGGTAAGCTGAACTTTTTTTCTGCAGGTTGTGTAGGCAATTGCAGCTTTCCTGAATCGTCATCAGTCCTTTCGTTTGGACAGCATTGAGAAGTTTTCGCAGTAACAAGACACGAGCACAATCCAACACATCTTTTATGCTAGAAGTTAGTCCCTTGTTGAAGTCCACAATGGCTCTGGCTGCAGCAATCTGGGCTCGAACTTTCGAAGCATTTAAGTTTTTAGGTCAATGGCTCCAAACCATGTTATGAGGAGATTCGTTTCGATTTTGAGTTTCCCCTTTGCTACATCTTTCCAACAAAGAATCTGAAGATAGTCTTTGAAATACTGGCATCATTTTAACAATGATGGCATATGTCCACTTTATAATATTCTGGCTTTTTTTGTTTAAAATGGCGCGATTGTAAAAACTCCACGAATTACTTCAATATGGGCTCGTCGGATGCGCAGATGTCAAAATACTAAATTCCTAATTTCGCAGGCTCTTTAAAAGACAGAAATAAAATTTTTGTGTCATTTTATTCAGAAATATCTATAGCATTTTTTAATGTTATAAAAAAAATTAACATTATTTTTAAGATTTTGGGTACTGAACCCCATTAAGTTTTTGTATGGTCGATATTCTTTGAAAGTGCTCCAGTGAGCAACAATCGTAGTTTTTATGAATGGTATCATACATACACCATCTTTTTTGTTCTTTATCTTTTGTTTAATAAATGGGCTTTATGAATAAGTCACGTTTGTTTTGTTTCTGAACCTTTATTTGTCGGAGCTGGCATTATCTTTAATTTATGGACATAATTGTATATTCTAATCTCGATATGACGTAAACATTGAATAATAAAATTAGCTCGTGTTGGTATTACAAAATTATCGCGGTTTTCGTGAAACACGAATAAAGCTTCATTTAAAATCGATTTAAATCGGAAGTTTAATTTCAAGTTAATGCTTTTAATGTTCCATTCTTATAATCTGAGAACAAACGTTAGGCAGTTGAATTTACGTCGCACTGGATCAACACAACGAGCTATTGGCGACGGTTAGGATCATTTTCGAAGAGAAAGTTCCGAATGCAACACACATTGTCCTTTTGAACCACTGTCAGATGACGACGTCAACGAGGATGACATGAGTGGACATCCCACTGTCCAAGCTTCCCCACCACGCATCTGAAGTCATGACAGATTTAACGTGCACCACCCCCTGGCAGTCTAGTTACGAACTGGCAAGCCTCCGGTTGCTAACCCGTTCCTTCCGAGTGAGCTATCGCGGTCCAACTGTAACCTGCACCAGCTCTCGTTTACAATACGGCATTCGGTTGGACCTAGTTTGAAACCGCAACCCTCTAGTTGCTAATCCACTCTTCTTCCAACTGGGCCACCACGGTCCCGAAACGATGTTACATCAAGATGTTTTTTTACCCTGTTTCCTTTTCGCATCGGTTTTCCCATAACGGTCCAATATTTCCCGATACTGTTTTGAAGACTCACGGGATGTAAAAAACCCTATCCAATTAAGTGAAAAAAGTGGCTATGACCTTCAGCGGACACGGTGCCATCTTGAGATCCCCCCGTGGCTTACGACTGAAGTCGGTGCGATGCCGAGAAGCACGAACTCGGGAAATTCCCACACCCTCTGATCATATGTCCGACTTTAAAATTGACTTCCTGGATTTGCATTCGCTGGAGGGCGATTGAAAGTTAAATTCCACCGTTTCGCGTGTGGTAAGTATGCAAAAGAGTTTGATAATTAAGAATATGTGAGAGAGCTTTCAACGAACTGGTTTGAGTTGTTACAGCTAAATTATACACCTCGTCCTTAAACAGGTTTGCAAGCGCCTCGAATGGCAACAAACTGGCGTGGAAAAATAAAGCAAGAGCGTATAATGCGTAGTTGCATATCAATGAACACTGGATTTCGAACTGCCATTAAAGGTAATTACACACTGTTTAACTTAGGAGACGTGAGAGGAATTCGGCCATCTGTCTTACTACTCCCCCCCCCAAAAAAAAAAAAAAAACACTACGATCGCATATTCCTCTCTACTCTACTTTCACTGCAAGGAATCCACAAAAGTCTTGCACAAGATTACTTGAAGAAAAATACTTTTTTAAAAATTCTGTCATGTGTAGTGAATAAATCCCCAAGAGGAATTGTCTTGCTCCAACTTGAATTCTGTAAACTTTCGTCGCTTGTAATTTGTCTGTAATCCTTCTTCTAGTCACTTAGCCCTTTTCTATATAAAAGACTCTTTGCATGATATAAATCAGGGGGTGTCCATTCTTTTAGCTTTGCTAGGTCACATTATAAGAAGACGAGTTGTGTTGTATCCCACACATAAAATACATTAACACTAACGATAGCTGATGAGAAAAAATACGTAGAATATATAGTTAACACATAAAAGTAATTTAAGCTTCATTAATTCCTGAATTTTTAACTATAAAGGTAAAAGATAAGACCGTAACATGAGATGAGTGAGATGTTTGACATTGTTTTTGAGACGCTAATGCTTCGACATTTGGTTCGAAGGAAGTAGCTGCGATTCTCAGTGAATTCTTAAGGTGCTCATCAGATTTCGGTTCTAGTTCTGCCCATCGCGTGCTCCATCCTTAAAAATACCTACTTACAAATGTAGATACTACCAAATAGTGATGTCAGGACTAAGGCATGATTGTGAAGCGAGAGATTTTTCTCTGGGATGACATGTCTTATAGAAGTTTAGTTGCATCAGGATTTTTTTTTTCAAATTCAATGTCAGATTGACAGGTTTATGTTCATTGAAAATAGTGTCGCAAATATAACAAAGGATTGATGATTTTTCCGGAAGTCTTGAAACCTATTCTCAAATGTTTTCATCAAACAAAAAAGCATGGCTGCCCATTTTTAGTTGTTCCCGGGACAATGTTTAGCTAACGATCAAAATGCATAAAATTGTTTGTCTTAATTTGAGATTGTCGTAGTTTCAGTTTCATTTCGAACGGTTGCATAATTTGAAATATTGTATTGATCAGTTGGTTTTCATTTTAAAGACGCATGTTTAACTCAATTAAACGAGCTGTCAAATCTAGTAAAAATGCAAAATCTGGGAGCTAGTAGTTTCCATCATCAAGTTCTGGCACACATTTTGTTTGAGATTCCATGAACGACTTGATTTCATTTCGCAAATCAAAATCTTTTCAACATTTTACCTCGATTACCCATCTTACTTCCAAAAAGTAAATGATGTCCCCATAGTCAGCATTCACAAATTTAAAGAATTCCTTAAACTGGTCAATTCAGTGATGATCTGTGGTGCGATATCACATCGTGGTCTTGGCCCACTTGTTGTTCTGAATGGCCGTGTTACAGGAGAGGATTATGTCAGTCTTCTTGCCGACCATATTCACCCAATGGTGCAAACTGTGTTTTCTGATAAACGACCAGTCTTCCAAGATGATAATGCCCCCATTCACGCCTATGGAATTGCCCAAGACTGGTTTTATGAACACGATGATGAAATAGAGCACCTCATCTGGCCGCCTCAGTTCTCTTATCTCAATATAATTGAACCTTTGTGGGGTATATATATATATAATTCTAATTATCTGTACTCTAAACTCGAAAATTCTTTGCTTTCCATTTAAAATCCCTCTGCGGTTACTCCAAATCTTTTTCGATAGAGAAAATATATAAGTAAAATGAGCAGTGTATGGGGTAACTTTCTTATGTGTCCAGTATACTGTGACCAGAACTAGTCGAAACGTGACCCATAGAGTACTATTGTCAGGTGGGTAGAACCTAACCCGCCCCCCCCCCCTCATCTGATGGGTCCACTGGACTTGAAAAGACTCCAATCCATAAATGTATCATTCGAATGATTCACTCGACATAGTGGTAGCATTTGGCGAAATCACCAACTTGGTCGCCACTAGAAGTGTGTATTCAAACACACACATCTTATCATAAGATGTTATACTGCCCAACGAAGTGATAAGGTACCGAATCGGTCAACCAAATCAGTTTTTCAGAGCTGCCATGTGACTATTAGTCGACATGGTGGCTTTTTAACGTGTCTCTCAATAGCGATGCTCAGACTCTCACGTCTATGGTCCTGCCTTGGCCCGGTGTCTGACCGTGGTTCGTAATGCTACAAGAAGTACATACGTTGTTGGACGATATGTTCTCTCAATGGTGTTGTTCCAGTGTAACGAAAATTAAAATACCTACCCAAAACGTGTCGAAAGTAGTTTTTAAAGATTGGGCCTTTTCTTACAAGATACTCACATTTGTTTGTAGTGGAGAAGAAGGTAAGTTTATGGTGTGAAATAATACATAAAATATGCTCTGTCCTCCACTGCAATGCTGATACCACCCAGAAAGATCTCTAGGTCAGGATGCAAATTTCAACGCCGACCGAAATAAACGTAGGATGTGTTTTGAGAGTTAAAGCTGAAACCGCTGTAGCGTCTGGTGACCTTTTGACGGGGACGTACAGAAATATAACCCGTCGAACTTGATATCACAAGATTTATTGGTATCGTTATATACGATTCCAGGCCGCAGATCAATTATCTACCACTATTGGCTACACGTAGGATGGACGTCCTAAATCTGACGGGAATGGTCGTCTGGTACCACAGGACTCAGTGTCTACCGAAAAGTATAGGTCGCAAAGAATCTGCTCCTAATTGCCGCTCACGGCGAAGTCTGCCTCCGCTTCAAAGCTTCAAAGGCTTGCTCTTCAGAACAAGACGCTCGGATAAGGTGACCAACACAGTCGAAGTTTTAGTTGCAAGTCCCCGATCGATGGTGGTCCATTTTCCTTTCGTCTCGACTTCGTAGGAGGGCACCGAAAATCTTTGTTTAACACCATGTCCGTTGACACACTGGCACCTTCTGTCTTGGATGGAATCGAGGGCGGGATGAGCCTACTAGGCAGGAGAGTATGTTGGCTCTCAGATTTACAATCCAACGAGTTGATGGATGAATGTTTCGACCATTCTGAAGAGCTATTCCCAGCCACTTCGGCACCCAAGCTCCAGGAAGGGAATGCGAGTGGTCGAATGTCATACCGATATCGCCACTCCATCATGTAAAGGCTTTCGTATGTTGTCGCTCGACATACCCGTGTCTTCATCCACGTACAAATTACCCTGGCTAGGTCCAGTTATCCCTTTAATTCTCCTGGTGGTTGTGTAGACGAGATGTGATTAGCAAAACAGATAAGATCTTGATGGCGGGATATCTCGCCATTCGAAAAATGGGTCAAATCTTGACAGGCGAGGAATCTTGGAGTGTTCGCGTCAATTCCCTTTCTTAATCGTTAGTTATAGGATGTAGAAACTAATCCGATTGGATTCTACGTGGTGTCTAACGCGCTGGTATGTGTCGGGGTCCACACAAAAATACACACCTTAGTGGACTGCTATTATGTTTATTTATAGTGATTGCTGTACTATTGTGTGTTACAAAGAAAGAGATATACTATGTACACAAAAGAGTCGTGCTATCCTAAGCACGCGAGGAATTGTTCCTGGATCGGAACGCTGTCCATAGCATGTTATCGCGTCCAGAAATCAGCACAAACAGAGAAAATGGCAACGTTCTTGACGTTCGTCAAATACATGAAAGGTTACGCCAATTAAAGAGTAGCGATACAACTGTCATAAAAATAAGCACGGCGTGAACATCAGGCCTTCAGAAAGGTGTAAGAACTGGATGCTGCAGATAAAAAGTGCGTGCAATATTTACCTCGAGAGCTTCCAAGACGTGTGTCATTATCTTCTACGAGTATGATAGACTATTGGGTACATGGTACTATTGCTTTTCGAACTGCATTGAAGACTCAGTGTAATAGCTGTTATGAGGGAATGGCAAATGTTATACCACATAGAAAGAGAGAGTGCTTTAAGATTCCCTTTAGCTTTCCATTGCACTTGATAAGCATCAACACACGTTTGATGGCAGGAAGATTTTCAGTTCTGTGGTATCGATGGAAAATATCTTATCCATATTCTCAGCCCTTTTCAAAATGTCACGCCTGAGCGTAGAACAATGTTTTTCGGAACTTAATACTTAACCTGTGAAATAGCACCACGTATAATTAATTCTGTACCAAAAGCAAAAATTTGCCATGAAAGCAAATTTGTATCATTCTCTTTAAGGTGGTAGTGGACCTTTTTCATTTAAAGACCTTTCCAAGATCATTTTCATTGATTAGGGTAGTTTTAAAGGCCGAATAGTTAATTTTTAATTACAACCCTTTGAATTTTTGTAAACCGAATCTTTTCAATCTCTGAAAATACTCTTAATAAGGAGAACTTAGAATGCTTATACAGTTATGCCTGTTTCATCAAATGATACTTTCATACTAAACTAATACTCGGGTACCACAGGTGAAGAGTTATCAATATAAACACAAAAATGAATTTTCGATTGAATTTTTTAGAGTAAAATAACTCGAGTCTCCTATAATAACAATTATATTTTCAAATTAACTCATTGTATTCTATTGACCTGGTATACTTTAAAAGCAAAAATTTCTTTTAGATAAAGTTTAAACAAAATTCATGAAACTAATGCGTGGAGAACATGTCACAAAGTTTTAAAATAAATTTTTTTAATTACTTTTATGAAAACAATAAAATTGGGTTTGCAGTAGTTATAATATAAAGATAAGTAGATATTTTAATTATAGTCGCAGTGAAAGAACACAACGGGCTATTGGCGACGGCCCGAGATGAAACCGGAAGGGAAAGATTCGACGACAACACCACGTAATTTTGAATTTAATTTAAAGGCATCAATCACAAGTCTTAATCTTCATATACACTACCCTACAATAATGGACGGGACGGCAAGATGTGATGGTATAAGGGAAATAATACATGCTTTAATAGGGTCCTCCACGTGCTGCAATTACACTATCAACCCTTCTGGGCATACTTTCAACAAGGTTTCGAGACACAGCTATGGGTATTGGTGTCCATTCCTGCTGCAAGAATGTCGCCAGCTCAGCCGTAGATTTCGGATTCCCTGGTCCGTAAGCGTCGCTCTAACTTGTCCCACAAATGTTCTATGGAGTTTAGATCGGGAATTTGAGCAGGCCAGGAAAGACGTTTTACATCCATATCTTGATACCACTGCTTGACAGTCCTGGAAGTAACATTCGTCCATTCCATAAAATTGCCAGAGCTTAGGAAGAACCTGATTGTCCAAACTGTTCTTGTAGTCGTCGGCATTCAATTGAGCAGGAGCAACATGCATACCACGAATTACACCCCCAAACAAGTAGTCGGATTTTATGCAAATCCGCTGGCCATGTCCGGTACATTATTGCAGGATAGTGTAGTTTGAGACTGGTAACAAGCGGACATCAACAATATAAACCACTCCGGGCTTCATTTGCCAAATGTCGCCGATTAATGTAAAACTTCGTCGTTTGTAATTTTTATGTTTACTTGATTTGAGCTAAGGAGCCGCTTGTGTAGCTCACGAAAGAATACACTGATCGAATGAAATTCTTCAACAGTCGTATGACAGAACGCAATGAGGAATTGGGACGATAGAAATAAAATCAGAAAATATAATGCAATCTAATACGAAAACAGATGTTGGCGTCAAAAATCACTGAGTCCCCTTTAGAAAGCATTCAATAGAAGAAGTGGACGTTCAGAAACACTGATTGTGGAAACAACAGCACTGGCTCGTGTGTTTCATTTGTCACGAGCGGGGGAAATGCTCCCACTTTTGCCTTTCATTTGGATCCAAAAGCAAACCAAATCGAAACACGTTTTAAACATCCGCTACGGAAACTACGGGAAAGAAAAGTTTAGTCAAGGTGTCTCTTGCCAGAGAGATTTATAAACTAGACTTTACGAACTAGTTAACCGTGACCAATTATAAAACAGCAATTTAGTTCAATGAACAAGTCTGGTCACGTAAGCGAAAAAGTTCTATCGGTCAGTTGGAACTTTATAAAAAAATGAAAAGAATGACTCTCTAGATGACACTGCGACTGCCCTCATTTCACTAGATGTTCGTACGACATACTTTTAGAGATTAATTTATAACTCGCCATTTATTAAAATTTTAAATGCAGCAGTAATGTCGCAACACGTTTTTGAGTTGAGCTAATGTTTTTTCAATGAGTGGTTTATCACAAATACCCATAGATACGTCTCATTTGGGTATTTAATAAACGTCGCAATGGGCATCCCGTAATTTAAACACGCTCAGATGACACTCACCAACTTGAGAACACTTGGGGTCACGACAGATTTACCAGCCGAATCAATACGGAATAAATACAGGTAGGTATTTTAATTAACGTCACACTCGAGCTATTGGTGACGGTCTGGGATCAATCCCGAAGGGAAAGATACTAGGAATACATACAGGAGGCCTATTTTACCACAAAATACAAGTACCACCTATTTTCGGTTTTCAGAAAAAGCCTCTCCTAACGGTAAGTGCCGACCAACCGGTAGAGTGGTTAATGTGCCTCTAGATCGGAAGGTTGCTTGGTTCGAATCCGGGTTCGGGCAAGGATTTTTGTAATGGTAATGGTAATTTTAGTTAACGTCGTACTAGAGCAACACAACGGGCTATTGACGACAGTCCGGGATCAGTCCCTTGAGGGAAACATCCGAGGACAACACCTCGTAATTTTGAACCACGGTCAGATGACGAAGCAACACCTGAGCTGGCACCCCACTCTCCAAACTTCCACGCCAACCCAACGTGAGGACTTTCGGCCACGACAGATTTAAGGTGCACCAGCCGCCTCTACACCATACGTTTACAAACATCCATGCCCGGAACCGGATTCGAACCAGGAACCTTCCGATCTAGAGGCTAACACCTTAACCACTATACCGGTTGGTCGGCAAGGATTTTTGTAAGAGTATGGTGTAGAGGCGGCTGATGCACCTTAAATCTATCGTGGCCGAAAGTCCTCACGTTGGATGGGTGTGGAAGTGTGGAGAGTGGGGTGCCAGCTCAGGTGTTGCTTCATCATCTGAATCAAAATTACGAGGTGTTGTCCTCGGATCTTTCTCTAAGGGAATTGATCACGGACCGTCGTCAATAGCCATTGTGTTGCTCTAGTACGACGTTAATTACAAATTACCTAATGGTAGGTAGTTGAACTGGCATTTCACTGCAATAGCGCAACAGGCTATTAGTGACGATCACGGATCAATCCTAAAGGGAAAGATGCAAAGATAACAACTCGTAGTCTTGAACCACGATAGAGATGACCAGGTCTCACCTGAGCTGGCACCCCACAGTCCAAACTCTCATATCACAGCAATTTGAAGATATTTGAGGACACGACAGATTTAACGCACACCAGCTCCCACGCTCTTTGGTTGGATCGATTTTCGAACTCGCAACGACAAGGTAATGGTAATGGTAATTTTAGTTAACGTCGTACTAGTGCAACACAACGGGCTATTGACGACGGTCCGGAATCAGTCCCTTAAGGGAAAGATTCGAGGACAACACCTCGTAATTTTGAACCACGGTCAGATGACGAAGCAACACCTGAGCTGGCACCACACTCTCCAAACTTCCACGCCAACCCAACGTGAGGACTTTCGTCCACGACCGATTTAAGGTGCACCAGCCGCCTCTACACCATACGTTTACAAACATCCATGCCCGGAACCGGATTCGAACCAGGAACCTTCCGATCCAGAGGCTAACACCTTAACCACTATACCGGTTGGTCGGCGCGCAACGACAAGGATACACTTTGTAGTTGTAACACGTATTGCCAAGTTGAGCAAGTTGACAGTAGTTTTTCTCAAACCATTATCAATACAAAAGGTAGGTAGGTATTTAATTAACGTCATAGTGGAGCAAGACAACGGTCTATTGATGAAAGTTCGGGTACAAATCCATAGGAGGAGAAAGACTTTTCAATAATTTTACATCATCTCGCGGAACAAGCTCTAACAGATGAGCCGCGCATTCTGAAAGAGAGACTTTATGTTCGGATATTTCTGATATGAACCCAAAGGAATATGCAACACTAGTTTCAGATTTCCCTTCCCTCACGTTTTGTGAAATATATTTTCGTCACTTTTTTTTATTATTTCTACGTAGGCTTGAATTGCCATTTTAAATATTTCTTAAATAAATAAAATCGTCAAACCCTTTTTCTTCTGCGACGGTTGACATTGCTCTTTACGTTTTGTAGTAGTTGTTTCGACTAGTTGCTCTTTACGAATTGCTTATATAAATGTGAGAATTAAGTTTCATCTGCTGTCTGCATCCGTTTGGTCAAACTAGTGTCGTATAAACACTTTTTACGTTGCTCTTTGATATATGCGTTTGTCAGAGTAATGAATTCGGAGAGGAGTCGATTCAAAATCAAGAGTAAATACATGTAGATTTGTAACATGTAAAGTATTTGTGGTGTAAACTTTTTCCAGCCCTTTCATTCTAATCACATTGGTCAACAGTTATAAACTTTTTTCAGAACGTGGTTCAAATAAGCTTTTTCTAAATGATTTCAAGGAGCTGAATTCGTATGACTAAAAAGATTCCCTATCCTATACAGTTTGGGTCTATTAACAATTCCTTTATTTCAAAATATGTACGTGGGTATCTGGATCGAATGTATCAGAAGATGATCGCTTGTAGTCCAGGAAGTTATCATGCTCCAGGATGAAGAGACAGACCTTCGAACGAGTCAGAGAGAACCCTGAAGCGGCGCATGCGGCCACGCACTACGAGCATTTCATGTAACGATGTGAGTGCAAGTACTCTCCCCTATCCATTTCAAATTGAACACTTAATCATCATCAAAGAAGAAACTACCGTCAAATAAGAATTCTATGTTATACATTTCTATGTATTACAATCTTATAGTTATACGTCTAGGAAGCGAAAGCAAATGCTGCGTTTTTTAATTGATTCCAAGTTAAAGATGAGCGTCAAATTGTAACTTATTACAACATTTTATTTTCTTAGTAAACATGCAACTGCAGTGTAAAAAGTTATAAAGACTATACTAGCGTATCATTAACATATTATCTAACGCAGAAAAAGTAGAAGAAATATGTGTAAACACGGAATTAAATTTATACACTTATTCTCGTATACGAATACACGTAGTTCTTTTGTTTTCATCTAGTATATGTCATGTAGTTCTACAAAAACCAGCAGTAGTCACTCATGATAAAGATATCCCACCTGCATCCTCCACAACTATCCTCCATAGTACCGATATCTTAGCTGAATCTACCTTCTTATTTATCGGTAATTTGGTAAATGGTAATGGTAATTTTTAGTTAACGTCGTACCAGAACAACACAACGGGCTATTGACGACGATCCGGGATCAGTCCCTTAAGGGAAAAATCCGAAATGGTTTTGGTATTTGTTAAATTAAAGTCTTTCTAGAGAAACACAACGTAATGGTTTTGGTGTTGCGAAACTTGGGCAGAGTGGCTCTGCGTAGTTTGTAATTACTATCGTGCTGCCATCTTTCGACAGTAATGTAATTTAAAGTCGGACCTTCAAAAGTTAATGAAGAATTTATTCAACTGTTATTCTGTCAGAATATTAAATTTCACGTGGATGGGTTTATTTCTGGGGAGCAAATAATCATTCTTGCAATCTGTGCATTAATAATTAGTTAAGAAATTAAAAAGTGCCGAATTTACGCGAATTCTTTTATTCAACGATTATAACTTAAGACTGTTTTAATGAACTTAGACCGAATACTTCACAGTTACTATACAATCAAAGTTATTTAAATATAACGATCCTACCCACAAATCAAATAATTGCTTATCCATTTAGCATCTTACATAAGTATCAGTTCGATCCATCGAAGAGACGTCATTCGTATTTAAAACGAGTTGTAAACTTTTTTTTTTAATTTATATCGTTACCATTTGAGCACAGTATATTTGGGGCATCCCGGTTGGGGAAGAGTAACGAATTAACAATGGGATTATTGCAAATTCTAACCCAACCACAGATCGTCGTGTCCAAGGGGGTCATCCAAAACGGTCTTTTAAAATATTCCTATTCCTAAAAGCGTTTGAAGTAATTGATACAATCACAGTTTATTTATTTGAATCGGGTTGGTTGGAATTGAAGGTAGTTGAGTTAGCATAACTCTGGAAAGATCCGAGGACACTACCTCGTCATTTCATACCAATCAGATGACGAAGCCAACACATGAGCTGGCAGCCCACTCTCCAAACTTTCAAAGAGATTCACGGTCCCGAGAGATTTAACGTTCACCGCTTGCACGACGGTGTTCGTTTGGACGTAGTTCCGAGCTCAAAATCCTGGGGTTGCGAACCTACAACTGGGCCACCGCAGCCCTTTCGGTTCGAATGTAACACACCAGGACCATTTTCTGAATTCGTGCCTGACTGTAATCCCTTTGCGTTCACGTACTATTGTTTTAAATGCGAAGTTGTAGTAAGTATATTAGGGAAACGGTATCCCGGTTGGAAGAGTAAAGGATCAGCAATCGGAGTGTGGCAATCCAACCCAAGACCGTCGAGGTTCCATTTACATCTATGCATTCACGTTCCCCTGGCGTGCAAATTTGGAGAGTGAGTTCAGGTGTGTGATAGTTCAGGGGTGATCTCGTCATCGGACCGTGGTCAAAATGAATCGATATTGTCCTAGGATCTTTTCCTTAGGATTTAGTCCCATACCGTTGCCGATAGCCGTTGTGTTGCTGCAGTGCGCGACGTTAGTTGAAATACCTACCTGTTGAGCGTTCTGATGTGCATATTGAAATGACGAGTAGGATTGTCATTTACAATAGGAGCTTGATACGTGTCTGAGAACATTCTCGAAGATCGTGAGGTGCGAGTGGAGTGGCGTCCGAATCGGTGTCGACCCCATTTAAATTTAGCCCATTTGGCCAGGCAACTGCGTAACATGATTAACAGGAGAAAGGTCACTTTGGGAGTTAGCAGTGCGTGATTAATTGCTCGCCGATAATGAGTCAAGGTTAAGGCAAAGATAGAGGCGCCAAGCAGATAATGACCGCCCGATTTATCCCTTGACCTTGGGCAAGGACTGCCCTTGCATTCTCGAGAGGTCTGGAGGTTCACCTTGCACCGAGAGGGAAGGAATCCAGTCATCGAAGTCACAAGAAAACATTATGTAACGACGCCAGATTTGCATATTCCTGTCGGCTGTTGTCGATCCAATAGGCTGGGACGGTTTGTTTACCTTTCCCTCTCTCTCTCTGCAAGAGATGGAGACAGTTGCCATGGTTGGGGTTTTGGGCACCACATTGGGCCATGCTGCGCCAGACATGCAATAACAAGTAACAGCCATACACACAGAATGAAAGTTTCACCAACTCAGAAGACATTCAGCCTGGATCGTTCGCATTGGACCGAGTTTGTATCAGTTTGGTATTTGGTAATTTTTTAATTAACGTCGTACTAGAGAAACGCAACGGGCTATTGGCGACGGTCCGGGATCAATCCCCTATAGGAAAGATCCGAGGACAACACCACATCATTTTGAACCATGATCAGATGAAGAGGCATGATAAGATGAAGGCATCCCGCTCTCTAAACGTCCACACCAACCCAACGTGAGGACTTTCGGCCACGATAGATTTAAGGTACTCCAGCAGCCTCTACATCATACGCTTACAAACATCCATGCACTGCCCCGGATTCGAACCAGGAACCTTCCGATCTACCAGTTTGGAGGGTCAGTTCCTATCGATTTGTCCCTTTCTTACGGTCTACAGAAAGAACTGAAAAGGGTTTGGTGAATATAGAATGAACTGCCGTTTGAAGAGATGATGACCCAAGCAATGTATTTTTCAACGATGATGGTAGGTACTTAAATAACGTCATAATGGCTGTCTATTGGAGGCGGTTTGGGATACACCCCAAGGTAATGATCCGACGACCACGCCTCGTCAATTGATTCGCAGTCAGATGAAGTGGGGGACACGTGAACTAACACCCCACCCTCCAATCTTCCACACCACGCCACGTGAGGGCATTTGGGGTGACGACAGATTTAACGTGCCCACACGAATGACAGTCTTTGGTTTTATTGAATTTCGAACTCGCACAATCCTGTAGTTCCTAATCCGCTACTTTTTCAACCGGACTACCGCGGCACCCATGAGTGATGGGAAACACGACCCCTCGAGACTTTAATTATTGAGATCAGACCATTCATGGGGCCCAATACCGAGGCAGGTAGAATTCAATTCTGTTTTCTGTTACTAGTTACTTTTCTTAAAAGGGTTCCAGTGACTTACCATATTTGACCTATAGAAATGTAACTTGGAAGAATCGATAGAGGTTTAGATAATACAAATGAAACATTGCTCTAGGTTCCATCTATGAAAAAACAAGGAACAATTCACCATCTAATAAATAAAAACACTCCGTTTGACCCATCCACACCCAATTGGGTACACTTTAGCACACTGCGGAAAACATAGGCTACTTCTTTCCTACCTTCAGACCCATCTGTAGCCGTGCAAATTGGCACCAGGTAATCCTAAAAGTGCCTCTCGAAGCCCCAATTTTAAAATGTAAAGTTTGTTTTTCTGCTATAAGTGGACATATGCAAGGAAACACGTTCTACAGGGTTTGTGTATTTGAGTTAACACAGGAAAATGTCGCGGTCATATTTTAAACCCGAGCAACGCCTGGTTATTCAGGTAATTGCTCATAAAATTAGACGTTTTTGAAAAATCATATTTAAAAAAGTCATTAATGGAAATTAAGTTCGCTAATTTATTTAAATGGATTCATACTCGAAAAATTTCATCATTATCTGCTTTTCTGGAAAAACCTTTATTTCTGGTTCCAGCAATAAACTTTAAAAATTCTAAATAATATACGCCTTCGTAAAATTTACAATATGTTACTTTTTTGTAAATCATCTCGAAAACAATGTGTATCTTACATATCCCGATACTTATCCCGTGAATTGCACTACATTGTACAAAACTTTAAAGCTGAGAAATAACATGGCAATCGTAGACTATAAAGCGTATTCTGGTACTAAAATCTGGTGTGTGAAATCTATTAATCTAGTAATGTGAGTTAGTCGTTAAAAGTTGTTTAAATTGTACTTCATCCTTTTCTTTCGTGGCTCCGTTTTTTCGGGCGTGACGCAAATAATAGACGGTTGTGTTTCTCAAGTAAATAAAACTACCAACCAACATAAGTGAGCTGAAGAGTTCTTGATCATGAGTCAACGAAGATGCCTGGTGTTGTAAGCATTCCTGCATATTCAGAGCATGAAACACTTGGTTCCGAGCATCGCGTCTGAGGAGGAATCTGTTCTTTTTCCGTGAGGTTTACTGCCTCTGATAAACATGACAGGTCACGACCCCAGGGTACCCAAACGATCTTTCTCTCCTCCCAATCCCTTCTTTCCTTCACGAGCTGAAAAATAAACACATCTAATGAACTTAATTTTCCAGTGTTTTTATTTTTTAATTTGGGGATTAATATGAATGCAATAAAAGTATATTTTTACTTACACGACAGTAAATACTTATTTTTTGTATTTAAAAATAGAGCAAAAAATTAGTTTCAAAATATTTTTACATTACATGTTAGGGAAACAGCTTTAGGTTCTAATAAATCAGCTGTGGTAAATAACACATATTTAGTAAGAAATTACTTGCTCAAGTAACTTGTATGTTTTTTGGGCATTCAACCAAATAAAATTAAATTTACGAATTATACAGTTAAATTTAATGCAAATACTTCTAAATTTTATGGGTTGTGCTTAAAATTTAGTCCACACACATTTTATTTTAATGAATTATATTTAAGTAAAACTTACTTGCAACAAGACTTGAGGTAGTTTCATTTGGATCAGTCAAACGTTTTGGTGGTTTTCGTACCTCAATTTTACCTAACAAGTGGTCATAAAAATCGAATTAAGTTGGTATAGCATAGGATTTCAACCAAGGGCCTCCAAATTTTTCTTTGTCATAACATTTCTCTTCGAAATGTGTCGAACAAATCTTATAGTAATTTGTTGCTGTAAAATTTCCTCGGCGCAAGGACTTTTCCCTTTCCTTTCTCCGTTTTTCATCCCGTGGAAAACTAAGAAAGTTTAAAAGAAAATTATAAAGTAATGTTTATACAGAGGCTGTTCACACATTTTTTAGACAATGTATATTGTATTCACAAAACTAAATTACATAAAATTCTTGTGTTTTAAATGTTCTATTTGATAGCCCTTATTCTGAACTATCTTTCGACACCGTAATTTCCAGGATAATAATGCCTTTTGAAGTGTCAGAAGAGGTATTCTATCCCATTTCTCCTGAACAAATTTCCGGAGTCCTGTAAGGGTTGTGGTACGACGTTTGGATGATGCAGATTTAAAAAGTCCGAAAGCACAAAATTCCATAGGTGATATATCGGGAGATTTAGTAGTGATATCAGTGAAGGGTATGGCCTTGATACCGGTTTTTTGTTCCTTTTCTTTTAGGAAATTTACAGTGGATTTTGATGTGTGACTGCTAGTTTTGTCTTGATGGAGTTCCACAGATTGATGGCACTGTGGGTAAAGCGATGATATTTCGTTCAGAAAAATTGGCGATAAAATATGTTCCTGATAGTATTTGGAGTTAGTCTTGACATTTTTTTCCACTCTTTATTTTCAACTTGCCATTATATGAAAAACCAGCAACAATCATGAATCCCTTAGAAAAACTTTCGATTCTGTGAACCATGTACTTAAATTTTTTCCTCCCCTTTTATGATATTAAATGGCTCTTTTTTTTTTCTTTTTTTTTTTGCTGCAATCATTTAAATACACCCATGATTCATCTATTGTGACAATTGTTTTCCATTTTTCTTTGGATAAGTGTTTCTCATATAGAATTCGGCAGCGTGTTTCTACTCTAAATAAGGATAAACTTAAATGAAACCATCTGCTTTATTTGAAAAATAATAATTAATTCCTTAAGAAATAATTGTTTTTGCGTTTTTTAATTTATTATAGAAGTGCTTGTGTATTGTGTTTCAACACAAACAGAAGAAAATAATCTTTGCAAATCAAAATTCAAATAAACATACATCAGGAGCTATCACTCACTGGAATACAGTTACAATATTAATCTTAAATAAGCGAACTGCACAATCCGTAATCCAAGAAACTACCAACAACTTTATAAATACGTGACAATTGTTTACTCCAGCGGAGGGCGCCAAGATTTGCCAACCTGCATTTTTGCGTTTAACCGTAACACATTTGATTTTTGCACATAATTCATTATTTTAATGGCTCCAAAACATTTCCTATCAGCTTACATATATTCAAATTGCTCTCACGAAGTCGAATAATACGAAAAATTTGTCACAATAATGAATAAACATTGATTAGACAAAATTGTGATACGACGTTACTCGTTTTAAAATGCTTAAAATACTAAAAAAAGTAGATAAGTATAAATAATAACATACCTGTGAAATGAATAGGGTGATCCTTTAGTTCTTTTATTCTTGCAGTTGTATGCACAGCTGTGTGCAACCACTTTTTTTCAATAATCTTTCTCCCTTGAACGCGTCAATTTGCTGTCCCAATGCTAAATCCATAGAGAACGTTCTCAGAGGCGTCCGTTCGTCACGTGGTCTTACGAGGGCAGCCACTGTCAACCCCTATGTGCTCTTTACCCTTATCTATCCTCAAAGATTGAAATAGTAACGGATTTAAGGGGGGCTGGTACACAAAAACCTTCAAAAGTTCTTTTTTGTTTTATATTCTCAAAATTTTTTTAATTTAATTCTCTTTTGTTTGACACCAATTTTATGATGATATCTTGAGTAGAACCGAAGTTATAAGCAAAAGAACGTTTTGATAGCTGTCAAAGTTTTAAAACGCAAAATCTGTCGACTTATCCGTAAAACTGATAACAAAAGTACAATTGCATACAAATTGTACCGTAGAAAGGTACAATTAGCCAAAATAAACCTTAATCAAAGGTCTGAAGACATTAACGGATTTACTTACGTACTCAGAGTGAAAAATCCATCAGGTACTAAAATTTCACCTTCTGTAACTGATTTTCATTAATGAACTTTAAGGTGATTTTTCTCCATGATGGATTTTTCACACTTTTCCCAACTTTAAAATGATATAACTCAAAATTAATTGCATGAAATTTGGTATGTATATTCTTCATACATATTTAAGTGATTTGTCTTCAGCAATTTTAAAAATTATTGATATGTTATAAAATATAAGTGTTTTTATAAATTATAAAATAAAAAAATGCTCATTTTTAATTAAAAAATTTTTAATATTTTTTTATATGCATGTATTAAAAAACTGTGAAGACAAAATTTTAAATATAATATCTGCTTCTAGAAAATGTAAATATTGTGTATGTTCCTAAATAATTTCTCAAGTTATATCAAAAGTAGGAACATTCACTTTTATGAAATTTTTTAAATTTAAAAATTTTTGAACTGATATTAAGTTAATTTTTTATATCACTACTGTATCTGCTTGACCTTGACAGTCTTCATCTGATGAAAATTCATAAACATCTTCATGATCTAACTCTTTCATATATTCTAATGCTTCATTCACAGTTAAAAACCGTTTTCTTTCAACATCGGTTAGTTTCGGACAAATGTTCATAAAGACACTGCTTTGGACTGACGCTGCGTTTTCGCAACATTTCCAAAAATGCATATTTATACAAACAAAGACAAAATAGTAGCATTTTTTTATGCCATTTTGCAGATTTATGTTTCTAAAACATAATCATCTCTTCATGAAGTCCTTTGAATTGTTCTGCCATATGTGAGATTTTTTCAAAAATAGAGTAAATAAATCGCAAAAAAAAGACAATTTTAGAAATTTATTTTATAAAAACTTGCATTGAGAAAAAAACAATCTTTTTTTCCCTGGAGACATTGAAGCTTTTTCTATAATAAACAAAAAAATTATGTAAAACAAAACGCAATACAGAATAAGAAAAAAAATGTTTTCACTAATGTTGCGAAAACGCAACGTCAGTCGTTAATGGGTTAAAGTGCGCGTGCGCTTATCATGACAACAAGGCTTTCATAGGTATATTCCTAGCACACAAAAATGATTTATACATAACATAAGAAAATGAAGCTTTCTCTATGAACAGTATAGAACAAGTGTTATAGTATCCCCAGAACATGCCATTCCAGTGGAATTTTGAGCTTTCAATAAAAAATTCATCATTACAGTTCATCGTTTATTCCAATAACTTTCCACTTCAATCCATACTCTATTTTCTCAACATACTCATCAACAGATTATTGAATTGATTTTTGACATAGAATACGTCTTACTTTTCAAAACCGCTATACCACGCTTAAATTTTAAAATTCACATAAAAGCGTAATCCGTCCTCTGTGGCCTCGTCATAGTCAAATACGGCGAAATTCCAATTGCGAAGAGATCCACTCGGCGTGACGTCATTTGTTCCTCAACTATTTTCTGTTCTTTTAAAGACATTCGGTGCTGTCTCTGACAAATCGGTACATCATCAGTTAAAATTAAAGTCATTTTTACTTCTGTGTCATTAATTTTATGCTGCTTATATTCTCTAATCAAAATATCTAACTCGTTTCTTATTTTAGGATCTGAAAAAATGTTGCAATTCAATTTCATCCATCAAGTAAATTGGCAATTCGGATGTAGGATTAAAATTCAAATCATTTTCTCTTAACATCCTGTACACACGCAACGCCTATCATTGGAATATTAATGGCAGTCGCCAATAGTTCACACCTGTTTTCTTCTTTGAAAAGGGAGAGAAAAGGGGGAGGGGATACTGAACATCTGCTTTTCATTACTTGCGGATTCCAAAACAGTGGCGCCATATCGGCAACTCGTTTTTGTTTTTATTCTTTTACTTCCTGAATAAGGTTCCTCAAAACGCTTAGCTTTTATTTTTTTCGACTCTTTCACTTCCGAAGTGTGAGTGTGAAAGAACGGAACGGAACGGACGTATCAATTACGGAGTACCTTGCAGAGAACTGCGAACCTCCGCATCAGAATTAATGAAGAATTTATTGATTGCAAACTTAAAAATGAGGGAAGAAAGTTAAAGGTAGTGACAATGCACTATGGAAAAGGAAAAAATTTAGATAGACGATAGAATTTAATAATTGATACAATTAGGAGTCCAATTCACGTTCCAAAGGGGGAGGGTACAATGAGGAGGGGCGAGCAATCAGTACCGAAAAGAGTGGCAAAATGCATGAGCTGTCGTGATGATTTGGGAGTTTGGGTGATAAGGATGGGAAGAGTAAAAAAAAAATGTCAATGTGAGATTAATAAAATTTTTTCGAAAGCTCAAAATCCTTAAATCATTTCCTGAAATCATTGAAATATTAAGCTTGTTAATTACGTCCATACCCAATCACAATATTACAACATAAGTTTTCAATAACAACAAACTCGATGAGAATATTAAAATTGTCAATAGTAATTTCAGCACAGAAGTAACCAAGTGATTTTACACTTTGATTTCCAATACCATTTGACATGATGTCGCAAGGGGTAACTCTGGTGCACCAATTTGCATATAAAAATCATATTTCAAAATAGATAAATCTGATCCCGTATCAATTAAAGCATCAACATATTTGCTCAAAATTTTAAGACATTTATACAACTTCTTTTGATGATTACTGGACATATTAATTAAAACTTTCTTTTCTTCATTTATATCAGTTTTTACACCTTTATTACATTCGAATTTACGGTGTCCATATTCATTACACTTTAAACATTTAATTCCTTTATTCTTATTTGGACACTCAGAAATTCTGTGACCAATTTCATTACATGAAAAACTTTTAATATATTGGTTAGTAACACTTTGGTGAGCACGGACGATCGACGGTTTATCATTGAATTTCTTGGAGCGCTGATGACTTTGTGTTTCGGCTGATTTCAAATCTCTAGCTAATGGTCTTTTAAGATAGAATAGTGCCGCCTCGTACTCATCCAGTTTATTCACTAATTCGGCTACTTTAATCAATTTTCTTAATTTATCAACAAAATGCTCGCGCATTTCAAACGGTAATTTCCTTTTAATTTAATCCGCCAAGATGAAATCTTTCAATTCTTCATATTTAAAGATATTAAGACCCACAATCCATTCTTCGAAGCAATTGTCCAACTCATAGGCGAAATCACGCCAAGATATTAGTTTAAATCAATTCAGTTTGATTTTTTTCACGTTATCATAATCATTTGCGAGCGGATCAGGTTTTCTTGCAATTAAATTTGCGATATCCAATGGTAAAAGACTCACAAGGAAAGAGACCCAATTTTCTTTAGATATTTCTATGCTCTTAATTTGTTTTTCAAACAAAGCTAAATACATGCTTGAATCACAGTTTCCGTCGAAACGTGTCATTAGTTTTGAAAAGTCAGTTTTAAATGGCGAAATAAAATCGGAACTTCCAGTACTTTTGTTTTCTAGTTGTAACTTCTTCAACTGAAATTCGCGTTCTGTTTTCTTTTCGTTTCTTTAGCTTCCCTTTCGCGTTCAGCTTACTCGTCCCTTTCCCTTGTTTCTCGTTCAGAAACAATCCTTTTTAAATGCGTTTTTACTAATTCCTCATTGTATTCATCGGCTTTCGTTATTAGTTTTATAAGCTTCGGAATTTTGGTTCCTTCCGAAGCTATTAGTTCTAATTTTTCTATCAGCGTTAGAAGATCGATCTTGCATGATCAGGCTAAATACGTGTAATACAGGGCTCGAAATACCCGGGTGCACAGGTGCACTATGCACCCAGCCGACCAACCGGTATAGTGGTTAAGGTGTTAGCCTCTAGATTGGAAGTTTCCTGGTTCGAATCCGGGTGCGGGCATGGATGTTTGTAAGCGTATGGTGTAGAGGCGGCTGGTGCACCTTAAATCTGTCGTGGCCGAAAGTCCTCACGTTGGGTTGGCGTGGAAGTTTGGAGAGTGGGGTGCCAGCTCAGGTGTTGCTTCGTCATCTGACCGTGGTTAAAAATTACGAGGTGTTGTCCTCGGATCTTTCCCTTAAGGGACTGATCCCGGACCGTCGTCAATAGCCCGTTGTGTTGCTCTAGTACGACGTTAACTAAAATTACCATTACCATTAGCACTATGCACCTGAAAATAAAATTGTGCACCTAATCTTTTCCCTCTAGGTGCACGCAGTGCACCTGTCGTTAAAAAAAATCGGATGAAACGTATTTTATGTTATTTTGATACCTGAACAAAATATTAGTATCGATCTCTCTCGCTCTAAAGGAAGTAATTAAAATTCCTATATACACACTATGCAAAAACTTTAATCCAGAAAATGCTATGTTGTAATGAAGGAAAGATACAAAAAGAAGGATGGACACTAAATCTTATGGGTAAAGATCTGCCATAAACATTGACGTTTCTGATTGCCCACCAATATCTGATGATGACTGAATAGTAAGTAAATGACTGTAAGTAATAATTTCGCAGATAAAAAAATGTTTAAATATTTTTATTTACTATATACTAGTAACATATCTAAACATACCCAACTAATAAAGTAGTTTACATTACATTAATGGTCTTACATTACGTTTTTTTAAATGTGCACCTAATTTAAAAACTTAGGTGCACCTTGTGCACCTGTATTAAAAAATCTATTTCGAGGCCTGGTGTAATATACACTCAATAACAAAAAAAATTGACGCACCAAGAAGGAATCATCCGATTGCTTTGAAATTTCGTATGCAAAAATGTTTTGACCAAATATGCAAATGATTAAAATTTGGTGTCCAATGAATGAATAGTGCGATCTCCAGCGCATCGGAACTGCGCATCCAGCAGATGTATATAAGGAGTTGTTCTTGAGCTGTTGTTAAAAATTTCTGCTGCATTGCGATTTAGGATACCTCTCAACGACTGAAAAAATGCCTCGCCGCAGGATTCGAGCTCATTACGAGCAACTTTCAGAGTTTGAAAGAGGTCGTATCAATGGATTGAAAGAGGCAGGTTGGGCAAATCGGAGAATCGTTCGTCATGTGAGTGGAAGCGATGCGGCGATTAAAAGATGCTGGCAAGAGTGGGTGGACAATGGCAGATTTCAGCGTCATGATGGTAGCGGTCGACGTAGGGCCACAACAGATCGCGAGGACAGAGTGATTGTCAGATCATCTGTCACAGCGCCTGTTTCATCGCTATCAACCATCAGTTGTTCGACCCACACACGAGTGTCCACCATGACCATTCACAGACGGCTGAGAGAGCGAAATCTACGCTCGTACCGACCGTTACGCCACCTGTCACTCACGCCTGCACACTGTCGAGCCAGATTACAGTGGTGCTTGGCTCGATCAGGCTGGAATGATTCTGACTGGGGACGTTCTTTAGCGACGAATCCCGCTTCCAACTGTGTCCTGACGATCATCGAAGACGTGTCTGGAGACGCCCAGGGCAGCGTGCCGATACTGCTTTCACTATTGCACGCCACACGGGCCCTCAACAAGGAATTATAATTGTAAATATGCAAGCAAAATATTGAAGTAATTTGAGTGGGTTTATTTTTTAGTATGAAGGAAAATCACAATATACATTACAAATCAAAAATCAGCGGTTAGGAACATTAACAACCAAAAAAAGGTTGAAGTTGAAGTTATTAACAGGAAATACAAAGGTGATGCCAAATTGGACAAATGTTAGAATAAAATAAAATAAAGTTATTTATGCTCGATACTTCAGAAATACTAGTTATTTTAACAGTTATGGTCTGGGGTGCCATTTCCCTTGATAGCCGGACCCCTATAATCGTCATTAGAGGTACACTTACTGCACAGAGGTACATTGACGACATTCTGAGACCTGTTTTGCTACCGTTCCTTTCGCAGTACCCTGGGCTTATTTTTCAGCAAGACAATGCCAGATCACATACGGCACGTGTTGCTATAAACTGTCTTCAAGCTTGTCAAACACTTCCTTGGCCAGCCAGATCATTAGATCTCTCTCCCATCGAGCATGTCTGGGATATGATGGGAAGGCGACTGCATCCAGTAGGGAATGTTGATGACGTATTCCAACAATTGGAGCAAATTTGGCAAGAAATACCGCAGGAGACCATCCGGGAGCTTTATCGGTTTATGTGCCACGCCGTGTGGCAGCTTGCATCCAGGCTAGAGGCGGGTCAACACCTTATTGAGCTCGTTACTGTAACTCTGAAATAAATCATTCAATTGTTCTGAAATTTTAATAATTTTCTATTCTGTACATAATTTACCTTTCCATCAATATTAGTCTCCGTCGGACAACTCCTTCTTGTATATATACCGATACTATATATATATATATATATATATATATAATTTCAAGAACACAAGAATTTCTAAAAAAAAAAATGTAACAAAAGTCTTAAAAAATAATAAAAAATGAAGAAATGTTGGTGGATCAGGGCGTCATCAGGGAGGAGCCTGACCCAAACAACATAAAATGGTGTTTTCTACATATGAGCAGCATTAGGCTGAAAAAATTGCTCATACACTCCCCCAAACACCACCAAAAATCAAGTAAAACAAAAACAGAACAAAATACCAAAACATAGCAGGAATAGAACGAAATGAAACCCGAAGCCGCAGCTGGGATATCATCAACAACAAGCCTAAAAATTGCCACCAAATGCCATCAATTACACAGTCTAACTTATATGCTAACATCATACCTCCGATGCAACAAGTCCAAAAATAATAATAATAATATGAAAATCCCCAGCCCCTTATCAAAAATATATTCATAAAAAGTAAAAAAATAAAAATAAAATTGAAAAGTAATTCCCATGGCTCTGGGTAAATTACGAAAAATAATTATTCATGTGTTGTGTAGGTGTTGATATTAATAAATCTTTCAAAAATATTTTTAAAGAATGAAAACGGGTATTTTGCATTTTGTGTGTGTTATGTTATTTTGTATATTGTATGTTGTTATTATATATATATATATATATATATATATATATATATATATATATATATATATATATATATATCGTTTGTGTCAGATAATTTTTTAATATTAGGTTCATATTCAGTATTCATTAGTTTAACGCCATTTTGCAGTCAATTCATTTCCGAGTTTATTTCTATTGGTGAACTACAAAATTCTTCGAAGAAAACAATTTTTCACATGAATATGTGGATCCAAAAAATCGTTAAAAGAGCATAAGCAAGTTTTTTCATTGATATAAAATTATTTGGTAAAGATTCCCATACGTTTGATATAATATTAGTGTGGGATCATTCTAATTTGCTCTAATTTTAGACACTTTCCCTTCTACTTCGGAAATAAGGTTAACAACTTTATTTTTCCAAGCAATGCTGATTTGAAATTCACCTAATTCCATTTCTAAATCATGGATACCTTGCCATTTAAATTCGTTTACCTTCATTGTTTCGAATTCTCTTTTGTATGGATATAAAATAAAGTGAAATGTATTTTTCATAATTTTAAATTGATTAAATCTATCCTCAAAGGCTTGATTTATTTACTGTATAAACATTAAATATTTTTGGATTTCATTTTCTTGAACGTCAGGAGTAATTTCCATTGATATTGTGTTTTGAAAATATTTTTGTAATTGAGGAAAATGTTTCAGTATTTTCATTTCCAAATCCCTAGTAAAGATGTCAAGTTTCGTCACAAATATCCTAATATTCTCAAACATCATTAAAAAAATTTGTCCATATTTCCTCGAAGTTTTATATTCAGTTCATCAAAATGCTGGGTGGTGTCGCATAAAAACATAAAATCATTTAACCAACATATATTTCAAAATTTGTCAAAATTATTGGGTTTTTTTTCGTTCAAAAAGAGCTTAATTTCTTCTAATACAAAAAACCAATTAAGAACTTGACCGGAATTGAGGCATCGAACATTGTTCTATGTCAAAATCACTGAATTCTGGCACTCTACTTCCTCTAATAATTGTGAAAATTGTCGTTTATTATGTTTTTTTATTCCTCTAATTCAAGTTACTATCGTTGCGACCTTGAAGAACGGAACCTCTCTAGCCTCGCCCAACACGCATTTTAGTGGTTTTACGTGCTTCATGTGAACAGGGACTTGATAAATTTGTCTTTATTATTATTATTTACCACATCTGTTTATTCTCAATCGGTTTTTATAAATTTACATATTCTACTCCATCGGCATTCATATTAATCTTAACAGCATTATGTGTAATTAACAAATCTAAAACATTTTACAAAAATCATTTATGCATTTTTTTTTCATTTTTAAGTTTTTTATTAACACTGATATTTTCTTCATGTTTTTTAAAAAAGGGGTTCGAAAAATAATTAAAATTCTTTATGTATGTGTTGAAATGATGATAAGTTTATAAAAATCAACGCGTGGGTTACTTAAAAAGCCTGCGTGGGTCAGTGTCTGACCCACGTGTCATAGGTTCGCCATCCCTGATCTAGGAGATAGAAAAAGAACTTCATAAACTCCATTTTAAACTTTTTATTTGTTTTGTTCATCGGCTGGAAATCGTTCCTCGGAGAATCAAATGGAAGCGTAAAAAATTAAATTTAGAATATGTCATATCTTTATGCAGTTGGCATTTAAGAAAAAAACAATAATAATTAAATTCATTTTAAAATGTTCTAGATTGAATTTAAAAAAATCATCGCCACACAAAAATTACAAAAACTTTGCACTACCTGTGTGCCAAATCCTTTTACTGTAGGCGCCATAGATTTGTCAGGATTTTGCGTGCAGAAAACAAACGAAAACACTTCCTTTTATAATGTAATATTCAACAAGTTACCACCATCCCAGCCTAAACCATTCGGTGTATCGCCACGTTATTTTCAACCACGGTTAGATGACGAGGCAACATATAAGCCGGCACCCCACACTCCAAACTTCCACACCAACCCAACGTGAGGACTTTTGGCCACGATAGATTTAAGGTGCACCAGCCGCCTCTACACTATACGCTTACAAACATCCATGCACTGACCCGGATTCGAACCAGCAACCTTCCTATCATGAGGCTAACACCTTAACCCTTCTTTGCATGATTTTTTCTTTATTGGTGAAATAAATCAAGGTGATATAATTCATGTTCAAAATAAGGAAAAATGGCTAAAAAAATCTTAGTAGATATTTATAGTATAAATTTAGCAAAAAACAATATGATGGTATCGTGTGGTATTTTTTAAATTAAACGCAAACTTTTTCAGAAATTGCTCTAAAAATAACAGAAACACATGTTACAAACCTTTCTTCCACTCATTTTCACTTTTTTAGCAATAGAAACTCAAATATAATAAAACAAAATTACAAACGAAATCATACGTTTATTGCAACTACAACAAACAGCGGAATGACAACTTCAAGCTCGTTTTACTGATAGTGACACTTGCTTATTTTTGACAGCTATGGTTTTTTTTTTATGCAATGGACATTAAAAAGGTATCCAGACACGATCAAAAAGGTATCCAGACACGATCAACTTAAAGGTAACTTGTTCTTTTATATAATTTTTGAGCATTCAATGTTATGATGGAAATTTCCACTATTATGCAAGGAAGGGTTAACCTACTTCCTTTTAAAATCTTCTCTAATATTATGAAAGGAAGTGTTTGTCTGTTTGTTTAATTTGGGGAGGCAAAATCCTGACGATTATATGGCACTTACAGCAATGAGATTTGGCACACAGGTAGTCCGAATTTTTTGCAATTTTTGGGTCGCGGTGAAATTTTAAAATTCAATCCAGAAGATTTTTAAATGAATTTCATAGTTTTATTTTCCATCGCGTTTCAAACGCGGAGAACTTTTTCTACTCCTGCGACCAAGGTTTGGAATCATGCCAAGTTTTTTTCATCCGCAAAACGCAAAGAAGATTTTTTTTTTTTTTTTTCCGCTTTGATTTTGCTCGATTGATTTCCCATCCACACGATAAATCTTTTAACGAAGTCAAAGTTCTTTTTTCTATTTCCAAGACGGTAAAAGACAGAGTAAAAATTTCAACGGATTTGAAATCTGCGGAAAATTTTAGTTTAGATTGATACCTAAAAATATGATTTTCAACTTTTCAATTGAATACATCTTCAACGGATTTGAAGTTAAGTTTGTCCTTAAATATTCCTACATTTAAACATTGGGTGCATAAGAAATGCAATGTTGAAATGGAGTTCAAGATTGTTCGGTGCTTGGAGGTTATTAAAAAATAGAGTTATTTTTTCAAAAATGTTAAATGTTTCCTAGCAGTGAACACCGTATGCGTAACTACGGTTGCTGAATGGGGGGGGGGGGGGGTCCTCCCAAAAAGTTTGGATTGTACCCCAGTAAAAAGAGGAAGATTAATAAATTAATTTATAATTATACAATTAACACCTATTAATTATTTAAAATTTATTATATTAATATGGTTAATATCTATTAATTATTAAAAATTAATTAATTATATTGATGCATATTCATTAATTAACACTTGATTTTAAAAAAATCACAATTTTTTTTATCGCTTTATATTTTAAAAAACGTTGCCGCAGCCGCCGTTGCAGGGTTGAATACTCGCTTTTTTTGCTCGATTCTTAAGACAGTTTTACAAGAAAGTACGGATCAGAAAATTACGAAATTGACATGGTTTATTCAAAATCGTACAGGGAACACGAAAAAGAAGATTTTTTTACGATGCGGCTATTAGTTTAGTATTTATTAAGTGTCTAAGTGAAAAAGCGAAATTTCAAACGCGAGTGAGCAAAAGACGTACAAATTTTCAGTCTTCAGTCGTGATTTTTTAGAGTGCTTCTAAAAGTGAATTTTTGCAGCTCGTCGTGCTATTTTAGAAATTTCATTTTGGTTCCTAGAAATATTTTTTTTGAAATTCTGGAAAAACCGGTACATTTTCGGGTTTTTTTTTTTGGTAAACTGTCATATCTATAGCTTATTACTATCAGTTTTTAAATTTAAAAACATCGCACAAAACCTTAGAATATACTCTTTCTTATGGTACAATTATTTTTGCAATGGGTTAACAAATAAATTCGATGCAATCAAAAGTTGGTCATACAAATTTTGAAATATTGGTAAATTTCCGTCAATTTTTATTAACTGTCATATCATATCTAAGTTTATACTATTATTTTTTAAATTTGAAAGCATCACTGAAAACCTTAGAATGTACTCTTTCGTATGGTACAATTATTTTGGAAATTGGTAAATAAATAAATTTTTGATGCGATTATATGTTAGTCATATAAAAATTTCGGGACTTGAAGATCGTACACAAAACTAAATTCCGATACACAAAACTAAAACTGTCATGTGTGTAGCTTAATACTATTAGTTTTAAATTTTGAAAATACCACGTGAAAGCTTGGAATACACTCCTTTTTACGGTAAAATTACTTTTTAAATTGGTTCATAAATAAATTCGATACAATCAAAAGTGGGTCATACAAATTTCGTAATTTTCAGATCGCTTATAGATAGCATTCATTCTCCTTCACGGAAAGGAAGGTTACATTTTCTGACTAACTTATATATTTGCCAGATATCAAATTTATCATAGCAACGATTTGTTTTAATTTGGCGAGGAAAAAGGCTCGCTTTTTTCAGAAGCGGCTCAATCCCATGATAGTACTTTACGCAAGTCCAACTTGATTGGCTAGTTTCACGGGCTTGGCTTCACTTGGATATCTCGCCAATCTGATTGTTGCAGTAACCATTTGATTTTGAATATGCGCGTTGTTTCGTAGAAATACAATACATACACTAGCGCCTCAGCGTACAGCGTAAGTGTCCGACAAGTTGACTCTGATTTGCTCCTCATATATATGTTGTATGGTTGTTAGTAGTATTTCTTGCCAACTTATATTAAGGGTACTTATACTTTAAAGAGCTTCTTTTCGTGTAGCAACGATGGCCTAATGGCTAAAGTCACCCACCTTCAGATTGGGGTCGGCAGCGGAGGATGACTTCCCGAGTTCGAACCCAGCTACAGGAAAAATTTTTAGATCCTCCAAATTATTTTTAAAAAATTCCAATTTAATTCCTTTTTATTCTAATTTACTTTTCCTAATTTTTAATACCCTTTTCATATTTTTCCAAGCTTTCGTTGATTTTACATAAATAATCTAAGAACCACACCTGAACTCACTACCAGCTGATATTTTTCCGCCCCTCTGCCGTCCCCTTTGCTTTAGGATGATGGTGTCGTATCCACCGCTGGCTTAGGACCATTCTGATGTAACAAAAAGCATACATAAAACACTAACTTATATAATTATTAACTTATATAATAAAAGGATACAATTTTCGGCTCCCACCTCTACCCACCCATAGCCATGGATCTGAAAAGAAAAGAAGAAAGCAGAAAGGAAGAGATAAATCGCCAACAACTATAAACCTTGATGACATACGTATCTAGGTCATGTGATCCGATTAGCCAATCAAGTTGGACTTGCGTAAAGTACTATCATGGGATTGAGGCGCCTGTCTTTTTTCACTCTATTCTCAGACGGCTTCCCGAGAAAGTAGAGATCAGAAAATTAAGAATTTAATATGGTCTATTTAAAATTGTACAGGGAACAAGATGGAGAAGGTTTTTACTGATGCGTTACTGATACATTAAGTGTTAAAATAAAGAAAAGAGAAATCACTTGCGAAAAGAATGTTGGTTTGCAAAGCAAACTTTAAAGGATTGCGTAGCATTTCCCGGGGGTTCGCGAGCATTGGGCGGAACCCCCTAGTTTATACAATATTTACCAGAGGTTTTTATGGTGAATTTTAAAATTTACACTACATTTAAATAAGAAATTAAAACGTCGATTTTTTCGTAACTTCTCAGATTTAAACTTGATTTGCTTGAAGCACATCGGTAAACATTCTCTCGATTCTGATTCTGTCGTCTATGAGTGCTCACAATTTTTTTAACAAGTGTATCAATTATATACTTGTGAATAACTACATGCAACTGTAATATTTATGATGAGATTAAGACATGAAATCATTCATCAGTATTTTAAGAAACATCACTGTTGTAATGTCAACAAGAGGAAAAATAACTTATACTTATCACATTAAAGTTTCTATTGAATTATTGTTAGTAAAAAGTTTCCCGAAAGTATTATTTAAATTCTAACATAATTACATCAAATATGTCTTACCTTAAAACTGCAATAATGCTTTCGCACTGTAATTTTTTCTTATGTCTTTTAATAAAGGAAAAAGAGTGTACTTCCAAGTCCAACAAGATATTTAATAATTATAAAGGGACATCACAATAGACAGGAATAAGTACGAAGCGAGCAGCGTAATGACTCAGAGGCAATTGGGTCAATTACTACGTATTATAAAAGGTTACATCACCCTGTTGTAACTGATTAGAATATATATTTACCAGAAACAGTAATGCTTAACACATGACATCATAAATCTAAATGCCGGCAAGAGCAATGTATAAACATTCGTGATTAACAGCACTCATAATATAAACACTTAAAGGAAGTATGCAACATTTTTAATGCTGAAACATTTTAAAGCAGAAGTAGAGACGATGTGCTGTGGATAAGGTTCGCCACAACATCTCTGTAAAGAGAATATGTCCTCTCACCCTTAAGGAATTTAAGACTTTTAATAACATGCAGGCGGTTAAGAAACCATGATTATAAAGTGAAACTAGTAGAACTTAATGAGTAATATATAAATGTATGTCAAAAAGGAAATAAACCACCAATAATCTCTATTCATTGACGAGTGTAGTATCGAGAATTCCTTTACGCGGATCCTTGTAGTACTCAGAAGCATAGGCGTGACTAGGGTTGATGACTGAGGGGGGAGGAGGAGTTCAGTCACGAGAAGTATGAACTGTACACCCATAAAAAGGTAAAGCATCTGGAGACCTTCTCAGGGAAATTTTCGTATTTTCAGGTTAAAAATCACACGATATATTGATGCTTTTTTTCATAGAACATTGATAAAACTATTACAAATTTTGCGATGTTAGTCACTTTTATTTCAAATAAAGTCGTTTGAAACAATTTTGTTTTATAGTATCATACATGAGAAACACATTGTTTGGTTTAACAACAAATTATTTAATGATAGTCTTGAATTACACTAAAACGTTGCTAATTCAAACCCCCCGTTCATCCGAGTTTGGTTAATCCGAACTATCTGTTTTTAAAATTTGTGAAACAAAATACAGTAAATCAGTGAAAACATATATTACAATAATTGAAATAAAAAACATCATTGGTAAGAATGCATATACATTCAGATTTTTAGATTATCATAAAATTAGAAAGAATAGAAAAATAATCACTAGAACTTCATGAACTATAAAGATTTGGATAAAATTAATTAGTTTTTGCTGTGATAAATACATATAAACATTTTCCTAGTTGGTTCTTCAAAAAACATATTCTAAGTTGAACATAGAAATCAAGTGAATAAAAATTTCACTTTTGTCGTGCATTTACTTATATTTCCGTGTATAAGCCGATAATTTGTGAAACTTTTTTAAAGCTAAAATAGGGAAGGGGGGGGGGGGAAGTCCGGCTTATATACGGATCCGCTGATTTCGCAAAAAAACTAAGGTACATTTCCGTTAGCCGGGCACAAGCTATAAATCGCTAACTATCGACAAATATAGCACACAAAAGAATACTTGAGCACCGTAATTAATTAGCACATAAAAATAACAATTAGAAAGGAACATTTTTTTATATAGCTGTTGGATTCGGATATCCCTCCGGTGGCAGCAACTTTGAATTCCGGACTTTACGAGCAATTAACGATTTTTATAGCAACTCCAACGGGTATTGGGAAAGCAACCCTTTTTCTTACTTCGTGCCTTCCGGACTCGGATCCGAATCCAACAACTGTTCTAATTTTTAAAGTCTTTTAACTTACGTTTTGAATGCAGCCTTTGAGCAAAAAGAGAAAAATAAGTCATATAAATCCTTATAATTCCGTGTCTGAATCCGAGTTTCCGAATAGTTCGTAAAATTCGGCTTCACTCATTGGGATGTCCTGATGTGTATCATCATCAGTTCCAATTCCATTTCCGTACTAGAATTTATATGTTCTTCATACACATCGCTGCCAAGGGTCAATGAGGCCCCCCCCCTTTTGAAACTTTATGTACCGCACATGTTTTAGGCTGCACGGCGAAGATAATTGGCACTGATAAAAAAATTCTCAAGCCCCATCCGCTCTCCTTGACCATTGTTGAACTGATCATCTGTCAATCACCCAGTCAGAGGTCCGGCATCAGGTGCGGGACACTTTTGGAAGATCATTAGCGGTCACCTTTGTAATTGTGACGTATTAACTATTACATCGAGTCCATTTCTATTTTGAACATCTATTTATTTACAAGACAGAACACTGACACAAAGACGATGAAACACAAAGAGAATGGAATAGGTTCATTCCGACGTGGTCTTTCTGTTACCACGTTCCAAGCCAATCTGACGAATTCCCCATCGGGTAGGGAAGACGCGCGTTACAAATTCCCTTTCATAGGGATTATCTAGAGATCTGTGGCTAAGTTGCCACAGTAATAGCGTGGAAAGGGGCCGAATAGACAACTTCGCAGTGACACCTGCTGCTTAAAGCTCAGAACGCTCGCCATTGCACATCTTTACTGCCAAGTTAAATCCTGGCGAACAGTTGGAGAGTTCAATCTCATTTAGACCCTACCCGAGTTTCTTTTAAAAGCCATAATGAATCCCCTCCCCTTTTTGAATCCTAATGTCCAGTACATCATCACCTGTCAATCACCCCGTCAGAGGTCGGATATCAGGAGCTGGACCGTCTGAACACTGTGGAAAATCATTAGCAGGTTAAAGCTATCATCGTTGGCGAGTAACGTTTTACTTTACAGTGATTTTTGGGAAAATATTCCACCCGTTTTACCATCTTGGCGACATTACGCCCTCATGGCTTTAGAGCGTATGGTTTAAACGTCACAAAAAATGTGTTTTTTAAATTTTTATTTCGGCTTATATACAGGTTTTGATTTTTGGGTAAATTTTTGAAGAAAAGACGCACCCTCGGCTTATGCACGGATCGGCTTATATACGGCATTTATATTATGAGTGTAAAAATAATTATATTTTTATATAATCGAGTTTAAATAGCCATAAAGCTTAAAACTCCGATTGCGCTTCATTAACAAATTTGACTATCTTTTATGACGATCTGAATGGGGGGTTGAACCCCATATACCCCTGGTTACGCCTATGAACTAATGTACCATTGTTTCATCGATTACATTTATTTATTACACAAGAAAAACATTATTTAAAATTAAGTTATGAATACTTTGTGTAGTTATTAACAAGGGATTAATTTGTGAAACACTCATATATATATATATATATATATATATATATATATATATATATATATATATATAAACTCAACTGAACGGGGGATGGGTTGAATCCCCAACCCCCCCCCTGGCTGCTATGTTTATTACACAAGTAAAACATTAATTAAAATTAAATTAATTAAATTTAAGTTATGAATAGTTTGTGTAGTTATTAACAAGGGATTAATATTTGAAAAACTCATTATATATATATATATATATATATATTACCCACCCCCACCTGGTTACGCCTATGGTGAACGCAGGAATACAGAAATAATTTCCGCTTATAAATTTAAAGACCTCTTGAACATAAGAGTAAATTGGCGAGTTTCTGCAGAGAAAGAAAAAAAGAAGTTGGCTAAACGTAATGTAGTTTAAGAATGTTCAACACAAACTAATTTTTGGATAAATTTTGTGCAGTTTTAATTTTTTCGTTTTCAATTTCCGAACTTACACTAACTTTTTTCACAAAACGAATGCGTGATTATTAGGGCAACTTTTTGCAACAAATGCAACTTTTTTTCACACATTCTACGCTGCATGTAAAGAACTAAAACCAAAATTCCTCCTATATGGGGTGTATTGTAAGTGATTTATAACCGCAACATAAATGCAACTTTCTGCATAAATGCAACCACCTGCAACTTTTTAAAATGTAGCTTAAAATTAATTAATATGAAATTACTATTTAATTTTTTGCCCTCTGAACCAACCCTTCGATCGCATGTGTCTGATCTTGCGAACGCCGAAGTATTGCGGATCAAACAAGAAGTTCATGGAAAGAAGGTGTAGTCCTAACAGACGAAAGTAAAATAAATGGCAAGAAGTAACTTTAAACATATTGGTTGGCACTCTTGATAATCCAGAGGAAACTTGCGTAATCGACTGGTGAGTTTGCGAGGCGAGTGTCGATCATCAATAAGTTGTTCGCCTTGTAGATGTCCTTTTAAAATCTCTGAATGTGGAGTGAAAGGATTTTGCGCTTCTGCTATCCGATACAGCACATTACATGACTGCGGCTGACGCAGTTTTTCAATGTTAAAGAAATTACTGGCCAAGGATCGACCATTCAGCGTTCTTATGTATTTAAGAATGTATTATAATACTATTGTACACGACTAAAATTGTCAATATATTTTGAATTTTTTCTTTTTTTACGAATAATTTATTTTAGAATTTAGCGTCTCAAAAATAAATGCTGTAACAAGTGAACTATAGCGCATCGTCAGCTGCAGAGCTATAAACCTCCGAACTAAAAGTGAGAACCAAAACTAAATCTCACCCCTGCTCCGATCAAGGACACCCTAAGGAGGTCAGGGAGTATATCGGCGGCGTAGAATGAAGACGCGTCGTAGCGTCCGTTATGTCGGGTAGTTATGAAAGGTTCTGTTAATAGTATATATGTTGTGTTCACGTAATGTAAATTAGATTAATAAATGTTTGTGAGTGTAATGAGAGTTTGTCGCTTGTTCGCCCGCTTCAAGGAGGAATTTCTCAGCACACGGTCACAGAATGGCGCCCTAAACGTGGATTACGAACCTGACAAAGATAAGTAAATTCTTCTAGAATCCTTACTGCCCCACAACGTTCTTGCTAAACCTAGCGATGAGCAACTGTAAACTAATACATATTCATCCTGAATAGTGTAAATTAATTTCAAAACGTCAGGTCGTTCAATTTGAATTAGAAGTTTACAGTGATTCAGTTCCTTTGTTGGAAAATTAATATTCAACCAGAATATTGTTCTTAAAGAGTTGCGTTTTGTACAAAACGAAAGAGTGAAAATATTCCAGATACTATTTGCTGTTTGCGAAAGTTGCGATTTTGTTGTGAGGAAGTAATTTGTTTATAAACAACAAGTCAGGAAACGTTAATTGCATTTTGTATATTATTTTTATCTGTGTCTGAAAAAGTGAATTCTTTTATTTTGCTTTTGTTGAATTCGAATACTTGCTTTTAAAATAAGATTTTATAATTTATTTTCATGACTCTAGAAAGTTAATTGTAGGAATTATCGAAATGTTGTATATGCATATTTGAATTATAACAAAAATACATACATTTGTCACTTTTGAGCAATTAGTATTTCTTTTATTTTAGGAAAATGGTGTTTAAAAATTTTTTTTGAGTATTCTATGCAATATTATTTTATTTGGTATATGATTACAGATTGATAACATGGAATATTTTATGTGAACCCACATAATAATTATCAAAGTGCTTTTCATATATATTTATATAACTTTTATGTGAACCTCACTCAGTAAATAGGTAAACATCTTTCGTATTAGTTAACCTACAAATGCTTAAGATATACTGTTCTTTAAACATGGTATTTATTGTTTATTTGTACTATATTTTGATACTTTATTTGAGGTGGATCTCCCACGACATTTTTCTTAATATTTGTATGCCTGCTATTAGCGAATGCTATCATTAATTTACCTAGGTTATGCCAATTCTTATTTTCTCATTTTTGGAAAACATTAGTATACCCCATACCTTGTGCTACATATGAACACACCTTATATAACTTTTATGTGAACTAGTGTGCAAAGAAAAGTGTATAAGTAAATAATTTTAGTATTAATACAAACTTTGGTGGATATTTAGATTGAGACTTTTGAACTGTACTTTACAACTATAGTGACAATGGCTTATCTCGGCAAGGCAAAAAAGGTCGATCTTCAGAGTTTGGTTGTAGAACTTGGTGAAAACGTGGATGATGACTTAAAAGTCTTAGATCTAAAGAAAATAATTTTGGAAAGTAAAGAGTACCAAAACGACAAAGAATTTGTGAAGAATTTATTAGACACAATTGTGTCAACAAGGAAGGAAGAAGAATCCAAACTCTTGACAGAGCAAAGATTACTGAGAGAGCAAGAAAAACAGGTTCAAGACTTTGAACTTGAAAAGTTACGGATTCAGCTAGAATCTCAACGTATGGTAGAGGCCTGTGCTTCCCAACCTGTAATGCACCCTTCCATGAGAATGGATCTCCAAAAAATTTTGCCACAATTCAAGCCTGAAGAAGATGACATGTCCTTGTTTCTAGTCTTATTTGAGAGACAAATGAAGTTCTTAAAAATTGACGAGAGTATGTGGGTGACTCATCTATTAGGACTTTTCCCTTCAGAGATCTCAAAGCTGATAGCCAGGGAACCTGAAGTAAAATCCCATGACTATACACACATTCGAGGTATACTCCTTCAGCGTTTTAAACTGACAGCTGAAAAGTTCAGAAAGCTCTTCAGTCAACATAGAAAGTCTGCAGATTGCACATGGAAAGAGTTTTACTTTGAACTAAGGAACTATTTTGAAGGCTGGATTACTGAACTGGGTGTCACTACCTTTGAAAAATTACAAGATCTGATTATCTCAGATCAAATGAAGAAAAGATGCAACCCTGAGTGCCGAGAACATTATTTAGATGATTGGGAAAATTTGATTTCTCCCGATTACCTAGCTGAGAAGCTTGAAACTTATGACTGTCTCAGAAACAACAAAAAAGGAAGCTCATCCCCTCCAATTCAAAGGAAAGCCTACAACGGTAGAGATGAAATTATCAAGCCTGTACCGTTCAAAAAAACAAATCAGGCAAACAGAACTAGTCGAATAAAGGTTGGTGACAATCAGGAGCGACCAGCTCGGACTTGTTATGGTTGTGGAAAAGTCGGATTCATTAAAGCTAACTGTCCAGTTTGCAATCCTTCCACAAAATTTGACTCAGCTCGTTTTGAGAAGATTCAAATTGATAGACCTGCCATGTCTAATGAAGTTCCAGTTATGAATATTACGATAAATGGAATATTCGGCACAGCATGTGCAGACAGTGGAGCAAGTCACTCTATCGCAGGCGAAAGATTGTACCATATTCTTCAAGATGAAGGAGTAGTATTCGAAAAGTCTTTTCTCTCAGTGATCCTCGCTGATGGAAGTCAGACAGAAAAGGAAGTTCAAACAGCCTGTGTAATTCTATGTCTGGAAGGACGTTCCTTTCAATTAACACTTTTTGCCCTCCCAGAGGCGAAAGGAAACCGTACCCTACTTGGAGCAGATTTTTTGAAGAAAGCAGGTGTTGTTCTAAATCTTCGTGACCATGCTTGGTTCTACACTGACAAGCCAAAGGAACATTTCCCTTTCGTTGCGAGTGCTCAAGTCCACTCCTGTGATATTAAAGAAAGTGTTAGACCAGAAAATCCATATCTCCTTCGTCCCGATGAAGGTGAACATTTAAGTGAAGATCAGTGCAGAAGATTAAATGCACTTCTAATTCACTATGAAAATAACTTCAGTCCGGGGGGAGAACCAACACCTTACATCGAACACCGGATCGACACAGGTGATGCTCCTCCAGTTGCTACTGCTCCTTACCGGTTATCCCCTGTGAGAAAAGAAATTTTGAAGAGAGAGATTGATGCACTTCTCTCATCCGGAGTAATAGAAGAATGTGACTCTCCCTACGCAGCACCTGTGGTCTTGATACCCAAGCCAAATGGGGATTTCCGCCTTTGTATCGATTACAGAAAATTGAATTCAGTAACTAAGTCTGATCCATACCCTCTTCCGCGTATGGATGATCTCTTGCAAAATGCTAAGCAAACTGCCTTTATGTCTACCATAGACTTAAAGTCAGGATATCATCAGGTGAAGATGTATCCTCCTGATAAAGACAAGACAGCCTTTGTTTGTCAGTTTGGAGTTTTTCGATTTACTCGAATGCCATTTGGATTAAAAACAGCCCCTGCCACATTCCAAAGACTTATGGACATTTTCCGAAATGGACTAAAGGTCAGATCTCTAGCTTATCTGGATGATATTATTGTGATGTCTGCAACCTTTGAAGAACACCTGGAGGACCTGCGGTTAGTCTTTGACCGACTCCAAAAGTTCCATCTGCATGCCAACCGAACTAAGTGTCATTTTGCTTGCTCCAAAGTCAAATATTTGGGACATTACATCACGAGTTCTGGAGTGGAAGTAGACCCTGCTAAGGTGGAAGCCATTGTACAGATCCCTTCTCCCAAGAACGTGAAGCAAGTGCAGAGCTTTCTTCAAACTTGCAGTTGGTATCGTCGTTTTATTCCCCAGTTTGCTGAGACCTCAAGGCCTTTGAGCAATCTCACCAAGAAGCAAACACCTTGGAAGTGGGGACAAGACGAACAGACAGCATTTGAATCGTTGAAGAATAGCTTAATTTCACCGCCCGTGCTGAAACAAGTAGATGAGGATAAACCATTTGTCCTCAGAACTGACGCTTCAGGCTATGCTTTGGGCGCAGTCCTTATCCAAGGACAAGGATCTGAAGAACATCCAATCGAGTATGCTAGTCGTCTGCTAACCCCAGCAGAGAAGAACTACTCTACTACAGAACGCGAAGCCTTATCAGTCGTTTGGGCGCTGGACAAATTTAGAGGCTATGTCGAAGGAGCTGAAATAACAGTATTTTCAGATCATCAACCCTTGAAATGGTTGTTGAGCCTGAAATCACCAACCGGTCGACTCGCAAGATGGGCCCTTCAGATACAGTCTTACAACATCAAAGTTGAATATCTTTCAGGAAAAGCAAACGTCATTGCAGACATGCTATCCCGCCCTTCATGTACACATGGAAGGCCCACTTGTGACATTTGTTCTGTTACCATTATTGATCTGCCATCCAGGAAGGCAAATGACATACGTGAAGGACAATTGAAAGACGATGACTTGAAGAAAATCATTGACTGTTTTGAGAGTGTCTCCAAGGACGAAAACTACGTGAATTGGACCAATCGTGGCTACATAATGTCTCAAGGTATTTTATATCGATACGGCCCGGATTCCGAATCAGAGGAAGCCCAGTTGGTAGTTCCGATACAGGAACGTGAAAGAGTTCTGCAACAATATCACGATGCCCCAACCGGTGGACATTATGGTGCCGAGGGCACTTTTCACAAGATTGCAACGCGTTATTTCTTTCCTGGAATGAGAAAATACATCGCAGATTATGTAAGGAATTGTGCTGAGTGCAGCCGTTATAAGCCAAGTAACCAAAAGCCTGCTGGACTTTTGAGAACACCAGTGTAATCCCAGCGTTTTGAGACGTTAGCGATCGATCTTTTCGGTCCTTTGCCAGAAACCCCAGATGGAAAGAAATGGATTTTCATTGTTGAGGACACTTCTACAAAATGGGTGGAGCTTTTCTCTCTCCAAAACGCCACTGCAAAGGAGTGTGCAGTAACCTTATTAGAGGAAGTGTTTCTGAGATACGGTCTGCCACGTCGTCTCATAAGTGATAACGGATCCCAATTCGTCAGTGCTGTCCTTCAACAAGTATGCTATCTTCTCGGAGTTACACAAATTCTTACTCCAGTTTACTGTCCTCAAGCGAACCCAGTAGAAAGGAAAAACAGGGATTTAAAACCAAGACTTGCCATTCTTGTCGGTGATGACCACACCACATGGTCAGAAAAACTCCCAACTATCCGTTTTGCTCTGAACACTGCAAAATGTGACACCACTGCTCATACTGCAGCCTTTTTACAATTTGGAAGAGAACTTAAAACACTAGACGATGTTCAACATGACATAAGGTCAGTGATCAACAATGACAACTTCATTGCTGAGATCACACCGTATTTACGGAAATTTGCAAAGATCTCCTCTGAGATAAAAGATCTTGTAGAACAAAAGCAGGATCAGAGAAAGAAAAATGCTGATCGAGGAAGAAGAAGCGTTCCCCAATACGCACCTGGAGATCAAGTATGGATCACCTCACATACTGTGAGCAACAAAGCTAAGAAAAGGTCAGCGAAATTTGCACCTCGCCGAGACGGACCCTATTTGATTTTAACTCAGCGTTCTCCAACAAGTTATGTTGTTGCGAATCCCCAATCTCCTGATATTCCTGTCGGAACATATCATACATCTGCTCTACGTCCATGCCTTAACACACCTCAAAATGGAAACGTACCCATCACCCCACTGCGAAGGAGAGGTCGACCCCGAAAGGCTGATCCAACACAGTGCGACAAAACTCAAGACAACCATCTGACCCTTCTCCTGGCGACTCGCCGAGACGTCTTCGTAGCCAGGGGGGGAGACTGTAACAAGTGAACTATAGCGCATCGTCAGCTGCAGAGCTATAAACCTCCGAACTAAAAGTGAGAACCAAAACTAAATCTCACCCCTGCTCCGATCAAGGACACCCTAAGGAGGTCAGGGAGTATATCGGCGGCGTAGAATGAAGACGCGTCGTAGCGTCCGTTATGTCGGGTAGTTATGAAAGGTTCTGTTAATAGTATATATGTTGTGTTCACGTAATGTAAATTAGATTAATAAATGTTTGTGAGTGTAATGAGAGTTTGTCGCTTGTTCGCCCGCTTCAAGGAGGAATTTCTCAGCACACGGTCACAATGCAACTTTAGGGAATGGTAAATGCAACTTTTCCCCTTTTTACTGCAACAAAAAATTTGCCCAAGTGACTATTGAAGCAGATCGATTATGAAATTTTTGACATGGAATTATTCTCTAGAAATGAATTTATTAGTATTTAGATGATCAATTTGCATCCACTCCCAAAGAAAATATCTGAGTGTATTCATTTTTGTTTTCAAAAATTCAAATATCACAAATCAAGTTGAATGCTTTCAAAGTTCTATTCATCTCGTCAAAAAAAAGATGGATAAAACAGTAGAATACATTTTCCCCTTTCGTTTAATTATTCAATTCGTTTGTTGTTTTGTGCGAATATGAAGTTTTTTACATCTGATCCCACATTTGAGTCGAGAGTACGAAATGAAAACAAGATTTTGAAAAGGCGAGAACACGGAGGAATACCTCCCATACCTATCACTAACTTGAACTCTTCTTTCTATCTAAAAGGACTACTATTTTTTGGCAATTTATGGTCGCCATTGAAGTTTATCCTTTCACTTTGCGCAGTTTGCTAGCTCCTAAGAGCCAGAGTGGGCATATAGCCAAATGGACGGTTCATTACTGGCGGCAGACACAAGTCAATCCCTTAAGGGATAGATTCGAGGACTACACATCGTAATTTTGAACCACGGTCAGATGACGAAGCAGCACCTGAGCTGGCACCCTACTCTCCAAACTTCCATACCAACCCAACGTGAGGACTTTCGGCCACGACAGATTTAAGGTGCACCAGCCGCCTCTACACCATACGCTTACAAACATACTTGCCCGGACCCGCATTCGAACCTGGAACTTTTCGATCTACAAACTAACACTGAAAGATTGTTGAAAATTAATTTTCTTAAGCGAATAGTTTTAAACACTAGATAGAACGATTTCATTTTTTCTTCCATCAATTGGGATTTAAATTGAATGTGTAATTAATTTAACGATTGTAGAATGAATTTTAAAATAGCACATAGTTCACATTTGTTGTTTTTAAGTGATGAATATATAATTATGAAAAACAAAAGCGACGTAAGCGGTAAACTTGAAAAACGGCTTTCCTATGTAGGGATAATTTTTAATTGACGTCGCACTGGAGCAAGACAACTAGCTGTTGGTGTTGGTCGGGGATCGACCTTAACTGTTGATGGATAGAACAGTTTTAAAATATTATTAAAATGTGCTGCAAAGACTCTTCAGCTGGATGGGTGACGCTTCTAATGTTTGCGATTAGAAAATGGCTACCGCTCTGAATGAAGCATGTCAAACTCCGCCCACAATTTGGGACAACTGAACCCGGTACAGCTACACTCTACGTTTATGAGTGATGGTAACGGCTTGGCGATTTTTTTTGGCGCACTTCTAGTAGCGAGTTACGATAAATTAAGGAAACCCATCTTTCGTTACGGTTGTTGTTGTCTTCATGACAACCACGGCAAACGGAAACTTTCAATTTTCATTTTGATTATTCTAGAAAGTTCTTCCAAAATGCGTTAAAGTCGTTTGATTTCATTGATTCGTTTGAAATTTTTTCTTTTCTCCTATTGGTAATTTTGTTTTTAAAATATCCTTCGATTGCATTGGTCCTTTTAAATCGTTTTCTGTGATACCATAGGTCCATTTATTTGCATTTCGACAGTTGGGGAATTTTTATTTTACGTAATAGTAATAGAATAATTGTTGAAGAAAGTGAACAGACTCAATGGTTGTGACTTTTGTTTACTAGTGACTTTAATTTAACATGTTTTTTAAGGAAAATGTTTGTGGCAACAGTGATGGTGTTCTGACTTTTCTAGTGAAAAATATTGATATAGTTCTCTCTCTCTCTCTCTCTCTTTTGTATACTGTTCTTATCGCTGTTAATTAAAAAGATTTTCGTTTAGTTCCATTGTCATTTATTAAAGAAAAAGATTTAGATCGAATTTAAACAATAATACACAGCTGGCCACCCAAATTGTAACACCAAGAAAGACAAGAGGTATCACAACAAAATTTATTTTGTAGGTAATATGTTGACCAAATATCAAATGATAAAATTTATAGACTTCTGTGAAGTGTGGTTCCTGCCAAAATCAGTAGCCAAAGTAGCCGCCATTGTTGGAGATCACCGCTGCCACACGCCTCGACATTGATTCAAAGAGACTTTGGATGTGTTCTTGGGGTACAGCAGACCAAGCAGCTTCCACACGTTGCCAAAGTTGGTCTAGTGTGGCAGCTGGGGATGTAATCTGGGTCAATCGTTGAGCAACCATGGACCACATGTTTTCTATCGGCGAAAGATCCGGAGAGCGAGCTGGCCAGGGAAGCATTTCAATCTGGCGATTGACAAAGAACCCTTGGACAATGCGTGCCACGTGTGGTCGCTCATTATCCTGTTGAAATATGGCTGTGGGCAAGCCCTGAAGGTAAGGAAGGACAACTGGCTCCAACACCTCGGAGATGTAGCTCTGGCTGTTTAAAGTACCGGCAATGCGTACTAGAGGAGAGCGAGAGTAATATTCAATACCGCCCCATACCATAATACCCTATGCAGGACCAGTGTGGCGGTGCATAACGCAGCTGTTCAGCATACTTTTTCCACTGTGTCTCCAGACTCGAATCCGACCATCGTGGTGTTGCAGACAGAAGAGTGACTCGTCAGTAAAGACAATTTCATCCCTTTATGCCGTCCACATCCTTCATTCATCGCACCATTTTCGGCGGAGACGTCCGTGGTTCTGCGTCGAGGGTAGACGAAGCAATGGACGTCTTGCGGACAGACCACTCTTCTGTAAACGGCGTCGTAGGGTACGCGCAGACACTGGATGATGCGTTGCAGACTGAATGTGTTGTGCTATGGTTCGTGATGTTGCTGAGCGATCCGTCACTGCCATACGCACAATATGCCTGTCATCACGTGAAGTGGTGCACTGAGGTGGGTGTGATCGAACACGTCGGTCCGTCGTACCCTCCTGCATCCAACGATCACACATCCGCATTACAGTTGTTTGGTTTCGTCCAACACGACTACCGATTTCCCTGAAAGATAATCCACAATCTCGGTAGGCCACTATCCTTCCTCTGTCGAACTCGGATACTTGATCAAAAGATGATCGCTGTTTTCTACGAGGCATAATTGATGTTTTTTTTTTTAACCACAAGAAAAACACAATTGCCGTACTTGAAATCGTCGAAATCTCCAAGCCTTAAATAGCGGTTTGAAGTGGCGCCACAGGCGCGCGTGATGTGCGTCTGCTCTGAAATTCTAATCATTTGCATATCTCACCTGCGTTAATACATGTTGTAAATTTCAAATTATTTGCATGCATCCTTCAGGGTGTTGCATTTACGGTGGCCAGCAGTGTAGTTTTCACGAAAGGATTAAGAGGTTTGTTTTTTTGACCAAATTCGTTTTCATTATTTTCTTACGAAAGAATTCTGACGGTATCAGGTTGTACTATTTCTTGTAAATCTTTTTCTTTTTCAACATGCCCACTGTATTTAGTGTAATTGATAAGTTTCAGGTTGTTCTTACCCAACATTCGTAGCTTAGTTTCTGTGCTGGTTCACAAATGTGTTTTGATATGTGCTTAAACTTACTACTTTTTGTGAAAGTTTTTAAAAAATATACTTTTTAAAACGTTCTGAAAAGTGTTTAAAAAGTGTGTTGTAAAAAGATAAAAATTTTTGATAGAAAAAGACTTAGGAAATAATTATTTCCTTGGCGACTTTAGAAATGCGACAAAAAAAAAATCGCCAAGGCCGTTGCCATCGCTCATTAACGTAGAGTGTAGCTGTTTCCTGAACCCCACCGAGGGCGCTCTGTATTATGCATTTAGTGGACCCTCTGTCTTTTACTTCTCTGCGTGAATTTAAAAGCTTAAAACAGGAACTGAACTGAAACCATTCTTTATTTATGTATCTTTATTCTTTGTGTTTGTATACATGCTTTATTTTTATGTTATGAACTTTTGTAGTTACGCGCGAACCTTTTGATGCATTTGAATAAACATTTTTCGGATGCTTTTATAACCATTCGGAACAATTCATTCATTTTCATATCATTTCATCTCTGAAACATTTATCAAAACTTCTGACAATTTTCCGTAGTCATTGAAATTTTTTTGAATTTGAGATGATGTTGATTCGAAATATTCTTTCAAGCATTCGTCTCTCGAGCTTAAAATTTCGAAAATTGTCAACCTCAAGGAAACTTGTTTTAGGTATCGAAACCAGTTGCGATGACACTGCAGCGGCTGTTGTTGACGAACAAGGACAAGTTCTTGGAGAAGGATACGAATCTCAAATGAAAATCCATTTGGAGTACAGTATAATTCTCTTATTTTAAAAATCATTGAAGTCTATTCTCATTAATTTAAAAATTATCAACTGTAGATTTTGAAGGGATAAAATTTGGGGATCTGAAAATACTATAATAAGTCTTCGATGTTAGGAGCTCAAAATATGGTACCACAATTAGTATGTGCCTACTAGATGCATCAATGGCACCTAAGCATTTCCCCCTTTTATTGTAAAAAGGTACTTAAATGTAGTTTTTTTGTATGTATGTGTGTGGTGACTAAACAGAGCAATGGGGTCATTGTTGTTATTTTCAGATTAAATTATTTTTTAGTTTTTCTGCATAATATTGTTTTTTCTAATTTATGGGCAAGCAAACATTTGTACAAATTCAATTTTAATAGTTTTGAAAATTGTAATTTCTGTAGGTATTTGTAATCTGATTTGTTGGTTGTACAGGTATTATTTCTGTTGACTACTACTTACCCTGAGTATATTTCTCTCCTGTATCAGTTCTCTCCTATATCATGCTAAACTTTCATAACATGTATGTCCATTGTTTGACATTGCTCATCTTGTATCCAGCACATTTTAGCCAGATGTGATCGTTTTGACACAACCCAAAAATTTGAAATTTTGAAAAAATTTACAATAGTACTTTACTATTATATTACCTTATCTATTCCTCTGAAAGTTTCACATTGGAATCGTGATAGGATCATCCTTTGGAAGGGTACAAATTTCACATAGGTGCAGACATCCCAAATACAGAGGTTGTGTTGTTCCAGTGAGACAAATTATCTTCCTAACCCACATCCAGTGGGGCTAATAGTATTTATTCTGTGTCAGTGGAGCTTTCCTTATGTATGTGTCCATTACCTGCTGTTGTATATCTTGTATCTAGTGCAAAATGGCCAAATATGGCTCTTGTGGTCCCATACACAGTTTGTTGCTTTTAGCAAAAGTCCAACTTTGAACAGATTTAGCTGACTGACAGCTTAGAAAATTACTGTAGAGTGTAATACCAATACCTAAGTATGAATTCACCTAGCAAAAACAATAGTTCAGCTTAATCTAACAATTTAACAAAGTATTTCATATGCGTGATGTAGTGGCTACTGCCTACTTTATTGGTCTTCTCTGCATTTCAAGACATGTTTAAAATACCTGCAAATTTCTTATATTTTAAAATGTAAGTAGTTAAAGTAATAAGTCACTAGGAAATTTTCCAATTAATTGTGACATCTTTGATTCTGTAATTGTACAAACCATTATAAAGAGAGATGACCATTGGATTGGACAAATATAGTCTATGTATCACTTAATACATCATATCAGTAAGATGTTTTATAAAATATGATACACTAGCCACTGCATGGCTAACCCATGCCCGTGATATATGGTATCATTATGGTGTAACATTTTCCCCACATTTCAAATCCGTTGAAATTTTTAATCTATCTTTAACGAATCCACTTTTACGAAAAAGGACTAAACAATGCCTCTCAAGATGTTTTTTATTTTTTGCTCTCTACTGAAAGAGGTAGGAAATGTAATCGTTTTTTTTTTTATGCGAAGTGCGCGAAATGCAGTCTGTTTATTTTTGGAAAGGGAAAGTTACCGTGACGTCACAATCTCGTGCGAAAATATAAAAGATATATTCAATTTAAAAGTTATTTATGTTAAGAAAATCATATTTTTAGGTATGGATCTAAAGTGACATTTTCCGCAGATTTAAAATCTGCTGAAATTTTTACTCTATCTTTAACAGTCTAAGAGATAGAAAAAAAACCGAATTGACAACAGTTAAAAGATTTTTTTTTACCGTCTGGCAGAAAAATTATTTATCTGTGCACCGGAAACGAAAACAATAAATTTAGAACCCGATTAGATTTAGAAATCAATAAATTTAGAACTCTCTTCTATGCTGTAGTATTCGATAATGATTAAATTCATTAAAAAATGTTCTAGATTAAATTTTGAAATTTGTCACGACTCAAAAATTGCAAACATTTTGGACTACCTGCGTGCCAAATCTCATTGCTGTAAGTGCCATAGAATCGTCAGGATTTTGCATCAGACAAACCTAGCTTCCTTTTATAATTAATAGTAGAGATTTCAACCCATTTAGAGGCTTTTAATGAAATTAACTTGTTTTATAAATAAATTAATGTCTTTCCACTGCTGCTTTTATCTAGACATTTTTGTGGCACCACTTTCGGTGTATTTTTTGCAATGCTTTTTTGTCACCAAGGAAGAATTTCTTAGGAATTTTGAAAACAGAACACAAATTCAATTTACTTATTTTTTTTTATTAGGTGAAAATTTACTTAAATGAAAAAAATCTTTCTTTCCTTAAATATTGTTTATAAGTATGTCCAAGTTAAATAATTCATTAATTTTTAACTAAGTGTAATGAAACCAGGCAGTTAAAAAAGATCACATTGATTCTAAGCAAACTAGAGTTGTTCAAGCTGGTAAAATAAAAAAAGAAGAAAAATTTATAAAAACTATCTTTTTGTTAAAAAATATTATATTAATATACTCTAAAAAAAGCTGTGTTGTTTAGCTTGATTCTTAGACGTTTTCCTCAGAAAGTATGGATCAGAAAATGACGAAATTAACATGGTTTGTTTAAAATTGTCCAGTCAACACGATGAAGAAGATTTTTTCCCGATGCGACTATTAGTTTAAAGTTTATTAAGTGTCAAAATTGAAAGAACGAAATTTCTACCTTGAGTGAACAAAACACATTCAAATTTTCAGTCTTCAGCCGTGAGTTTTTTTAAGAGTACCTCTAAACGTGAATTTTTGCAGCTCGTCGAGTTATTTTAGAAATTTCAATTTGGTTCGTGTTAATATTTTTTTGAAATTCAGGTAAAATCGGGACATTTTCATTACTTTTTTTTAAAACTGTCATATCTATATCTTATTGCTATTAGTTTTTAATTTTGAAAATATCGCAGTATACTTTAGAATGTACTTTTTCGTACAGTACAATTATTTTTAAAATTGGTTAATAAATAAATTCGATGAGTTCAAAAGTTGGTCATTGATACAAATTTCGGAATATGGAGATATTTTTGCTACTTTTGTTAACACTGTCATATCTCTATAGCTTAATACTATTATTTTTTAAATTTGAAAACATCTATGAATACTTTTGATTGTACTCTTTCTTATGGTAGAATTAATTTTTAAATTGGTTAATAAATAAAGTTGATGCAATTAAAAGTTGGTTAGACAATTTTCAGAACTTTTAGATTGTAATTTTTGTCCCAAAACTAAAACTGTCATAGATATAGCTTAATTCTATTCATTTTAAAATGTGAAAATACCACATGAGAGCTTGGAATGGGGATTGGCGAGTGTGAGCGAACAGGTGGCGGAGCCCCCTAATATACCTAATAAAAGGGAGATTCAAATATACACAAGTTTCTAAATAAGGCAGGCTTGGTTTTGCCTGCCATAACTTGCTACTAAAAACACCAAAAGTATTGCCACAAAAAAAAAAAAAACTACATCTAAACTGTACTTTATTTTTATAATTTATCTATATCTTGTTTACAAATTTCTATTATTCTCTATCTAATATTCATTATTACTTGTGCTGATATCAATTTTACCTTTACAGAAATGGTGGTGTCATTCCTCACATTGCTGTTCATTTTCATAAGGAAAATATAGAAAACGTTGTTTCAATGGCATTAACAAAAAGTCAAATAGAGCTTGAGGTTGGTTACTTTCTACATTTCTCTGGGATTCTAAATGTGTATAATTCAATTAAAAATTTGATGCTGTATGGATTAAAAAGAACCATTAAAAAAATTTTTTTTTTTTTTTTTTTTTTGAACTTGAAAAGTAAAAATGATTGAAATTCAATTTTACTTTGCAACATGCATAATAGAGCAAAGTAACCACAACTATCGATCCTCATAACGATTCCTTTGCATCAGTAGTTTTCATTAGGTCATGTGGTACCACTGCTTGCTAACGCTCGCCAACCCCCGGTGATTGCTATGCATTGCTATTTGGTTTGCTTCGAAAACCAACACCAGAGGCAATGCTGTGATGGCCTCAAACTGGCTAGTAATAAATAAATGCCGATAGATTTTAAACTAGTTTAAATTAAAATTAAAAAAATTGGGCTTAACACATCTAAACATATTTAAAACATAAAAAAGAAAAAACAATAATTTTAAGAATGAGTCCCACTCCACACGACATGACATGTGTTACAATTGAAAAATTATTTATTTAAAGAAAATCATATTTAAGGAATCGATCTAGTGTAAAATTTCTGCAGATTTTAAATCTATTGAAATTTTAGTCTATCTCTAACGATCGCGAAGGTAGAAAACCTCAAATAATCTTTGCACGTGACAAAGTTGAAATTGCTAGCAAGAAAGTTATGCTAATCAACAACATAAATCTAAACTCGCTAGAGTCTGAAATTTTGGCATGGTTCCAAAGGCATTAGGACGTAAAATGCATAATCTGTCTTTTCTTCAATGTGACGTCAGCTCCATTCTAACTTTTGCACATTTCCAAGATTGAAAATTGCAAAAGGTTTCCTTTCTTCAATCGAGGAACTATGACGTCACTTTCCCCGTAAGAACATCAAATGGTGAAAAAACTAATAAAAATCTTTAAAAATTTCTAGAACAAATTTTAAAATTCTGGCTGGTCACAAGAATTGCAAAAAATTAGGATTATCTGTGTGCTAAATTTCACTATTGTAAGTGCCATAGATTTGCCAGGATGCTCCATACATACAGACACGACACAGAGAAACACTTCCTATTATAATAGTAGAGAAGTGGAGGGTTCAAAAGCCATAATCAGTGTAAGTCAATTTTTTCTGAAAGTGACTTGCATATTGCAAGTGCCTCTTCATTGTTAAAATTTTCATTTTCCAAAGCATTCATGTCGTTTTTTTAATATTGGAACAGCAGACAGCACCACTTATACTAACCACAGAGTAAAATATTAATATGTCAATCAGTATACAACGTAGGCAAGGTTCAAGCATGGGACCAATGCTCTGGAACATCTATGTCAACGGTTTCCTGGAACTGGATATGAAGGAAGGAGTAGAAATACAAGCATTCACGGATGATATTGTCATTATGTCATTCGAAAGGGCAACCTATAGATTCAGTCAAAAAATGAATAGTATATTGGTTCAAATTGAAACTTGGATTGAAAATAATAAACTAAAGCTCAATATTGAAAAATGCGTATTCACGCTCTTATCTAATAAAAGATGTACACATTTTCCTAGAATCAAGATTAGAACGTTATTTCTCAAATTTAAAAAAGAACTCAGTTACCTTGGAATCTCTTAATAGACAAAAATCTATCTTTCATACCACATCTTAATACGATACTAGAGAAAGTGACAAGAATTCAAGGCAAGTTAAATAGAATTTCAAGAGCCACATGGGGATTAGACCCCAAAGTTAAGAAAATAATTTATCAGAAATTCTAGAGAAGATAATTGGTTACGGAGCAGAAATCTGGTACAGAAACAAGGCAAAACAAAATCAGAAGATTCTTCAGATGCTGAGAAGATGCTTGTTACCCATTACAAATGCTACAGCACAGTCTCTACAGATGCCGTACAGATATTATCTGGATGAATACCACTAGACCTCAAACTAAAAGGAATTCAGGATAAATTTAAAACTTAAACAGAAAGAAAATCTAAAAATTAATGGAATAGAAATTAGGGCTGAAAATGTTCAAATAGAAGAAACAACTTGTTCACCGCCTTGGGATATATTAAAATCCCCATGGAGATGTCATGGTAAAGAAGAAAGATTAGAAGAAGTGAACATTTTCACAGACGGCTCTAAAAAAGAAGGGAAGGTTGGAAGCGGCTTAGTCGTTTATTTGGAAGGCATAGAAGTTTATAACGAGAATACAATAAGAATTAGGCATCACTCTATGGTTTATATTTGAGAATTAATAGCTATTGACAGAGCTATATCTCTCATTACAAAGAATGACATCAGAAAGGCCTACATTATTACTGACTCAAGATCCGTGTTAATGGCCCTTGGCAATATTACCAACAGTGATAAATATATTTGCAATATGAAGCATCAAATAAAGAATTTCTCAGGAGTTATAAACCTAAAATGGATAAGGTCATGAGGGCAACGAGAGGGCGGATGCTCTGGCAAAAGAAGCAACAGTGAAACAGTAGATCGACAAGGCACAGCAAATGGACAAGGAATACATCCAGAAACAAATTAATAAAGAAGCAGAAGGGATGTGGCAAGTGCGATGGAACTACTCAGAGAAGGGAAGAATAGTCCACACAGAATATAGGGACATATCACAGACGAGGCATCTAGGATCTTTTGAGATGAATCAATTTATCGCTGGTCACGACGTATTTGGACAGCACCAGAAACGTTTATTCAATAAGGAAGATAAATACGAATGTGGAGAAGGAATTCAAAGCTTTGACCACGTAATTTAGGACTGCAAACTGTGGGAAAACATAAGAAAATACCTATGTCCCCATAAGCACAAAAAAGTAGAAAGAAAACTACTTTTGACAGGTGAAAAGTCAAGACAAGGCCTTAAGATAATAGCCAATCGACTTCTTGAAATAAGACTAGAAGATCTATCATAGCCCATCTATCCCATGATAGTAAGTGTAATTGTATTGCAATATTGAGAAACATAGGTGGCAATGCATGTGCTGTCAGGGTTGCTCACAACCCAAAACTACACCGTATGCCTTAGGGCGGGACGGTTTTGATAAATTAAATATGTAAATCAGTAAACATCTTTTAATTTCAAAACCATTGGATATTTAGTTGTTACTTTTGTTATTATCCAATTATATCTAGGAATAAATGTTCCAAAGCAGTAGCTGCTGGTTTGGCTTCTAATTCTATTTATAAATTCCTTTTTTTTTATTTTGAATTTCCTGGACATTTACCTACTTTGGAATTTTGTTTCAATAAGTTCAAATTATCATCTAAATTCTCAAACCCAAGGTACCCTAGTGATCTATTCTTTTCCCGTGGGGTTTACTGCCTGGTAAACATGAGGATCATGACCCCAGGATACCCTAGTAATCTTTCTTGCTTGCTTTATTTTCATGATTACTTGACATTATCTTGTGTTTGGTACAGCTTAGGCATATATGGCCCTTTCACCATAACCAACCAATTCTAAATTCTTCAAATTATTGTGTGAGCAAAATCACCAAATCGGCATTGAGAAACTCACTCTTTTACAGATGACATTGAAAATACCGAAATATTTGTCTACCAACTAGTGACAAAATCGTTTCTCGCACAAAACAATCTGTTCCTCGTTTCTTTTCTTAGTTTCTAAATGTCTGAAATGATTTCTGTTTCCTTACAATTTAGCAATGTAAGGCATGCCGTGCATGTATACTTTACATGAAAAACAACATCATAAGAAATCATACATATGACCGTACTTAGATCTGACATGTGTTATTCACCAACTCCGCTTATATATTAGTGTCTGACCAATCAAAGTATATATAGGCATTTCATATGCAAATTGGTTCAGATTTTCATATCTACTTAAGCATCAGATTCAGAGCAAATAGCTTCGCATGCGTAACTATCCACTGTGAGACGATTGATCAATAGTGACTTGATCTCGAAATCAAATTGTTTACAAACATTCAAGAACAGGAGAGTATACAACAATTTATAATTTTCGGGTGAGCAATGTTTTTAATACCATTTACTAAAATATATGTTTACAGTATATAAAAGTTGTATAGTATTGTAAATGCACTGTCAGTAAGAATTGATTATTTGAGAAGATAATTTCATTTTTTAGGAAGTATCTGCTATTGCTGTTACTACAAAACCTGGTCTCAGAGGCTCTTTGTTAGTGGGCATTGATTATGCAAAGAAATTGGCTGATATGTGTAAGAAGCCACTTATCCCAATCCATCACATGGAGGCTCATGCACTGACGGCTCGCTTGACGAATGAGTAAGGATGTTTTATGTCATTAACTGTGTGGTATGTTGAAACCCCACAAAGCATCAAATTATTATTAATTTTTTTTTTTTTGGGGGGGGGGGGCGAGAAAAATAAGCTAGAGGGTTGAGAAAAAAGGGCTTGTTGGTAGACGCAAGTTATACCTTAAATTAGTTTTTTTTACAATTAAAATTATGTATCGGGTTTTTGTATTAAGGTGTCTGATTAAGTCCTTTTTTAAATGTTCAAATTGTACTAAATTTTTTCTGTATGATAAAACAATCTATGAAATATGTTATTTAGCAAAAAAATCTTTAATTTATTAAGAAATTAAAAACTTAGTTTTAAAAAAAGGGAAGAAAACCATTACTATTTGAAAAACTGGTGAGTACATTTGCCTAACATTTTGCGTGGTCTTCATATGCTTACAATTAAAATTATGTATCGGGTTTTTGTATTAAGGTGTCTGATTAAGTCCTTTTTTAAATGTTCAAATTGTACTAAATTTTTTCTGTATGATAAAACAATCTATGAAATATGTTATTTAGCAAAAAAATCTTTAATTTATTAAGAAATTAAAAACTTAGTTTAAAAAAAAGGGAAGAAAACCATTACTATTTGAAAAACTGGTGAGTACATTTGCCTAACATTTTGCGTGGTCTTCATATGTGTATAAGCTAGTGCCTAAATTAAAATATATACAATATACCTTTCCATTCATGAGATAGGAATAATGTAGAAGAAACATGCATTTTTCCTCAATCCACAACACTAAAATTTCTAAAAAGTTTTCCTTTCTCTAATTTAGCTATATCCTAGTTCAGACTCTCTGAAACAAAATGATATAACAGACCAGTACACCAAATTTTATTCAGAAATACACTGTGCATTTTAAGTTATCTTGTTTCTTGTGCAACAATTTTGCTGAAAATTACAATCCCAATTCGGTAAAAGGCATTTTAAAATTTTAAAACAAATTCAAAAACAGCTGTCAAAGTCTATTCTAATTGCAATATCTCTGCTTTTATTCACTGACAAAATAAAAACAGTTTTGCATAGAAAAAAAGTCTAAATATTAAGAATATTGAATAATTTGAACTTTCAAAAAAAAAAATTTCCAACGTAGTCAGATGCCTTAAGCTTAAAATTGCTGTTAAAATCTTTTGAAATAATTTAATATAATAGTTTTGATAGCATGGACAAGACCTAGCCCCTCAGGGGCCATCTTTAGGTGTGCCTGGCTTTACGCACCAGAGGTATCTATCTATTTTCCATAAGGCATTCTGCCTCTGGTAAACAGGAGCAACCTCAGGGTGCTCCTACTTGTTTCTCTTCAACATTTATTTTCACAATGGGTTGACATTGTCTGTCTTGTGTTGGGTGCAGCTCAGCTAAATATGGCTCTTCCTTCATAAAATCCCAAACCAACCATTTTACACTAGTACATTCATTTGTCGACACAGGAGTGCATTTGTAGCTTTCTCTCTTTTGTATTATTTATCAGATTGTCAATTTTTGTGACTTTTAATCGTTTTACTTGATATGCACTCAACAGATATGTTTTTTGTGATGCTCAATTAAAAAAATTCTACAGCTAAATTTACTCCACTGATGTCTTTTGGACACCAAGCAGATTTCATCGTTTAAATAGCTTATTTCCATTTAATGGCTCGGAGTAGCAAAGTATGCATATTTCTTATCACAATTAATTAAATAGGGTTTCTTAATTAGTTTGTTTGACCTAGAATACATTAAAGCCTTTTTTGAAGAAAAAAACGGGCAGTCGCATGTTTACATTTACGTACGTTCGTTCATTGTTTGTAATTGTTATTAAAGGGACAACTTTATTCGCAGGTCATATTAGATCCTATCAGTTACCAAAAGGCTAATATGTGGAAAAGATCCAAGTCTTAAAGAAATTGCTATTCTGTAAAGTGAAATATTCTTAAATGAATATGATGGTGATGAGCTCTCCTGTTCCAATTTCGATAAAAAGTAACTTAATTATTGGAACTAAATCAAAACAACCTGAAAAAATTGACACAGATAATGCTGACAGTACCCACAATAATTTCCCGGTTGAAAGAACAAAGGATTTGCAAGTGCTACAAGGCTGGTGCATGTTAAATTTGTCAAAGGGCCTCAAATGTCCTCACATTATCTTAGTGTGAAAGTTTGGAGAGTGGGGTGGAAGCTCAAGGTTGACCTCGGATCACAATTACATGGTGTTGCCCTCTGATCTATCCTTGCGAGATTGATCACAGGACAATTAGAGTATTTTAAATTGTTCTTCACAAATAATATGTTGAATAAATATGTACAAATATGCAGAATGCTCATGAATTGAAACTTTCTATCTGTAATGTTTATTATGAGTGTATCCTGACTATCAAACTAAATCAAATGAGAGATTACTAGTCATTTAATCCTATCTTGAGTAATGATATGGTGAAACATACAATATTCAGAGACTGGTACTTTGAAATTCTGATGCACTTTCATTTGTCGAATGAAGAAGAAAAAAAAACCCTCACAGATTAGAACATTTTTATTATGGAGAAGTTGCAGTCATTTCTAAACGATTTAAAAATGAACTTAATTTTTCTCCCTGCAGTCACCCATGGTCCATCATTATCTGAACAATGATGAGGTAGAGCCTATCACTCTCTAAGGGGAATTAAAAATTGTCCCTTACCCAGGACTGATGATACAGGTTTCGTATCAGGCTGACCTGTAGTGGCCAGTCTGACATGAACATGAAGACAAAACCACCATGAGATATAAATATAAAAGACTTGGAATCATGAGCAGTGTATGCCAATAAAACAGGTAAAGCGAAGAATTAAAGTGTCGACGATGTGCGATTTCTAATTGGGTTGTACCGACACGTCAATCAGTCCCCTTCTGTGGTTGGCTAATTAACTGAATAGAACTCAGTATCGACAAACATCGGGTGTGACCACTGCTCACCAACCCCTGGTGATTGCTACATATTTCCATTTGGTTTGCTTTGCAAAAAATTGACACTGTGATGACCTTGAAGTGACTATTATCAACAACGTAAATCAAAACACACTAGAATCGGATAACTTGGCATGGTTCCAAAGGCATTACGATGAAAAACGCTTGTGACGTCAGCGGTCGAAAATCGCAAAATCCTCCCCATCTTCAATGATGTCACATCAAAGGTGAATTTCAGGCACCACAAAAAAATTAGGAGTACCTGTGTGCCAAATTTCATTATTGTAAGCGTCATAGATTCGACAGGACACTGCATACAGAGACACAGAAAAATTTCTTTTCATGATAGTAAAGATTATTTTTTGCATATTTTTGTGTTTTGACTCATCAAAATCTGCATTCCTGCTTTTTCGTAAGCTATTTCAGTAAAAATTTAAACAAGTTGTTAACAGTTGTTTCCATGAATTTCTAATTATGCATTTTAGTTTTGATTTTGCAATCAGATAAACCCTGTGGGGTGTTTACTTTTTTCAAGTAAACACAGGCATCACAACCCTGAGATACCCTAGGGATCGTTTCTCCTTTCACAGTGAATGATTCAAAGTACTAAATAATGTTTAAAAATGTTTTGATCTAAAAAGGATTTTTCATTAAAAAACAACCGTGTCTCAAAAATCCTCACTTCTCTGAGTCGTCTCCTCGATTAACAAATTGAGTCGAGACTATTGTACTATTGATGAAAAATTTCCTTTTTCAAAGATATTCAACTATGTTAAACATTTTTTCCTTTTGTCAATTGAGGCATTTTTATATTGAGCATGGTATTCCTAATTGCTTTGGAGGTACAGTATAAACAGAAATGAGATTCTTCCGACTTTATCGTTTTATCCGACTTTTATCGTTTTTTAAGAAAAAATTCCGACTTCTGCCCTTTTTGTCTTCTATAAACGTGAAATGCACCAAATGAGACATATCTCGCCAACATTACACTCCTAAATTATGTCAAGCTCTTAAGTCTGCAAATTCCTCTTTTAAAAGAATCCTTAGAAGCAAATAAGCTTAGTTGCAAACTTGGAGAACTTGGATCTTGAACAAGTTAACGTATGTTGTTGCTGTTTATTTTCGTAGGTAAAGCTACGGTTTCCTAAGAAAGCGGAACTGTTATCTAGCGGCCGTGGTACATTATGCGGAGGAAAAAGTATAAATGAAATATTTTAAGTTGATCAGCTTTTAATGGGCGGTTTTTCTTTCAACTAGAAAATAAGATGCTCGGTTATTTAACCGATAAAGTTATTTCGTCTTTTTTGGCAACCTCGGCAAGCGGAAAGTTTAAAGTTTCTCTTTGAATATTCTAGCAAGCACTTTCAAAATCTGTTAAAACTTCTTTGGCGACTTTAGAAGTGCGCCAAGGCGGCTGACATCGCTTTAAAACGTAGACTGCAGCTATTTTTTGCAACGGAAATTTTCAAAATGATGCTTCTTTTAAGGGCAATATTTATGATTGTTTTAATAAGTGAAATTATTTCTTAGATAATATGGGTTATTAATGTAAGAATATTTACGGGAAAATATAAGCCGATTGAAATTGGTTTGAGATTTTGAAAAAAGTCTTTTATATTCGAAAATAGGTAAATTTAAACTGATTTAAGTTATATTTTATTTAAAACAGGGGTACAGCTTCAGTCTGTTTATAGCAATGGCAACGGCCTTGGCGCTTTTTTTTGGCGCACTTCTTAAATCGCAAAGGAAATAATTATTTCAAATGAGCCAATGAAATCAAATGACAGTTTAACGGATTTTGAAAGAACTTTTTATAATATTCAAAATGAAAGTTATGAACTTTCCACTAGTCCAGTTTGTCTTAAAATCCGTAATACAAATGGGTTACCTTAACCTGTCATTACTCGCTTCTAGAAGTGCGCCAAAAAAAGCGCCAATACCGTTATCGCTATAAACGTAGACAGGCTTTACCAAAACAGGTTTTGTTTTGTTTTAAATTAAGTATATTTTAAACAATTTATTTAGGTAATATCGATGAAAAGCTGATATGCTAATTTTTATTTTTAGTGTCTATTTATATTTTTTCATAACATTTATGCTATTTAATAAAATTAGTATTTATTTGATTTATTCTTTTGTATAACATAGCGTTTTTATTTCCTGTTAATATCATTTTTGTATCAAGGTTTTGGAAAAATTGCTACTGTTAAAAAAATCGCACCTTTTTTTTTAATGTTCAAAAATAGTCATAAAAATAGCATTTTCAACTTTATGCAACTGATTTTATACTATTTACAGAATTGCCAAGATATTTGTTCTTTTTGTGTGAAATTTGGTTTCAAGCGCCCCTTTTCTTATTTGCAAAATTTGAGTTTGTGCGTATTTTCATACTTTTTGTCCTTTTCCCACTCTCATGCCTGTATATAAAGCAAAAGCTTTTTCTTGTTGCCATTTTATGAGTTTTGGTTTCTATTTTTACATGTGTTATTTATTTTCAGTGTCCCATTTCCTTTCATTTGCCTTCTTGCATCTGGTGGCCACTGCCAACTCGCTCTTGTCAAAGGAGTCGATGAATTTCTCCTCCTTGGGAATTCACAGCACAATTCCCCAGGAGAAGTATTGGATAAAGTAATGAACCCTTTGTAAGAACTTTTATGTTTTGTAAAGAAGTAGTTCACGAGTACTTAAATATGTGTCACTGATGGAGCAAATACAATGACAGACCTTGTTTAGTATTCAAACATAAACATTTTTTGCTACCATACATTCATTGAAATTTAAATACAAATCATTGAAACTAAGTAAAACTAATGGAAATATTGATTAATGTAACAGACCCCCCTTTGAAGTCGAGATTGAATATGTAATTTTTCATGTTTAGATTCTTTGATGACTTTGCTAGAAATTTTGGATTTTTGAGTTAAAATAGACTGCGATACATTGTTCTAGAGGAGCAATTTTTCTCATGGCAAACTAACAAATCAAAAATTTTATGACACCTCTAAAATAGTTTTTGCCAACTTGACAAAGAATAGGTATTATTTCAATTGATTTACAAAGCAATGATAGTAATTATCTACCGAATTCGCTCCCATGTGACTTAAAAAATATTTTAATAACTATTTATTATACTAGGGGGCTCCACCCCTTGCTCGCTTCGCTTTCGCTTTTTCAACTTTGACACTTAATAAACCCTAAACTAATAACCGCATCGGAAAAAGATCTTTACAATTGTCCAGGGAACACAATGAAGAACAAACCATGTTAATTTCATATTTTTCGGATCCGAACTTTCTAGGGAAACCATCTAAGAATTGAGCTAAACAACACAGTTTTCAATCCGGTGGCAGCAACTTTTTTTTTAATATAGAGGGATTTTTCAGTAAAAAAGTTAAAAATTGAAAACAATTTTGATGCATTATTGTTCTTTTTTCCCTGCATTTAATATTTAATGAGCTATCCGAGTTTGACATTTAGAATGTCTTTTGCATGGAGTTGACAGGCATACCCTAAAATTTTCTAAGACTTACAGCCTTTTCGATCGTGATTCTTGTTTACAATATTATTCGTTGTGTAAAAACTTCTGTTTCGAAGCTTTTCTTCTTTGTATTATTGGATTGAAATTCACTTTTAAGTGATTACACAATTGAATTATATATTGCTTGAATGTTTAAAGTTTTATTTGTGAATACATTTTTCAAAATTTTAAAACTGTACCATTGAAATGAAATAAGTCTTGCACAACTATGCTACCAATTGTGAATGCGTTGTTCTCAAAAAAGCATGTGAGCCAAATTGCTGAAATAAATACCTTTGTATAAAGACTACATGTTTTGAGCTAGAATTTAAGAAATAAGTGTATTCGTTTTTGAAATGCTGTTCAAGTAAATAATTTACGTAAATTGTGTGACTCTCATTGAAAACCGATTGTAAAAACTAAATACGTCATCATCATTCTTAATTTAAGATTCAATTCAATACCAAGTGATAAGTCGGCTGTTAAATACTAACTATGTGAAATAAATTATAAAGCAAATTACATAGCCATTCATAGTAATCTTTTCTGATATCAAAACCCTAATTTTTAAAGTTGAAACTTAGAATCATAATTGGATGAAAAAGGTTATTCAATTTTTGTGATGTTGGGGGTCACAAGCTTGGTAGATTTTGTTAACTAGTACGAACCAATTGGTAGTCTACATATGAAAAAACTCGTTGAATCTAAATGTAGTCTATATTAATATCAAAATTTCTGACATCCTTGGGAATGGCCCGATTGGACCTTTAAAACTTTAATTCCATTGAACAAATAAGATCTCGAGTTTACTCTCTTATAGTATTGCTATCCTTATTCAATGCTGAACTTTTCTGGTATTCTTTAAGTTTTGCACACCAGTGCTGGAAGTGAGTTACGTGGTATCTATCTATTCAATTTTCTTCTGATATTATGCTTTCCTTATTTCTACACAAATTATCAATGCTTAAAAATGTAACTTTTTAAAGATAAGTAATTCGTAACAGGAAAACTTAATAAAGAATTGCCACTAAATGTTAACTAACCTTTTATTGTGCCTTATAAATGCTCCATGTTTATGCTTTTGCACAATAATACATCTTAGCTAAATAAATGTCTTTTACACTAAAATTTCTGTACTTAGTTTATTTTTTAATTTTTGTTTGTAGTCGACTGTTTTAGTGTTCTTTAACTTCTATTTGATAGCTGATTTCTTTTAGTTGTAAGTTGTGGCAACTGCGAGATCAAGAGATAAAAAGTTATGAAAAGAATAATAATGTTTAAAAAATCCAAAAAAATTAATTTAAAAATTTATATTTAAAAAAAATTTCGAACATTAAAAAATTCTTTGTCATAATGACAGAAGATTGCGAAATTCCACAATGTCACATGCCTGATGCAAGAGTGCTACAAGTAAAAAAATATTGTTTTGTTGATTGAGTGCGAGAGCACTCACAGCAAATTGTCATCTATATATATATTTCTCTTACGTGGCACGCAAAAAAGACGTTATTTGTTACCGCGTTTTGGCAACATTGTGCGATTGTTTGTTTACTAGGAGCCTCGCGAGTCATTTGAATCTATAGCGTTATCGGATGAAATTTTATTGAAAAAAAAAAGAATTTTAGACGAGCTGTTGCGGTTTGTAATAGAAATCTAAGAAAGCGGAGGATCTTTTCAGGGCTATTTAAAAAACGGTCGGTGGAGTGGTCGTTCACGGTAAGATGTTTGTCGGCAACTAATTTTTGTCGCCAAATCAAGATGGCTGCAGAATTCCGTAACAGCAGATAGGGTTGCCATAACAAAAACGGCAGATGTGAAGAAAATCCGCAAAAGGTGAAGGTTACCATATTTGGCGGCAAATCGCCTTCTTACCGTGAACGACCACTCCACCAAAAAGTGTATGGGTGGCTCGAGTACTGGGGAAATGTACACACAAACAACATGCTGGGTTTTCAATTTCCAAAGCAGCGCTCACATTGCGAGTAAAAATTTGCTCAAAGTTTTCATCTAAATTCTGATTCCAGAGGTACTGTATATATCTTTTATGTAATACAACAAATTTAGATTTGAAAAATATTTTTTTGGAATATATTTTGTAATCAATCCCCTCTGCTAGGACACGTGTCTTCATTGATGCGAGCGAAGCGAGCATAGGTTCGCGAAGCGAACCAATGAGAATTGCGAAGCAATCCTCCGGGGATTGGCGAGCAGGGGGCGGGCCCCCTAGTTTTTATTAATTGAGTTGAACATGAAAAGAAATTAAGGAAGGAAATTCGAAATCTCCCTCAAAATCGTCTTTTGTGAACTTTGTGTTACCTTTTTTCATTTTGTAGCTTTGTCATACAGCTAGGGTGCAATGTATGTGAAATGTATTACATGAATGGATATGCATGTGCAGGATTTGTGTCCAAAGCGAAAAATTTTAATGTTATTTTATTCTTCGAAAAATTTGAATGACTATATATTTTGATCATCTTTGCAATCTAGAGTAAACCATTTCAAACAGAATAAGGTCGGGTATTTTGCTAGTAACTGACAAAACTTTGAAAATGTTATCAAGCACCTGCCTGGAACATTTTTACTGTGTCACTAACTATGTTATTCATCTTGCCTTAAAAACTTCCCTCGCTTGAATGAATTGTTTTTTGGCAGATAGCAAGGCGACTGAAGCTACAGAACCTTCCAGAATGCTATGATATGAGTGGCGGGAGAGCGATAGAGTTTGTGTCGCAGGGCGGGGATCCCTTGGCGTATAGTGTTCCTCATTCAATGACGCAGTACAGGAACTGCGACTTCTCCTTTTCTGGGTTCTCCTCTTATGCCCAGACCGTAATCATCAGAGAAGAAGAAAAATATGGTATGCACTTCATGTTTTTGCAATAGAGCTCTTTAAATTGTATGCGACTTTAATTGACTTTAAATTGTATGGCAAAAGTAATTGCATATCTTGTTGATAATAAAAAGTGGAAAAGTGAATTCATTTTGGCAAAAATTAATCTAGTGTCAAATTAAAATTACTTTATCTATCAAATAATATTTTGTATGCTAATATTAGAATCGGGGCTTAAAAACAGTCATGAAATACTGTTAAAAACGAGTTTTGGAGATTCGCGAGACTTGCCATTTGGAAGCATTGTTATCAGCCTTCTGTCAATTCAGTTCAAGATAGGAATACTATCCAGGTGTGTCTTTAGAGAGACAAAATCCTCAAGTGATGCCAATTTCAAAATTTCGATGCCAAACTGATGCTAGGCGGTTCTAGATATAGGAACAGACCCGACCCCCAGTACCGGTCGGTCGAGGTGTCGTGATATGACAGAAATCATTATCAGTACTAAGAAATTGTTGCATTTGTACTATTAGATTGGATTATTACACCATAGACTACAGATTACTTTTAAAAGTTTGACTAAATCAGCCCTCTCCCTGCCCCAACCTTCTCCCTTTGCGGAACTGCAGGACTTACATAAAATCTCAGTTCAAGAAACAAAGAAAACTACAGTATCAGAGGGATATACCGGGAAGGAGTTGGGATTGCCTATTGAGTAATAAGGGAAGAATCCCTATTGATCTACCAAGAGGGATGTGAGTGTCCTGTTTCCGCTTGTTAACCGGACACGACTATCTCCAACAGCACCTACATAGGATTGGTGTGGCTACCTCCCCGATCTGTCTGCTTTGTTGCGATGGTCTTATGAACAGACAACACCTTGCGGAGTGCTCTAATTTACTGGACATTGACATCAGGGATACTTTACCCCAATGACTTTCTTCACTTTATTGGACAGCAAGACAGCATATGGGAACAGAGGCCTTAAGCTGGGCATAAGATTTATAAAAAAAATAATAATAAAATTAAAAGTTTAGGGTGAGATTTTAAAAATGCTTGGCTGGATTAGTATTTGAGCTATCATTGTTTCAAACACAGTATAGCTATGCATAGTTATAATAACTAGAAATGAACATGAATGTCTTTATGAAAGACCATAATTTTTTTGTCCCTGCAGGTTTGTGTCATTTTAAGAAAGGTAACCATTAACCCTTTAAGTGCAGATTAATTTGAAAGAAGTAGTTATAATTATTGTTTGCACATTAGTTACTGTTATATTTTTGTATTATCGTCTGTACGCTAATTACTGTTATATCTTCGTAGTAAGGCTGGCACACTGTTACATTTTCATATAATTTCGTTTGATAAGAATGGCAACTGTATGAGCGAGATCACACCACTTCTGATCACCGCTCAGCGTTCACTCCAAAAAAGAATGTCTGGTAACACAGTTGTGTAAATATTTCTATGCATGGAGTCAGATTAAACAAAGTGTATTTTTGTAAAGAACACGATTGAATAATTTGATTCAAGGAAAATCTCGTAGCACCAATCACTCTTGCCATGAACAAAAATGTACATGTTTAATTTTGTCTTAGTTTGAATGACGAATTAGACTCGTCATCCATAACTTTGGCAAAACAAGTTCATGATGAGTCTAAGCCGTCAAATGTACCCAAGGGGTTATAAAAAGGGTATTAAAAAATTTCACCAGGTTTGAAGATACTAATTTTCAAACTCTTATTAGAATCACAATGCAAATTTTATTGAGAAATGCAAGCACTTATTAAAAGCAATATTTTAAAATGTTTTTTTTTTTTTTACAACAATTAATTATTTTTTACACAAACGCTAAGCATTAGCTACACAACAATTTAAACAGGGTAGTAACAAAATCAGGGAATTCTCTAAAAACCTTTTAATTCTGGAAAAATCAGAGAAAAATTCCAAATTTCACAAAAAATCAGAGAAATTTTGATAACTTAAATGGCAACTATTATGGTTTGTCCTATTTAGAGATGCGCAATTACGAGTACTTTTGCGAATCAAATACATCGTATTCACTGAAATTGTTGTTGTTTCTTATGCCTACACTAGCAGACCGGAGGAGTGCCAGGCCCGTCAAAGACAGCAAGAGGCGAGGGTGTGTGCCTTCCATGTTATTGAGCCCCCATTGGGAGGAAGTCCGGCTTTGCTCGACATACATGGCACATCCATTTTACAGGAAGGCCCCTTTCATACATCCATTCACTCACGCATATCGTAATTTAGATCCCAATCAGAGGCCGATAATCCCCTGATCAGGTACCCCCAGAGGTATTGATTTGACTGAAATTGTAGTTCACACTTTGGCGTCGGTCGCCTAATGTTGGCGCTAAACTAACTTGTGCAGGATTCCATTCAGCAGCTGGCCGCCATATCCATCTAACCACTAAAACCGGTAGAAAGTGTCGGCCTCGAAGAAAGCACTAAACGTTCTAAAACTCAACAAAACTTTATTAACATAACAAGAGGTAAAAACTATTCTAAACGTGTGCCACGAGTAACAGAAAGCGCGGACACACCATGCTAAGCAGCAGAGAGGTATAAGGGAATGCAGGAAGGTCAACAGGCTATTTATAACAGGCCAATCTTATTCTTCCGCGTGCGTCACAAAACATAGTTTGCATAATAGCATTGATGCCACAGTAGCCCCTCCCTAGTCCCGAAGTCAGTCTCCGGACTGATAAGGGACGACAAAACGTACGTGACGACCAGATCTTGTGACAACACCCTTGCGTAGAGAAGATGTCAAGTGTTGGGTAGCATCATTAACCTTCTCAGCTGTGGATTCGAAAGGCTTTGATGTACTTGCATCAGAGGGCTCTTGTAGCGGAACGTCAGGAGGGATGAAGATAAAAGCAGGCTTCAGCCGATCAACTGACACGCTGACTCTCTTGCCCTTGATAAGCAAGGTGTAAAACTTAGGTTTACGTTCAACTACAGGGTACGGACCGTTGTATGGTTGCTGGAGCGGTCGTCGTATGGCATCTACCCGTACAAACACATGAGATGTCTGAGCCAACTCCTTACTCACAAACACAGCTGACCTGGTAGAGTGATGCTTTGCAGGAACGGGTCTCAGCTCATTCATCTTCCGCCATAAATCTCCCAAAAGGTCTGCACGAGACGATATAGCACCAGGTGATGTGGCCCGAAGGAATTCACCCGGAATACGGAGAGAGCATTCGTAAACGAGATCAGCCGTCGTAGCTCCGATGTCATCCTTCAAGCTCGTCCGAATACCAAGCAGCACTGTAGGCAGGACTTGAACCCATCGCTCCGTTCCATGGCTCATGATGGAACTCTTCAGGTGCCGGTGGAAGCTCTCCACGGTGCCATTGCACTTCGGATTGTAGGCTGTGGTTCGTGTCTTGATGACACCAAGAAATTTAGCAAGGGATGTGAAGAGGTCACTCTCAAACTGCCGTCCCTGGTCAGTGGTGATGATCTCGGGAACGCCAAATCTTGAAACCCAGCCGGAGTAGAAGGTATCAGCCACTGTAGCCGCAGTCTGGTCCTGCATTGGAAAGACCTCTGGCCACCTTGTGAAGCGATCAACGGCTGTCAGAGCGTAGACGAAACCTTTCGACGGCGGTAGAGGTCCAACAATGTCGAGATGCACATGGGCGAACCGAGCTGAAGGAAGATCAAAGGAACCAGTGGGAGAAACAGTGTGTCGTTGAACCTTAGCCTTTTGACAATTGATGCACTGTTTGCACCAGGTCTTGATATCTCTTGACATCGATGGCCAGACGAACCTTTTGCTCACCATGTCCAAAGTTGCACGTGCGCCGGGATGCGACAGTCCATGCAAAGTCTGAAAGATACTCTTACGAAAAGAATTAGGAACATATGGACGAATGTGACCAGTGGACACATCGCAAATCACCTCTGATGAAGCGAGTGCTAGTGACCTCAACTCAAGACCAGAATCAGATTCGCGCAAAGATCGCAACTCCTCATCATTGCACTGTGCCTTTGCCAAACTTTCGTAATCAATTTCACCAGAACTTGACAAGTTGATCTCACAAATGCGTGAAAAACTATCAGCCACCGAATTTTCAGCACCAGGCACAAACCTGATATCGGTAGAAAACTGACTTATAAACTCTAAGTGTCGAATTTGTCTAGGTGATTGTTTATCACATTTTTGCTGAAAAGCAAAGATTAGAGGCTTATGATCTGTGAAAATAACACACTCGCGTCCCTCAATCATGTGCCTAAAATACTTGATTGAAGAATAGACAGCTAATAGCTCACGGTCATAGCAACTATAGCGTAACTCGGCATCGTTGAGTTTTCGTGAGAAAAATCCCAATGGTTGAACCTGCCCATTGATTACCTGTTGCAAAACCCCACCAATTGCGAAATCTGAAGCATCCACGACCAAATGTAAAGAAGCATCAGGCAGAGGATGTGCCAAAAGTGCAGCATTAGAAATTGCATCTCTGCATACCTGAAATGCCAACTTGGCTTCCTCTGACCATGAAAGAACGGCTTTGTCCTTCTTCCTGCGCTTTCCATCACCCTTTGCAAGAGTATGCAAACTAGCTTGAACTTTAGCTGCATCTCTTAAAAAACGATGATAGAAGTTTGTCATTGCTAGAAAACGACGCAATTCTTCAACCGTGTGAGGTAGGGGAAATTCTAGCAGGGCTTTGACCTTTTCGGGTAGGGGTTCGATACCATCCTTAGACACAAGGAAACCCAAGAAACTGATTTTTGTCTTACCGAACTCGCATTTATCAAGGTTAATTACCAGTCCATAATCCACTAACCGCTGGAAGACTTGTTTCAAGTCGGCCTTGTGGTTTTCCTCACTTTCAGAAGCTACAATGATGTCATCAATGTACGATACACAGCAATCAAGACCCCTTAAGACGTTATCGATAAAGCGCTGAAAGCTTTGGGCTGCGCATCTTAACCCGAAGCACATGGAAGTGTATTCGTAAAGTCCAATGGGAGTTATTACTGCAGTTTTTTTAATGTCACACGGTTCAATAGGAATCTGGTGGTACGCCTTCACAAGATCGATCTTTGAAAACACCCTTTTACCACTCAAAGTATGCGTAAAATCCTGGATATGGGGTACGGGGTAACGATCAGGAATCGTAATATAATTAAGCCTCCTGTAATCCCCGCATATACGCCACCCAGAAGGTTTTTTAGGTACAAGGTGTATGGGACTGGCCCATTGACTTTTAGAAGGTCTAATTATACCTTGCCGGAGTAGTTCGCCAAATTCCTTCTTAACAGCCAACAGCTTTTCAGGAGATAACCGTCGTGCAGTGGAAAACACTGCGGGACCTTTAGTTTCAATCCAATGAGTCACAGGATGGGGCTTAGGATTTTTAACCATATTTGGGTTTGTAAGTTGTGGGTACAAGGATATAATCTCTGAAAAAGGGGTTTGCTCCGAAACCAGGGTCAAACCAAATGTTGGTCCGGGACAAGCCAAACCCTTTGCCACTAGCATAGAGGCAGCATCAAGAAGCCGATTATTTCGCATATCCACTAACAACCCATAATGCTTTAAAAAATCCGCTCCTATAATAGGATGAGAAACCTCTGCAACTAAAAAATTCCATTCAAAACTTCGACCAACACCAAAATTTAACCTTAACCCTTTCGAACCAAAGGTTTTGATTCTAGAACCGTTTGCTGCATACAAACTAAGGGTATCTAGAAAACTTTCAGGCGAAAGCCTCTTCGGAAAACAGCTGACCACTGCACCACTATCTACAAGATAACGAAACCCTGTCATAGTGTCGCACACGAAAAGTCGGCTGTTCTGCTGGCTGTCATTTGCCGCCAATTGAACAAACGAGCCACTCAGTTTTCCGAATATTGGCATGGCTGAATACATCTATGTGCCTTTTCCCCAAAACGTTTGTGATACCAACACAACTTGCCCTTTTCAAGACGTTCCATTGAACCATCCCGACTTTTGGGAGTACCACCCCTTACTTGTTTATTGCCCCCAGAATAGCTCCGCCGTCTCTGAAATCCCCATGATAGCCGTTTAAACTGTACACTCAATGACGCTATTTCAGCTTTAAGTGACTGCAAAGTTACGTCCTCGGCCGCAGCAGCTGAAACGCTCACCACCGAATTCGAACATTCCGAAACATCACGAACTTTATCGGCAACCGCTGCTAAACTGTCTAGCGAACCCTCTGTACTAACTGAAAGAATTTGCTGAACGTGCACTGGTAGCCTTTGCATCCAAAGTGCACGCAAAACATCATTTGAAAGTTTGCCAGATGACAAATTTTTCATCTCATGCAGTAACGTAGAAGGGCGTCTATCGCCTAAATGCAAGTCTTGCAGCAACAGCTTTAAACGAGATGTCTCAGATTGAGAAAAGTGCCTAACAATAGCTTCCTTAATTGTGACATACGGGTTTGCTGGGGGTTTACGAACAAGATCCCGAATTATTGAAAAAACATTTTTATCAACTGCCGAAACGACACAATGAAATTTTGTGTTTGATTCAGTAATACCAGCAAGAAAAAACTGGCTTTCCAACTGCAAAAACCAAGTTTCGGGATCCGAATCCCAGAATGGAGGTGCTCTAAAGGCAACACGAGATACCTCAGGGGCGGCAGCAGCATTTTGATCACTAGAAACAATAGCGGAAATAGGTTCTTTGACTTCAGTGTCAGTCATATTTAAATTCGAAATTACGCTTAAAAGCAATCAAAAGATATCTACAACACTGTTACTATAACAATATCCACACTAAACCTTCCAAACCAGAATGTACTGACATAAAATGATCTAGTTTAAAAGGAGCCACCAACCTATTTGCGGGCTTAAAATTACACTATGAACTTTTAAAATACAATGTAAATAACACAATGAACAGAAACCAAAATGTACCAAAGTTAAGAAAGAAATCAATTCATGAATATCAGAAAAAACGCCCAGAGCTTGATTTGGAATCTACGAAAACGCGCGAACGAACCCGGTCAAGAGCGAAAATCAGTTAACACTCACCCAAGTTCTCGTCACCCGCTCCGCAGCTATGCACTGGCTGAATAAATAAAACGCATGCCGTGTAGCTCCAACCTCAGAAGGTTTTTACAATTCTCAGTCCGCGTAACCACTTTGGCGTCGGTCGCCTAATGTTGGCGCTAAACTAACTTGTGCAGGATTCCATTCAGCAGCTGGCCGCCATATCCATCTAACCACTAAAACCGGTAGAAAGTGTCGGCCTCGAAGAAAGCACTAAACGTTCTAAAACTCAACAAAACTTTATTAACATAACAAGAGGTAAAAACTATTCTAAACGTGTGCCACGAGTAACAGACAGCGCGGACACACCATGCTAAGCAGCAGAGAGGTATAAGGGAATGCAGGAAGGTCAACAGGCTATTTATAACAGGCCAATCTTATTCTTCCGCGTGCGTCACAAAACATAGTTTGCATAATAGCATTGATGCCACAACACAAATAAAGAACACAGTCATCATAATTTTCAAACACTGCGAGAACCACCACTGCCTGGGTTTTTTCGCGGCCGCAGCATCTCGTCGCATTGAGACAGGCGATACAACTTGTGGTACACAATTTCAAATTTCTATAACTTATGATGGTTTTTTTTGTGCATTAAATGAATATTTTTTGCTTGCAACTATATTTTTGTAGAATTCTTTATCAGGGTGTCAAGATTTAAATCAACAATTAAAATCATGTTTTTAATCAAATGATTTTTTAAAAAATCACTGATTTAAATCAACAATTAAAATTATGTTTTTAATCAAATGATTTTTAAAAAAATCACTGATTTAAATCACAACTAATCACACATTTTTATAACTAAGTAAATACACCACAGAATAATCACAAAAGTGTTCAAATGCTTTAATTTTTCTGGACTGATGGTGATTTCAGCACTAATGGCTACACCCAGCTCAGAGGGAACTGGGTCAATTACTGCATATTATAAAAGATTGCAACAGCCAGTTGTAACTTATTAGAATGTACTATATACTGGAAACAGTAATGTAAGCACACGTGACATCTTAAATCTAAATGCCAGGAAGAGTAATGTATGAACATTCCTGATTAACAGCATTCATAATATTAACACTTACATGAAGTATGCAACAGTTTGATTTAAAATTATAAACTAAAGGGGTGACTGATTTCATTAGCTAAAAAACCACACAGGTAGGAAGTAAAATTTTTTGAGGCATTTGTCAGTTAACTTATTCTTGTGGTGTGTAACAGAGATTAAAGAATAGAAGTATACATTTTCACACACACACACAGCCATTAAAATGTCAGCAGGAAGAAAGAAAGATTCACTATGAATTAAAAGTGAAAATTAATTTATTATTGCTGCTTGGCAGTTTTATTATTAGAATTTAGATTATTTATCTGTCCTCTATTCTACTTCTCACACTATAGTTTAGGCCTGTCACTTACACTTACTGATAAATTTGTTAACATGATGTAATTTATTCAAGGAAAACTATGTAGGATGTCAACTTTTGTTTTAAAGTCAAACAAATGTTAAGTAAATATTGATTTACCATGTCACAAACTCAATTTTTTATTTAACAAATTTATATATAATTATTGTAAAAACAGTTTATAGGGCCTACAGAAATTTAAATTAAAAAAAATATGATATAAATAAAAAAAAATCAGATTAATTGATTTTTTTAAAAAATCATGATTTTTTACACTCTGTTTTTTTAAGTATATTTATAAATATTTGATTACATACATATATTATATTTGATTATATATATTTGATTTGTATGTTTTGTATGATAATGTAGGGTCAGATGTAATAAGTTCGTAATCAAAATATTTTGTATTTTTTCTCCAGTTTTGTTCAATTGCTATTGCAAGAGTTTCATTAAGGGTTCCAACCCTTGCAATAACAATTAAAATATCTGATGAGAAAAAATACAAAATATTTGTGGAAATAATGGATGGATTTGTAGTAAAAATAATGTGTGGATACCATATATAGATACCAATCACGGATATTAAGGGAATTGTTAAATCAGAAATATCAGGTAATTTTTCCACAAGGGTTCTGTTGCCACACTGTTAAAGAGGTATAACGTATTTTCTGATTTTTTTATGGATCTGCAGATCAGGTATGTCCCACCCAACATCCTCATCAGACCGGACACAGCCCTCCTAACAGGTGTGTGGATTTTGCATGTGTGCACCTATTGCTTGATATTGTATGCCTCAGGGTTCCCATGGATCAAGTAAACCTAAAAAACATGAAATTGCCAGAAAATTTAATTTTATCCAAAAAATCAGGAAAAATTGGGCATTTTTGTATAAAACCTGGAAAATTGCCTTAATGACCTGAAAAATGTTAGATTAGGGCTTCACAGACACTTTGGAGAAAAGTAGACTATAAGGTTCGTACACAGTTTCATATCACTTTATTTAAATGAATAGAATTTTTTGACCGATTTTAAAAGAAGCAGCTAGTATTTAACTGGTAAAGAATTTTGTTTCATTCACTGGCTTCAATTGAAGAATTTCATGGTTATGATACATTATATCACCAATTGATTAAGTCAAATATGTTGGATTATTTGAATAAGTTATTTTAATGCAAAATTGCCTGTGTTTTGTGTGTTAATTTTTACTGTGTATAGTTCTAAAATTGTTTTTATTAATGGGTATTAAATGCTAAAATATTTGCTTTTTTTTTCGACCTTAAAAATTCATGAATTGCTTAAGTATAATCTGGAATTTTGTAAAAATTTGTCTGTAAAACCTGGAAAAGTCGAGGAATTTTATTTCTGAAATTGAGTGGGAACCCAGAGGCCTTGTGTCTGGTGCAGCGTGGCAAAATATGTCTCTTTTGCAATAGAAATAACCAACTTAGCAGGTTTACTTGACTGCTTGCATGTCGGATGTGGCACACCAAATATTTTTATCAGACCTGCTGACACATTGCTCTGAAAGGTAACAAGTCTGCATGCTTTCCAGATGTTCCTGCAGATGGTGTGATTCCAACTGCCAGAGACTTCTGCGCCTCCATCCTCCATGGTTACGCTCTTCATTTGATCCACCGAGCTCACAGAGCCTTGACGTTTTGCGAGACTAAAAACCACACGACTGCCGATCGAAGAACCCTCGTGTTTTCTGGGGGCGTTGCTTGCAACTCTTACATAAGGACTGCCTTGCAGCATTGGTGTAGCGATATGAACTGTAAATTTTATGCACCTCCCCCTAATTTGTGCACGGATAATGGTGTCATGGTTGCATGGTGAGTATTTCATTTAGTTACAAGTACTGGGGAAATCGTGAACCTATGTTGAGATGAAAAATCTTTTTTTTTAGTTTAAGTTTAAAACCAACAATTAAATTAATTCATAATATTCCTGTATCATTGTTTTAGAATAAAACATAGTAAACAAATGCTTTGCAAATGCATGTTTAAGCAAATCTTGTTTTCACACGTTAAACTTTAAATGGATGTTTATGGAAATGTATTGATATTTTTTTATATATATTCTTACAATCTTAGACATTCACAAAAAAAGTACTAGTGTTACATCTCCTGGTGGGAAGGAAAACTTCTTGGCCAAGTTTGTTTGCCATCCTCCTCATAATTTATCTTAAACTAGCCACTGAGCACGATATTGCCTACGTGACAATTCTTTTCGTGAGGTCAGGTATGACCACTGCTCGCTAACCCCCGGTGATTGCTAATAATTCCCATTGAATGACAGCCATAATGGCGTTGTCAATTGCAAAGAGATCCAATCGGCGTGACATCACAATCTCTTGTGAAAATGCAAATATTTAATTGAAAAATTATTTATCAAAAGAAAATTAAATGTATAGTTTATCTATCTGGTGTAAAATTTTCTGCAGTTTTCAAATCCGCTTTAAATCCGTTTTTTGAGCGCAGGAAATGGAATCTGATTTCTCGTTTCAAAGGTCATATAAGAAAATATATAAGTTACAGTTAAAAAAATTTTATTTTAAGAAAATTATATTTTTAAGTATTGATCAACTGTAAAATTTTCCTCAGATTTCAAATTCATTGAAAATTTTACTCCATATTTAACGATCTAGGAGATAGAAAAAATAACTACATAACTCCATTTAAAACTTTTTATTTGTTTTGTTCATCCACTGAAAAATCATTCCTTGCGAAATGAAACGAAAACACGGAAAAAGTAATTTTAAAATCTGCCATCTCTTAAAAGTGTTGCCATTCTAAGGAAAACAGTACTAATTAAATTCCATTAAATTATTTTTAAAATCTTCTAGATTGAATTTTTAAATTTGGGCACCGAAGAAAAATTGCAAAAAAATGTGTACTACTTGTCTGCCAAATCCCATTATTGTAAGTACCATAGATTCGTCAGGGCAGTCCACACAGACAAACACTTCCTTTTATCATAGTTATGGTTATTAAGTTAACTACAGAAATGTGGACAACTGATTGACTAATTTTAAAAACATTCTTTTTATATAAAATTTAATTCAACTAAATATATTTTGGTGCATTTTCATATTTTCTTAGTATTTTTATATACTCTTATTGCGGATCTTAAAGTGAAATAAATATCTATACTATTTTACTTTAATACATGGTCCAAAAATGAGCATTATTTGTACAGTGGTAAACAAATGTAAACAATATTAAATCAACTTCTGCATGATTAATTTGCCAGTTTTGTCGCAAAGTTAAAATTTTTCTTAACTTGAGCTAGGAAATCTCTATTGATAGAACAGCATAGAAGAGCTCTTGCTGTTCTAACAAAATTCTTTAGCAGTCTGATGACAGAATGCATAGAGAAATCTGAATGACAGAAACTAGCACTGGAAAGGAAATTTGAGCCTTTCCAACCATAGGTTTAGGTGTAAAAAATGTCAAATAGCCTTTTTAACAAGTGAATGAGATGCAATTGAAGTGGACGTTTACAAGCTAATTGTGACTGAGTTGTAAAATGCACTTTATTTGAAATAGGATTTAACACCAGAAGAATACGTTTGAAATATATAATTTAAATTCTGTTTTATATTCTTGGCTAATAATATTCCATTTGGATGTATGAAATATGCATATTGATGTTATATTCAGTGCAAATGGTTTTAAATAAGGTATGATTACCTACCCTCAGTAAAGATTAGCAATTAAGAAACTTGTAGCACATGAACTTCATAGGTCTACTAGTTTTCATGCATTTTATTTTGGCTTGATGTATTGGTTTTATTTTAGTTTGCATTCTATAGGTTAAGCATTTCATATTTTATTTATTCATTTTTTTTTTATTTCTTTTAGGAATGGGATGGAGAAATTAAAATCAAACATTGATATTTTACCTCACACAGAAGATCTCAAACCCCATCCAGAGTAAGATGTCAAACTGATAAATTATCAATATTTAAAAACAATTCCAAATTAATGATCAGTGTTTCATTTATTCGTTAATCCAATTCACCAAATTTATAAATCACTTTTAACTGTTAAGGATATGATTTATATTTTCGAATAATTAAGGTTTTGTTTGTAAGAATTAAATTATAGCATAACTTACCTTGATACTGGATTGATTACAATCTAATGGATTGAATTCAGAATACATGGCAATTATTATTTCTCATAAAAATAAAAAAAAGTAGTGCCTGTATTTATACACTAAATACTCAGTAATACACTGCCAGCCATCCAAAATGCAACACCATGAAGGACAAGAGATATCAAATTTTACAAGTAACTCAAGGGTGAAATGATTGAAATTGCAGCTCTTTTGGACTGGCAGAAAGCAAAGAAATCAATATTTTGTTTAGCTACCATGGACTGTAATGACTGCTAATACACATATTGTCCTTGAAAGCAAGAGCCTTTGGATGAGTGTTTGGGGCATGTAGTCCATGCTGCTTTTACTCATTGCCATCTAGTGTAGCCACAGGTGATTCAGTGTGCTAATTGTTGTCTGAGCATTGACCAGATGCGTTTGATGGGTGACAAATCTGGTGAACGAGTGGGCCATGGAACATGTGTAACATGATGGATATTGAGAAATGGTTGTGTGTTGCTTGCCACATGCAGTTGTACGTTTACCCGATGGTCGCTGGCAAGCCCTGAAGATAAGGAAGGACAACATGGACCAAAACCTCTGGTATAACGGTGGCTGTGGAGTGTACCGGCAATATGCACTGGGTGGGTACAGTGCTAGAATCCAATGGCACCATAATACCAGGGGACAGACCAATATGGCAATGCATAATGCCACCAGACTCGGATGAGGCCGTCATGGTGGTGTAGGCAGAATTGAGATTAATCTGAAAAGATGTATCATGCCATACGTTTGTCCTTGTATAGTGCTCTACACACCGTTACAGCTGCTTGAGAGTCAGGTAGTTACAGTTATGGATGCTTTGAAAAAGTTCCTGCTGCTGCTGATCAAGTCAAATTATAGGAGCTACTCATGGCTATGAGATGTCTCTTCTCGATTGGTGAGGCCGACCGACACGATAGCCACAATCATCCGCGTCAGCCTGTTCGTCCCACCTGCTCTTCCCAATTTCATATTCTCATGACTGATTTGATTTGGTCCAAAAAGATCACCGATTTCCCCAAAAGATAATCTGCACTCTCAGTAAGTCAATTCTTCCTCGCTTACCTTAGACACCTGCTTATATGACTGCTGCATTTTTCAACGAAGCATAATTAGCTTGCTATACACAGAAGCAAGTGAGAAAATACTATTCTGATACTAAAAACCGGTTCTCTGTTGTCGGTCCTACAAAATAACTACATGAAATAAATACGGTCAGTCCTATAATAACTTCAGTCGAACCCCAGTATAGCGAGCTTTTTCATGGGTCCCGACTGAACTCCTATTTAACTAATGTTATTTGAAACAGAGTGAACAGGCCCTGATTTACCATTAGGCCCGTGAGGCACGGGCCTACGGCCCTCATAATTTAGGGGGCCCCTAAGTTTCAAAAGTATCTAAAAATGAAAAAAAATAATAATAACTTTTCATTTTTGTTGGAATGTTTTTCAACAATTTTTTTCGAAAAGGAAAATAAAAATCCAAAACTTTATTGCAATGTAACGGTAACGGGTAACCAAACCCCGTAACATTTCTAGGTACAGTTACGGAGTTTAGTCGGATGTTCCAACTAGTTAAGCAAATCTGTCCAGTTTAGCCAATCATATATAACTTTTCAGGTTTGTGAATAAAAGAAACTTTCTGATTGGTTGTAAACAAAATCTTACATTTAAGAGAATAATTGTTAAATAAACTGAATAAAACCACACAAAAAAAAACCAGAAATTGTTATTATCGGTTACAGAAACATTTTTTAGTTTACTTTCTAAGTAGCAAATAATTTTAATAATTACCCGGGATCTGGCGCTCATGCAAATAATTTTATTGTAGAAAATTATTTTGGGGAAGAGAAGTGAAGTGATTTTCTTATTTAGAAACAAATGCTTGCATGCTTTCGACAATTTGAATAAATACTTAATTTATAATTTCCAAAAAAAAAATTTGTATTTAATTCAATATTTTCCAATGTCAGGACGTAAATATCCATCAGGGTCTTCAAAAAGAAAGAGAAAGGCAGAAAAATTATTAGAGTGCAAAAATAAACAATCCACATTATTGGACAAATTTTTTCAAGTTCGCCCAAATGCTTGCAGGAAGGAGTGATACTGAAAATGTAGCTCCTGATGATGAACAAATTATCGATCAAGACGAATCCACATCGATCACTCAAGAAGAGACTGTTTGTGATATTAATCCTACTGTTGATGAGTCACATCTACTAAAATAATTCTTGGAGAATTCGACAATGATCCAGCTTTCTGGCCATCTTCCTCCAATAACTTACAAGAGTATTTTGCCAAAAATAAACCTTGCCAAAATATAGAGTACCTTAACGACTCAGGGAGAATGTTTGGAGACAAAATGCGTATGTGTTCGCCAAATAACTTTATCCGGAAAAAACAGAACGGAGAAGTCATTGAAAGGCATTGGCTGATATATTCCATGAAAGCCAATGCCTTATTTTGTTATGTGTGCAAGCTTTTTAGCAATAGTATTGATGCACTATGCACAACTGGTCTCGTAGATTGGCATAATGTTAGCAAGAGACTACCTTCTCACGAGACTTCAAAAATGCATCGACAGTGTATTAACCAGCTATCGCTCCTAATGAACTCTTCAGGAAGGATAAATTCCCTAATTGTGAAAGAAAATGAAAGCGAAAGAGTGTATTGGAGGAATGTGCTGAAAAGAGTTGTGGATGTTCTACAATTAATTGCTCAGAGGGGACTGTCCTTTTTCGGTGACAATAAAAGTTTTAGTTCCAATCAAAATGACAACTTTTTGGGTATTTTGGAGCTGTTAGCGAATTCTGATCCTTTCCTGGCTGAGCATATTAAGTCTCGGGGGACAAGGGAGAGTGAATTATTTGTCTTCGACTACTGTCGATGACCTTCTCCAAATTACGTCAAATCAAGTGACAAAGAAAATTGTTGCTGAGGTAAAGAAGGCAAGGTACTTCGGCATTATTGTTGACTCGACCCCAGACTTAACACACATAGACCAAATGTGTGTTGTAATAAGATATGTCGATGCTCAAAATGAACCTGTAGAACGTTTCATCACGTTTGTTCCCATCCGCAGTCATGCTGCTGAGCATTTATGGGAAACAATTACTGAGCTGTTTAATGAGTTGAAAATAGATCTGCAGTTGTTGTTGCAGCTGCAGCAGTACTATTGTCATGGACAGTCTTATGATAATGCAAGCAACATGGCAGGGAAATACTCAGGGTTACAAGCCCGCATTAAAAAGGAGTATCCTCTAGCTGAATACATTCCTTGCTCAAGACATTCACTCAATTTAGTTGGGGTTAGTGCAGTTGAATCCTGCAAAGCAGCCATCTCTTATTTTGGATTTGTCCAAGCACTCTACAATTTTTTTCGGGATCACCTCATAGATGGGAAGTGCTAACCAGCAACCTCAAACATGTTGATGGGATTACCTTAAAGTCTTTATCAGGAACGAGATGGTCAGCAAATGCGGATGCAGTAAAAGCCTTAAGAAAAGGATATAAAATTATTTCCGAAACTTTAAGATCAATAATTGAAAATTGTGATGAAAGTGCTGCAACAAAATACGAAGCAAAATGCTTATGTAAGAAAATTCAAGCATTTGAAAATGCCCTACTAACTGTAATTTGGGACACTTTATTACAAAGAGTAAACTCCACAAGTAAAAGTTTACAATCTTATACTTGCAGTGTAGAAGCTATTGTCCCACTTTACAACTCCCTCGAAAACTTTGTCCAAATAGTAAGAAATTCGTTCGACAAACTGGAAAAAGAAGCTGAAACATTGGGGAATACTATCTGTTATACACAATCTAGAAAACGAAGACTGCCTATAGCCATCGATGACAATCTGAGTTTAGATGCCAATACAGATTTGTCTGAGCGGAACAGATTTATTTTTGAAACCCATTATGTTGTTTGTGATAGCCTTATTGCTAATTTAAAGCGAAGGAAAGAAGCCTACAGCTTTCTGAATGAACCATTCACATTTTTTTTTTCAAGGACTGTGACAAAACCTTACTTTGTGAAGCTGCTAAACAATTTCAAGAAATTTATAAGGAAGATATTGGCGAAGAATTTGTGGATGAATATGAGCAATTTAAAGAGTTCATCCCTGTTGCTACAAGCCCAATTGAAATGTTTAAAGTAGTGAAATCCCTTCATATTGAAGACACCTATCCAAATGTTGAAGTTGCTTTAAGGATGTTCCTTTCCATTCCTATCTCAAATTGTACTGAAGAGCGTTCTTTCTCTGCAATGAAAAGGATAAAAACTCGCATAAGGACAAGCATGTCAAGTGAAAGGCTGTCTGGACTAGCTCTCCTTACTATAGAAAGTGATTTGACAAAAAGTCTTATATTTAATGAGGTTTTGCATGATTTTCTCAGTATAAAACCCAGGAAGAAAGTAATGTAGTATATAGGTACTTTGATTTAGAAAAGAAACGACTAAAATTAAAAAATGTTTTGGTGAGTATGTTGTTATGTTTTGTTTCTTATTATATTTACGGTTTTTTTAAATTATGAATTAACATTTCTTCAATAATTAATAATTGCTAATTCATTAATAATTTCATAAAATTCTGTATCTTGGAAGTAAACTAGCACTATGTCAAAAATTCATATTTTCTAGGAGAGCAGTTGAAACATTTCTTCTCGAAATACCCAGGTGCATTGGGCACATGAAAATAAAATTGTGTACCTAATTTTTTACCGCTAAGGGGTCATGTTAAAAAAAAGGAGGGGGGGGGGACGTTTTTAATGTTATTTTGATCTTTGAACAAAATATTAGTATCGACGTCTCTTGCTCCAAAGGAACATAATTAAAATTCCTAAATACACACTATACGAAAACAAAATCGTTGGACCATAACGGGTTTATACAGCAGGAAGGTTTACTTGTGTCTCTGCCACCAGAACTTTCCAATCATTGAAACATTTTCCAGATGGCTCTGTTGAAGTGTCTGTCCCGACAGCCGGAGAAGGGAGAATTTCGATTTTTAAATATTTTTATTTACTATCTACTATGAACCTATATAAACATGCCCAACTAATAAAGTAGTTTACATTACATTAATACTCTTATATAAATTTTTTTTAAAAATGAGTACCTAAAATACAGAGGATGTTTGCACATTTTTTAGACGATTTTGGTTAGCGGTAATAAAAAAATCGTTTGCTGCAAAAGAAATAATTGCAGTTGTACTATGTTTTTAAAAGTCAAAATTATCGTTTGCGGCTTGAGAGGTTTGTTTTTATTTTAAAATGGCATTTTTAACGAAGCAGTGGTTCGAAGGCTATATTTATGCTCTTACCGAAGAGAAATATTCATATTCCGTTAACCAAAAACGATGTGAGAGTCATGGTTTTGTGATATCTAAAGCGTCGATAGGTAATATCATCAGCAAGAAAGGAAAAAAACGTCAAATTGGAGCCTCAAGTGGGACAAAAATTCCAGACAAGTATCCAACGAAGAAACGGACATCTTCGACTATTGCAAAGGTACGTTGTTTAATGTTAAAAGAAAATCCCCCTAGTCGAAGGACAGTTGCAAAATCATTACAATGCTCAGTGTCCACTGTGATCAAAATGATAAACGTTGATTTAAATCTTAAGAAAGCGGAAAAATGAAATGTGCATCGTCTTTCTCCAAACATATCGCTGAATGCAGGACACGCTGCCAAATTCTATATGAGAAACACTTATCCAAAGAAAGATGGGAAAAAATTGTCACCATAGATGAATTATGGGTGTATTTAAATGATTACAGCAAAAAAAGAGCCATTTATTATCATAAAAGGAGAGAAAAAAATTTAAGTACATGGTTCACAGAATCGAAAGAAAGTTTTTCTAAGGGATTCATGATTGTTGCTGGTTTTTCATATAATGGCAAGTTAAAAATAAAGAGAGAGGAAAAAAATGTCAAGATTAACTCCAAATACTGTCAGGAACATATTTTGTTGCCCATTTTTCTGAATGAAATACCATAGTTTTATTTACAGTGCCATCAATCTGTGGAACTCCATCAAGACAAAACTAGCAGTCACACATCAAAATCCACAGTAAATTTCCTAAAAGAAATGGAACAAAAAACCGGTATCAAGGCCATACCCTTCACTGATATCCCTACTAAATCTCCCGATGTATCACCTATGGATTTTTGTGCTTTCAGACTTTTAAAATCTGCATTATCGAAATGTCGTCCCACAACCCTTACAGGACTCTGGAAAGCTGTTCAGGAGGAATGGGATAGAATACCTCTTCTGACACTTCGAAAGGCATTATTATCCTGGAAATTACGGTGTCGAAAGACAGTTCAGAATAAGGGCTATCAAATAAAACATTTAAAACACAAGAATTTTATGTAATTTAGTTTTGTGAATACAATATACATTGTCTAAAAAATGTGTGAACAGCCTCTGTATAATGTGTGCACCTAATTTAAAAACTTAGGTTCACCTGTATTCAAAAATCCATTTCGAGGCCTGCTCTAACTGCGTTCGACTGTACTAGCATTGGACATTACTGGCATATATGACGTGAATATATGCTGCACATTTGCATCTTTCCATGGTCTACACATTGTGACAATTTCAAGGCTAGAGGAAGCTTCCTTCACGGTGTTGCATTTTCCAGCAGTGTATATCTTTTACATAATAAATCCACCAGTAAGACTGCACATATCGGTTAGTTTGTTTGTGAATTGAGTTTTACTGTGATTCCCACAAATTATGTAAAATTACTGTGATCCTGTAGTGTGAAAAGGGTACTATTTGATGCTAAATCTCTCTTTTAGTTGTCCACTGGGAACAGATATTTCCCATTCTGTCAAAGAGGCATCAATAAAAATCAGAGTCCCAAGGCTGAGTATGAAGAATGAGCAAAAAGATTTACCATTACAAATTTAAAACTGTTATTTATGTAATTTGTAAATAAAAATTAAATGCCAGTGAATTATTAGTTCTTTTCTGTCAATTGATTAGAGTAAGCTCTCTGCATGATTAGAATCGTCCCAGGCTTCCCAATGATATTTGATAAAAAATTGTGCAGCAGTCATCGTGCTTTCTTTGTGGCTTTTTTTAGTAAACATACTACAAAAGGTTCTTTTATATATTTAAAAATATATTCCAATCACGAAAGTGTTAGCATTCCCAGGCCGCAGTAAGAGTAGCAGATTGGCAAACAAAGAGTTGCGAGTAAGGGACTCGATGCAACCCAAGACCGACGTGTATATGAGGGCTGGTGCCCATTAAATCAGTCATGACCCCAAACGTCCATGTTGACATGATGTAGAAGTTTGGAGAGTGGGGTGCCAACTCATGTGTGACCTCGTCATCTGACCTGTTTCAAAATTTTGAGATATCTGGATCCTTTTCCCTTCAAGATCGGGCTATTGCCAATAGCCCATCGTATTGACCCAGCGCAATCCCATTCAACTACCTACCGATTGCTAATTACTTATTGCTTTATATAATTAGCTACTTATAAAAAAAAAATTCCTATTCACAAGTCAATTGCGTTTGCTAAAACGAATTGACCTTAAAGCAACTTTAAAAATAGCAGGACACTAAACAACTTCGACTAAGAATGTCGACATTGAAAATTCTTGCCACTATTTTAAATTGAGAAAAGGGGTTTTCAACTGAGTAACTAAGTGATATATACTACCTACCCACGAATAATTGGACACCCCTGCAATCGACGACGTTTCTCCTGGTATGGCACACGACCCTTGGTCCCAATTCCGGGACCTACGACACCATTTTGGATGACTTCGCTTCTTACGTTGTGGCAGTTTTACGGGGTGGATCCACGTTACTTTCAGGATGACAATGCCACGTGTCATGTTGCAAGGTCCACCATGGCTTGGTATGATAATGGGGTCCATCGAATGGACTGGCCTGCGCAGAGGCCGGACCTTAACCCGATCGAGCAACTCTGGGACGAATTGGGCCGTTCCTCCACCGTCCGACATCGGTGACATAACTGACCTGTCTTATCCGAGCCGAGTGGCGGAGCATACCGCGGGACCGTCGCACAACGACTGGTTGAGAGTATGCCACGGAGGGTCGCAGCTGCAATAGCCGCTCGTGGTGGCTTCACCAACTATTGAAGGTGAATAAACTTATTTTTCCTTTTCTATCACCTTGGTTCAAAATTACGAGGTATTGTCCTCGGATCTTTCCCTTAAGGGACTGATCCCGGACCGTCGTCAATTGCCCGTTGTGTTGCTCTAGTACGACGTTAACTAAAATTACCATTACCTTTTCTATCACAGGTGTCTAATTATTTGTTGGTAAATTGTGTACAATTAGCAAATCTGATTTATTATCTTGAAAGCTCATTCAAACGTCCCTATCAACCTCGTTTCTAAATCAAAATTGATTTTCTAAGAATATCAATGATTTCGCTATTGCGTCTTTGGCATTCAGTTCAACAGGCGCTTCGTTCATAGAGGGTCGAAATCTCCTTTACCTCCCCCTTCCGAGTCCGACAGGCGTTCGAAAGATGGGTACAGTTAAAACCTGAGCCTTTTTTAACTAGCGTTCTGTGAAGTGGACTCGTTCATTATCCTCATTTGCACAGGTGATCCGCAATGCGTCATTGTCCGATTGAGCCTCAACAAGAGCCACTTCACAGGCGAATGGGGAGATGCTTTTGTGGAAGACCCTACACACATTTTGCATATTCTCGCAGTTCTTTCAAACAAAAAAGATAGCCCGTTTAAAAGTGATAAACTGAAATGAGCACAATGCGTTCTGTTATCAAAGAAGCATAGACTGAGTGGCCAAATTATTATGACCACCCCTTCAATACAATGTTGGACCACCTTTTGCCCTCGATGCTACATAAATTCTTCTTGGGATGGATTTTATGAAATGTTGGTAGGTGGTATGAGGAATTTGAGACCATATCCGATGAACTGCACTTTCCAATTCCTTGAGATTTGATGGTTCTGGATCCAACTACCTGATGCCCCGTTCGATCTCTTCCAACAAATTCTCAATTGGATCGAGATCTGGTGATTGCGCAGGCCAACGAAGCGAGGTAAATTCTTCGTCATGCTCTTCGAACCATCTGAAGACAATGCCAGCTTTATGACAAGGAGTATTGTCCTGCTGGAAGCCGGGGATGGATATTCTATTGACATAACAAACAGGATGTACTTGATCAGCGATAACACTTAAATACCCTTGGGCATTCAGACGTTGTTTCACAGGCATCAAAGTACCCATACAATGGCAATAAAACACATCTCCCCAAACCATAATATTGCTTCCACCAGCTTGAAATGTTGTGGCAATGGGTTCCATGCTTTCGTGCTGTTATCTTCATATTCGCACCCTGTCATCTGCATGGTGTAGTTGAAAACGCGATTAATCGGACCACATGATCCTTTTCCAGTCCTCTACTGTCCAATCTTTGTGCTCTTTTGCGAACTGGAGACGTACTATTCTGGACTGTGTCGTACACTTCACAAGTGCAGCCGTTTTGCTGATACTGGTTCCGACGCTTCGAGCGCCTACAATCATCCCGCGTTCGAAATCAGTTCTATCACGTTTTTTGAACATATCTTCGCAAGCAACGCAGTGCAATTGATGGTTCACTTCTTCTGAGCAGTTGATGTTGACGGAGCGCATGGCCTCGTAGGGGACTTAATCTCCAGTGCTGATGGTGTGTGGCTTGAAAAATTAGAGCTTCCAGGTTAGTTTAGGATCTGAGAGATGGATAACAATTAGGTGGCCGTTAAGCGTTTGGGAGAGCATGTGAGTTAGTCTGGTTCAGGAGCCCTTTGGTGGCATACTCCACTCAAGTGCCGCCCACTCAGAGAGGGTGTGTGTGTGTCTATAAATGGCTCTTGGATAGCTTTTGTAGTACGACCAATAGGAGAACAGGGACCGGTTAGTTCGATTACTGCAAGTTTAAGGTGTTATGAATTAAGTAAGGGGGAATTTTGAAGAGATTAATGAAGGATGGATGTATCATGATTATAATTAATTGCTGAGTAACGTGGAAGCTCTGGGTCTAGTTTTGTTCTGAGGTAGGGTTGGATCATAGGTTTCAATATCTTGAATAGTTGGATTAGGATGGTTCGTAATGTTTTGGAAGAATTATTTTGAAATGGAGCTGATGAATTTATTTCGAGAAGGGATTGTGGTAGTAAAACAAATTTGGGTGTCAGAGTTGCGGTAGAACCAACTGGCCCGGACAGTGGTACGGAGTGTGAAATTTAGGAGGGTAGCAAGTTTTTTTTTTAAATTTGTCTTGGCAGCGGCAACTCAAATGGGAGCAGCATAGGTCAGAACTGGGCGTAAATAGTATGTAGATGAGCATTTTGTTGTGTGTGGAGAGTTTGGAGCTGCGTGAGATAAGGGGGTATCAGCTGAACGGGCTTTGTTGAATTTATTTTGAATTTCAGAAACGTGATGTGTCCATGAACGGTGATTGTCTAGAATGACTCCAAGGTATTTGGTTTGTGTGAGACCCATTCAATTGGTATACCTTGAACTTTGACTTTTTGAGAGGGTGTGTAAGTTCCGAAAAGAATAGCGACAGTTTTATCCACGTTAAGTTTAATCTTCCATTTAGTGAGCCATATTTCGATTTTCCGAATGAGCTTGTTAAGTAGAAAAATAATAGTGTTGATTCGTTTGTGTTGAGTGAGGATGGTAGTGTCGTCAGAGAACATACTGATAATTGTGGAATTTGTCTGGGGGGATATCATTCATATATAGATTGAATAAAAAGGGTCCAAGTTTAGATCTTTGAGGGTCTTCAGATTGGATTTTTTTGTGTGTGGATTTAGCATTGTTTATTTTAAAAATGAAGTGTCTTGTAGTAAGAAAGGGCGTGATGGGAAGAATGTTACAGTATGGGAAGTTCATTTTGATGAGTTTGAAAATTAATATTCTTGATCCACACCTTATTGAAGGCCTTTTCAATATCAAAGAATATTGCACCGTATATATATATATATATATATATATATATATATATATTTTTTTTTTGGGGGGGGGGATTTTAATTTCCACTTTTGATGAATTTAGTATCTCTGAGCAGTTGATGTGTTGTTGTGCTATAATGATGTTGTTTTGGTTAATATGATATTTGTATCTTTCAAGAATAATAGTTTCAGTTATTTTACTGAGTGTTGGGAGGAGTAAGATTGGTCTAACTGGTTGGGTCGGAGGGATTTTTGTGAGGTTTAAGAATTGGGATGATGTTAGCGGTTTTCCATGGAGTTGGGAAGTGTTTTAATTTAAGGATAGTATTAATAATGTAAGTGAGGATTAATACCTTTAAAGGGGAGTTTAATGATCATTTTATTGGTAATATCTTCGAGACCAGAAGCTTTGTGAATATTAAGCTTTTTGATATGTCTAATAAGTTCAGAGGGAAGAATTTGTTTAAAGGAGTCTTGTTTCGTCTTTGAGAAGAGGTCATTAATTGTGTGGTTAGCTATTGTGTTGGTGTCAGGATCGTTGTTTTCATGGAATTGGGTTTGGTTCACTTGTCCTGCTATTCCCTTTTTATAGCTATCTCGCCATCTAGCGGCAACACTGTGACGCAGTATCTCATTTGCATAAAACTGTCGGGTGGTCCTAATAAAGTGGCCGCTCAGTGTATGTAACACCAGCGGTTGACTCTGATACCTGAAAGAACACAAATCGCTCTGGAAGTAAGCGGTAATGGGTTTCTCGCAAAGTGAGGAACTCCTTCCCTCCACTAGTTTCTCACGTTGTCACTAAAACATTCAACACTGGATGGACGCTCTTGAAAATTACTCTACGAGTGTCACATGTCTCTACTACATACGAGGGTCGTTCGGAAAGTAATACCCGTATGAGCATGCGCGCCACTGTGACAGTGGAAGGTGCACCCGTTTTAGGGACTCGTCTGCCAGCTGTCTACTAAATTACTTTGCATTATAAAGGTTATTGTTGTTTTAGTAAGCAAATAAAATGCCCAAGAAAATGGATCGCGCCTCCAAATGTTTAGTGAGATCTGTGATCCGATTTCTATACGCAAAAAATGTGCGACCAAGCGAAATTTATTATGAAATCAAAGCAGTGTATGGTGATGAGATGGATGAATCGTGTGTGTCGTTGGTGCCGAAATTGTAACGGGGAAAGAGAAAACGTCCACATGATGAGAGAAGCGATATGGCCGTACAAGTGTCAGTACGGATGAACTTGTAAAAAAACTTGAACAACTTTGTTGAACTTGAATTAAAATCTTTGTAGCAAGAAAAAGAAGAATCTAACAAGTATTTTCCTTACAAGAACAATTTCCAATAGATTTCAATTCCAGAGTGTTTAATGTGTTCCAAACAATTTCCAAAAGTGTTTAAACAAAGAATCTCGACTTGCAAACTCATGGCTACGGTCTTATGGGACCAATATTGCTTAGTGAGTTCATGCCACGGGAAGCCTGTATAAACTCTGTGATACATTGAAGAAGCTACGGCGTGCATTTCAGAATCGAAGACGCGACATGTCTATAGCGGCGTGGTCCTCTTATTGCATGATGACGAATGTCCTCACGCAGCTGCGAAGACGCAACAGTTGATTAACAAGTTTCATTGAGAATTCTTGACCCCCTATAGCCCCAGTGACTTTCATTTGTTCACAAAACTTAAGAGTTTCTGTGTGAGAAACATTTTTCGAACGATGAGAAGCTTAAAGACGTTGTTACTGTTTATCTCAATGGACTGGCGGCAGAGGAATATGACGCTGGTACTCAAAAGCTCGTCACAAGATGCGACAAATGTTTCAATTTGCAAGGGGACTGTATAGAAAAGTAATCCAAGTATAAAAATGTAATGTAATGGTTGAAAATTTTTAATTGGGTTGTATTTTATTTTAAAATGGGCATTACTTTCCGAACGATCCTCGTACATCACGTGGGTTTGAAACATTTCGATTTTTAATTTTTTTTTTGAATCTTACTGCTGTTATCTGTTTAATATTCTATCTGTTTAACTAGACATTGTGTTGCAAATAAAACCAACCTTAGAGAGGGAACCAAATTAACATGTCTTTCAGTTTTATGTATTACACAATAGTTGAGGGATATTCAAATACGCTTATTGTTCGCAATAGGGACGTGAGTATACTAGAGCTGTTTTCATAATTCGGACTTTCCGTTTAGTAATTGATGTCGATAACTAATATTCGTATTCTATAAAATAGTTATGTCTAACTACTGTGTTTTTTCAACTGATAGAAAAAATCGTGAAACCTTTCAACCGGTCCTAAAAATTCAAAAAACCATTATTGGACGCGTTGAAAATCCTAAATACCTGGGAGTGATCCTAGATCCAGAACTGAGATTTACTAAACATATGAAAACCACGGCAAATAAGGGTCTAAAGAAATTGAACATCCTACGCAAACTTTGTGACACAAACTGGGGATCGAGTTCATCAACATTAAAAAATACTTACTGCATCGTCATCAGGCCAGTACTTGAGTATTGCTCCCCCATTTGGGCACATGCGTCTGAATCTGTTAAAGACACTTTGGACTCAGTCCAACATAGAGCATCAAAAATCATCATTGGTGCTGTTTCCTCTACTAATAACACCAAGGCCGAATTCGAAAGCGGTCTTGTTTCCCTTGAAAACAGACGGAAACTTGCTACTCTAAAATTCACTAACAAAATCAGAAGCCACAATAAAGACCACATTGCTCACAGAGCTTTCGATACTTGGACAGGTAAATCAAGGCTTCAGAGATCCTCAACGCTGCAATTTGACAGAGACGTCAGAGGGACCATCCATCTTGAACACTCCTCTCTGGACATTACTCAAGAACCACTTTTTCCTTCCAAGCCCCCTATGTATACTAAAATCAATTCTAACCTACTGGAATCATGTTCAAAGAGAGAACCAACCCAAGTATTATTACAAAAAGGCGAAGACACTGCTTGTTCACTTTCCAGAGAAAACAGCGCAATAGCCTACACGGATGGTTCCTCTGATGTTGACTGTAATAGAGACGGCACAGGCATCTCCCTCACTTACCCCTCAGGAAATAACGTCAAACTCAAAACACCCACTGGCCAAATTGCTTCAAACTTCACTAGCGAATTAATCGCTATTAGAGAGGCCCTTACCCATTGTCACTCTCATTCTCTAAACGACTCAATTAAAGAAATTGTAATCTTCTCAGACTCAAAATCAGCATTCCCTTCTCCATTTACTAACTATATCTTGCACTCTCCAGTGGCTCCCAGCTCATGTTGGAATTGAGGGGGACGAATGTGCAGATGGCCTTGCAAAGGAAGCACGAGACGAAGATCAACCTCGAGTAGTCACATGTGCAGATGCGAATGCCGTCGCCAGGCGAAGGATCTACAACTAGCATTTTAGCAAGGCAACAATTCCTGTTCTAAACTGCCCAAGAAACCTCTCCTCTACAATAGCTGGGCTACGTACTGGACATTTCAAAAGCATGAAGATTTCACGAACTAATATAAAATCCTATCCCATCTGCAGGTACTGTCCCCAATCGCAACTAACTCCAGATCATGTTTTTGACTGCCAGGCCATTATCGGTTCCCTCTTTCAACTTGGAGCACCCCCAATCGAAATCCTCCATAGCCATCGAGCTCCAGAACTTGCAGATCTTGGCACCAAGGCTTTTGGAGTACTCTAAACTTTTGCACTAGTACTGTATGCATAGACACGACAACAACAACAACATTTAATAATGTTTAATACTTTACTCTACGAATTGCTAAATTTAAACTAATTGATTTTTACCTGAGCTATACAAGAATACCTATAATAGAGTATTTTACTCTTCTAAGCTTTTTGAAAATCAAAATTGACGCATTCATTTTATTTTAATGTAGACGTTCACTTTTCAAGATCAAATTTTGTGTGGATGCAAAGATGTAATATATTATCAGTTTAAAATTATTCGAAATATTCCAGTAATTAATTTTTACAAGCTTGATTGTAAACAAACTTTCAATATTAGATTTAGAAAGGCGAACGAATTTTAAATGGAGCTCTTGGAACAAAAGCTCTCTGTCCTCAGATAGCGGAGTCTTATGTTCAGGATACGATAACGTTAACAGAAATCTTTAGAGGTATAACAAAGTCTTGGGTATCAGGTGATCAAGGGGATGCAGTTAAAGTTGATGCTGTAAGAGAAGACATTAAAAAATGACCGTAGGCACGCCTATCACTTCAGTAAGAACTTATAAAATACGAGAGTTCAAAATACCAGTGGCTACGTAGTTCCAAAAAGGAACAAGAATTAGAAAAGTGTTAGAAGGTTTTTTTTTTAACTGCCTGATTTTCCAAGAAGAATTAGAAAAGAAAATTTGTTTAAACAATAGATTAGAGATCAAAGGAATATATTTATTTTTTAGCACAGTCCAGAATAGCTCTTGGTCTGTTTTTGTGACTTGATAGACGATGGTCGTATCTGGGAATTTGCCCTAAGACTCATTTTTTAATGCAACGGAGGGAGCAAAAGAAAATTTTATGACTTTTGCCAAAAAACATTTGTAAGTTAAAAAATTCCTACTTCGTTACATATTTTGTTATTTCTGTAATACCACAGGCTATCCTTAATGATACAAAGGGAAGAATTTTGGAGTGCTTCAAATTTGTTAATGTGGGTCTTAAGTGCATATCCTCAGACCTGACAATTAGTTTTAGACGTAACCATGATCCCAAAAGTGTTTCAAATTTAAATACGGTTTTCAATCATCTTTCAAAGCATGCGCAGCAGTTACCGATGTTTATGGGGGACAAATATTCATATAGAAGTTTGTTATTTGCAGTAACCAAAATGATTTTCTAAAATCAAATAAGAATTCTAAAAGTAGATAAAAATGTTGGAGACTAGTGATATTGACTCTACTTGATAAAAAAAAATTAAGATGGTTACAGATTTTTAAAGTGAATTAAAATCTTTGCAGCAAGAAAAAGAAGAATCTAACACGTATTTTCCTTACAAGGACAATTTCCAATAGATTTCACAAGGATTGACGGAGTTCTATTTAGTTAAAATGACAAAATATTTTGGAAGCAGAGTATTAAGATTTTTCATAATGTATTGAGCCCCTATTGAATTGTGTGGGAAAAGCAAATATGTATTTCTCACAATGAATGCAAGACAAAGGTTTTCATAAATTAAGTTACTTTTGCTGAAGTCTGAGTTGCATGCTAATGAATATTCAAGACATACCCTTACTTCAAAAAATAATTTGAGACATTATTATGTAAAACTATGCTGTTTTCCGAAATATGTTCTAGAATACACGTATTTTACAAAATTTTGATTATAAATGTTAATATAATTAATAAATGTTAATAAATTTTGATTACAATTTTTTGTATCATTCTTACTTGGTGGAGAAATCTACCGATTTGAGCATAGCACTGGGAAACAATTTTTTTCAGAATTGGTCCTTCCAATTTTTGAATGACTTCACCAAATACAAAAAACCAGTACATTCCTTTGTTCGTGTTGACCATTAAAACTATCCATAGGCGTTACCAGGGTTGTTGAATGAAGGGGGGGGGGGTCATATCCCAAAAAGTTTGGATTGTACCTCAGTAAAAAGGGATTAAATTAGTTACATTAATATAATTAACATATATTAATTATTTATAATTAATATCTATTTTAATTATTAAACATTAATTCATTGTATTAATACACATTCATTAATTCATTATAATAATACATATTCATTAATTAATACTTGATTTTTAAAAAATCACAATTTTTTTTTATTGAACTATATTAAAAAAAATTTTTGTCGCAGCCGCCGTCGCAAGATTGAAAACTCGGTTTTTTTTTTTACTCGATTCTTAGACAGTTTTCCGAGAAAGTACGGATCAGAAAATTACGAAATTAACATAGTTTGTTCAAAATTGTACAGGGAACACGAAAAAGATGATTTTTTTCCGATGCGGCTATTAGTTTAGGATCTATTAAGTGTCTTAGTGAAAAAAAGAAATTTCAAACGCGAGTGAGCAAAAGACGAACAAATTTTCAGTCTTCAGTCGGGATTTTTTAGAGTGCTTCTAAACGTGAATTTTTGCAGCTCGTCGAGCTATTTCAGAAATTTCAATTTGGTTCCTGGTAATATTTTTTTTTCAAAATTCTGGAAAAACCGGTACATTTTCGTTATTTTTTTGGTAAACTGTCATATCTATAGCTTATTACCATCAGTTTTTAATTTAAAAACATCGCACCAAACCTTAGAATGAACTCTTTCTTACGGTACAATTATTTTTGAAATAGGTTAATAAATAAATTTGATGCGATCAAAAGTTGGCCATACAAATTTTGGAATAGTGGGAAATTTTCGTCAATTTTTATTAACTGTCATATCTATAGCTTATACTATTATTTTTGAAACTTGAAAGCACCACTGAAAACCTTAGAATGTACTCTTTCGTATGTTACAATTATTTTGGAAATTGGATAACAAATAAATTTTCGATGCGATAAAAAATTGGTCATATAAAAATTTCGCGACTTTAAGATCGTAAGTTCCGATACACAAAACTAAAACTGTCATATGTGTAGCTTAATACTATTAGTTTTAAAATTTGAAAGTACCACGTGAAAGCTTAGAGTACACTCTTTCTTACGGTAAAATTACTTTTAAAATTGGTTCATAAATAAATTCGATGCAATCAAAAGTTGGTCACACAAATTTCGTATTTTTTAGATCGCGGAGCGATAGTATTCATTTTCCTTCACAGAAATGAAGGTTACATTTTCGGACTAACTTATTTGCCAGATATCAAATTTATGATAGCAACGATTTTTTTTTTAAATTTTGCGAGGAAAAGGGCTTGCTTTTTTCGCTCTATTCTCAGACGGCTTTCCGAGAAAGTAGAGATCAGAAAAATAAGAGATTAACATGGTCTATTTAAAATTGTAGAGGGAACAAGATGGAGAAGGATTTTTACTGATGCGTTACTGATACATTAAGTGTTAAAATAAAGAAAAGAGAAATCACTTTCGTAAAGAATGTTGGTTTACGAAGCAAACCAAATAGGATTGCTTAGCAATGCCCGGGGGTTCGCGAGCACTGGGCTGAGCCCCCTTGTTTATACAATATTTATTAGATGTTTTTATGGTGAATTTTAAAATTTACTATACATTTAAATTAGAAATTAAAGCGTCGATTTTTTCGTAACTTCTCAGATTTCTGATTCGATTTACTTGAAGCATATCGGTAAAATTTCTCACGATTCTGATTCTGTCGTCTATGAGTACGCACAATTTTTTAATAAGTGTATTAACTATATACTTGTGAATAATTACCTGCAACTGTAATATTTATGATGAGATTAAGACATGAAATCATTAATCAGGGTTGGTGGAAACATCACTGTTGTAATGTCAACAAGAGGAAAAATAACTTATACTTATCACATTAACGTTTCTATTGAATTTTTTTAGTAAAAAAGTCATCTCCCGAAAGTATTATTTAAATTCTAACATAATTGCATCATATATGTCTTACAATTAAACTGCAATACTACTCTCGCACTGTTATTTTTTGTTTTGTCTTATAATAAAGGAATAAGAGTGTACTTCCAAGTCCAACAAGATATTTAATAATTATAAAGGGACATCACAATAGACAGGGATAAGTACGAAACGAGCACCGTAATGACTCAGAGGCAATTGGGTCAATTACTGCGTATTATAAAAGATTACATCAGCCTGTTGTAAGTTATTAGAATATATATTTACTAGAAACAGTAATGGCAAACACATGAAATCATAAATATAAATGCGGGGAAGAGTCATGTATAAAGATTCGTGATTCACAGCACTCATAATACACTGCTGTTTGTAAAAAATGCAACATCATGAAGGAATCGTCCGAATGAAATGAAATTTGCAGCAAATGTCAATTATAGGATGTTATGGAATATAGTAAAGTTTCAGAGCCACCACGCATGCAAGGCGTGAGCAGCGCCCTCTGAATTGATGCTAAAAGCGTATAAATAGAGCATGGTTATTTTTTAGTGACGAACGTTTAGTGAGACTTAAGTATGCCTCCACGACGAAATAGGGTGAAATTACAACAACTTACGGAGTTTGAACGGGGGAAAATCATCGGCCTTCGTGAAGGAGGATTTTCCAATCGTGCAATAGCATCTCGTGTGTAGCGGAACAGTTCCACAGTGATGCTAGTTTGGAAGCAGTGTACCGACGAGCACCGGACAACTCGAAAAACTGGGAGTGGACGACGGAAGGTGACATCAGCGCGCGATGATAGACACCTGGTCCACATGGCGGTGAATGACCGTACAGCTTCCTTCAGGCAGTTGGCAGCACTTTGGTCTACTGCTACAGGTGTACTAATGTCGGCTTCTTCAATTCGCCGACGTATGCTGCACCGTGGACTGCGTGCAAGGATTCCTTTATACTGGATCCCCCTCACACCAAACCATCGACGGCTGCGTCTGCAATGGGCTCATGGCGGGCTGATTTTGTGGAACCATGATGGCCGCATTCGTGTTAGGCGCTATGCCGGTGAACACTGCCTTCCAGAGTGCGTTATCGAACGTCACAGTGGCCGAACACCCGGAGTTATGGTCTGGGGTGCGATTGCATGGACGATCTCAGCTGCAACGATTTGATGGTAATCTGAATAGCGACAGGTACGTCCGTGAAGTTCTAGAGCCCGATGTCGTTCCCTTCCTTTAAGGCATCCCTGGAGTTATCTTTCAACAGGATAATGCTCGCCCACATGTTGCAAGGAATGTTCGAGACTTCTTTTCAGCCCAACACGTGCAACTTCTTTCTTGTCCTCTTTATTCGCCGGATATGTCGCCTATTGAGCAAGTGTGGGATTTGGTTGGTCGGCGTCTCGCTCGTGATCCGCGTCCTCCAGCTTCAAAAGACGAACTTTGGGTGCGCATACAAACAATATAGAATTCTCTTCCACAAGCAGATATTCAACATCTGTTTCACTCCATGCCACGTCGTATAGCAACACTTATTGCAGAACGTGGTGGCAACACCAAATACTGATTAAGGACATATTGTTTTTTTGCTTTGAAAATTTATTCATTTATTTGTACTAATACAAGCAGTTTGTGTATTTAATTTCATTTAATTTTGATGACTCCTTCATGTGTTGCATTTTTTACAAACATCAGTATACAAACACTTAAAGGAAGTATGCAACGTTTTTAATACTGAAACATTTTAAAGCAGAAGTACAGAAGATGTGCTGTAGATAAGGTTCGACAGAACATCTCTGTAAAGGGAATATGTTTTCTCACTCTTAAGAAATTTAGACTTCTAATAATAGGTAGGCTGTTAAGAAACCATGTTTATAAAATGAAACTAGTAGAACTTAATGAGTAATATATAAATGTATGTCGAAAAGTAAGTTTCCCACCAAAAATCTCTATTTATTGACGAGTGTAGTATCGAGAATTCCTTTGCGCGGACCCTTGTAGCACTCAGAAGCAAAGGCTTGACTAGGGTTGATGACTGAGGGAGACGGGGGGGGGGGTAGTTCAGTCCCGAGAAGAATTTCGCAAAAAAAAACTAAGGTACATTTTCTTTAGCCGGGCGCAAGCTAAAAATAGCTAACTATCGCCAAATATAGCACACAAAATAATAATAGAATACCGTAATTAATTAGCACATAAAAATAACAATTGGAAATGGAACATTTTTTTGATACAGCTGTTGAATTCGGATCTCTTTACGGTGGCAGCAACTTCGAATTCTTTACGAGCGATTAACGATTTTTATAGCAACTCCAACGGGTGAAGGGAAAGCAACCCTACTTTTTTACTTCGTGCCATCCGAATCCAGCAGCTGTTCCAATTTTTAAAGTCTTTTAACTTACGTTTTGAAAGCAGCCTTTAAGCAAAAAAAGAAAAAGAAATCTAATAAATCCTTCAAATTCCGTGTCTGAATCCGAGTTTCCGAATAGTTCGAAAATTCAGCTTCACTCATGTGGATACCCGGATGCTTATCATCATCAGTTCTAATACCCTTTTCGTACTAGAATTTATATGTTCTTTATACACAAAATCGTCATCGCTGCCAAGGGTCAATGAGTCCGCTCCCCCTTTTGAAACTTTCTAGACCGCACATGTTTTAGGCTGCTCGGCGAAGTAAAGTGGCACTGATAAAAAAAATTCCCAAGCCCCAGCCGCTCCCCTTGATCATTGTTGAACTGATCATCTGTCAATCACCCAGTCAGATAATCATGTCTATCACCCAGTCGGCATCAGTTGGGAAAGATCATTAGCGGTCAACTTTGTAATTGCGTGGAAAGGGGGCGAATAGACAATATCGCAGTAAAACCTGCGGCTTAAAGCTCAGTACGCTTGTCATTGCACATCTTTACTGCCAAGTTAAATCGTGGCAACCAGCTGAAGAGTCCAATCTCATTTAGACCCTACCCGAGTTTCTTTTAAGAGCCATAATGAATCCCCTCCCCCTTTTGAATCCTAATGTCCCGTATATCATCACCTGTCAATCACCCCGTCAGAGGTCGGATATCTGGAGTTGGACACTGGGGGAAATCATTAGCATGTTAAATATATCATCGTTGGCAAGTGGCGTTTTACTTTACAGCGATTTGATTGGAAAATGTTCCACCCTTTTTACCTTCTTGGCGACATTTACGCCCTCATAACTTTATGTTTAAACGTCATAAATTTTTTTAAAATTTTTATTTCGTTTGTATACAGGTTTTGAATTTTTGGTAAATTTTTGAAGAAAAAACGCACCCTCGGCTTATACACGGATCGGCATATATTCTGAAATATACGGTATTTTTAGAATGAGTGTAAAAATAATTTTTATTTTTATATAATCTAGTTTAAATAGCCATAAAGCTTAAAATTCCGATTGCTCTTCATTAACAAATCAGACTATTTTTTATGACGAACTGAATGGGGGGTTGAACCTTAAACTCCCCCTGGTTACGCCTATGAACTAATGTACCATTGTTTCATTGATTACATTTTTTTATTACACCAGTAAAACGTTAATTAAAATAAGTTATGAATAGTTGGCGTAGTTATTAATATAGGATTAATTTGTAAAAAACTCATTGTATATATATTAGCAAAATTTTTCTCAACTGAATGGGGGAGGGGTTGAACCCCCAAATTCCCCTGACGGCTGTGTTTATTACACAATTAAAACATTAATTAAATTTATATTAATTTAAAATTAAGCTATGAATAGTTATTAACAAGGGATTAATTTGTGAAAAACTTTTATACATGAATATATACAGGGTGGTCATAAAAAACTTGGCCGATATATGGACCTCTAGCGGCCGTTCCGTTCTACCGATCGAGATGAGATTTCAGATATAGTTATTCAGAGGTATGAGCTCGGGATTCTGTGAACGACAACAAAGTGGCACTCACGGTTACGGTTGTAGGTAGAGAAACTCGAAACTGTCGAATGGCAACGCACACTTTTTCTTGTCTCAAAATGCTCGGCGCATGCGAAAACCCTAAAGAGCTTTGGTACGGTATGTGTCTAACAAAAAACGGAAGCGTTATGCACCCACAAAAAACAGCTCTGCGAACGGCAAACAAAACCACGATCAGGGCCCACGGAGGAAATTTGCATATGTCGGAGGAAAAACACCAACCACAGAATGTCTGTTGACAGATATTCACCCGATTTTCAGTCTGGAGCTCGCACATGCCAACGAAATGACTCTGTCAGCGAAAGTTCGTGGGGAATTGGTAATACTCTATTATCAAAATGTGATGAATGCCGCGTAAGCCTTGCGTGTTTACCGTCGAAACCATCGCCAAATACGTGGCCCATATACCCCGAAAGCTCTGGGGAATTTAGCAAAGAAATTCGTAGAAACTGGCTGCACCTGTGATAGACCGCGATCCGGATGACCAACTGTTGCTGAGGACGCTGTTACGGAAGTGCATCACACAGTGATTTCAGGGCATATGCAATCTGCAAGAGCATTGTATTGAATATGCCGAAACAACGGTCCTAAAGCTACTGCGTTCTGTACTCTGCATGCTTCCATACCTGTACCAGCGCGTCCAAATGTTGCACGCGAGGGACCATCAACAACGTATCGACTTTGCAAATAAATTCCTTATCCGATATGATGGCGATAACGACTGTGCTCTTCGCATATATGGACGGACGAGGCGCATTTCACCTTAACTGGCAACGTTAACACCATAAAATTGTGTACACTGGGCAGACGAATCCGCACGCAGTGGCACCAGTACCTTTATACGACGCCGAAGTTACTGTATGGTGCGGAATTGCTGGCACAATTGTTCTCGGCCTGTACTTCTTTGAGGAAGCGACAACAACGGGGTTTGTAACATGTTCTGTGACAATCTCTCGCTCTACAGACTTGCTTTAAAATACGTCATACCAGAATTTCTTCAGCGAAATGCACTGAAGGACATCGTTTGGATGCAAGATTGTGGCGTAGTGAGACAATCGCCTGGCTGGCTGAAATCGTTCCTTGTGGGACAATGGCCAGCCCTTCTGTGGGGATAGAACTGAAAAGGCAGGGGAGCTCCTATCTTGGAGTTGAGTTTTGAGGCGGTGGAAAACTGCCCAAGGGTTTTTCCCACGGACCGGAGCTTCGAGGCTTGGAGCAGAGAGTGCTGGGTCTGCGAAGGGATTCTCTGACAGACTCGAGAAGAGTTTGGTCGTTGTTTCGAGGGCGTACTAGCGACGCCCTAGATTTTGGAAGTAAGTCTCCGGTGGAGACTCTGGTTATGTTCTGAAATTGTCTGTTTAACAGAACGGCACTGTATATAATAAAATAACCAAGAAATAAAAGAATATTTGTTTTTTATACGATATTCAGATTTCTTAAAATATCCTTCCTGCCAAAACTTATACACCCCAGTTGTTCAACATTGTTACAAGATGGCGCACCTCCCCAGATAGCGACGTCTGTTCGCAGGGTCTTGGAACAGCATTTTGGCAATCGCGTTATCTAACCCCATTTTCCATTTCCGTGCCCTCTTAAATCCCCCGACCTCACTCCTATGAATTTCTAGTTCTGTGGATATCTAAAATCTAGAATGTACATGTGCAATACGCAAATTTTGCCGGATTTGAAAGACTATCAAACGTGAGATTGCAAACATCACTCATGCTATGTTACGTTCGGCTTCATTCTGCAGTGTCCCGCATGCAATGCGTAATTGCCTGTGATGGCACCTATGTGGAATATGTGTAATCCAAATATAAGTTTTCCTTTGTCCAATCTGTGTTGTCATCTGTAATGGGTGTCTTGCCTCTGTCATATGCAAATTTCCTCAGTGCGCCCAGAACGTGGTTTTGTTGGCCGTTCGCAGAGCTGTTTTTTGTGCGTGCATAACGCGTCCGTTTTTTTGTGATACGCGTACCGTTCCAACGCTCTTTAGGGTTTTCGCATGCGTTGAGCATTTTCAGACAAGAAAAAGTGGGCATTGTCATTCGAAAATTTCGAGTTTCTCTAACTATAACCGTAACCGTGAGTGCCACTTTGTTGTCGTTCACAGAATCCCGAGCTCATACCTCTGAATAACTATATCTGAAATCTCATCTCGATCGGTTGAACGCAATGGCCGCTAGAGGTCCATATATCGGCCAAGTTTTTTTATGACCACCCTGTACACTAGCGAAATTTTTCTCAACTGAATGGGGGAGGGGGTTGAAACCCCCCCCCCGCCGTGGTTATGCCTATGAAACTATCTCGAAGCAACTTCAGTACATCACTATCAAGTGTGAATGGAAAACCTTTGACCTCGTATACCGGAGTTATGAAGAGACCCCTCACTCCAATGAATAGACCCTGATATCTGAATTTGAATTTTGATTTTCAGATATTGTATTCTATTTGTATTAAAACAATACATATATACTTTTGCGTAAAATTTAAAAACATAAAAACAGTTATTTTTAAGGAATCAGTTAATTTTTAAGTAAAGCAGATGGTTTCATTCAAGTGCATCACTTTTTTAGAATAGAAATAGGAACTGATGGATAACTTTTAGAAATTTCACTAGTTTAGCTTATATGATTGTTTAAAGTACGAATTAATAAAATTAATTTTTCCTTGGTTTTTCATCTGTATTTTTTCGTACTAACCCATTAACAGCGATTGGAAAGAAAATTTTTGCCATTCAACATTTTAATTTTTTTCTTTGCCACTATATGGCGAGAGTGATTCCACTCAGTGTTTTTTTATTTCTAAGAATCAACCAATCAAAATGCTGCACTGGTTGTGTATTTCCAAGATAGCTTTGTCGGTGAAAACGTGGTTCAAAGCTAGAATTTCCTGCGAGCGCGAATAATGATTCGTCCATCATCGCTAAAGAGACAAAAAATTACTTTTATTACTGTTTTTGATTTATTTTTTGTGTTTTATTGTAATGACATGAAACAATTGCTTATATTAATAAACTAAAAAATCCAAAGAAACTTAGTTAACAGACGTTAGGTAAACGTATTGTTGATTGGCAAGTAATTTTGCCAATCGTCGAATGTGTGAAGTTTGATACATCGGTAGTTACTTATTACTTTAAAGGTTCTAAACGGATTTAATTATTTATTCTGATTTTAAAGCTTAAACAGGGTTAAAATTTAATTACGATCTAAAAATAAAATATTTTAGGTGAATATTTAATGTTTTAAAGAAAATCTCTCCCTTCTTTTCATTCTCACTCTAAATGAAGCTTTAGATGTATTATTTGCCCTCGACAGTGATTCTGAGTCAGATATAACCACCATAAAACTGCCAAATATACTAATGTGGCCATCCAGCCTCCTATTGAACGAGAGAGAAAATGCTGATGCAGAGACTGACAACGATTCCGACAGAACTGGTGACGAAGTGCAAAGAGCTCTCGATCACTTGCCACGGAGAATATTCTGCCACACATGTGAAATAAGTCGTCAGTTAGACCATGGAGAGAGCGATGCAGATGATACATCGTTACCAAGCACTTCTGTTACCCGAAAGAGGTCAAAGCAAATAAAATCTGAAAGTAGAAGATCTAAAAAAAAAAAAAAAAAAAAAAAAAAACCGAAGCTGGAACAAAAATCCAAAATTTTACTACCATGTACAAGACAACTGCCATGGATTTGTGTCACAAAGGAAAATTCCCATTACAGAGTCTGATAAACCACATTTTGACATAATCACTACTTTATTCATCTGATAAAATTCTATTGTAAGAAGTATTGGGAAGATTTGGAACACCTCCCAGAAGATCTTTAGTGCTGCAGAAGAATGAATCCGACTAACAAAGATGATAGACGGAATCATTGGCTTTACAAGTCAGACCAACAGTTTGAACGATGCAAAAATTGTGGAAGAAGGTCAATCTATAGATTCCAGAAATGTCAGGTTTCTCTAAATTCTGAGTGTCACCAGACTTATCTCGCAGCATTGTCTAAACCAAGAGTAAAGCAAATGTTTCAATTTTTGGGGTGATGCTCGTCCACAGAAATAGGAGTGCTTCACAGAATAGTTATTAAATAGGAATATTGAATTGGCTTTTTAGATAAAACATTGGATAAACTGTTCATTTGAATTTCTTCCTTAAATACTAAAAGTAAAATGGGGGGAATTACAAAGGCACTGAAATTGGTTTCGGAAGAAGGTGGCTCCACCTATGTCGATCCACAACTGGTCAATATTCCTTCATATTGTTTGTTTTAATGTATTGTATACATTTTTCATTGTTCTTTATAAGAGTTATTTGTGTCTTTCTATATATGTGTAGAATGTATAATACTTTTACATTTATGTGCACACTACTGACGAATGGTCAGAAATCTTGCCTGTTAAACCGCAAAGAAATTATATTGCCGTGCTGTCCCGATTAAAGACCCATTCACGTCAAAACGTGATGATTTTTAGCTATGGAAAATCACTAATTATTTTATAATTTGCATAAAGGTTGATTTTCTTCTTCAGGTAGATAGGTATTTTAATTAACTTTGCATTGGGAACAACAGAACAGACTATTGGCGACGGTCCGGGATCAAACCCGAAGAATTCCCTATTGAGAAGCTTAGTGTGTAGAACATGGAGAATAGAAGTTTCCATTTTCGTTTTCTCGGAGCTGTTTTTTGACTCTCCGTTTCATTTGTAAGCCGACAAATTTTGACTAAAATTTAAAACCAAAGTCTGCATGACGAGGAAAGGTCTGATACCGAGCGTCCTGCATCTTCGGAAGCCTATTAGTGTGGGAGTAAACGTTTTCTAATGTGATATGTGAACGACGATATGTAATCATTTCAATCGAATTCGGAAAATCGAGATGTCTTGCAACATGATTGCCGACTCCAAATCTCGTTATTAAAAAGAAATGTAAAAAGCATCCCATTGATCTATATAGATAAAAAATAATGTATATGTGTGTATTCTCTATGTAAATCTACATCGTTTGACCCATCCACACCCAATTTGGTCAATGCGGAAAACTAGGCTATTTCTTTCCTGTCTTCAGACCCCTCAGTAGCCATGAAAATTGGCACGCAGGTAATCCTAAAAGTGCCCCTCCAAATCCCAATTTTAAAGTTTGTTTTTCCCGCAATAAATGGACATGAACAAAAAAACACGTTCTACAGGGTTTGTGTGTTTGAGTTAACGCAGGGAAATGTCGCGGTCATGTTTTAGCTGTCACGGTAGGAAACACGTTCTACAGAGTTTGTGTAGTTGTGTTAACACAGGGAAATGTCGCGGTAGGAAACACGTTCTACAGAGTTTGTGTAGTTGTGTTAACACAGGGAAATGTCGCGGTAGGAAACACGTTCTACAGAGTTTGTGTAGTTGTGTTAACACAGGGAAATGTCGCGGTCCTATTTGAAACCCGAGCAACGCCGTTTTTTTCAGCTAGTATTTAATAAATAATTCCATTCAAATGGATTGTTCCATCTTCTCTCCCTTTTTTTCGTCCAATAAAACAGACGGAGTATGTGGGTGGAGTCACTAACGTGAGATCTTGGAAGGACAGATCCCGTGGGCCTGTGAATCGAGTCGGGGTGATTGGCTATCGAAGGTGGAACGAGTGTTTATCAACACGATCGTCAATTAGTTCTACAATAAGATTCGTGCATTGTTCTAATTACACGTGTCCTTCGCCTGGGGATCTTCCAACCAAGCTATCGGTAAAATATTCAGCCAAAGACAGTTGTGTAGGGGAGAGATGGATGCATGTTAAACCTGTCGTGGACTCAAATGTCATCATGTTAGTGTGGAAGTTCGGAGAGGTGCAGGTTAATTGTTGACCTCGTTATCTGACTGTGGCTCAAAATGACAATTTGTCCTAGGATCTTTCCTTTCAGAATTGGTCCGTCACCATTAACCCGTTGTATTGCTCCAGTGCAACGTTAATTCAACTACCCAAACCCCTAACACTGCTTTTCAGGATAATGTCTGAATGTTACCAAAAATGAATCCTCAAAAGAGAAAAAAGAACGGAAAAGTGGCCTGGTTTCATGTGAAAAGAATTGCTAGCAAAATGGTATATTTTCTCATTTATTCATATGTATATAATTGGAAGAAAAATGTTATCACCAGTGTGTCACAGAGATGCATAATCTTTGAAGTGGTTAAAGTTATATAACACACACTTTTAGTTTTAACTCTTTGTGATTTTACAATTCTCCGTACAAAATAAATCACTGTTTATAAAAAATCACTAAAAGATTTATAGCAGACCATTCTGATAAAACAGATATGACACACAGATTATATGAATGTAACATAAAATAAAGAAACGATAATAACAGCTCTACAAGCACTATCTTTCCTCTACAACTGTCCCTGCTGCAGTGGCTTCTAGCTGACTCAAACGCTGCTCCAAGTATAGAGGGCGTTGGATGCATTCTTTCAGATGGAATCCACCGCAGTGCAATCTCTGCACGGGTCAGAGGCGATCTGACGCTCCACATTTCATCCTGAAAACGTAAACACCTTCGCTTGCGCAGTTACCTCATAAATGGATACCACCGATGCATTCGATTTCAACTGCGTTTTTCACGTACAAAATCCACTCGAACAAACAATAGAAAAAAGAGGATTTTTTGACACTGTCCCATGTATAAACATTTGTGATTCGATGATTTACAAATTTTGCATTACAATACAGACATTTATGTATTTACAATGAAAATAAGATAACTATATGGATAAACGATTCTGGGAAGTAAACTTTCTTAAGTAGAAACACGGCCAACTGGATTCTCGGGAAAAACTTGAACAGCGGATATCTACAAATTCCTTGTCATAAAAGGTTTATTGTTTCTCTTCCACTGACTGCCGACCTTACTCGATCACTGCCACACAGAACATTTTAAACATTGAAATTTTTTTTTGAAAAACGTTAAATAAATGCGTTGTACAACTTATCGATCTTTGCTACCTCCAAATCTTTTAACGCAATGAATGTTTTCGAAACTAAATTTGAAATGGGTCCATGATAGCTCATTTTAAATATTTTGTTGAGTGTTGTTTGTTTTTCAGCGACAGTATATTTTTAACACGAGATCAGTGTCTTGTAAAGAAAATAAATACATAAATTGATTCGTTCGAAGATTGTTTGTATTATAGCTTATCTGTTACTTATTAAAAGCGTAATGCAGAGGCAGAAATGCAAACTGAAGAGTAGATGGATGTCTTGGAACAGGCTATATTCAATCAAGGCATGGGTTGGCGCTTCAAGCAGCCACCTTCGTTATAACTCGTACTCAGTTTGACGAATTGAAATTTGGATATAGCTGCTACAAGTTTTTCCACAATGCACTTAGCTACACTTATGCAAATAGCCATAATACTATGATTTGCATAATTTTTGCATTGGAATACAAAAATTTGTACATTAATAATGAAAACAAATTTTGTTTAGTAGAATACAGTTAAATGAATTGATGCTTATACATGGAACAGAAAAACAATTGTACATAATTACTACAAAATGAAAGATTGGCATTATTTTTTCTTGCATATAAAACTTATGGTATACTTGAAATTTATTGCAAGGGTCGTTATAATATTTCTTACGGGCATCCGTTTTCTAAACAATATTTTTTCGTTTTCGCAATTCTGTGTGAATACACCAAATGATAATTAAAGTTCCATAAATACAAAGAGATAAGCAACTAATTTTTCTTTGGATACTAATTTCGTTACAGCCAAAAATGAAAATGGAATATCTAGAATGAGGGATCTCTTTGGTGACTTTTGGTTTTGATAAGAAATCTTCCAAAAGGCGTTCCTTTCTTGTAACTCGAAGTATCGATAACCCAACTGAGTGAAATGGGTCGCCATTTTGTCGGTCGTTATCGAGACTCCCTATTCTAGATTTTTAAAAATAGATTTCGGGAAAAGGTACACATACATATACAAAAGCTGAACAGATAAAATCTAAAAGTACTACTAAATTGAAAAGAGGTTTAGTTATACATTATTGTTTAAATAATCTTTTTTTCGCATATCAAGAGAGTTAGCAAACGTTCTTTATAGAACATTGATAACATTGCCAGTGTTTTCGAACTGTCACAAAGCCTCAAAGTTTTATCCTTGAAGCAATAAACTGGGCTGGTTAGAATAAAAACTCAAAAAAATATCTATACGTGGATTTTATTTTTAAGCATTTCAAAGGAAATAACTTTTACCGGATCGTATTATAGTTTTTAGAATTCAGGCTTAAAAGCAATTATAATTTTCTCAGAAACTTTGAATAACACTAATGTTTTCCCTGATAACAATGAGTATTTACATCAATTGTTCGAGCAATATAATACAAGTTATCAAAACTCAAAAACCGTTTTTTATATAGAATCTTTTCCATTTACGAGGCTATCTACTGTTGTTATCCATCTCAAGTCTTAACAAGCTTTCGCGTAAAATTTTTCAAAAAATTTTCTTTGAATTCTTTTTATAAACTCATACAAATCGAATCAAGTTAAATTACTAGTACACATTTGTCTACTACGCCTACTTGTGCACCTTTCTTCTTAATTGTTTTTGTTAAATATTTTTGTTAACACTGAAAGGCCTCTGGTTTACACGTGGTAACATCAAGGTATTGCTTTTGGCTGCCAGCTCTCAAGATGGAAATGCGAAAGAAACGGCGGCGACATGCTAGTCGGGCGTGGAACTGCACTTTCGGTAGAGTTCAACCAGGTTGAAGGAATTTCGTTTCGCTGCTGAGCATAAGTAACATGAGCTTTACCCCTTTCATTTGATCAAAAAACGGAATGTTGATTTTATCAGCATGGTTGTCATGAGAATACAACTAAAATTAGAATGTTCCGAACCAGTCAAGAAATAATCAAAAATAATTTCAATAGTTTGATGTTTAGAACTTTTAAATTTAAAGAACATTTAAAAATACAGTTAAAAATGTTTTGTAAAATGCTAGTAAAAAAGTTTTATGCGCATCATGCAACAGATGCCAATTCCTGATTAGATATTCAAAACATCGGGAATGAGAATTTCGGGAATCATTTGTTATGCTTTCAATAATCTTATTTTGATGCCTTGCAAACACATTTTAATCAATGTTACGATGTAAACATGATTATATATTAAATACAATTATTCCATTTTTAGTTTTGTTAGTTTTCTGGCTGCATTAAGAGAAATTCTCAGATCATTATTCTCAACCATTTTTTAAAATAAAATTTCAAGTCTTTCACAACTGTAAAGATTCTATAAAGCAGATATTTCTGCAGCATTTCCATTCAGATAGAAACTATCGATTTCAACTTCCAAAATAAATCATTAAATAAGATACGAAACAAGGAGTCATTTTCCGTGTATTAGTACTTTGGCAATTGGAATGAAATATACTGTTTTGAAAACTGCTCAGTTGCAAAATGAATGCGAAAGGATTGCTAATCGATCTATTGCCGCAATTTCACTATTCGCTGAAACGGCTTAAGTGACGGTGAAAGTCCGTAATCATTACTCGAACTTCACAAAAGTTGGCATCTCTGCGTAGCTTGCACCTAATTCCATACTTGCAACAACGTGTAAACAGCAATTTTGAAACGAGCCTTCGTGGGACGAAAGCATGTACTCTCATGAATCTCCAAACTTCAAACGTGTTCAAAAACAAACCTATAATAAGCTCTGCTTATTTTCTTTTTTTTTTTCGAGGAAAGAGTCAGTTTTTATCATTGCTCTAAAACTGCAAAAGTATCCCGAATACATCTCAAACTTTATCTGCAATGTCTGTAACGGAATATACCTATGAAAATGAGTTTGGAAAGGTTCATTTCGGGTAAAGCTCGCAGTTACTTGTGCTCTGTGTCAGGTACTGGAGACAATTTCGGACTAAAAACCAGACCTAATGATTGATTTTTCAGGTCACAAATAGGTGCAGATATCTCAAAATAGAGCTCACTGGAATTTATGTTTAAACTACCGCTGCCTTTGAAGTGTTAAAAATATAAAAGCTGAAGAAGCCACCCCCTGTCCGAGAAACGATTAGGCTAATTAAAAGCGCGGAACGAAAAAGTCTTAAAAACCCGTCACCACCGGTAGTCCATTGTTTTTGTGTTGTGATTGAATGTATTCAATTGTGGAGGAAGACATTTGATCTAAGATTCCTAAGTTTCTCTGTACAATTGTACACCGTAAAAAAGTTTTGTTTCTTTTGACGGAGGCGAAAAGATGCACGCTTCACTGGCATAAAAATACTTTAACCGTTGCGGATAGTATTTCTTCTGAAACTAATGGAACAAGCAGCGTAGTCCACAGATCTCTAAATAGCACTCTCTAAAGCTGTAGCATCTCTAAGTTTTGACAACTCTAATGATTGTCCTCCTGTGTCCTAGTCTCTACTACGTTTCTACAACCCCAAGTGGTCGGTAAAAATAGATGTGTTACCAGAAGGCAAAACCGTGCTTCTCCTTATTGCTTTGGTTGATTTGCTGTGACGACGACGCGATGGGGGTGAGCTGATATCACGGAAATGGACAACTAAACCAAGCGAGGAACTATAGTTTATTTAAACCTTCTATTGACCGATATCCATCACTTCCACCAGTAATTGGTCATTGAAGAGAGCACAATACGAAGATATGTACTCTGTGTTTTTGGAATAGGATTGATCAAGACTACTATTTGTAAAATAACTGTAGTTATTGGGAAGATACTGTGCGACCACTGCGAGAAGAGACTTGGACTAGCCTACTTCACGTGATTCCGGGCGATTCCATTATCTTACTTTAGGGAAACTTCCAACAGGGATAACGTTATTCTACTCAAACTTTGGAGACTAAAGCGTTTTATTTAGTTTCGAATGAAGATTATTTAGTTTCAGATGAAGAACATACAGTTTCGAATAAAGATGATTTAGTCTCGAATAAAGATAATTTAGTATCGAATGAAGATAATTTAATTTCGAATAAAATTTACAAGTTTGGAATAACGAGTGTAGTTTCGTATAAATAAGGACTTTTGACGTAAATAGGTCTAACGCTAGAAAGATAATGTTGGCGAAGTTCTCGCACATGCAACCCCAATCGCGACTGTAACCGAAGTGAAATAAACTCTACCTAAGAAAAGGCCTCTTCTCGTAATGGTTTCAAAAAAAAATTTGCAACTTAGGGAAACTTTGTGTAAAAAATCTTGCATGGAAGAGGATATTTAGTCTATATTTTTAATAAGTACTACCACACTAGAGATTAATAAACACATTGAAGTCGTAAGCAACGCGTTTTTGAAAATTGCCTTTTGGATCAAGTTTATTGAAGTAGACATTAATTTCTTTAGAATTTGAATGCTCACAAATTATAAAACACTCAGAGTGGAAATTAATAATTAGGTAGATTCCTTAGTTTACCATAGCTTTATAATTAAAGTGTAACTTTTCTGAAATGGTTTTTGCATGAAAAGCATTATTTTTATATAGAGTACAGAAACAAGGACAATTTTTATAGAAACATCGAATCGAAATATAAAAGATAGAACACGTACGATTAAAGAGATTCAGAATTTAGGATTCTAACTTACCCGAAATCCTTTATGAAAAATAAGATTTTCAATTCAAAAAGTGGAGATTTCAATATATCATTCAAAAGCGTCTGTTGTTTTCTCTTTTCGTTTTAAATATAAAAAAAAAATAGAATCAAACTGACAAATCATATTTCCTGTAATTTCAACAGTGGAGTCGCATCATAACTGCGCGCTATTTTTTAAGCAGTACTGAAATTTTAACCTATACCTTTGAATTTCTAACTATTTATGTACAAGTGGTATCCTACACTTTTAAGTGTAGCAGGATTTTAATTCTGAAAGTATGTGTAGTCGATGCGTGTGTTTTTATGCAATACATACATCGATTCATGTCCCACATCCATGCCTCGAAGGTGCAGTTCCTTTTTTTTTATTAGACCTTAGCAGAGAGGTAGATACTGTTTTTCATGTCAAGGAATCAATGACGACTGCCCTCGAAAAACTGTATGCAAACAGGCAAACCTCGATTTCAAAATAGGACGAGAAATTGCAGAATTCGGTCTGTTGCCTTGAAGAGTTCTAGGAATAAAATCCAATGATTCATGTCAATAAGAATAAATTGTTAAATTTTGGATTATTGAAAAATATTCTTCAAAATATAATTATTTTTCTGTTATTCATAATATTTAGTCGCGTCTGGTGAGATGAATTTCGAATTTTATTAAAGAATGAAGCTAGCCCTTTTAAAGACAATGAATGCTGCACGATGAAAACATTTTAAAACAATACACGTTCTACAAATAATATTCTTGTAATATTATTTCATATTTTATAGATACTGGAAGAAAATCGATTCATTTTTAATATAAAGTTCTAGACGATAGAAATGATTTCCCAGACCGAAAATTATGTGAATTCGAAATTATATCACTAACAAATGTGACTTTCTAAAGCATTTGTAATAGGGGCCAACAGATTGACATTTAAAGTGGACATCCCACTATTTTACCGTAAATTATTCGTTGCACGTAATTAATATTTCTAAAAGTTATCTTCTATTTGTCTTTTATTCGTAGAATAGTAGGTAAATAGTAGATGATTAATTGACACTAAAAATGTCGTTTAACGAACTTTATAGACGTGGGCATACAAGAGGAAGGTAAGCAGAGGAAGATAAAGGTAGCTTCGTGGTGAGACTAGCGTCTTAGAAATAAAACGTTGTAAAATAAAGTATATTCCATGAAATGTATAACGGACAGACATTATAAAATAATCATTTTTAGGTTTTATTTTTACTGAAATCAATACCCACGATTCTAAGCATTTTTATCTTAAATTCCCTTTTAACTGTCACAAGTTATTTACTAAAAAGTATATATGTGGAACATCGCAATGTTTTCATGAAGGGTGGATTATATGAATACATTTTGAACACAACAGAAATTTTGTCAGTGTTTTCAGAGGCCATGTATCACCTTTAACCCCAAGAACCCCAAGATTTCAGAATATTAAATGAGAGGAAATTGGAATACCTTTAGCAGACACAATATACATAGAAATTCGTTTTATACCTAGTCTTAACCATCACAGTGAGGGTGGACACGTTCCATCACCCTTCAAAGAGGCACTATCGTACATTGATTCCTTCACAGCAATGATGTTTCAACACTTATTTATATCAAAACATATTATACGTAGTCCAACCACCACGAGAAGAGACTAGAACCCTCTTACGCTACGCGGTACCAAGTGATTTGATTACATCAGTTTAGGTTAGTGTCAACCGGGATAAGTTGCTCTATTCAATCTCCCTTTATAGAGTCGTATTTATTCTCGAATATGGAATGACTGTTGACGAACGGGTCCAGTCGACAGGAAACGCTGTTGAGATTCTCTCACTTGCTACCTTATGCAGCTCGTGCACTTGCTGTGTTGACACTGAGGGATAAGCCTCTTGCTCGTTTAGTGAAGAGTCCACACCTGCCTCGACGACCAGGCCCTGATTTACCATTAGGCCTGTGAGGCACGGGCCTAGGGCCCCCATAATTTAGAGGGCCCCTAAGTTTCAAAAGATCTAAATATTATAAAAAGTTTTTAAGTAGTTACATAAATTATTGTGTATTTACGTAAATGTCCGACGACCGTTTCCCCCACTATCGCATTCTTGTAATTACATTAATTATCTAACTATTATGTTTTTAATTTTCATCTGCTTTGTTTTGTTTTGCCAAGAGTTATAAGTAATGTCACGATTTTCTCAAACTTTTTGGTGATATCTGTGAAACGGTCAACAGTCACAAATACGTAAGTACCAATTATTGTTATAAAATTAGTTTTTGTAATGAACAAATAATATGGGGGGGCCCCTTCCTGCGTGTTGTGCCTACTATACCAAACTTTCTAAATCGGGCCCTGTCGACGACATTCGCATTCAATAGAGAAACGCATCTACGTGGATGACGTTTAGAAGATGGGACTAAACGCAATCAACTATTCTCGGAAGCATCTTAATGATGTGACGACAGGAGCAACAATCGATGTCAACTGGACGAGAAGAAAAATCGAGGAGTCTCTACCCGAAGTATAAAATGGACTCGCCCTAAGAGGCGTGTCTAAAACTTTTCTCGTGGTGGTAAGGATCCATTCGCATGAATGACGACGATTGCTTTTTGATGTGAAGCGTACTTTACCGCATGTAATGTTTCTTTTTAATAGAGGGTCGCCTTTTTTGTTGTTGCGAGAATGAAAGAAAGGGTGGTGTACACGAGAGCTGTCGCCATCGCCGCCGTACTTTCGCTCCCTCCATCTCGATTCTTCGTGGAATATTTCATTCTGAGGCACACTAGGAAGCAAGTAATATGAACGCCGCGCGCACGGCCACGACACACTCGAAAATAGTACGGTTATGTTTAAACGGGACGCCGTCCACGGACGAGACGTCTCTATTGCTTTTGCGGAATGAACATTCATTGGTTGTGGCCTGAAACTACGTCTACAGAGAAATAGTGCAGCGAGTGTGCTTTATTGCCGCACGGGGTTCAGCAGGCCCCGGCCTATATAGGCTGTACACAGGTACTGGAGTGCTCCCCACATAGGTTTCTTTCTTTAACAAAAAAGATTGACACCGAAAACTTCAGCAATGTGAGCGGAACTGAAAACCTTAGATTCAGTATGGGGTGGTGTTTTTTGTCATCTAGCAGTCCGAGTTTTGCTGTGCTGATCCGAAATTTCGTTTCATACTGTGCGATTGAAATGGGCTTTATCGATCTTTTACAGAATGTGGAGTCGGTACAAAAGCTAGAGATGTATATATTGAGGATTGAAACAAATACAATTGGTCAAATTTAAGAAGTCCAATAAAAATGAAAATAAGATGACTAAAGATGTCGATAGTTGTGTCGGCAGAGCAAAGTCTGCCATCTCAATCAGGACAAAAATCAAATAATCAGGAATCTTTCCCTGATGGTGATGATGAACGCTTTGCCGAGATAATTATTGACATCTTTTATCGTTTTCATCTTTATTAGATGTTATTTGAAGTTTTTAATATTTGCCTACCAGTTTGACAAAGGGTTTATCAGTGTATCTAAGAACACTTAAAAGTCAAGTATTGTAGTATTTAATACATAATGAATCATGAAATAAACAATTTTTTTTAAAGATAGGTTGGTGGATTTTATGGCGCAAATGCCCTATTTAGCCAAGCTGCGTCAAACATGGCATACAACTTTTTTAATGAAGCTATTTGCATTCTATGAGGTGTATTACATTCGTTTGCTGTATTTTATGTAGTGTATGACATTTGTGTACTCTATTCTACATTATACCTTGTGTAGCAAAGAATGAGTGCACTTGTACGCTTATTAATTTCATATTAGAATTTACATGCATAACGTTCATAGGCAAAGATGAAAACTTTAGCCTAACTGGCAGTCGACAATGTAAAACATTAAGAAAACAACCATTAAATATAAAACAAGAGAATAAAACTGGTCTATAGTCATTTTGGTGGAACGAAAGGGCTACAATCATGACAGGTGAAAGCTTGTTCATCGATTTAATTTAGTTTCAGTATCAGCGTATATTTGACTGGAAATAGACTAAGTAAAGTGAAGAGTTTGAATCTCCTTGAAGATGGATTAAAATATTTTGTCAAGGATACAGCAGTATGCTTTGGTATTTTTACAGCACACAAGTGAATCAACAGCAAAACTCGGATAGAATTTCTTTGGTTCCGAGAGTTTCTAGGCAAAGTACTTTGGAATTTTGGAAGAGGCGCAATTTCTTCAAAAAGAAATTCGGGAGAGTAATGATTACCATGCTGGTAAAACTATTTATTCGAATTATGCATCTAGAACCAATCAAAAGCAGTGTATAGTATTGAAGCTTCCTGTGGAATGCTGTGAAGAATAGATGAAAAAATAACACCAAAGAAGAGGTAATTAAATGTTGAATTTTTATTAATGCATTGAGATTTAATTAATTTTTTTAATTAAATTTATTTATTTAAAAAAAATTGAATCGCACTATGTACGCAAATAAACGTTATTCTAGCAGTTTACCTATATTCAACTAAAAATCCTTGTAGTAAAAGTAACAGACAACTTGAAAGAGAGTATAAATGGGCAACAAAAATTTTACTTCAGTAAAGTTTTCCAGTTTTTTGTCTACACCAAAAGTCATTTTTAATTAACAAATTAACAAAGAGTACCTATTTAAATTTAAACATTTGAATTCATAAAGGTTGCTGCAAACAGAATAATTAGTTGTACTAAAAACATCATAATGGCAAGAACATTAAAAAAGGCTTAACGTTTCATCATGCAAAATATAAAGAGAACCAATAAAACATTTTTGAAGTAAATGTAACAAAAATGCACGAAACCGCATTCTTATTATCTATATCCAACAACTTGGCTTTTTCGTCGTTTAGAATAATAAATTAATTTCAGTTTGGGAAATTGCAACCAGAAAAAGAAGAGATTACAAGTGGGTTGCATTCGGTTCCATCAATTTAAATCCTCGAAAGCTAGATTAATTGTTAGAGATGGGCAAAACTGTTATTTTACGATAACAGACTGTTCTGACATAACAGTTATTATTAAATATAGCTATTGATAGTTTTGTTATCAATTAGCAACTAAATTTAATGGTTACTTTTACAATTGGAAATTTACGGTTTACTTAACCATAAACTGCTTAAATCAACTCTTAAGAAATTTTTGAACATGACCCTTACGAAAACAGTTTTAAAGAGTTCCATTGAATTCCATAGAGTAAACGAGCTCTGATTCCACTGAAATGTATTTCTGTAGAATTCTATAGAGAAGTTTCATGGGAAAATCGTGAAACAAAATAAATCAGTTTCTTTTGAAATTCTATGGAGGTTTCTATCGACTTTAGATAGAAATTTTCTTAGATGAGATGTAAAAATGAGACTTAAAAAAGATGTAGCTTATATAAATGTTTATGGAATTCTATAAAAATGTTTCGTAAGTGGAGAATTTCAGCCTCGTATTTTTATCCAACCCAAGGATGTTTTTTACTTTGAAATTTGATTCTCTTTCAATTGCTTATTTCACCTCCCAATAACATTAACAGGTAATTAATAATTCCGACAGTTACTAAATGTTATTGGAACAGTTGATAATTGCTATTTAGGAGCAACAGCGTTAGTTTAACTGTTATATGTATAACAGCCCCACCTCTATTGGTTTTATCCCTTCTTTTGGGTTGATATGACTGCAGGTTTTGATCTACACTCTACTTTTTATCAACTTGCTAGACACATAGAAAGTTGTTACCGGGGTGATTCGAAAAAAAATCATAGATGTTATAAAAGCATCGCTACATTATTATTACAGTTTAAAAGTTACTCGTTGTCCAAGCGCATGACGGTTGGGGAGGTGTGAAGAAAATTCCAAAGTACTTTGCGCTGCGTGGGGTCAACTGAAACGAGCAGCCACAATGGAAGTGCCTTCTTATAGGAACTAGGGAATCGGTATTCCCAAAGTATATGACTGATGGCTGCTCGTCGTCTCTAGAGTGAAAAACAAAGAAATGAGTGCTCACATTATGGTACACAGACGCACTCGTGGCAATACAGTGCAGGTCGACGAGATCGTACGTGTGATTATTACAAGAGCAATTTACAAAAAAAACCGATGTATTTGAAAATATAATCAAAATATAGCAAAATTAAAGCACTAGGGTTCTCATTGCATTGAACATTTGACATTAAGCTATCAATGCAAGACCGTTTGCGCCTCGCAGGACGACGGGAAGGAGCTGCTCGGTTGCTCACCTCTTACTTGGCGATGCGGCCTGGAGATTGGCGCTACTTTTGGCGATTGAGCGGGCGACACGCTTGTGCAACGTGAATAAGATCGAGCCAGAACTGAGCGTTTTGGTTTCCGTGACAACAGGTTTATTTACTTATTTGTTTCGTATGTACACTCGGAAGTTTACGCTACAGCAGAGGGGATGACTTTCATCCTCCCCCCCCCGAACACAGGTTTATTATTTATCGTTTGCATTTCTATTGTAAAATGTTTTTCTTTCAAGCTAAATGGCTAGTTGTTTGCTAACCTCTGTCAAATTTTCCATGGCATTCGAATTCCGTTCCAGAAAATGTTGAAATGATAGAAAAAAAAAAAAGAAAAAAACGGCCGAACAACATCAAAACAGCGATTAAACGAATTAGTTCTGAACCAAAACGATATTTTTCTTCTCGGTTTGTTTATGCTTACACTGAAATGCCTTCTCATATGATTAGTATAAATGAATTTTAAATTGCTTTCTTGTTATACTTCACTTTAGGCTGTTTACAACTCAATTTGCGTAAGATTTAGAATTATATAATGTTACAATACTTTAAAACTAGATATATCAATGATGGAGTTGTGTATTTTGCTTCCAATAAATGTATTTTCTTAATCCAATTTCTCTCAGATTCAGCTTTTTTTTATGTAAACAAAAAACGTATGATATAATTTGGATGTTTTAAAACTTTTAAGACCGTTATACTAGAGCTGTTTTTGGAAGAAACGCAGTGAGAATTGCCTAACATTATTCTTACATAACGTATTTTCAGAGATGTCCGCTACATGACTTTTTTATTGTTGCTGTTGAAAGAAGCTTTTTATTTGGAACTGTACGTGGAATTAAGATGCGTTGAAAAAAGGAAGATATCGCCCACTTTGGTTTCGAAAATGGTTGAAGAGAAATCGATGGAAGGAGATTTTGATTTGGACAAACATTAAATTCTTTTAAAACAATTGAGTGATATTATTTTGAAAGATTGGATATGGGGAAACGCAAAACAAACGGAACAGAATTTCATCGTAGCGGATTTGCGCCGCCGTGGCGTCAAAAAAAGCATCAGCACTTCCAAGGCCGAACCGTCAACTAGAGATTTACCCGGAGCTCTGCAACAGACGCGAATGAACAGGCCGCCCGACCTGCAGGGGCGCAAGGGCTTACAGCAAAGCGCAAAGCTTAATATTTGTCTGTATTGCTTTAAGTGTACATAGAGTTATTATCACCGCTCCACTCAAAATGCACATATATTCAAAAAAGAGCAGTTGACGAAGTCTATTCATGTGATTATAAGGATACAATATACAATCAACACTTTATATAACATAAACAGGTTATTAATATCACCATTCAACATGCTTCTGTTTTTTTTGGGTGTGTTCGGAGGGTCCCTCCGCACACGTCAGTACAACACAGCCCCCGCCGGGTCTCTGGCTCCACTCTCCCCAAGGGGCCGGTCGGCAGCCGGAAGAAGTCCGTCCGTCTCTGCAGCCCCCGCAGCTCGAAAGTTCGGTAAACCTAATCGCTTAAATATTTATTGCTTGTAATCCGAGCGTTTGGGTGATCTGCGAAGAGATTGTCGCAGTCCGACCGGTCGGTGCCGTCCAGGGAGGCGACGGGGGGACACACAATCCTCGGGTGTGGTGGAATCAGCGAAATGTACAGCTACAAACATTTTGAACTTGTTTCTGAATGGGCGCCGTCGACGCGAAGGGGGTGTTCGGAGGGGGGAATACAAAAACCGAGAAAGAAACCGACCAAATCATACATCAAACGGTGACTGGTGGATGTTTTGCAGTGCCCGACGTAAAAAGGGTTCTTTTAACAGGTGGTTGCAGAAAGGCTTTTTTTTTAATCCACGGATAGTTTCAACGTCTGTAGGCGCTGCAAAAAGAGAAAGGGAAACAAATCAGAAACATGAAGTAAACAATCAATAAGGTACAGAATACTGCGGTGGTTCTAGTGCGAAAGCAAATGACTTAGGAAGAGTCCAATATTTCATGACCCAGGTCACCGACAAGTGCGTAAAACCAGACAAGCTGGAACTCCTGGTTACATAAGAGCCAGTACTAGAAGCATTTAAGTACATCCATTCAAAGATACAAATTACATACATTGTGACATACCATTACGGGATATTTCAATCATTCCGTTGCAAGCACGTACATAAGGGAAAACAGACCTCTCTAAATTAATTAATTGCTTCATTCGTAACATACGAAATCAGAAAGACTCTTGCGTCAGCCTTATGAAATACTGGATACGAAACCTAAGAGACTATTGCGTCACTCACTTCACCCAAGCAACAGCGGAATTCCCGTCAGCAGGTAAGACGTTGGATAAAATCAACCCATGAGAAACCAGTCAGCTGCGAAAACACTTACGCAGGAGAGAGAAGAGAGCTTAAGATAGATGCTTATGCAGTTCGTAGGAAACGGCAAATACATAGTTGTTATTCCTTTTGCATTTGCAAAGAGTCCCCATCTGTAAATAGTTCGATCACAGCACTTAAAATTACTTAAAATGATGCGAGCTCTCGCACCCAATCCTTCAAAACCAAAGAACAGGGCAACTCGTCCATAATACATGTGAGGAGAGCTCGGCTTAGTTTCGTATTCCATGTATTGAAAAAAAGAGACAAGCACATTTTCATTTGTAAAAGGTGTTTATGTTGCCAGGGTAACAGGCTGTTATAAGCAAAATCAGATGTAAGCACTGCCGTAGGTGATCATTAGTTTCGCCAACTGCTCATTCCTGTTGTCGCTTCAAGCACTGGATTATGAACTCGGAGCCAGAAATCACCCTCTCAGAAGAAACCATAAAAATTCCCGTGGTGGGAACGCTCACTGTTTACATTTAACCTGACCTCCCCCGAATCTATCGAGTAGACTCACCACTCGACTTAAATGCCAACTTGAACGTCACTACTCGAGTGTATTTCATGAAAAGTAGAAATTAATTTTTAGCTCTGACCAAGTTCCTATTCTTGATGACATATAAAAAGGGAAGTTTCAATTTGAAACGAGCCAAGTAGTTTCAACTTATCATTAAAAGTTTTCCTTCTTGAAAAGTTCGGAAGACTTATTTCAAAAGTGTTTTTACTACCTTGTTGACCTTCACCATAACTACCCGAACAGCAATTACTAGAACAGCCTCAACCTGAAGAGGTATTTTTTAAATTGATTTTTTAGAAAACTGTGTCTCTCTGAGGTGTGTAGTTTCTACTATTGTAAAATAAAGTGTTTCTCCGTGTCTCTGCACAAGCAGTGTCCAGACCAATCTATCAAACTTACAATAATGCAATTTGGCACACAGGTAGTCCGAATTTTTGGAGAATTTTTGTGTCCAGCACGAATTTTAAAATTGTATCTGGAACATTTTAAAATTAATTTTTTAGTCTTTTTTACATTTCTTTCTTCTTTCCGGAATATGACGTCACTCTTACCTCGAATGAAGAAGCGAGCCGATTTTGAGATTTTCGACCACTGACTTCACAAACGTTTTTCTACTCCAAATGCCTTTGGCAAAGCCGTGCTGGCCACGCAGTGGCTAGTCAGTGTATATTTATGACTGTACATCAAGGAGAAAATTAGCTACTCCGTCCATAGGTGTTGGAAAGGAAATATAAATGTAGCGTGTGCAATGATAACCTTTTTATGCGATCAGGACCATGTCACCAAATCTAGTAGTAACGTGATCTGTAGACTACTTTCCTCTGCCGGATGGAAACGAACGCTCATCATCTGATGGGTCGACGGAACCCATCATAAAACAATACGCAATACCTTGATGACGAGATATGTCGTCACTAGAAAAATTGATTAACCCATTAACGACCGCACTACTTTTCGCTTGAAGGAAATGAGCAAAAATAATTTCTTAGACGTATTAGAGTCTAATTAAGACAAAAAAAAGTAACATGAAAAAAACATTTATTTGTATAAAAGATACAAAATGTTGCGAAAACGCAACGTCAGTCAAAACCGACTACTTTTGGGAAAGATGAAAATCTTTTTAGCACTTGCTATGTAACGGCACATTACATTTTTTACATACATTTATTGTTTGGCTACTATAGTTTTTGCATTTTTTTCTTTAGTTTGTTGGATATTTCTCGATAACATGACCTGTGGGATCCTAGGCCACCGCCATTTATTTCCCTTTACTTGCACTCCATTGCAGCGAAATTATCAAGCAGGTCCACCTACCCATATGCTTGTTGTAATTCCCGATGAGTTTAGGTTGCTTTACAGATACGGATTTCCTTATTTTCTTGAGTATCTCTTGGCCATTGAAGATGGATTGATTGTATCAAAGTTAGTGGCCATAGAGTAACAGCCGAATTTTCGTTCCAACGAACTACTGCGATACTATGCAGTCACATGTTCCATGTTGTTCTTTTTTCATTTTGACTACAGGAATAATAATTAAATGTAGTAGAACCTTTTCCTAATCTGTTGTCACGGATCATTCCAGGGGCATGAAACCACGACTTTTTCAGCTTCGACAACAGCATATGTGATGTAAAAAGTTGTCAAAGTATACATAGTGGTTTGAAGAAACTTCGACTACACTGAAAAGACGTTTCCACTCAACCCAGATCCGTCGTTTTATCTGCATATTTACCTGAGTATGTATCAAAATGATATAAGTACCTTTCAGAAATACACAAACGCCAAACTTAATACCCGAAACGATCGGGTTTTCCTTTCAGAAACATTTTGCACGAATGTCTACCGAAATAAGGCATTATTTGTTTATCGATAGAAAGATTTGATGAAACAACACACACCACTGCATGGAATTGGCATTTAAAATGTTTACACACGGACGAAATGTAGCCATTTATCTGTTTTATCCAATACTTTGTTATCCGCTAAATGCAAATTCTGTTTAATAGTAGTATGCATAGAACGTGTTAGTGCTGTACGTAGTAATGGACAACTGACATCTTCCGCAACTGAACAGTAAAGTCTCTCTTGAGGAAGACATACATAGCCAATGTAAAACAGAAATCCTATAAAATGCTTCAATATAGGAACAGAAGTGTGCATATTTTATACTTTCTTGAGTAATGCGTTCCAAAAGATTCTGATTGCACATTTATAAAAATACTTCTACTGGCTCTAGATCATGCAATTTTAGTATAATTACTTCCTTTTTTGCTTTTTCTACAGTTTCTTTGTCGCTAGGCATTAGTGTGTATACGGGAGGCAAATTTCTTCAAGCAATATTTTTTTTCGGTGATTTAGACAAATTTTTATTATTTTGTGATGAATCCGATAAATTTAAAAGTTTTTTTGAAGAAAAAAGTTCGATATCACTAGACATGTCTTTCGGTCTCGGCAAATTATCTCCTAACATATCGTAATCGATGCATACCTCATCGGACAGTAAGTCAGGAGGTCTGGGGGGGGAATCACTACTGTATCTGCTTGACCATGACAGTCTTCATCTGAAGATAATTCAGAAACATCTTCATGATCTAACTGTTTCATATATTCTGCTAATGCTTCATTTACGGTTAAAAACCGTTTTCTTTGACATCCGTTATTTTCGGACAAATGTTCATAAAGACACTGCTTTGGACTGACGTTGCGTTTTCGCAACATTTCAGAAAATGCATATTTATACAAACAAAGACAAAATAGTAACCTTATTTTTTATGCCATTTTGCAGACTTATGTTTCTTAAACGTAAGCGTCTCTTAATGAAGTCCTTTAAATTTTTCTGCCATATGTGAGATTTTTTCAAAATTAGAGTAACAAAATCGCAAAAAAATGACAATTTAAGAAATTTATTTTATAAAATCTTGCATCGAAAGAAAAACAATTTTTTCCCCTGGAGACATTGAAACTTTGTCTACAATATACAAAAAAAATATTTAAAAAAAAAAAAAAAACATAATACTGAATAAGAAAAAAAATGTTTTCACTAAATTTGCGAAAACACAACGTCAGTCGTTAATGGGTTAATTCTTGGACGAGATATATTTTGCCACAACCACGGAGGGTTAAGTGTTTTAATGTGGACCCATTGGAAATGCGGCTCTGAAGGAAGCATAGAGATTGCATGGGAACGCTCACGCGTCTAGAAAGGGCAGTCTGACACATTTGCGGTCACTCGTTTCTATGAGCGTGACTTCAGCGTGGTCTATAAGGTACCAGATATGTGTGCTGGTATATTTCCACATTTTATTACATGAGCTATTCTTAAAAAGAAAATAACACTTGATAAGTTAGTCGGGAAGGTGGCGAAAGGGCTCGCCTGTGATCTCATTGGAAAATCTCGACACGATTTCCTTATATCTGAGATCTGGATGAGATGAAATCCATTAGATATGAACATCTTTGTGTCAGTGTGCTTCGATAGTCAATTCTACCAAACGATTCGTCAGCCCACGTGACATCCGAAATTTTAAGACAGCGACTCCAACTTCATTATTCGTCTATTTTATAAGACACTATCTAGTATTTCTTCACAAGTCCTTTAGCCCTCAACTCTCCCAAGTGGTTTTGACGAGACATCTCGCCCATCAAGGTCTGATCCATTTTGCTAATGACGAGACATTTGGCCATTCAAAAATGAGCAATACCTCGATAAAGAGGTATCTCCTTATTAGCAAAATGGCTCAGACCTTGATGGGCGAGATGTCTCGTCGAAACCACTTGGGTGGTTGAGGTTGGTTTGGTTTTATCGGCCTTGTTGCGCCAAACACACTACAGACTACGTCGAGAAACAAACATACACACATAAGAAAAGGACACAGGAGAGAAATAAGGCCAGGGAGGAATCGCTCCTGTGAGCTATCGCAAACGGCACCTAGTCATTGCCAGAAGTATGCAAATCTTCAAGTGGCGCTCGCATCGGGTGTATTGAGAATCAGATGATTATCAGTGCTGTCTCTCGGACTTTTGAATGGCCGTGAAATGTTTAGAAACGGGATCATGTCTCCCCGACGTGAATAACCCAAGTTCGAACGTGGAATGGGAGCTTGACGCATGAAGGGCGATAGCATGTCGGAAGTTGTCGAGACTTCCCTCTCAGGGTCAAGGGTGTATCGAGAGTACCTCGTGGAAAAGCATTATCTTCCACAAGGGGCCGGCCACGTCTGTTGAAAGATCGAAATCAGCGACGTCGGAGCAGAAGCGCCCGTGCTAACAGACGAACGATACTGCGTCAACAGACTTTCACATCCAATGAAGGACACACAAGAGGCGTGTTCGCTGCGAAACGTGGAGTTGAAGGCAGCAGAAGACTGACTCGAGTGCCTTTACTCACTGCACCTCATCGACTTCAGCGTCGCCCTTGATCAAGAACACTACGAGTGGAATGCGTGATTCGATGAGTCCCGTTTCCTGTTGGTACGAGTTGATGGGAGTGGAGCAAACCCCGCGAGGCAACTTGCAAGACATTATGCAACCTGGTGGTGTTTACTTGACATGAGTTGGGTCTTCTGTTTAAACTGAACAGCCATTGACAGAAAATCGCTGTGTTCAGTTGCTTGGTGACCATTTACAGCCCATTTCTTCACTAACTCCAATAACGATGCGATGCTCCAGGATGATTCACAGGGCCCATTTTGTTCGCAATCGGTTTCAGGAGCATTCTAGACGATTCTAGCACACATCATTTGGCCACCTAGATCGTCACCAGACGTCGCACAAGCTCCAGTATCTACCACAACTACGCAATTATGGGCGGCTATCGCGACAGCATAGCTGAATACTAGCAACAAGTAGTCAGGTCATGTCGAGTTGCTGCATTTCGCCTAGCCGGAGAAGGCGATATTTGAAAGGTATCCCACGACTATTGGTACTTGAGAAGTGTAATTACCCTACTTTAATCGCATACACGTTTTATGTTGACGCACTTTCCTCTAAATCATCCACCTCACACTAATTTCAATTGCATGGTTATTTTGTCACACTACAAAACAGTTCCTATATTTACAAAAGGGACTCTCACTTAAATTAAACACACACACAGTACAAACAATTTAAACTAGGTTAGGTAATCCAACGTATTATTTACCTGAAATCGTGAAATCCATTTGTTGTTCAATGGTAGCCGTTAGTAAATGCTGCAGCAATCAGCGGGCCCTAAAACATAAGTTACGTATCATTTTTTAGGATGTTTCCATCAACACTGTTAAAAACCAATTGCAGAATTCTTAAAACGGTATATCGATACATTAGTAAGGAGAGTCTTGTGCATATTAGGATACTATTCATTTATATTGCATAGTTCAATATTTTCATAATGATTATTACATTTCAAAACAATTCCATTCAGTAAGTTATATTAGTTATTAAATCAGTAATATAATTTTTGGTAATTTTGGTTTGAATTCCTCGAATCAATTCAATTTTTTTTATCAAGATTATTGTATTCAATACAACGAATAAAGAAATGAAGTTATTCTCACAATTGCTAAAATTATTAAATTAAGTTAATACATCAATAAATAACATTATTAAATCATTTTTGTTATTAAATGTGTTATTTTAATTTATATTTCATTCCTTCGATGGCCAGGTGCTTGTATGAAGAATAAAGTGAATTGAAAGTAATTCAGCGTTCCTTTCAGAATTTGTTAGAACTAACAAATAAGTTTGTTTTAAATATTTTGGGGTCGCAGAATACCGGATGGAAGAGTGACGTATTAGCAAAGGGAGAGTTACTCGATCCAACCAAAGATCGTCGTCTATGAGAGGGCTGGTGCACGTTAAATCTGTTAGGATCACAACACGTTAGAGTGGTGAAGAAGTTTGGATTGTGGGATAAGGAGCTCAGGCGTTCGCCTGGTCGTCTGACCGTCTTTAAAAATGACGAGGTGTTGCCCCCCCCCCCTCCCTTCAGGATTGATACCATACGGTTGTCAATTGTCCGTTTTGCAGCTCCAGTGTGGCATTAATTCAACTACCTACCAATACTGGTAGGTAAATGTGGTTAATTGGCAGGTAATGTATTGTTAAAAAAATATGTAGGTTGTTGAATTTACTTCTTAATGGAGCAATACAACAGGCTATTGGTGACAGTCAGAGAAGGGAAAGATCTGAGGGCAGTACCTCGTCATTTTGAACCACGGTCAGATGACGAGGTTGACATCTGAGCTGGCACCCAACTCTCCAAACTTCCATACGTTGAAAGCGTGAGGACATGTAAGGCTGCGACCTATTTAAATTGCACCAGCGTACAAGCTGATCATTAGAATATGTAAAATTTTCGAATAATTTGTAAAGTGGACGTGCCCCGTAATATTTTAAACTTTTCGTTTTTAAGATAGTAATATAATCTTTTCGTTGTTATTTATTCTTACGTTCTTCTTTCATAAAAGAAATCAAACCAACTAGTCGTTTCGGTAATGACATTATACTTACAATATGTGCTCTTTTGTTCGTAGTTTGTAGGATTGTTAATCGATTTTTTTTCTATTTCAAAATATTTATTGAATCAGTCATAATTTAAATGTACAGTCACAGTTAAAATGTATGCAATTATAAAAGACGGAAGAATATTAAATACGTATGCCATTTATTTTAATTTCCACCGCTTCCATTACGAATCAAGTTTTTCGATTTCTCAAATTAGTTTGATGACATTTACATGTACATTTATCATCAGATTGCCATAAACGCATATCTGTTCTATTTTAATTCAAGCATCACTGAAGTGCAAGAATTGACAGCCTTGGTGAACATTCTTTTTGGATTTCATCCTGTAAAAATACATATGAAATGCTCCTAGAACTAAACGTTTCATTGATTCAAAGATAAATAAGCGAACCAAAACATACCGTTGTAAAATTACAACGATATATGCATACCATTGCAAAACTGCTGAAACAATAATAAATAAGGAAGATGTACTCACTTCTCTCCTCATCCTAAGAGACAATACGAGGGATTGTTTTGCAGATTTTTGAGTAATACCAAATTATTATATCTCTTGAAACGTTTAGAACGTACAAAGCTAGATTTTACAACCAAATAAATCTCTGCCCTTGAGGTGAACATACACATTTTGTAACTCCTAACCACACAATGTAATAACTACAAGTTTTCGAAGCAGGACAAAAGACTAGAAATTCAATCCAGTTTTAAAACTGATCAAGAAAAAAAGTAACAGAGAAAGTGTCAAGCTTATTACAAATGAGCTGATGAATGTTTTTCACAATTCTATATAGTGTTTTCTTCCTGTACTACAAACATGTAAATCTATTCTGTTGTATTTCATATTTTTGAAATTCAAATAAAACACTCTGAGGGGGCCAAATTGCCCGTTGTCTAAGTCCCGCCTACGTGATTGGGGACCTGGTCGCTGGAAAATTCCTTTGGATTCAAATAGTGGACTGTATGAGGTACTAGAGATAGCTACTAGGTATAACTAAAATTTATTTACAACTAATAAACTATTTACACGATCATTTGGATTGGGGCAATCCCCTTTTCCATACAAGAGGTTGGGAGCACAATAGTGCGTCCGCTGAGTTCGAATGCTATCTAGCGTCTGCCCAAGACGGGATATATTTTGGTGAAGCTATCGCCTCATTGGCGAGCTTGCAGCTCGCCAATTCAACCATAGACACCAGGCTCCAACACACTCTATACGTGACTTTGACTGAACATGGAGTTAAAAGTAGTTATCTACAGGAGAAAGGATTCAATTTTTCTTCTACTTCATTTGCAGGGTGGAGTTGAATGAACGTCGCACTCTGGAGCAGCACAATAGATGTTGGCAACGGGATCAATCCCAAAGGGAAATATTCGAGAATGTCCCCTCGTCATTTTGAACCGCGGTCAAATGATGCAGTCAACACCTGAGCTGGGTCTCCAACCTTCCAAACCATACCTACGTGACGACCCAACATATTTAACGTGCACAAATTCCTCAATTGTCATTGATTCGATTGAGTTTCGAACCCCCTGGTTGCTAATCCACGAATCTACCAACTGTGCTCCATGGATCCAAAGGGGCTACGCAGAATTAGAGAAAATCAGGTAGGTATTTAATTAACGTCGCACTGGAACAGCACAACGGGCTATTGACAACGTCCAATCTAGAAGGTAACGATCGCGTCACTTTGAACCACGGTGAGACGCCGCCCACCAGAGGTGGCACGAAACTCTTCAAATAACACACCAGCCAACGGTCCGGGATCAATCGCGTGGGGATGGATCCAATAACAACAGCTCGATACTTCGGTCTGATGACGATGCCAACACTTTAAAGTGTACGTATACACTAGAATTTGTGTTTGAATTTGGTGTATTCTTAAAATCATTTCTGGGAGAAAAAAATCAGATTGTGTAATTAATAGGACAACTTTTTTGTTGCAGTAAAAATGGGAAAAGTTGCTTTTATCATTTCCAGCAGTTGCATTTATGGGAATAAAGTTGCATTTATTTTTGATACACTAAAATATAAAGTAAATTTTTCGTAAAAAATGAAAAAATCAGAATTTATTGACAATTTTAGAGGTATTATTATACATATGAAATACAGAAGAACATTGACGACGTTCAATGGTTGATCCTTAGCCAGTAATCTCTTAATATTGAAAAACTGCGCCGAATAGAGGCTGATGTTGTCAGACATTGTTGCAATAGCAAATAATCGCTTGAGGAAAACCGTCTCTAGAAAGTGTAGCAATAACCGTCGGGTCGTTATTCGTTTCCAATCGTTCTTTAAGATACGCTTTAAGATTGCAAGGAACTTTAAAATCCATCGATCTGATATCTTCGTTCACTATCTCGATGTTGTACTCTTTCTATTCCGATTTTTCAACAAATCAAACATTCGTAGCTGCTTTTGATTTTCAGCAAGCGTTTTGGCAGCTGTGGGTAAACGAAGTTTTGCGTTCCAATCATCTGCATTGCTCTATGTATGTATATATATATATATATATATATATATTTAAATTTTAAAATGAAATAGTAATTTTATATTATTTAATTTTGGGCTAAATTTTAAAAAGTTGCAGGTGGGTTGCATTTATGCAAAAAGTTGAATTATGTTGCAGTTATAACTCACTTACAATACACGCCATGTAGGAGGAATATTGGTTTTAGCACTTTACATGCTGCGTAGAACATGCGAAAAAAAGTTGCATTTGTTGCCCTAGTAATTAATTAAGATATCATAGCTAATTAGCATGTTCTTTGTTACTTGATATCGAAAATTCTAATTTGTGCAGAAAGACGATCCCTGTTGGAAATTATACGTAATATTATTCTTCATGTTTTGAGCTTCCATCAAGTTGCTAGAAGAAATAGTTTTTTTTTTTTTTTTACAATTTTTCAATCAAGAAAGTATAAAAAAACTACATTTTCCCAGGAATTTCAACATTTAAAAATTAATTTACTGACTCAATATACTGATTGAGGTTCAAAACATTTCATGTATTATATAAAATACAATGATGCAAAAATAATTATAATAGGTGAATTCATTGTGAAGTTACCATATTTTAAACAAAGCATCCTATTGCAAAAACCCAGTTCTCCAGAAATCGAGTTTAATGTTTTGGAAAGTCGTCTGTTCATGGTGACAGTAGCTAACAAAAACCCTTGTAACTAGAAACCTATTTCGAATATTTGCAAGGTCTTGGCATCGTTTGAAAGCTAAGCGATTGGATTATATATTGAATTAATAAAAAAATATTGATATTCTAGTCGATTTTCATGATTTCTAGTGTATCCGTACACCTTAACTGCGATCTCATTCATCCACCTGAGGACATTTGAGACCACGACAGATTTGCATCAAAAGTGTAAATCTGCCGTGGTCTCAGTATACTCACGGTTCGACGTGCTCCATCCACCCTCGACGGTCTGTGGTTGGATCGAACTCGCGACCCTCCGGTTGCTAATCCGCTAGTCTTTGCAGGCGAGCTACCGTGGCTCTTATTTTTGCTCATGTTGTCAGAGTGGTGTGAAGAGAGCTGCATCCCAACTCTTTTGCAACTGGCTCTGCAACAGAGAGAAGGGAGAGAGAGAGAAAAAAAAGAGACCTACTCTATTAACAGCTATAGGCGGAAATCCTGTCGACTGGGGGCTCGGATCCTGAACATAGCTGATGCCATCTTGATTGGAAGCGTATATGTCGATGGGTCCAGGGCTGTTGGTGGCTGGGAAGACTCGGTTGTTGGCGGGGGAGGGGGAGGTGGCAAACCCTTGAGGTCCATAATTGTTGATCACTGAAAAAACAGATCCACAGTCAGGAAAGACTTGCACCATACATACGAATTCTCTGCTTTCTGCGCTTGTTGGCGCGATTGATGTTTTATTTTAATTTCCATCGTTAGTACCTATTGCGGTTGAAATATTTCTCCCGCATGATCATTAGTATTTTAAATCGAGCCATAATCTTAGTATGAATTCTGATAAAGATCAAATGAGTTTTAGTTGAGTTCAACGGACGGTGTCATTTAAATGTGGAAAGGCCCGAGTGTACTTCAAATATCTAAGTTGGAATGTATTGAGAATGGTGCAGTTAGAAGCCACACTGGAATTCAAAACTATTACAGGAAGGTAGGCAGTTAATGAACGTCACACTGGAGCAACACGACGGGTTAGTGACGACGGTTCGGCATCAATATCCAAGGACAACGGCACGTCATTTTGAACCATAGTCAGATGACGAAAACAACACCTGAGCTGGCACCCCACCTCTTCAAAACTATTACAAAAAATACATTTGTTAAACTGCAGATTTACATGGTGCCGACTTTTGATCTGTTCTATATCTAATTTCATAGTTCTTCCGAAAACAAGATATGCAATGGAAAAGTTGGACGCGCAATGAGCATTAATGAAGAAAATTAAAACGAATCAATCGGTCTAAGAAATGTAGAAAGCAAAGAATTGAGTATACAACTATTGTAGTCTGATGCAATTTTCATTTAAAGGGTAACAAGGTAACCTTGAACCAATATTTTTGTTTTTATGTTTACAATAGAATATTTTGGTTCATTGTATTTCAAAAACACATCAAATATACATTTCAAGAGAAAAGATAATTTTCTTACAAATAATATACCAATACATTTCGTAATTTCAATATTTTAAAGCTTCTGCTGGTTTAAATGTTAATGTTCTTCAAAACGTTTTCTTCCTTTCTTTCCCTTAAAGAGTTCCCCACATTTTTGTGCACGGATTTGCATGTATCGTTATTAAGCCACAGAATATTTCTTTGGAATGGACTAAGAAATAGTTTCAATCGTTGCACTCTCTAATGTGTGTGTGTAGTCATTTAGTTGATTTGTTCCTGAAACTTCACAATCAATCACCTGATTCAGTTTTCTACCTTATTTGACAAGATGGGTAGGTTATGAAATAGTAAAACAAAACGTTTGTGATCGCGGACGTTTTATGGTGTTGGTTGACATTGAAGCATTGGTTCAGGAGTCTTAAGAAACTACCTTTCTCATTTGTTTAAGACCGAGTAGTTTAAGAGCTGCAATACTTATCCCTCAACGAGCAGGATTGGTAAAAGGATGCACGACTCTCACATTGCTTTCTATTTCCCTCACTTCCAGTTCCCTTACGTTTGGCAGTAAACCGCCGATCGATCCCCTGTGGTACGGACCGTTTTTCTGTAACGGCAAAGGTTGGAATTTTATCCCAGCAGAATTTGAGTTCCTCGACTCTTGGGATTACCTCACGATGAATGTTTTCCTGCGGTCAAACTTTGTCCATCTTGTGTCTGGCAAAAGATGGTCAAATACGGCCACTGTACATACCACAGAGGAATTACAAAAGTAGAGTGAACAGTGACAAGAATCATGTGGCCAAATCTAGTGGTCACGTGAAGACTACTTTCGTCCATCTGATGGAAACGAACCATCATAATCTGATGGGTCCACGAGGGAGGACGTCCATCCATTGATTCATCATCGGATTCCACCTTTTTGTCGCCTCTTTATAGAAAAACTGTCGTAAATGCACATTCCCACATCGACCCTGTCATAAGATGCTCATCGCAAAACCAGCGATAAGCACTTTATCCAAACAAAGCGATGAGATATCGAAATTGGCCATTCGTCCATTTTTCACATAATAATTACCTGATTACTAGTCAGCAGATTGGTCATATTTTGATTCAAATCTCCATCACTATGCGTAGTATACTTATATTTCTCGCCTATGCGCTATACGCAACACTCCAAAACCCTCTAATCAATCTGTGGTGAAACATCCGTTAAAAGCCAAAAGAAACTGTTGGATGGTTTGAGTTGCGCCGACCACAAAACCTACGATGTCAAGTAAATAGGACACAATGACGTTCTTACTGACAGAAGAGAGAAATGCACCTAAGTTAAAGGAACCTGTTTCGTGTGTTATTAGTGTAGCTGAAGGCAACTTTACCCTTGATTCCAACATTTCATCAGAGGTTGATGAATAATTATTAAATAAAACACCAATAAATGCTTTGAAATATTGATGAATATTTTCTCTAGCTTTAAGGGTTGCCGAATTCTATCAGCCAACGTCTTTCAAGTGTTTGGATAAGTTGAAGTGAAAAGAAAATTTTAGGTAGAAAAGTAGGCATTTGGTCTTCCATATCAAAATAGTTCATGCGTCTAGCGTGGAGCAATCAGCATTTTATTGAAAGCTATGTTTGTTAGGAAGCGTTTTTTACAGAAAATAAGAAAGCGGCATGCCATATAAATACGACTAAATAATAAAATCACACGATTCAAAAACTCTTGATAGGTCTCTGAAGATTATGTAATGAAATAAAACTATTTTGGAAATGTTTATACTCTCTCTGAAATTAATGCTACAGTTAAACAAATTATACTAATACAATTTTGATAACAATTTAAAATATAGAAAACATGATGAGGCTGAAAATAATTATTAAAATATGATGTTTTTCTCTTTCATTATTTCGAATTGAGTTCCAAATGATTTTGCTGCAAACACCTTTTTCAGATTCTTTTTTCATCTTTACGTAAGTGAATTAATAACGTGACATCATATTGGATACATGTGAAGACATCCACTGAAGTGCATTACTGCATGAAATAAATAATTTAGAATTTTAAGTGGTTTAAATTAGAAAAGACTTCAGTTTCATTTAAGTGAAACACAAAACAGTTGTTCGATTTGGGTAATCCTGCTTTTTGAAGTATTAGAATTTGCTTTGAAAGCTTCGATTAAGTTTGAAAAATTGGCAAAAAGGTGTACCCAAAAGAGGTAATGCGAAATAAAAACCAGGGTACAAAACACTTATCTTGGGACTTGGAAGTTCCTTATAAATTTGCATGCAAATAATTCTGTTTAGCATTTTCTACGCACATGACCTTTGCCACACTATGGACATTTTCAGTTACATGATGGCAAATTATACCAGGCAAGTACCATCTAGACTTTAATAAAAAGAGTTAGACATTTTTTCGTGGTATAAAAACCAATTACTAATATATTTCAGCGATCTATTCATATCTTAATTGGAATTTGAACCTAAAGAACCCTTTGTTGATGGCTCCATCTATGGAGAAAGAGCGATTGGTAGTTTCTGACCTTAATTCAATAATAACAGTATAGGGACAAATACGGAGAATTTTTTCATAAAAATGGCGGCATTACTCTTCATAAATGAACATAATTTTCTTTCCTTAAGGTAAAGGTTAGCCAAATGTTTAGGTACCTGTCTGTCAATATTCCTATTAAAAAATGCTAATACCAAGCCGTCACGTGTAACGCATCTCAATGCGACCAGAGAAAAGACTGAACATCAGGGTGCAAGGTGGTACTATCTATCACGAGAAATCCTCCCGCCTCTAAATCTGGGTGGTGGTGGTCACTATAGTAACATGCCCGTTCATTTTCAGTAGGAATAACTCGAATGGAAGGCAATTTTATGTTGTTATTGGCAAATTTAGGCGAAGAAAGGATTGTTTTCAAGAAAAGCTTTCTGCAACAAGTACAACAAATATACAGTAATCACGGAAAAGACAATATAATCTATCCGAATGATTCCATTCTTAATAAGGGGCAACTTCAGAGAATCTTTTCAAATGATTTGATTCGAAAGAAATGATCAATTAAATCTTTTTAACGTTTGGACAAAAAAGATTCCATGAACTCTCATTAAAAATGCTGTTGGATAAAATCTATATTATACTATCCGAAATCTCGTGACTTTGAGAGGGTTTAAATATTTGAACACAGAAAATGATTCTCATACACCCCATTTGAATATTCTTTTACTAATCCAGTTTATATTTTTTTATTGGTTTGCGGGGTCTTTTTTCGCTGCACAGGGGTAAAATAAACGAAGATCCACTCTTGTTTAGTTTAACTTAGGTCGCACTGGAGCAACGCAATGGGCTATCGGCGACGGTTGGATGACGCGGTCGACACCTCAGCTGGCACCCTACCTCCTCAAACAATCAAACCACGCCAATCTCAAGCTTCGGATAACTGCTTGAAACCAGGTTTTTGAGTTCTTAATTCTACACAAGCAAATTGAGGTCTGCTGTTCACGAACCGAAAATCTATCAGGGGCAAGAAAAGAAGAGCGATATGTCCCAATGGGCGATACGTCGAGGTGCGATGGAACGAGAGGTTACGGTATAGTCATGGAGCGCGTCAATGGGACCCACTGTTTCGTAGAGCCAGTGGAAAACGGGACGGCAGCAGACTTAGCGTCGGGAGATGTTCTGTTGGACTTACCAGTGGGGATTTGCGGTGCGAAGGGGTGTCCCCTCTTGATGGGGGAGCTTCCCATGGGGGCGAGGGACGGCTCCGTCTGCCCCACGCTGGTCATGTGGCTGGCCAGGGCGGCGGCCGTGGAGACGGCCGTGGCCGAGAAGGCGTCCACGAAGAAGGCCGTTGCCTGGTGGTCGGTGGCCGCAGGAGAGGGGATGTAGCTGAAGCCATGGAAGCCTGTCAAGGAACAAGGACACACGTCAGACCATTCAACTCCTCCTTTGACTGTTGCTGCCTCAACCTCTGTGGGAAATTCATTACAGTTCGGCTTCTGATGAGATAGCAGATGACCCTGGGGGGTTCCATTTCCTGAACGACACTAAGTCGTAGTGGGACTGTTAATGTGATAGCAGTTGAGACGCGTGTCATTATGAACGTGTTACAGAAAATATTTGCATTTATCCCTGAATATGTTATCGAAAAATGTTAGAAAGGTAACATTTAAAATTAACGTGACCCATCTTGTTATAAAAATTAACGATTTGTAAAAATAAAGTTGAAAGTACCATGATTGTTTAAAAATCTTTAAGCGCGCGTTGAAGTAAAAAGTTAAAAAAGTTAAAGTTCATGGTTTACAAGAATTTTGCTTACATTTAATGACAACTGTTACATTTTACTCACTGCTAGCGAAACTTAGTATTGCCCGTCCACCACGGCATGAGACTGGGGCCATTCCATCGTCACGTGGTACATGATGATTTGATTACCTAAATTTTGGCAAGTATCGAATGAGTTTTAGGGGAATAGTTTGCTTCGTTAAATCTGTTAGCCACTTCAGCGTCTTAGTTTGCCCCGAGTAGGGAATGATTGTTGACATAAATTGTGTCTAAGGGTAGAAAAGGAAATGTTGGCGGGATTCTCTCACCTGCAGCCTTCGAGGGGTCTCTACCCACAGTGAAATGAACTCTCCTCCCTAAGAGTTGAGCCAAAGTCTTTTCTCATATGGTGGACGGACGATATTAGCAGTTAATAATAGTTACAGCAAATTAGCAATAACTGCTAACTAAAAACAACAATTTTTTCCCCACTTCTACTCTACAAGTGAGTTGCCGATAATTTTGCATTTTCTCCAATGTTTGGGGCTCGTAATCAACAGCAACGAACTCATTCAAATTCGGAATATGTGCCAAGGATTTCAAGTATGGAAAAACCATTACTTACGGTTCAACACTTCAACTTTTAACGAGTCGATAACCGCATTCACACTAGTGCGTCAATCCTAATCCACTATCTGTAACAGTATGCTTCAAACCAATGAGGGAAAAGAATGAGAAGGATTGAACTCGTCAAATTTTCCTGTTCTTGGTGCTCATTGGAACAATGAGTTACAGTTAGCGGATCGACGCGTGTAATACTCCAAGTAGTGGTCCATCACGATCTGACCAATTTTGCTACCAACGAGTTTTCTCATCAGCAATAATACAAATTGAATTCAGATTGATGAAGGCCGTCTTTCAATGACGACGAGATCAAGACCAGGGCAGTTTTCTAATGACAAAATATCCCCTACATCAAGATCTCGTTAGTGTTCTGGTAATCCCGGACTAGCGTGTCTTTGCTGAACCGGCTCCGAGTCGCAGCCAATTGTGTGGACGATTCGATTTAGGATCGTAGGTAGGTCGGTAGATATTAAAATCGTGAAAAGATCGATTCTTCAATTCGATTACTTTCGTAACTTGTTAGGCGTCAGGAATGTGAGTATGACGGGCTTCTTAAGTAGTGGTGCTTCGATAAATTCGTATATCCTTTTTCGTGTTTCTTTTTCTTGTTTTTTGAGAAAGTGTTTCTTCTAAGGTCGTATCTATAATTGCTACGAACAGAATGCTAAGCAAACAAACACCCAGTCATCTCAGTTTACCGTCGTTCCACTCGTGATGGAAATCGAATAACATTTCGAATTCATTCATGAAATGTGACAAAATTTTCAGTAAGATTCAATTATAGTTCAAATTCTAAACACAAATTCAAAATGCTACGAACGAAATGCTAAACAAAAACACACCAAGTCAACTCAGTTTACGGTCGTTTTCCTCGTGATGCAAATCGAATTCATTCATTCAATAAATCGGCTTCAAAATCATTGAAGACACGAAAAAAGACTACCAGACAAGTAAATAAATAATAATAGTTGACTCCAACTATATACTATAGAAACAAGTTACAAAAGAATTGAACTGAAGAATCGAACTGAATAATCAATTCACTTTTCACGCGTTTAATATCTACCGACCTACCTACGGTCCTAAATAGAATCGTCCACTCAACTGGCTCCGACTCGAAGCCAGTTCAGCATAGACACGCTAGTCATGACCTGGTCCATACAACCACGAGGAGGGTTAATAGTTAAACTAGATGACGGTTTGAAGCGTAAGCAATTCGTTTCCACACTCCTTAGCGTTGTTTCGAGCTTGGTACCTTAAGTGATAGCAGCGATTACGATATGGCCAAACAAATAACTATTGATGGTGGTCAACGAATAAGATTTTTTGTATGGAAGCTTTCCTTTCCACTCCACTTTTCCCACAAATGGATTCTCCCAAGGTCATCTGTCTTCTTATCGAAGCCATACGATACAAAAATAGGAGCATGTTTTTTAATTATTTTGAACAAAGAAAATCCTCGACGAAATCATAGAGAGGCTACTACTGATTTGAATTAGAACAAACCATGTTGCTCTAAAGCCGCCGGACTAAAATACATTTTCAGTTAACATTTACATTTCTTTTTAGCCAGTGTATATAAATTCGATAAATTAATCTCTACTCCTCGTCTGGACTTTAAACGGAATAAAACGGAAATCAACTTTTACGATTTACAAAAAATTTAAACAGTGCTTTGAGGCTAATATTTCTTCCCGGGCCTTTGTCCACTTCCTCAATTTGGTGACAGATAATGATTCATACGTGGGGCAGGGAAAGGATGAAAAATGTTTGTTCAGAGAGAAAACAATGCTTTAAGGTTTAGTGATTGTGAAATGAATCTCGTTTAATGGCATGCATTCACCAAATTCCCCAAATCATTTGTATCAAAACATATTCGTTAAATTTAAGGACTGAAATTTCAAAAAATAGTTTTCTGTAAAATAATGATAGTTAGAAATCATGACTGAGACGAAAGGAGATTCAGTTCACCTTGCATGATTTTAAAACTGTACGTTAACTGCTAGAATCCGAATGTAGGCATTCCCTTCCAGGAGCGATTTAAACACGTTGGTTTGTTCATAAAATAAGCTCTTTAATCTATCCATGAATGAATAACATGAAGTTTTAGAGTCAAGAGTTGATAACACTAAACTTTACATAGAAGAGCATTAATTTTAAGGTAAAGAAATGGACACATTGGAACACAATGAATCGATTTCGAAGAGAGTTTAGTGATGGATTCCCCCAACCGTGACATTAATTGCTGTTGCATTGAAACAAGTGAGAGTGCGGCAAACAAGGATTACCGTCTAATGAAAGGAATGCAAATGAGGATTAAAATCTGGGAGGAAAATAAAATACAGCGAGACAGCAGCAAATTAAAAGTATGCAACTGAGCAGTTTGGGAGGAAAACTCTTAATCTACGACTGCTTGATTAAATGATTTACATTCTTTCTTTTAAGCTAAAACAAAAGAGCATATCCAAATGATAAAACGTGAGCAGGTGCGAATTGCTTTTGCAGCAGTTTTTCATTAGAGGAGTAATAAATAAAAGGTTAAAAAGTAGTGACAAAAATATCATATTTACGCATGCGAGGAAAAAAGCAAATCAAAAGAAATAAAAGGCTACCAGAAAGCTGGTGACTTTCTGCAATTTTTATTACTCACATTTGAATCTTCACGTCTTCTTCTCGTCTTCTGACCGTTATTCCAAAGGATATTTTAGATGGTCCTCATAAAATTTGGGAGCGTCTTCGAGGAAGCTTGCGGAAAATAAATTTTAAAGTTGCTGGCTCTTAGGAACTGTCCTCGCTTTGCCTCAACAACATGGGAAGCTTTTTGGCCTCCTTCCTCTGTTTGTTGCAATGTAAACAGCTGTGCTGTCAATATCTAATATTAAACGCTTGCACTGTGCTTAAATTTAAACATTACACTAGCTTAGAACGAATGAAGATGCTTGAGCAAACTAACTCCTGGCGATTTAGAATGTAATTTAGATTTTTTGTAAGCAATAGTGTGTGAAGATTATTAAGTACAGTCCACTAATGCGTGCAATAAGTTAATAAGAATTTATAGTGGTCTTTCTAATACCTGGATTTAAAAAAATATTTTACCTTTAGGAATGGGATAGTTAATAAATTTAGAAGTTACAAAAACTTTTAAAATTACATTCTCACCCAGAAATAAATTTAAATAAATGAGAAACTGATTAGAGTTTGCGTCTTCTATGTTTAACTACGCCGTGTTTATTTAATTAAAACGTTTGCATCCTAATCTTATGAAGGTGACTACTACAATAAACATTTCGATGCTTTGCGTCATATTTCAAACTCAGAGATAAATTAATTGTTAAAAGTAAAGTTCTAATTTCTTTAAGCTAGTTATTTAATTTTCTGTATTAATTAACCAATATAGATAACAATATTGAAGTCTATAAACATATCATTTCAGTTAAAATTAATTTTAAAATGTTTTCGATGTTTTCAAAACAATATGGTTTATATTGAATTCCATAGATCTGTAATTTCCGTTTAAATTAGTTTTAAAATGTTAATTAATTATTGAACTATTAATTTAAAAATATTTCGTTGTTTTATAATGAACTCTTATAAAGATTTATATAATTACATTTCCTCAAAATAAAAAGTGCGGGTTGTTTTATTCGCTGCATTATGGGAATATAATTATTTAGTTTCATTTAAAAAGTAATTACCTTACTTTTGGATAGTCGTTAGTTTTTGAGATGAGCGCTGAACTACTTGACAAACGTCAACTCGTAGAAATTGTAAATGAATTTCAATGCGAAGTTAAACAAAGTGTTGTGATAGAATTAGGAAATCCGAGCAAAGCTCCGACGTTCCTTTGGATTGTGTGGTACCGCTGAAAATAAATGAGATAAACAAAATATCTGGGGATATCAATCGACAAGCAACAAAAAGATTCATAAAAAAATATCACTTCTAGAAGCTAACATCATGCGATCATGCAAAGAGCTAAGGGATAAGATAGCCATGCTAGCACACGCTAAAGTCATCATCAACTAGTATGCTTCAGAGTTCATCTACCGATCATTCTACCTAAATCTAGATATCTATAAGTACAGTGTCCAGTCCCCTTTCCTACCAGTCACAGGAGTTTCAATAGTTCGTTCAGCTTCGTACTGCATCTCCAAATTCCTAGAACGGTGGTGCAAACTGAACAATTTTCTGCAACACGAAGCTGAACAAACTATGTGAAAAAGGAGCTTCATTTCGGTCTGCAAGCGTCCATCATCGATCGGATTTAGAGGATCCAAGACATACTTAGGAAAAGAAACCTCGCACTCACACACATCAGAGGATTCGAATACCAACTAGACTGGACAATGTATAAAGTCATGACTATGTACACTGAGGATTATGTAGGAAGAAAAAGCAATGTTAGTAACTATCATCTACTAAAAAAGCCTACATGAGAAAAGGTGTCATTTGTTTAGTCTACAGAAGAAGTAACATTAGAGAGAAAATGGTACACTTTTAATGTTCAGGCACTGAAACATTCTAATTTCCTCATCAGGATCTTCAACAAGACACAGAACCTTATCCGACTAAAGACATTCACTAAAGTTAACATCAAGAAGAAAACGTCGCAACCTTGTTCTCTGCCGTACGCTGAAAGAGGTTCACTCATTGGCTAGATGAGGCGGGGGTTCCATTTCATTTCTACGTATGCTATTGGCAAAAAAACAATTAATTTGAACTGCGCAGCGCTTCGTTTTGGTACATGAGCAAAGCTGCGATTTTGCGAAAACAGTGCTGACTGTTATTGCTGATAGTTGACAAAAGTTAACTTGACAGATCAATTAGCTACTAACTCGAACAGTTGATAGCTGGATTAAAAGATCGTCAACTCTTGGAAGAAATTGACATCAACGGCTGATTCTAACGGTTTACAATTAATTTTCTAAAACAATTTTGGTAAATTTTGATTTTTTAGTTCAATTTAAATTGCTTTTCTGCTGTCCCAATAGCAGTGATCGATAATCAATAACAATGCCATTGGGAAAACAGTTCACTGCATAAGTGTTACGTTTTAGCAGAAAACTTTTGGTTTAGCTTCAGGCAAGTTTTTAAAAATAAGTAATAGTTAAGCTCTGAGCATTACAATTGAGAGCATCAAAGAAAAGAATGTACGCATTTAACATTATAGGATATAAGCACGATGCATTTCTACTTAATATTAAATATTATAGGATAACAAAGATATTGTTTGGCATGTCTGAGTCATTTCGAGGGGAGTGTATAAAAACATTTACGGAATAGCTGCTATAGCTTTAGTATCCAGACAGTTTCGGCAGAAAACAGTGTTGCGCTCATACATTCTTTGTGAGATAGAATCAAACACAGAATTCTACAAAAAAAAATTTGCATACAACTATAGTATATTAGTTTATACAAATGCAAACTATGGAAAACCAACCAACAAGATCAATTACATTTCTACAAAACAATAGAAATAAACTACAGATGCTTATTTCATACTTTGAGTTTATTCAACCACAACTTATGAAAATAATTGTTTCTCTTAAATGGAATGTTTTGAACTAATTTAAAAATTGGACACATTGTAATTTCTGGCTCCATCATGATATAAATGACACACATTTAGATGGATACACATCTTTAAGACAGCTAAATAATGCTCATAATTAAATAGTTGCGCTTCAACAGCTCTAGTAGAAACGGACACTGTTCCTGAACAGTTCTAGTGCAAAGTACAATAGTTTACAACATTTCCAATTTTTAAGATGAATTTTCCCTTCAAGTGTTTTTACGAGATATCATGTCCAAGGTGTGGTCAATTTCCAAATTGAATGGAGATCCAAGTGGGATAAACAGATTGTCCTGGTGGCAGTCTTTGCACCAGACACTACAGGGAAAGTTTCGAAGAACATTGCAAGATATATATCTCTTGTAAAAAGTACATATAAAATTATTCTGATTATTCTCTATTAAAGAATAGTTTCGATAATACAAAAGAAACAGGGTTATGTTATGTATAAGAAGAATTTTATTTCTTTATATTCAACAAAAATACAAAGTTCATTCACACGTATATTTAAATATGACAATGGCACATGATTATTGCAAAATGACATTCATATATGTAGTTCTAGACATTTGTACAAATTTTCCATAGTATTAAGATGACACAGCGAGAGCGATTGTCAACTCTCGACTTCTATTGCACATTAACATGCCTAAGTGATAGAAAGCACAGTCAGGACTGTTTCGAAGGGACTGTGAACATGTGGAAGGAACAAAACGACCTCCTCTGGAAAAACGTACACCAGTTGGGTTTTACAAATACTACGATTCCAACTGAAAAACGAATTCACAAGTTTACTTATTCGCTTTTATTTTCCCAATGGAAAATGCAGTACATTTTTCTCTTCAGTAGGATTTTTCTATATAGTGAAATATAGATGGAGTTCCTGTTGACTAAACTCATATCCAGACTCCACCAAAATGGTGATGTATCAAATTTTAAGGTAACTCTTACAGGAATTTGTTCACACGGAAAAACTCTCTTATAGAAAGACAGAAAATAATATTTACTATTTATTATTATATAATTTAAACACAAATACTTGGTTCTGAATTCCTTTTCCTGTTTTTAGTTTGTATGTTTCTTACCTTTTTTTAATACTTAATTGTTACATTTTTGAGGATCGTATATAGAATCTGGTCAGTTTGAGGAATAGCACATGCACACTATTTAATGGCTAATTGACTACAATTCCGAATAATTGAAGATTAGAATGTTTAGAATTTGTTTATTGCCTGTATTTTTATGAAATAAATTAGAATTTCATATCTTACTCCAATGTCTTCTATTCACTTGAACTATTGACATTGAAATTTTTCTCCTTTTTCTTACACAATTTTCTGTTTAATTACAGTTTCAAAATATACTGTCGACACGATTTTTGATAAAATATAAGTTCAAGTTCCATAATTTTGGGCAAAATGAATATTTTTATCAATACACTAGTAGGAATGTGTTGCGATTCATTAACTAAAAATTATTTTGGTTTCACTTTTAGAAAAATGTTTTCAGTAATACAAGACTATTTGATTTTTAAATTATGTAGTTATAATATGAGTTTAAGACATTTTGTGACTGGTTTTTACAAAAAATAAGATGATGAATGGTTAGAACATTTTTTTGGTGACAAAAAAGGAATATATGCTTGTTTTATCATTTTGACTATTTTTCAATGAGTCGGTAAGATTATGAAATCACTACGTTGAGTTTGGTAACTCAAAATGAATAGAGGAATCGTTTTGTTTTTCAACATATTCACAGGCGCACAGACAAAATCGTGTAAAGATTTCAGAAAATAAAAAGGTTGAACTAGTCTAAGGTCTTAAGCTTAAAGACATAGAGCGGGACTAGTGCATCAAAAGCTTCTGCAAAGGACTTCAACGGAGCGAAATGAAAGGAAAAGTATTCAACAATTTCAACTTTAATAAATAAATTTAAGTTATTTCGTTGTTTTGAAGGTAGATTCACAATTATTACATTCATGTATTGTTTCGAACACCATTTAATATTTGTACAACATTCAGCAGTTAAATGTATTTAGAAAAGCGAAAATAAAGATTTTAGAACTTCTAGGGGAAAAAAATCCCTTATTCGAATCCAAGCAGTAACTTGATCGATTATTTATTTACCTAACAATGTTCTTGAGAAAAGAATTTTCTACTGAAGCATAAAATGGCTGAAACTCTCTTTGCAGCAGCTAGTGATGAAATGAGACAAGTGCACAAACAAGCAATTTGCGGACTAATTCTAACATAATGTGTAAATCTATGAGACAAAAACACGTTCAGCTTTGGCACGAGTCAATACATGGCAGGTGCGACTAGATTAATACGAAAGAACGTGCACAGAGGTTTCATTTCAAAGTAAACCTTCAGTAGCGGTTGAAATAGCCAAGTGATCTATCTTGCGCAAAATCAAAATCTGCACTTTGATTCATCCATCCTCATGGTGACGAGGTATCTTGTCTATCAAGATCTGAACCCATTGCGCTAATAAAGTCATCTAGAAGCCGTCGATCTTTTTATGACTATGAAGATCTGGTCAGTTTGATTCGAATGACGAGATATCTCGTCCCTCAAAATCTGGTTAGCTTTGTTAATGACAAGATACCTCGTCTGTCCAGATCGGGTCATCGTCGAGACAATCACCAGGAGGGTTAAGGGGATTTGGAGCAGGTGGCCCCAATACATGACCCTGGGCAGCTAATAACGCCCACACGATTGTATTCTTTTAATGTTATTTTTAGATATATCTTTCACGGTTTTGAAAATCTTACTCGAGAAAAATATACCTCGATTCCCAATAGAGCCTTATTCTTGTTACCGCTTTGTATTTCTGAACTCATTTCAAGGACGTTCAGGAGAAAAATTCGAACAAAAGTTTCTTACGAATCCTTCGAGAACCCACCAAAATTAGTAACCATTTCAACCATATCAGACATGGATGTATTAGTTTATGTCAAATATTTCTCAATATTTTGTAATGTGCCATGTATTTTTATGCTATAATTAAAAATATAAAAACAATAATGAAGGAAATTTTGTTAAAACTGCATGCATTGACTACATTACACTTTAACTATCCAATTGTGTTCGACGAGGTATCTCGTCCATCAAGATCTAAACCATTTTGATATGATAGATCTCGTCATCCAAATAGAAGGGGCCGATTTTTATGATGAAAAGATCATGATCTAGTGAGTGTTTTTCTGCTGACGAGAAAGATATCTTGATCAACAATGTCTGGTCAGTCTTGCTAATGAAACCTCGCCGAGACACCCGCGCCCAGGAGGGTTAAACGCTGACCTCTTCACTCAATGCGGTGCAGATAAATCAAAAGGTTGGACCACCCCTTGATTAGAATGAGAGAAAAAAACCTTAGTCAAACTTATCATCTGAATTAAAGTTTCGAACAACGACTCATAAATAACAGAACACTATTATAAACATTGTAGCTAATTCGGTGAAATAAAGAATCTCCGTCAATATTATAAACATTGTAGCTAATTCGGTGAAATAAAGAATATCCGTCAACATTCGAGCCAATAAGAAGACAGTTTTTAACCCGTATTATTATAGGTTCTCAGAAATATTTCATAAATATTAAAATGCGTAGAAATATCATGATAGATATATAATTTTTGAGAATCATCGAGAGATGATTCGAGAATCAATGAGATAAGAACTTATATTCTCAACTTTTGTTAATCATCTTTTCAATTTTTTTCCTGTGGTAAGAGATAGGAATTCTGAGAGCAGACAACCCTACTGATTTAATGGTGATAGCAATTGTAAACTGTCTACTCCTGCAGAGAAATACGATATATTGCGTTTGACACTGAAACGGTATCCCTGATCTCCATTTCGTGCGGATGTGTTCATAAAACAACGCGGAGTAGTTAAAAGTTCTGTATCGAACACTCAACTTAAAACTCCAGATTAAATTGCTCTTTGTATGGTGTACACTTTAAAAATTTTCAAATAATCGAAAAAAGTTTATTGAAGAAAATAGGCATTACTTTCCTCATTTTATCTTTAAAAGTTTTAAATGTGTCACGAATATTTCTGAGTCATCCTGTATTTCATAATTTTTCAAAATTATTTGCTCTTCTACATAGAATCACATTTAAGAAACAAAATCAAACAAATAATCTGCTTTTGTAAACCCATGCAAAAAGGTTGCGTGACTATTCAATTTAATTTTTTCCTATCATTCATTTCTGGAAATATTCTTAATAATTCATCACTGTACTTTTTGACAGTATATAAATGTAAAGAAAAAAAATTTACTTCTACGACATATGGCATTTACTTACGACATATGAGGCATCGCGGATACAAAGGGCGCTCGATCTCAACATTGGGCAAAAAATATTTTTCTCCCGTGTTTTGGTTTGTCAGGACATTGTGAATAATATTAACTTTTTTGTTGAGTTGGCCCTTTCTAACCCTATGAAAGAAAAGGCTGACAACAGCTCTCCTATCCAAATGCGTTTTAACGAAAACCAGCATTTTTTGTGTACACCCTTCGTATCCATAACGACTCATGTACTTTGATTTTTGCGGGTTCATAAAACGCCATTTTTCCAACATTAAATGATATAATTTGTAATATAGGTATGAAAAATTCTAGAGTGGGAATAGATAAATAAAACTACGGATGCAGAATGAAAGAGGGGCTTTAAAAATACTTTGGACCATTATTGAACATTAGATATATTTAACTAGCCCTGTAATTATTAATTTCTATAACTCGCTACATAAAATCTTATTCAAATAGCTGTTTAAAATTTCTCTCCTCTGTGCACGTTCTTTATGTATTGAAATAAAAATAAACAATGACTAAAATTTCAATATTTCCAAAGATTGAAATGCTAAAGATCGAGGCATTTTTTAAGTACTTGACTACAGGTATTAATTTGAAGACACAAGTTCCAGTTTATAGAAACGTCGATAGTGTACATGAACATTCACCAATATTGTTTGACAAGAACATTGACTGTCAATGATTAAAGATTTAATACACAAATGATTGAGTGTAAAATCGATCCGAAACACTGTATAAGAAAGAAAATGCTTTGAAAATAAGACTTTTTTCGATAAAGTTCAATGTGTATCTAAGGGTAAAATGATATATTTTATATTTCTATGAATAGAGATATGCTACCTGACAAGACTAATTCTACCCGTGAAACATGGCTGAAGGAGGTATTGATCCCTTGAAAATAAGAGGCACATTTTTTTCATTCGAAAGATGATATATATATATATAAAGATATTAATGGGTTGTTTTTGCAATGTAACAGAGGCATAGAGCTCCTCTCAAAGGGAGGTTCCATCCCTCTAACGTGTTCACGCACATCTATACCTTCTGCACCCTGCACTTCTCAATATGACGTCTAATGAGTTTTTTGACCCATCAAATCTTCCAACCAATCGCTGTGCTTATTAAGTCATCAATGCGATCTAGGGTAAAATGAATTGGAAATCTATAGAATCCTTTGAGGGTATAAAACATCGAAAGACATGGAATACTTCCCTAATATTAAAAGGAAATAATTAGATTGATTCAGTCAATTGATGAGGTAATGGCCCTACGTACTGTAAACCTTTATACTGTTTACATTTTCCTAATTTGTTTACGTTGAAGTAAGACTTAATCTTCACCTTTTGGACTTAATAAATATATTTATTTGGGAATGGGCTGCTTTCAGAGTAGGTGATTTGTAAAATTTCTGTGAATGGGTGGGATTCACTGGATTATGAATGGGGAATATAAACGACGGTTAAATATTAAAAATTCTACAAATGATTCTGTGTACTGTGGGATGCTTTGACTTAACCTTTCCTTTTAAATTAACAATTATTTTTTTGTTTTCGCACGTCCACCATCTTTGGCAACTGGCGAGCGAAGCACTCCGCGTTGGGGAGATTTTGTAAAAGCGCCAAGGGCACTTTCAGGAGAAAACCACTTTTTTTTTTCATAACGAGAGTAGATATATAGAGACAAATTACAGGTAGGTAAAACTAATTAACGTCATACTGGAGCAACACAGCAGGCCTGGGTCCTGACGACGGTCCGGGATCAATCCCTAAGGGAAAGATCCAAGGCCTCATCATTTTGAACCACGATCAGATGAAGAGACCAACCATTGAGGCAAATAAAAAGTGGCAATTTTCACTGAGAGAGACGATTCCTTTCTTAAAATTATTATTACAATAATTCTTACAATAATTAGTTACCGTAATTCTTAGAATAATTAGTTACAATAATTAATCAATTTCTTGCACTAATGATTTCTTCAATACCTTTAACAGCCATGCTTCAAGGATGAACTACCGAAAAGATACGTTTAAGCACTTCAGTTTAAGGTCTTAGTTCTGTGAAAGTTTTCGGGAACGGAGCTTTAACGTGCGCAGACATCTCTATGCTGAGTAACAGGAGATGGCTGCTGTACGCCGTTCCGCCCATCACTCGAAACAATTGAGGAAACACAAGTGTTCACCACTTCCTAAGGCATGTATGAGGTTTTACCAACAGTAAACCAGGGGTAGAAATCTAAAATCCTGCTACAATACCGCATTTCAAAACAAGGCACAAAACTTACGTGGATTTTTGATTCTACGTATGGGCTTCAAAATTATCACTCTAAAATCACTAGATTGATTATCACATGACTAAGCCACATAGGAGTTAGTAACCCGGTTCGAGAGAGAAGAGCTCATCCTCTTTTCTGTACGCGGGACAAGATTGGTTGAACTCGTGACGGTTTTGCTACAAGATTTACCACTACGAACATTTATGCCTTGACCTCATGAGTTGAGCCTCTTTAATATCGTCTATACAGAAGGTTCATTTGGTTTGGCTCACGCTCTTTCTTGTTTCTGCTACTAGAGGGCAAATTTGACCCATACCTACGGCTTAAAGTAAATCGCTGCGAACATGCATGGCTTTGACCGGGATTCGATCCCTGAGCCTGTACAGAAAGTGCGCTGAACTCTTTGAGCTCTGCTACCGTAGTGACTGTCAGGAAAGTTACTTATTAAAAGTCACACTGAGAAAAAAGTCGGTTTTGACAAATTATGGAAAGTATGTATTTGAAAATGCATTCTCTTGTGTATGAAAACATAAGATTACAAGGGGATGTCAAATTTTTTCAGTAAAGTGACGAAAGCATGGTTAACCCTCCATGACGAGAACCTCGTCTATCAAGATCCGACTCATTCTGCCTAGAATAAATATCTCGTCAACTATAGAGATATTTTGATGATGACGAGATCAAGATCCGGTTTCTCCTATTGACCAGGTATCAAGATATGCTAATGTTTTCATTAATAACGACATATCTCGTCAAAATCGCCACGAATTACAGAGACAGGGTTTGCTACAAGCCAAAGAAAAATTGATATTGAGATGCTTTGAGAGGGCAGTGACGTCAGTGGAGTAAGTAAATGTTCACTCCCTTTTTGGACTGATAAACTATGTAAGTATTCAACCGCTTTCTCACGAGAACTGAAAGGAAGTACTGCGTAGGATTGCTGGGAAACGAGAATACACATTAAAATAGTAATGTCTAAATTCATTATGCATGTTAACAGCGTCCATTACATCAAAACTTCTTTAGTTAGTTCTGTTATTTACAGCTGAAGAAAGAGGATGAGAAGTCTTTCAAACAGAGTTACGAAGGCTCCGTGTTTTGCTAAATATTTCTAAAATAGTCTATAAATTTCCATAGTAGTATATAGTTCTGTTAAGAATAGCACTTAATTTTCTAATCTATCATATAGAGACTACACGGATATGAAATCACACTCAGTATGCTAAAATACATCGAAAAATCAAAGATCGTGTCTCAAAAGATCACTATTCGTTTGTTCCCTTGTTTAGTTTGGTTACCAAATTTGTTGTAAACATCTCGTTAGTCGTTTGAGGCTAAGACAGAGATCTCGATTCAATTGCTCGGTATATCAAGACAGAGGCCTCGATTTTCACTCCAGTGGTACACCGAGAGCTCGTTTTCCTACTTTCACGATGCATTTTGTTGGTGCCTGAATGCCATAATTAATACGAATGATAGGATCCCGCAACGAATTCCTTTAAGAATTCCACATGGGTTTCCAAATTTTGTAAAGGTTCCTTGAATAGGATCGGCATGAAATACACCGCTGAAATTCACTTAAAACATCCTTGGTTAGAGAGTGCCAGACAGAACTCTTCGTTCAGGTCAAGTAATGTTAAAAAACAAGAATGGGAAACGGTATGAACAAACATTTGGGGCTCTGATTCAAGTCTCAGTGTTGATTAGTAAACACAAAACTTGGCAAGTTGAAAACCAGAAACACGCGCCTTCCAGTTTTGATTCTACTTCAATTGAGGATTTGACAGTTCAACCTTGATCTCAACATACGAAAGCGATCGAGTGAAACAAGGAATTCCGTCAGGATTTTTGGTGGTTTAAATTCGACATCAGTTGATGATCTGATAATTTAATCTTGATATCAAAATACAGAAAGTTCTCTAATGTAAAATAATATTTGCGTTTGGATATTTTATTGGTTTTAATTCGACTTTAATTAAAGATTTTACAATCTTACTTGGATAAAAACATCGTATTTATAAGATCAAAAATGAACGTTTCTTAATTGGTTCCATGTGAAGTTAAATCATTCATTTCCTTATTGATAGAATGGAAGACATGCTTTAAGTGACAGCTCATATGCAGAAGTTACACAAAGCTCGTGAGTAATAGATAGAAATTGCATCTGAAATACTTCAGAAACTTTCAGCATTTTATTTAAAATGTCATATGTAACCAAAAAGAAAAGCAAGTGATGTTTTGCGATAATTAAAATAGAAATTCCGCTTCAGTATTGCATTCGGGGGATGTAAATATTTGAATCAAAAATAGGTTTAATGATTCTTCTTGGTTAGTTTGGATATTTTGGCACAATGTCCAATAAAGGCTATTCAAAATACATTCCAATAAAACCCGATAAAAATATATCCAAACTAGCAGCAAAAACAATAAAAGCAAATTTAGAAGCGTGTAATGTTCTTTCTGAATTTTTAAATATATTTACCTTGAAAGGCAAGGATTACATAAATTTCATATATTTGTGAATTGCCTCAGAAACTTTCGTCGAGGATTTTACAGTTTTTGACCTTTTACGGAACTTAAGTAGTTTTGAACTAGTTTGGAGTTTGAACGTAATCGACCTTCGTTTTCCCCGTTCAGCGGCAGAATCCTTTTGGAAACGAACAAGACACGTCGAAGAGCAGCGGAAGACACATCTCCAGTACTCGCCAAGTTTTGTTTTACGAGTCATCACACAAGCCATCATCCAACGTCATTCGTTGCAGAAAAAAAAAAGCCAAGTGCTTGAAATTTTTTTTTTATATTTCCGCACTTGGGCGTCGTTTATGGAATAGACATTTTGGAATATTCCCCTTCTGTTGTATTACAGGGTGATCACCTCTGAGAGATAAAAACAATACAAAATGCAATTTAGTGGTCCAATTCCGACAACACATTGCACGACAGAATGAAATAGAATCAAGCACACAGCCAGTGTGTGCAGCACAAGTGCCCCGATCCTTCCACACAAGCGTAACAGAACTAACTCCAAGGACTTCCTAAGCCTATTTTCGAGAACATGCACCACAGCTTTGCCTACTTTGAGCTTTACTGAGTCGTAGAATGGGACGAAATTCCAGTCGCAAGAACTCAGCTTTAGAGAAACACTTTTGACTACGAACATCAAGGGTATGTTTAGCTTCGATAACATCGGTTTGGAATCTTCAGGAACACAATTTCAGTTCGTGTGTTGATTTTCCATCGGAAGTAACTCGGGAACTTTCGCCACAGCTAAGGCAGACTGTGTTCGAGACTACTGAAAACAAACAGGGGTGTGGTGGGGGAAGATATCCAGTTTGTTCTGGAAAGCACTCGCTTCCTTGCCTACTTGGGAGAGAGTGCAACACGGGTCTATCGAACGCTTGATATAAAAGAGACATTATTGCTTAAGAAGGAAGACAGTTCAATGTATGTAACACGCGTACAACTTGCACAATAAGAGCGCTGAGCCGCCATTTTCATTCGAGTGGTAGAGAAGAATAGATATGTAAGAAATTGAGTTTGCATCGAACCCTGGAGATAAATCTTCTTTTCATAAACTTATCACAATCACCACGTGTATAGAATAAGGAAGCATACAAAATTTACAATATATACAAAATGTTTGTACTTCAGTACTGATTGCACTCCTTTTTTAATGCATATAGTTATGCACATTTTTAGACATAATTTATCACAAAGAAGAATTTTCACGAGTCTAGTTTTGAAGGGTTGAAAATATAAAATATCTAAACTCAATTTTTAACACTCTAATGTGTATGTACTATCAGAATAAAATTTGCAATAAAGGCGCATTTCTCACACATTTTTAAACAATAATTTTTAAACAATTTACAGAATACTTTGTTTTTTATATTCCTCACCTGCTCGAGAGGTGAATTTCCTAAGTTATGCAATTTCGCTTTCAAACTATAATAACTCGGGTCCTTGTAGTTGAATGTTGATGGTATAAAATTCATTCAATAGAAAGGAATGCATTTGAAGATAGTCATACACCACACATTGATAGAGTGTGAATATATAACTGGTATATATATATATATATATTATGTATTCATATATTAGATATATATATAAATGCAACTTTTTTTAAAAAATGGTTTACAGTGTAGTTTCGAACGAAAAGGCGCTCACAGTCTACTCTTGACACTCTTCTCCAAAGAAATACCACCCATAAAGAGAGAAAGTTTTTTGCTATAAGTCTCCTTAAAGTCCAGGATGAGCTTCACAGATCCTCTCCCTGGATCCGCCAACCTGTAGGATCATTAGTCTCCAAGAGACGTAAAACGGCATTTTGTTAGAGTTTTATCTCAATAAATATCAACAGATACAGCGTGTAACCACATCACAGCAGACGTGAGAGAAAGAGAGAGAGAGAGATTACATTCAGATTTGCATCGCATGGAGGTTGAAGATATTCAAGTGTTCCAGTGGATAAGGTATGCATATCTGAGGCACGTTAAGGTTCATACCTGGAAAGGAGTAGCCGAAACTCGGATAGCCTGGAATTCCTCGACCGTAGCCAAAGGTGGTGAAGCCGGCTGAAAAAGAAGACGCTCTGTGTTACGACACTCATATTACGATACAAGTAAGACAAAACACTCCAGCAAACTATCCTTTCTCCTGTCTGTCACATGTATGACGTGCATTGGAGATTATACAGATGTTTATTACTATGCATACATACGCACACATTCTATACAACACATATATTGTGCAGTGCACAGTCGTGAACCCCCCCCACACACACACAACTCCTCATTCAAACAATTTTAAAAGTAGCGCAAATTCCAAGATGGCATTAGACTGGAAATAACTTTTACAAATTCATTTGCATAAAATTTGCATAAGGGAACATATTTATATTAAATTAAGCACAAATTTCATAGTTTCTAATGGGAACCCCCTATTTCGACACCTGTTTGAACCGAAAACAAAAAATAACATCAAATATAGAATTTCGTGTCATTAAGTCTTACCGTTTTGGAGTTGAGAACAGAAGGATTGGAGCTTCTAATGGTTAAATCAGTTTCTTAGAATTTTATAGATATCTTCCTCAACAATATTCCTATAGCGTTGATATTTTGTATTATTTTACTGTTAATCAACCCAAACGAAATTTACCTCATATTTTATTTTAAAATTACTTTTTATACGAAATAATAATTATTAAACTAATGCTTGAAAAATTATGAATTGGATCCTTACTATATTTTGATGGGAATCGATTTAAAAGGAATTCTAACGTGACAGTGCAAAATTTCTGGTCATTCCAATGGTTAGTTTTTGTGTTACATTAAATTTCCACATTTTGGCAATTTTAGGAGGCAACCAAAAGTTCCAAAAATGTCTGACAAACCTCGGGTTCTCAATTAGTTTGCACTTGCATAGTAAATTTATTAATGTAATTCTCTCGAATCGTTTTCACTTGCATAGTAAATACACTCATTGCCATAAAAATTTGCGCACCAAGAAAAAGTCGTAAAAATGAAACGAAATTTTACACAAGTAAGTACTACTTTGATGTAAGTAAGTGATTAGAAAATCAAAGAAAAAGGATTATTTAATGAAGAAAAAAATTCTAATGAACGGAAGTTTTAGTACTCTGTTGGACCCCTCTAGATCGAATGCACGATGCGATACGAGCGGGCATTGAGACATACAAGTTCCGTATAATGTCTTGAGACATCTCGTTCTACAGTTGCTGTAAACCCGCCTCTAGTTCGACCAAACTCGTAGGGTGTCCGACTTGCCGTCCCAAATGATCCCAGATTTGCTCGATCGGTGACAAATCTGGGGATCGAGCAGGCCAGGGAAGGGTGGTAATGTGGCGGAGGCAGTCTTGTGACATCCTTGCTGTGTGTGGCCGAGCATTGTCTTGTTGAAAAATGTCTCCTGGGATCCCTGCCATGAGTGGCATCACATGTTGCTGAAGGATGTCATGTATCGTAAGCAATGGCACCTCATACCACCACACCAACTGTGGGAACGGTGTGTCGCTGTAAAGCGAAGGCAGGATTGAGGCGTTCAACACGGGGCCTCCACACACGAACACGATTGTCATCACTGCTCAAATTGAATCAAGATTCGTCGCTGAAGACAACCTCGTTCCATTTTGTTGCAGTCCAATCCCGTCGTGCGCGACACCACTCCAACCGGATTCGTCGGTGGGTGGGTGTCATTGGCAGCACACGTAATGGGCGCCGCGATACCAGATGTGCTTCAGACAGACGCCTTGCGATGGTTCGGGAAGACACAGGGGCCCGAAGTGAAGGTGCTGCCAGTGTCTGGATAGCGGCCAATGAGGCAGTTGACTCTACGCGTGCGTTTGTATGATATGACGGTCTTCTCGAAGACTGGTCTGTCGAGGGCGTCCTGAGCCTAGTCGCCGTGTAAATGACGTCTATTCTGTCCACTGGTTCCAACACCTCCTCCCAGTAAAATCAGAACGGCCTATTTGACGAGCTACTCGCCGAGCTTCCATCATCCCGATCATTCTTCCCCTCTCGAACTCTGACAGCTGCTCATATTGTCTTCGATGCCGGCGTAAAGGCATGTCTACCTCAGCGTTTCCTTTGCAAAAAATTAAGTGCACTCAAACAAGCTCTGTTTACCTGTTTTATACTCCAAGGAAAGCGAAGTTAAACGCCCTCTAGTGGCATTACGCAATGCGCAATCACGTTGCATTTCTAATCATTTGCATATCTGGCCGACGTGTACCTTTATGCCAAGCTTCGTTACGATCTCACAATTATTTCTTGGTGCGCAAATCTTTATGACAAATGAGTGTATAATAATTCTTGGGTGGTTTGAACGTGCTAACAAATACGTTTGAAACAGTGTTCAAATTTCAAATTCGGGTAGCTGTAACTACAATTAATCTCCATCTACGAAAAGCGATTTTCATTGTGAAGATAATTCCTGAAATTGACCACAACTCTAGGATTGAATATCTCCGGATATAAAGATAGTAGTCAAGAAATTTCATATTTCGATTAATTCGACGATGTAGTCTGATTAATGCATCAAACATGTTGTTTCTATTGGAACTTGTGTCGTTTATGCAAAATTTGATATGAAGACGGTCCCATATACAGTGCCATCGCATGATTCCCTATTTAATGACATAGTTGAATTTGCTCTACGACGCTTCTCGTTTAGCCTTACACCTTCCGGGTGGTTAGGGCTTTAAAAACATATATGCCAGTGATGGCGAACCTTTTGAACTTGTGTCAAATACCGGTAAAAACCGAGCTTAACTCCGATGTCCACATCTACAAATATTCATAATTTGTAATAGTTGCACCCCTAGTTAATTATATATATATATATATATATATATATATATATATATATATATATATATATATATATATATTGATACACTTGTTAAAAGAATTAAATAATTATTTACATTAGTGACTTTTTTGTTGCTGAATTGCATTTTATAAATCTTCAATTGAAGATTGGTATTTCTTGCACTTCAAGCCCAAGCAAGCGTTCCTTTCTTCATCTGTCAGTCGGTTTCTTTTATTGGTTTCAATATTATTTAACGCCGAGAATAAGGTCTCAATGAAGTACGAAGAGGCAAAAATTGTGAGTAAAGCCACAGCTAGATTTTTCTGGGTGCCAAAAGTGTAATCGGCTCCAAGTACTCCAAATTTCCGGTTTGCAGTGGCACTCTTCTTCATTATCTCAACGATTTATTTCCAGATTATCAAGTTTGAACCTCAAGTCGACAAACACTCGTGACCAGATGCGTTCTTAAAATTCTGCAAGTTGCCATCTCCAAATCATCAAGTTGCATCCATTGGAAACCATTAAATTCCAAAGAACTATAGGCTACTACGTGCGAATACGTAATTATTTTATTTGTCCGTTCCAGGTTTCTAAATTGATTAAATCCTTCGCCGAATGGGTCAAGTAACGAATTTACAATATGCTGGTACTATTTTACTATGCCTGGACTCCATTTCATTTTGTACATTCGTGCTAGCCTTCTCGAAATACTTTTCTACTCGAGGAAAGCACTTAAAAGTTTTACTCTCTAAATCTCGTTAAAAATTTTAAGTTTACCTTCTGTAAACGATGTGTGTCTCCTAAACTGTCTTGGCGTGTCACCTTTGAAGCGTGTGTCACAGGTTAGCCATCACTGATATATGCCCTTACATATCACGATTAGAAATCGAGACATGTTGAGTGGAAGACAAATGCCATGACTACTACACCCGTTTGGCAACTTAACCCTTCTAATGGCAACCCTTCTATCTCATCAGACTGACCAAATCTTGATATCGTTTTCGTAGAATAATCTGCAACATCTTGATGAGAGAGAGAGAGAGAGAGAGAGAGACGCGATATCTCGTCATCAGTAAAATTGATCCGTTCTTAGTGGATATCTGGTCGCAACCTCTCGGAGGGTTAATGATGCCAATGTTCCCAAGTGGTCAATGGCCCCAAGAGACTGACCTCGTCCGAAGGTATTTAACTTCGGTGATCGGCCGAGAGCCGTTGAGTTCACCGTGGTGCGGTGCAACTTTGATAATCTACACAAATTAGTGCAAACAAGCACATCATCCACACGCTTACTGGTACCTTAGTCTACTACATCCCGGGTGGTGCTTGGGGACACGCGGAACCTATGTGAATACGACAGGTTTGTGTTCATTACCTCCTTATTTAACTTGACGCAGGGAGCTTCGGAGCACCTTGCATTTGTCAGGTAGGTAGGTAGTTGAATTAGGGTAGCACTAGAGCAACACAAAGGCCCTTGTCGTCGGTCCGGGATCAATAACGAATGGATAAAAATCAGAAGACAACACCTTGTAGTTTTGAACCACGGTCAGATGACGCGAGGTCAACACCTGAGCCCCCCTCCACACTCTCCCTACTTTTCCATCAAGCCAAGGTGTGGTAATTTGAGGCCACAACAGATATAGCGTGCTCAAGCTCTCTTTGTACTTCATAGTCTTTGGTTGGATTCGAACTCGCAACCCTCCGGTTGCTAGTCCGTTGCTCTTACAACCTGCATTTTGTCAGTCACGGATATAAGTATTTTGAAGTGAAGTGAGAAAATAGGCACTTACCGTCCGTAAGGGCTCCTAAAGGCCACACCAAGTCTTCACATGTTGTTTGAAAAGAAACAGATTAAAACGTATGGATATGTTCTGGGTAAGTCACACATGATCACTACAGGGCAGAAGCGAGCCAGCGGTTGAGAGCGAAGTAAGCAGTTGGATTGATTTTCGCCCGCAATAGAATGGAAGAGAGCGCGGTTGGGTAATGGGATATTGATTCGACCTTTTGGAAGCTTCTCCTTCGTCCAACCTTCACTTCCAGAAACGTGGAAATGTATCGGAAATTCTCTCTTCCTTCGGATTGACCGGGCCACTATCCGAGACCGCGAACACAATTATTGTTTATTCATGAAAGAGAAATCTAATTTCACTCTTTAACTTATTGCTGATTGGATTAGTTCTCTCTCAGTGTCAGGTACAGTCAGTGCCCGGTATGGAAGGCGAAAAAATAAATCGGCATCATAAATAAAAAATCGAATCGCCCAATTCGATACACAACAAGCGTTTGTGGAACGTACGTGGATTGTTTGTCATCGACAAATCCAATTACCTCTCCCATTGAGTCTTTTCAGTTTAATGCCCTTAAAATGGTGGATTGAAAAATGTGTTGTTGAAGGTGGTTAGAAATTTTCATTAGTTACTCTATTTGTAAGAGCATGGATGTACATGAATTGTTTAATGCACCTGGATTGTTTGCCATCGACCCATCGAATTACCTCTCCCTTGAAATGGTGGATTACAAAATGTGTTGAAGGTGGTCAGATGTTTTTATTCAACACTCTATTTCTGAAGGCATGGATGTACATGGATTGTGTAATGTATGTGGATCGTTTGTCATCGATAAATCCAGTTGAATCTACACCAAAAGTATACTAATATAATGTTCTCGTAATGATGGATGCAAAATTAAAATGTTTTGAAGGCGTTAATAAGTTCTAAATAGTTGCTTGATTTTCGAAGGCATATATGTAGTAAGTGGAATTGTTGATATATTCGAATTATTTTCATCGATAAATCTAATTGAATATCCAGCAGAAAGTCTATCAATTTATTGTTGTCGAAATCGTGTATTTAAAGGATGTTTCAAAGTTGTTCGCAGATTGTAAATAGCTACTTGATTTTCGAAGGAGTGGATGTCAGAGGATTAGATGTACTGATATCTAATTGCTCTCTAGCATAGTCTACCATTATAAGGTCATTTAACAATGGATGAAAGTTAGTAGTAAAATGTTTTGAAAGTATTTTGCAAAAGAGAGGAGTCAAAAATGGTTGTTTGAATTTCGAAAGCGTTTATGTAGGTGAGTTATTTATCATCTACAAATCCACGCAAATCTAAGCACTCACAAATCTAATCTCGATCACAAAGTCTACCAGTTTAATGTTCTCGAAGTGATGAATGAAGGAATTCAAATTTTTAATTCACACATTAATTTCACTCCCTTTTCTAGCGTAAGCTTTTTTGTAACATAAATTTCAAAGTTTTTTTTCTTTTACCCAAATAAAAATATTTTTATTGCCATATTCTAAGTCATTTTTCTCCCCTTTCCTCATAACATTTTTTATTCGCACTTACCACATCTGTTGTAGGACATTGGGACTTCGGAACTGTAGTAATAAACAATACATGAATAGAGTAAAATATACCAGTGGCTCGCTTTTATGCTACAGTGATCAATGTTAAGATGCATATATTATAAACATAAAAAATAAGCACTTTTAAAGCTTAATGAAATAATTTCACTTAATTCAATCCTCCATTTTTAAAAATGCAAAGAATAAATTCTAGAAATACGCAGAATTTAATGACATAATACTGCATTTACATTATAAAGTATTTATACCCTTTATGAATACGATCATTTGGTACTAGAATATGCTTAATTGAAATTGGTAAACGAAACCAAATGAGGATGTTAGTCTTAACAAATGCTATTAAACCACAATACGTATTCAATATTATTACACTAGTATGACAATATTACTGTCGAGGTACTATATCGTAATTCCAGGTATAAAACAAATGTATAAAGGTTCACATAATACATTAATAACGTTTTTGATTGCTGTGAAAGATTTATTTCTACTGTGGCTAAAGTAATGATATATATATATATTAAATTGTAATGCCTGAATAAACAATTGTCCGTCTATTCTGAAACATGACTAAAATATAAGATGGTGTGAAACTTTTTGAACACACACAGAGCCTATTCACTACAAAAGAAAACAATAGAATTGAAAGGAAGCATAGTGTTAAGACACTTCAAGTTTTTAAGGACAACAATAAGTTTTAAAATTTCGAAATTATAAGTATTTATTCAAAAGTCAAGACACTTTCATCCTAAACTTTATGGAAACTTATATGGAGTATTCATTTAAACGATCAAAATTTCTTTTGAATCTATTAATTAATTTCTTTTTAATTTGTAAAACTATTCTCTCAATTAACTTCTTTTTAATTTGTAAACTTTCCCTGGGATATCACTATGTTGCCCGCAGAACTTCAATTTTTAATGAATTTCATTTCTACTAGTTATATTTATTCAATTAAACTTGGAAAGGTTTTCGGTTATAAAAAAATGGCTTTCCATAAATATTTGTATTTGAAAATTAAAAGATGTTTCCTTATTCCTCGTTTTTATAGGTGTCTTACACAAAATGAGGAAGTGATATTTAAAGTCAGATGCTTAGTTTCTCATAAACAAAGCCTAAACAAAAACCGAAATGGTTGTACTTAGAATTCACACCGTATCCAAGAAATAATGTTGACGTTTTACAGCAGAACTGATACAAAATTCGTCAAATATCTACGAATAATTTCAGTCCAGGAAAATACCTCTCTAAAATGAGATAATAAGGTTTGTTTCAGATTGTGTAATATGTATTATTCGTTATCAGAACAGAAATAGAACACATTAAAAGAAGCCGATGGTTGGTAATGCAGGTTGAAAGTTGAACCTGTTAGGCAGTTCTGTTCTTTTTCTGATAGGCAGTTGAATGCTTAACCTGATCCAATGATACACGTGACCTTACGTTTCATACTTAAACTAGACAATGACAAGACAGAAATATCACAAGCCTATTAGCATACCACGTGTAGTGCTGTTGGGCATCATGACCTCTTTAGGCTGGGCTTTTTTGCACTCGACCTAAAACAGAAAAATAATTTGTTAGAGCCTAAACACAACAAGCCAACTTGATTCTGGGATTTAACCCTCCGCGTGGACGCAATGTCCATCAAAATATGACCCTTAATGGCGATATATCTCGACCAACAAGATCTGACCACCAATGGCGAGATATCTCGTCCATCAAGATTTGACCCCTATTGGCGAGATATCTCGTTCATCAAGATCTGACCCATTTTGCGAGATATCTCGCCCAAACAGCTACAGGGAGGGTTGAATACAAAGATCAACCAGAGGAGAGTCATCTTTTGAAATCTTAGGATGTTTCCATAATAAAAGTCCAATGGAGCTCAGTCGAAACTTCCAGGTTCTTTCCCGAGAAAGAGCTCGTTACGAGTTCAAAACTGCCAAAAACGTCGTATACGTTAAATATGTCTTTTCGCCTCGTTTGGCGATGCAATTTCTTATGACATGATAGATGTGGGAATTTTTGGTAGAGTGGCGATGAAAATTGTCAAATCGACAAATTGTACTGGCGATGTCACACGGACCAATAAAATGACGAAGGAATGGATGGACGTCTTTTCCCGTCACGTGGGCCAATCAAGTGATGAATGTTCGTTTCTACCCGGTAGAAAGTAGTCCAAGCGTCACGTTACTACAAGTTGGGGTCACGCGATCCTTGGCATAAAAAATCACAACAAACATTTTTTTTTAAGTTTCCCTTATCATACCTGAAGGGATTATCAATGTCTTTAGATTATTACTAAAACACCTAAGGACACACGTTATAAAATTCTTTATCATGCAATTGCAATTGATATCATTCCCCTTCCATTTCTTATGTCGTTGGAGGAGCACCCTGGTGGTTGTCTCTACGAAGTATCTCGTTAAGAAAAATTAACAGATCCTTCATAAAAAGATTCATACTATCTTGTCATTAGCTAACTGGGTCGGATCTCAATGAATGAGGTACCTCTTCGAAACCGTTTAGAGGGTTATGGAGGGAGAAGACGATTAAGCGAACACAAAATAATTTGTTATTCTTAAAAAGGATTGATGATATTGCATGCCATTTTGATATTGCATGCCATTGCCAGAGAAAAGTTGCACACATCAGAAGTGAAACAAAGCAATCTGGGGAAGTGGTGCTCACCATTTTGCTGTTTATCTCATGAAAATGAATCTCGCACACTTTGTCCACGACATCCTCGTTCTCGAAGGTAACAAAACCGAAACCTGAAACAAAAACAAGACATCCACGTCAGTCACAAACGTAATACTTCCCGACTAACAATTTCTACATTTCTGGACCTTGGTAGAACGGGGCCTATGTCTATTTTGCAAGTTTATGATAACACCTAATTCAGAAATTTTACTGTTTTAATTTTTAGTGCAGCATGTGTGTGTGTGTGTACCCAGTTGGAAGAGTTTCGGATTCGAAACCGGAGGGTTGTGAGTTCGAAACTAGGTCAAAGTCCGTCATGTATGTGCGCGTAAAATCTGTTGTGGCCTAGAGGGTTCACACGTTGGCGTGGTGTAGAAGTTTGGAGAGTAGGATCCCAGCGCAGGTGTTGACCTCGTCATCTGACCATGGTTCAAAAAACCTCGGATCATTCCCTTCGGGACTGGTCAAGGACCATCGCCAATAGCCCGATGTGTTGATCTGAAGAAGGCATTAATCAGCTACCTACTGACCAATCCAGCTTGCAAAATTGCGTTACAATGAGAGTGGTTTGTGTGTGACAGAGAATTTTTGCACTTTTTCTATTATAAGTTTCATTACCATCACTCAACAGCATCCTATTTGGAGCCGCTTTCTACCAAGGTGCAAAAGTATTGCCAGGTATTTACTTTAGACTGTGACTGGCTTATTTTTCATTACGATTGTTCTACTGGATAAAAGCACTTTTTCTCAGAATCTATTAGTGTGGATAAAATGTATAATACATATACAGTATCTGCAAAAACTTTAAACAAACCAAAAGCACTTCCATCTGTTACTTTTATTTTTGAATTTCAAATCCCCTTTAATAGAGTTACTTAAGAAAATTCTCTGAGACGTCTCAATCAAATTCATAGAACTATCTATTCAAATTTGTAATTCACAATCATGTAAAATACACATTTTAGTTAATTGCTACTAATAAAAGACAAGTCTGAATATTAGTAGAACACAATGCTTAGATAATGCATTGATAGTTTGCTCTTAATCTAGTAATAAAAGATTTTGTGTTTAAATATGGGAATAAAGAATGTGAATATAAAATAGTCAGTGATGTTATATATAATGATGCAATGTTTTCCTTAGTAATTTTTTATCTTTACCGTGTGTAAGGAGTAGAGATAATTGTTTTTAACGTATACTAGACGTTCATTTGTATAAGTGAATTTGAAACCGGAATTTTTCATATATACGTTTTATACATCCATGTTACAATGATAATTCAGATAGGGATTCATAAATACACGTGTAACCATGTATTTGAGCATAAATACATGTAGTATTGTTCTGGATAGATTCGTGAATACACGTGTACCCGTGCCAATTAAAATATATATGAAACCGTGTTTTTTTGCTAAGATCGGATAGTTAATTTGGGAATTATGGCCAAGCTGTGTGTCAAACGCAAAACTGGCAGCACTAAGCAATGGACGTACGTACTCAGTCAATATCTGTAATAAGGAGTCAATAAGAGATGATGTCAGTTTAATTTTTGGTAAACTTTCAGTAATACCATTTTTTTTGAGTACTACATCGTAAGTTCTTAAGATTTTAGAAGAGCAAGCAAAAAAAACGATTTTTGTAGTCCATTTTGGCATGATTATTCTCTTAAGTGCAGTTTAACGAGGTTTAGCTAAATATAGTTTATGAATCTTTAATCAAAGAGATCGGTAATATAAGACTTGAATCTCAGTCGTTAGCTAACTTGTATTATTCCGACAGCGGTATCAACCAACAACCATTAGTTTTACAACCTGATTTTATTTTTTCATAATTTCATATCACGAATTTCTATTTTCATAATTTCATATCACGAAACATAAAACCAAGGTAAAAAATCATAAATCCAGAGTTTGCCCTCATGAGAACCGCGACAGTCTTAAATATATATATAAGGATGTGTCTGTGTGTATCCTGTCTTCAGACCAATCAGCAGTCATGAAAATTGGCATACAGGTGGTCCTAAAAGTGCCCCTCGAAGCCCCAATTTAAAAAACTAGAGTTCATTTTTCTGAAATAAATGGACATGAATAAGGAAACACGTTCTACAGGGTTTGTGTATGAGTTTAAACACAGGAAAATGTTGCGGTCATATTTTAGCTGTTGCGGTAGGAAACACGTTCCAATAGAGTTTGTGTATTTGAGTTAACACAGGAAAACGTTGCGGTCATATTTTTAACTGTCGCGGTCCTATTTGAAACCCAAGAACGTCGGGTTATTCAACAAGTATACAATATAAAAGACCTTGGACAAGGAATTAGCATCTAGAATAAGGTGCCCGTCGACAAGGTTTCAGAATAGAAATAATGTCATTTGAGTCAATGAGGCTGCCAGTATTTCAATGGGCACCCTGTTCTAGATCGCTGTCTGCATTGTAATTTCATGCAAGAAGAAAGAGCACTTACCTCTATGCCTGTTGGTCTGTTTGTCAAACATGAGCATAGCATCTTCCACCTGAAAATTAGTGACAGAATGAACTAGGCACACATATGGGTTAAAAGGCACGCCTTGCATTCTGAAAGCGTCCTAAAAGTTAATTTCTACAGATGCTTTGCATTGGGAAGCTACAGTACAGCCTGTTCATATGCACCATTCACAAAGAGAAGACAGTTCTTACTTCCCTCCAACAGGACTCTCATTGTGGTATTCTTTACTCAAACTGCTACGAGAAATGTTTCCATTTTTGGGAATTTTCAGGGATTACATAAGATTTCTTGAATAAGTTAGTACATAAGTTATCAGTAACATAAAGATGAGAATTAAAAGGTCGATCCATCAATTTATACTATTTGAATCATACATAAGAATACATAAATTAATTGTAATGAATAAAACCTAATGTTGAACTTTATCCCATTGGTGGTTGTTTTCCTTCACTAGTATATAGAATAAGCATTCTGTGAATGGAGGAATTTCGATGGGACACCTATTAATATAAAAACTCATTTATTCGGGTATTAGTCTTGGAAAATTCAAACTCTATTTCAATTCTTGCAAGTCTAAGTTATCTATACAGTGCCGGGTGTGTCGTAGATTTTTGTGTTGTCCAAAAGTAAAAGTATTCCAATTTTCGACAAATCAAACTATATAGACAACTTAGACTTCGAAGAAATGAAAGGTAGTTTTAAATCTCTATGACTAATACTCAAATAAATCGTTCGTTATATTCACGGGTGTTCAAAAATGAAATTTTCTGATTCACAGAACGTTTTACACAATAATGAAAGAAAACATCTCCAAGAGGAAAATTACAAGCATTAAGTTTTCGCAAGTAATGGAACTAATGTTATGTTTATGTAAGTTAAATATAATTAAAATTTATGCTTTTGCATCAGATTCAAAAGTATTACATAATGGAACGAAGTTACTATACTTTTACTGTCTCTTTACGTTACCGAGTACTTTTCAATCAGATGTGATCCCTGAAAATTTTTTAAAGGAAAACAAAATAAGATTTTTAACCAAACTTTTGGTAATAGGAAAGAGGCATTAAATTTTTATTTTCATCTTAAATATGAAAGCACCAGTAAACAGATATGTGGATAGATTTGATTTAATATGTTACTCTGTGGTCAGTTTTAGCTACGCGATATTCAAATTGGAGAAGTAGGGTTCGAAGTGGATTTATTTACAATAGTGGATTTATTTACATTTATGACCAGAATTAAACGATCATGGCGGCGTTTATATACTGGTTACACTACAACAGTAGAAGTAACGGACTGTTCTGAAGAGGTTTATGCTGGTCTGTATTTAAATGGGCTACAAATGTCTGTGGACAGCTATAAAGCTATCCTTAAAGTGACGATTATTTTAGAAATGGATCAAATATTTTAATCAAACTGACTTTAAAAATTATACTCATTTGTTCAGAAAAATAACTACTTGTTATGGATAAAAAATGCTATAATGTGTACATTAATTAAAGTGAATAGTGTAAACATTTATAAGTGAAGAACATTTGTTTTGTAAGGGTTAAAATCTGCTATTCTATGCTTTTTTTGTCGTTGTTACGATCTTTGACTCAAACACAACGAATAAATAATAATGGAGGCAGTCTGTGAGAGAAAGGTAATTGAAGAAGTTGATTTTTTTAAATGTAGTTCCGATCCTACGAAACGTACTTAAAAATCCTTCAAATTAGAGTCAATGAAAGGACACACAGAGAACCTAAGAATACTGAATAAATAATCACCACTTCACAAGTCAAAATGTGTCACACAAAAAACGGCTTTAATAAAAATATTTTTTGATAGTAAAGGCACTTGGACCCATTTATCTATTTACCCATGTTGCAATATGTAACACATGAAGCATAGGACAGAAAAGAACAGAAATAAAGGTAGTGCAAAGATCGATAAGATTCCAGCTGCCTCGCAAGTTCGTTAGCCTCTTGATAGCGTGTATTTCCCCGTTACTGTCGAACATTCCAAAAGGTGGTTGCAGCTCATGTCAGCCGTAGCTCAGCATAGGACACATTTCGGCCTGTGTCGAACTTGTGGGAGCGTTTCGCCTGACACTCAAGGACCCTGTCGCTTACCTAAGAGATGCCACACCTCTACATATCCAGGGATGGCATCAATGAACTCTCTCCGCCTTTTACGTTTTGTGGTATCAACCCACTAGGAATTTATACCTGTTTCAATGTGTTCTGTATTATTCGAAACATAACTATGCAGTTTTCCTCTGAATGATCATTCGATAAAGATCTACAATAAGCCACACAACGTATAGACCAACTTAGACTTCCAAAATTCTAAAACTAGTTCGAATTTTCAAACCAAATAAATATTTCTTTATATGCATGGGCATAAATCAAATATCAAATAAAATGGTTACATCTCAATTCACAGAAGCATTTAATTGAAATTTATAATACAATGGGGCAGTAGAAACGGAAAGGTCATACTGTACCAGTACAAGTGATTGATGTTGTTATATTGGACTGAATCTTGGACATATGGGAATCATTGAAATTGCAATGAAAGAATTCCTAAGAAAGTATCCACAGTAAAATTATGAGGAAAGAAAATTCAAATTGAACGATTCTAAAAAGCAAAGAAAAGTATTTATGATGTTTCTTTTTGGTGTAGACGAGATAGAATAATAGATTAAAACACAGATCATTCCTGGACAGCCCCATGTTAGCAACGAGGTGAGCAAGAGAGGCTTGCTGCATAGTGTGTCCCTTACAGGTGGGACATCCTTGAAACCGTGATCGAATAACTCAGCTTGACTTGAAAATTCAAAATCCAATCCGCGATCGAACTGAATTAATCTCAAATGTCCACTGGTCAGTCTAGAAATGACAGTCTGATGACATCTATCCACTGCGCAATGGCGGTCACCTCGAGGCTGTTTTCTCTGGTATCAGTGGGAGTAATTATCCAAGAGTTCAGTAGCTTCTCTTGAGAAAAAATTTCGTACGAAGTAAGAAAGGTATTTGATTGCTGACTCTCAGAAGCCGTTTCATTTCCGCTGAGGTCCACACGAGAAGACTCATTTTATTTGACGGAGCACTGACGTGTGTTTAAGTTTGTCAAGAATATTGATTTAAATCCGATTTTGTTCCAACTCTTCAAATATTGGCTATCAGTAAGTGTGTTTGTGTGTGCATGCGTTAGTATCATTTATCCAAACATTTTACATAATTCAGCTCTTCGTCGATCACCATGAGCTGAATTTCCGCAAGATGGAAGGAAAATCAACAGATTTTTAACAAAGGTCTATGTCAAATATGTTTGGTGAAGAAGGGCCGTCGTAACTCAGTGGGTAAGGTTCCCCCTGTGCTAGCAACCTTCGACTTATGGCAGCGCATGTTTGATTCCTGCCAGATTCTATATCTCCTTGGGTGCACTCTTTCTGAAGTGTCAGTAAAAGCCTTGTAATTCAATGACGATGATTTATAAGGGGATCCTTCAGATCAAAAACACAAATCGTATTATACGAGTTCTCAATCAATCAATAAATTTCTACTATCATAAAAGGAAGTTTTTCTCTGTGTACTGCGCGCAGTGTCCTGACCAATCTATGGCACTTACAGTAATGAAATTTGGCACACAGGTAGTTCGAATGTTTTGCGATTTTTGTGTCAAGCCCGAATTTTAACATTGAATCTAGAACATTTTAAATACATTTATTAGTTTTTTTTTACCTTTCTTTCTATTTTCCGGAATGTGACGTCCTCCCTACCTCGCATAAAGAAGCGTGAGAATTTTGGGATATTCGACCACTAACGTCACAATGGGTTTTAGTCCGAATGCCTTTGGAATCATGCCAAGTTTTCCGATTCTAGCGTGTTTTGATTTACGTTGTTGATAATCTACAAGTACGGCGTTTCCCGTGGAGTTTGTTTGCGAAGGAAACCAAATGGGAATACGTAACAATCCCAGGGGTTGGCGAGCGTCAGCCAGCAGTGGTCACACCTGACCCCACGAAAAGAACTGTCACGGGCAACGCCGTGTTGGGCACGCAGTGACTAGTATCAGTTAAAGATTAAAACAATTATTGTGTAAAATCATTGCTTTTTGAGAATAATATCTGTAGATTTAAAATCCACAAAAGTACACGAGCTCTGTAAAGAATTAAATTTTAGAGAAGACTAAATTTTAAAAAGAAAGAGAGAGAGAGAGAGGGAGAGGAGTAGGAACTGCAAAAAAGAAGGAATGAATAGTTTGGAAAAGTTTGTGGAGGCGCCACCAGAGGAGGCAGTTTCCATCCGGATCAATAGCTGAGAGGCTGAAATAGCCACCTCATTCAATTTCCTGCCACCTGGAGTGACTTTAATTTCGACCTCAGGGAAGGAGGTCTCTTTTTAATGACAATTTGGAGGATTGGATGGGAACTTCTTTTGCAGCCAGAGATTTCTATGGACACGAATCGGGTTCATCGGGTTGGAAATACACTTCGGGGTGCTATTGCCGAACGCTATCGACAGCTGGACCGAGGCCACGTAGTCAATGGAAGGATTTGTTTTCAGGAATCGGAACTTTTTATATTTCTGTACTGAAATCGACACTAACCAGGTTCTGATAGTTACCTTACTCTCTACGAGGTTTACCAGCTCATCTTATTTAGTGTTGGAATTGGGTAAAATCCGTGATTGCTTTATGCCTTTTCAGCATAACTACTTATGTACTACAACAGATGCGTTTTGGAGATGGATTTTTTTCAGTATCAAAAAACAGATGTGGGAGTTGATGATTTTTACTTTATGCTGCTTTAGACTCTCGTGTGATATGTATGGTAATTACCTTTAAATGTAGTTTATCGTCGTTCTGGTGACGTTTTAACTTTTAGTGCTTAATATTATTGCAGTTGACCACTCAGTTATCAAATCGAATTTCACTCTTTCGAATTTCAATAGGAGACGTGTGGAAATCACATACGAAAAAAAAAATGTAGGATTGAGAAAACTCAGAGTTGAGGATTCAAAGTTTAATTTTAATCTGATATCGTGTCATCATCAAAATTGTTCTGATCTTGATGAACGAGATATCTCGTCAAATACACTTGGAAGGCTAAAGCCTCAAGAAACAATTGAGGGAAATTCGGAGGATTTTCATACAAAGCCATCCTTCGTAATGTTCACTTAACTATTTTAGACTATTTATAGGCCATCATCGAGTCTTTTGAGTAGCTATCACGAGCAATTCGTAATCACTGTTAACATAAAATGCTAAATTCTGCTGTGTTTCCGTAGCTATGAAAGTTTTGATTGGTTGTGTCATGTTGCGAACGAAACGAAATACGAAATATCAAAAATCATTGCATTCGCAATCGCCATGGAAATAAGACTGAGTATCAAATGATTGTTGTACGCAGCTAATTGTTTCACCAGTGTTGATCAAAATTTAAGTTTTTCAACAATACTGTTTCAGTAAGGTAAGTTGACCGATAATGGTGGAAAAAGATTTATACATAGCCAGTGATCAACAAAAGTTTACAGATAGTGGTGAAAAAAGGTTTACACAGCCAGTGATCACGTACCGCAAGGTTAAAAATAAATATATAAATGAATTTTGACCAAAATATAAAAAAATGTTGTTATGCATCCGTAGTAGACAGGCCATTCATCCTAGTTTCTAATAAATTCACAGCTAGAATCGTTTCATATCTTGGGAAAAAATTGCGAGTTTGATATAGAAAGATAAAAATATCCTAATATCAATTACAACGAACTTCTTGACATCATCTAGTGTACAGTTTCTACAATCATGACTTTCACCAACTAGTGTTCATTGATGCTGCAGTCACTAATCACTGCTAAGAATTAGTCTACCGGAATCTTTCTAAGCATATTTGGAATAAAAGGGTGAAAACGATACAGAAAACCAAATACCCCTACATTGGTGTATTTATATGACATACTTTTGCAATCCTGACATGGTAGATGGAATAGAGTAGGCATATTAAATGTTCTTTCAAGAGAAATTATAATTTTATCCAGAATACGTGTTGAAATTCTGATAACGAATTACCTTGATGAAAAAAGTAACGTCCCACAGCTTCGACTCTCGCCTGAGTCTAAACAGATTTAAATTTTAATCATTTCCGCTGGTACACTGGGAATGCTCTGAACAAGTCTCTTTTTGACGCGATGAATTTCCAGGAGGAGTATGAACCATAAGTAAAATACTGCGCTGTGAAAGGGGTCTTTAATTTAATAACTTTTCGTAAGCAAAATAAACCCGTTATTAATCATCATGAAGACATTAATATTATTTGATTTTTCTTTACAATACTGAGGGAAATTTTTATTCGAGTGCGTAAGGGTGAAATTAATTCTTGATCTCGGAAAATATTTTTTTCGTAGCTGCATTTTAATTACTCAGATGCTGTAAAAGATGAATGAAGCGAATGATAGTTAATACATGTGTGAAAGGATGAAAATCTGTTCTTAGTTATATTGCTATTCTGTACCCTTCAATATGGTCACTGATTGCATTTTTGAGACATAGTATCTTTTGAAAACATTTTGTTTTCACATTTACAGTAAAATGTTTGCATTTTCAATAAACAAATAAAAAAAAAATAAAAGATGTTTTCATGTTTTTTTTCTTCTGTAAAGTTGTTTTCTTCTGTAAATTTTATATTTTACAAAATGCTTTTTTTTTCTTGAGGTGTGCAGCACATTTTTATGTATGGCTTTGCATGTGTTACTGTTATTTACTGTTAAAAGTTTCTCATGGAAAAGAGCGAAAATAAAATCAGAATTGATAATTAATCAATTTTTTTAAATTTAACTATTCATTCAAATCTTCTTATAGCGTGCAAACAAATGTTACACCCATGAAAAATAACCACAAAAATGTTCAAATCTCTATGAATTAAAAATAGTCCTGGCATTTTAAACTCACGATTGTCATGAAAAATAGAAAGTCGAATAAAGAACTTTAAAGCATTAAAATTAGTCTGTATTACTCACGATTTTAATAAAAAACAGACTTCAACAACTCATTAAGTAACGTACCTACTGTTATGAAATTTTGCTCCAATGTTATAAGTCTGTATAATTCAAATAAAAAACATATTTTTGACATTTGAGTTATTTTTAGGATAGTTCTCGTAAGACGTCGATTGATTATAGTACGTATTTTATTTGTAACTTAAAATAGTTGTGTAGGAGGATATACTTTTATCATGAAACACAATAGCACGTCGGAAGTTTAAAACGAGTTCTCATTTGAATATCATATATGCTTTTAACGTATAGCTATAAAGAATCCGATATGACTTGAAATATTCTTTAGTGATTGGAAAGTGTTGCTCTTATTCCTTTGTGGATACAGAATGTAACAAGCAATACGAAAGTAAGATATGAATTCGATTCCTCTTCTGTTCATCTGTTCGATTTTTCAAATGAGAATTCATTTACACACAAATTCATGGTTGATAATAGGTCATTTATGCTAAAAATTTAAACAACTTGTGCTATAAAAATTAATATAAGAACTAAAACGAACTATAAATTTCACTTGAATTGCTAAACGTAACGTAAACCTAAAATGTTGGTATAAACTTAACACTAGAATCCTTTACGTAAACAATATTGTTTGTAGATACGAAAAGTATGTAGTTACATATCTACAACTAATCTAAATGAGTAAACTTAGCGCTGTAATACACGTGATAATACGAATCACGCGTTCTTTGACGGATAACTGTGTGACATCTTTAAAAATAAAGGCAGCACCTTTGCGAATCATACAGTTTTACAATTCAAATGAGTAATTCATTTCAGAGCTTGTATACGAAATCTGCAAGATACCTTCATCTCCAATTGATTTGTGCAACCCAATGTGATTACTATAAAAGAGTCATAAGAATGAAAACACACATCAGTTCTGAGATTACAGGAAGGACAATCATTAGAGAGCTCAACTACCATCTAAGGCTCCATGCATCTCACTATGGTATACCTGAGGAAGAAGTTTGCAAACTGCTCAAGAAGCTAAACAGACACCAACGTACTAGTAACGAGAGATTCTATCTAGGGACCGCATTTGCGTTTCCTTTCGCCAACGAGACTTCAACCCCACTTCTCAAGTTAGGACCACTGGATGGACACTCTTGTTGACAGATTCTTTCAGACGACAGGACCACTCAAACTCCGACACAACTCTCCGGAGTTCCACCAGAGGTCAAAAGCACACTTCTTACACAGGACTGTAATTTTAAATTGCGAACAACGTTTGTTTGAACAACGTCAAAGGTTTGGCAGCATAGGATCCCTCTGCCAACACACAAACACCCCAAGAAGGACATAAGCTGCTCCATGCCATCAAAGAACCACGGGAGAATAGTGTCCTGGTTGCGAATTGGAACGTTGCGTATACCAATTTTGGACCTGCTCGTGCAGGTTGGGATTTACCGCTTTATTTAAGTCGATAAGACTTAATAAAGAAGAAGACTGTCTTCCTCGAGACATCTAAGAAGGTATTTGGACCTTTCATTGAAAAGAAAAGAGTAGGGTTTATTCTACCTAATGACGCTCATCGAATTAGATGGATATCAAATTGGGGTTCTTAGGTAGAGTATAAGGTATGGCTTTCGTGGTCACGACTAGGTTCTGTAGGCTTAATCAATCGAGTGACAATAATAGGATTAGGTTAATTTCAATTTGTGGTTCTGAGGAAGGAAAGGCACTTTGCTGGCACTTTCCCGGCCACAATCAAGTTCCTTAGTTTAATCAAACTAACGACACTCAACAGATTAGATGGATACCAAATTTGGTTTATGAGGTGAGGATTAGGTTAAGTGCGTTCCTTATCAAAAGCCCAACGCACAAAAGGTAAAGCCCAGAGGTATAAAACACAACATCGTCAAATTGGCTACAGAAATTTTTGGCTATTTGGATAGCCCTACGACAAGCTACCATGTTTCGAAATTATCGTATCGTTGATGATGGTAATTACCAGCAATTGGCGATGGTACCGTGTTCTTGAGCCTAACTGTCGAGTAGGTCATGAGAGGGCCGTTGTAGCCCGGTTGGAGGAGTAACGTTTTAGCAACTGGAGGGTATGAGTGCAATATGGAGCAATATGGGAGGGGGGCTAGTGCGCGTTAAATCTGCCGTGGTCTGAAATGTCATCACTTTGGCGTTGTGTGGACGTTCGGAGAGTGGGGTGCCAGCTCAGATGGGAGCTCATCCTATGACTGCGGTTCAAAATAACGTGGTATTTTCCTCCGATCTTTCTCTTCAGGTGTGATCTAGGATCGTCGCCAGTAGCCCGTTGAGTATTTCCAGTGCGACGTTAGTTAAACAAGTCCTTATCTACCAGTAAGACACGTGAACGACCCACTGGGCTTCAGCTGCAATAATATGATATCATCACTTTCATTACTCTTTCATAGTTTCATTGACACCGAATTGCAATGGTCGTTGGCGAAAAGAAAGTTTAATGCAGTCCGGGACGATTAAACAGTACCGAAGAAGAGAATCTATACCTAGTGGAGAAAAGACTATCTAATCAGATCGTTGAATATCTTACTGATCCTGTCAGTGCTCAGGTCCTTGTCGGCGAAGTCCAGACCAGTGCCAATCTGCCGTGACAAAATATTGATCAAAAACAGCAGAATCTCCAAAATACAAATGCATATAAAACAATACATGAAGAATCAATGGAAGTTAAAGTCCCTTTCGTATGAGTTTCACTCGTTTTGTGAGTAGAAAAGGAGCACACGAACGCCAGGAAATGCATGTTAGCATATGAATAAAAGAAAACACAATAAAAGAGTACATTATCAGAAAATTTCACAGGAAATCTTATGGCAATGGATTCTAACCATATGTTATCAAAATAATTGTGAATAATATATCTATCGCCTGGATAATACACTTTTTTTATATCACATTTTGAAATTAAATTTTAAAGCTGTCTGATGCTGCAGATTGTATTTCTACATTCCTTATTCGATTTGCATTCTATTGCTCGTTTTAGGGGTTTTCATCCATTGCATGCATAACAGCATCTAATTTCATACAAAAAATGTGATAGATCTTTTGGTCACTTTTTAAGATTTAGCTTCTGCTTTCATTCACAGGTATCGAGGAGACGGAAAACATCCACTGAGGATCGAAACTTACCTTACCAAACTGTTGGAAATAATTTTTTACATCATCCAGAGTGGTTGGAGCAGAAAGACCGCCCACGAAAACTTTTTTTGTCCTTGTCACCATCTGAAAAAAAAAGGAGAAAGAATCTTAAAATTATCCTTTAACATGTTAAGCTTACTAGTTTCGTGCTTGCGCAACTTAATTGTGTAGTCGTTAACCCTCCAGGTGGTTGTTCTTACGAGATATCTTGTCATAAGGATATCTTGATTTCCTCCTCGTCATCGAGCAAATCGAAAATATCCTGATGTCGCGGTATCTCGACATTAGGAATTTGACCTCATTTGATGTCCTTATAAAACGAATCACATCTTAATCTCGTCATCATAAAAATATTGGCAATATCCTGATGAAGATACATCGATAGATCGTCAGTAGAAGAATTGGTCAGATTTCGATGGGAGGGATATATCTTCCAAAGAAACAACTCGAAGGGTTAACAAGATTCAGCTTAACCCCTTGCCTGTTTTGTCTGGGCGCTGTTTTCGCGCCTTTACTGCTTTTCCCGTACGGCGTACGGGCAATCTCAATTCTACGTCGCTTTTACTGCTTTGTCCGTATTTTTTCTATTTTAATACGAAATGAGTCGTATAGGTGACGATATTTTTCCACTAAATGGTAGTTTGTAAAGTATATTTTGTTCTATTCTTATTGGTTAAATTAAAACATGTGACAAAAAAGAGATAGAGCGCTTTTGTCATGCGTTTTGCATGGACTCGGCGAATTTTTATCATTCAGTGCTTGCTTTTTGCAGGCATTTTACTTTTACTGATCATTTGACAGCTTAATTGACATACAAAAAGTACAAACAATTTTTACCATAAAATAACTTCGGATCTTTCCCTCAAGGGACTGATCCCGGACCGTCGCCAATAGCATGTTGTGTTACTCTTGTACGACGTTAACTAAAATTACCTTACCTTACCTTACCATAAAATAACGTCTGATTCAGAATGTATGCAACTAATGTCTTCTGACTGTGATTCTTAATCAGAAGTATCTGTAAATGAGTCTGGGTATAGTGAAAGTTTTGATGAGGACTTCTATATTAATGACTCTTATAGTAGAACAGAAGGATGAAGTCGAGCGAGGAAATTTTGGGAATTTGTAAGATGGGTGAGTAAATGTAATTGTAATCGAAAATTAACTGTAAAGTTTTTGTATTTTTTTTAAATACACAACGGGGGGTAAGTGTAACTTCCCTGAAAGGCCGCTCATGTAGGAAAAAAAGACAAATTCTCTCTCCTGGGAAAACATTATTCTATTTGCAGTAAAAAAAGTTGTTCTAAATGTTTAATAATTTTTGAAATGTTAATTTTAAAATAAATTTTCAACTTACAAATGTAAAATGAACGAAAAAATGCAATAAAAAAATGGGACAAATAGCATTGTATGTTTTTATTTGTATAGAAATAATACAACTATTGGGCATGAAAATGTTAGCTTTGAACCTTTTTCGAAATCGCAACAGTACGTGCATAATATACTGCGAAAACAAACGCTGCAAACCTAAGCAGTAGACAAGAACCAGACAAAGGTCAGACTACGGCAAAGAGTAAAAGCATAAATTCGCCGATTACGTTTTTTCATCGGACACAATAGAGACTTTGTGTTTCTTGATTCTTAGGCGCAACAAGCGAAAGCAACTTTTTAGTCTTGCACAGTTTGTTACAAGATGCGCAGACAAGCACTGGATCCCATTGTACAATCAATAGCCCGTTGTGTTGCTCCAGTGTGACGTTAATTAAAGTACCTACTTTCCTACACCCATTACACAATCACAACACGACATATATCTTGTCAAAATGTCGCCTTTTAAGAAACCGGTTGGTAGAGCAACGGATTAGCAACCGAAGGGTTACTAGTTCGAATCCAAACAAAGATCGTCGTTGACGAAAGGGGCAGGTGAACGTTCAATCCGTTCGTGTCCTCAAATATTCCGACTTTGGCGTGTTAGTTTGAAACGTGGGGTGCCAGATCAGGCGTGACCTCGTCCTATGATCGTGGTTCAAAAGGACGAGTTCGATTAATTCCGGTTAGTCTCCAATAGCCCGTTGAGTTGCTCCAGTACGATGTAGATTTAACGACAAACTAACCTCTCTTCTGAACTTTGATTAGCCTAGTATCTAGGCCCTAGATTCACCTTTTAGGCAAGCCGCACACCGGAGAGACCGCAAAGCGACGCGCGATAAGTAGTCGACAGAACGTCTGAACCCACTCGCTATGTCCGCACACCAAAAAGACAGGCGACAGAGAGTCTCTTTCCGGTCGCTTTCCTCTAGTATCGCTTGTCGCCTGTCGTTTGTTGCGTGCAGCATTTTTCGGCGAGTCGCTTACGCGTCGCGCGAAAATTGAAGTCAAGAACATGGGCAGTGTAATGATCAGGTAAATATCATTTTAATATTCCAACTAACCACATTGAATTTCTTCATTAATATTAATTAGATTTCAAATTTGCTTGTTTTTCTGTTGAATTTCTCTCGCAGTAAACCTATTATATATTTTCAATTTCATTATGTAGAGATGATTTATATGGTTTTTGAGTAAATACTCCTTTTTTAATATGAAATATAAATTTACTTGATTCAAGTAACCCTATTAAATTATCCTGTCTCCTATGTTAATTAATAATTTTATTATTAGTTATACTAGCTTAAATACCCTGAATAGCACAGGGTTTTAAAGAAAATTATCTGACTCAAAGAACAATTTTTATCTCCCATAATCTTTTCTCAATATATTCCATTATCAGATGAGTGAATTCACTTTTACATTCCAAATAAAAATTCCATAAATACTCCTTTTTTAATATGAAATATAAATTTTCTTGATTCAAGTAACCCTATTAAATTATCATTTCTCCTGTGCAAATTAATAATTTCCTTATTTGTTATACTAGCTGAAGTACCCTAAGTAGCACAGGGTTTTTTAAAGAAAATTATCTGGCTCAAAGAACAATTTATTTTTATTACCTCCCATAATCTTTTCTCAACATACTCAATTATCAGATGAGTGAATTCACTCTTTTACATTCCAAATATAAATTTCATAAATATTGAATATTTATTCCAGATAATGTAAAGAATTCTGAGGGATCAATGTATAAAATTTCTCTATATGAATTGAACCAATGTAACAAAATGAAAAAATTAAAATGGGCAATTAATTATAAAGATTTATGTGTAAAATTTAAATGCTTCGTAATAATAAAGAAAAAATTTTCATCGGGTCTCTTTAAATTTTTTATGAACAGACTACAATACTAAATAAACATCTTGGAACAAAGCACGCTTTCATAATTGTAATAATTTGAGTGAATATATTTCGAGCATCTTCACTCAACACATGGCGAATGGTTTAAATTGGCCATGTGCGATTTGTAGCCACACAGAATGTTTAAAACAAAATTACCGCTGATGGACATCTAATGGTCAGTGGCCCAAGATGAAAATATTTGTCTGGTAATTATGATCCCAATCAGTAAGTATTGATATTTATTCAAAGGGAGGATGATTTTCAATATAATTCTGGGGTGAACTCAGTATGAGCAAAGTTTTAAACGTATTTGAATAAAATAACATACATCTTGTTCGGTATTTAATTTTAAATATTAAACATAACAGAGAGAAAAATGCAATGTCAAATTTTGATTTAAATCAAAGTTATTTTTTAAAGAAAAATCACTTGGATTTAAATTGATATACTCTGATTAGAAATTACATAAAAAGGTATGATTGTGAAAGTCTCCCATTTAAAATTTTCTTGTATATTTGTTTCCAGTTGAACAGAGTTGTTCCATCACATCGTCATCCGAGGAATCCGCCATAATGTATGAATAAACAACAAAATTTGGCGGGTTTTTTTGTAAACACCTGAAATGCGCATGCGTCGAAACTGGTCGCCTGTTTCTGCGGTGCGCGTATAATTTGTCGTCGCGTAGAGACATCCTCAGGGGACTAGAAACCTGAAATCGTCTTCGTATCGCGTGTCTCTTTTCGGTCGCTCCGGTGTGCGGCTTGCCTTAAAAGTCGAGAGTTTTCCGGGGACTTTTGAACGCACATAGTGATTGCTATTGGTTGAAAGAATCCTAGGAAGTATTCGATTGGTCAAAGCAGGTTAAAAGTCCTTCAGAGAAGACTGGGGATTGAAGAAAGATTATGCCTGTGAGCTCTTTAGGCGGGTAGGTGGCTAAATAAAATTACACTGTAAAAAAATAACGGTCTAAGGGCAACGGTTCGTGATCCATTCCGAAGAAAAAATCAACACACCTCGTAATTTTGAACCACGCTCCGTGAGCTCTTCGGGTAATTTTTTTGGTAATTTTTAGTTAACGTCGTACTAGAGCAACACAACGGGCTATTGACGACGGTCCGGGAAAAGACCCTTAAGGGAAAGATCCGAGGACAACACCTCGTAATTTTGAACCACGGTCAGATGACGAAGCAACACCTGAGCTGGCACCCCACTCTCCACACTTCCACGCCAACCCAACGTGTGGACTTTCGGCCACGACAGATTTAAGGTGCACCAGCCGCCTCAACACCATACGCTTACAAACATCCATGTCCGGACCCGGATCTAGAGGCTAACACCTTAACCACTATACCGGTTGGTCGGCCCGTGAGCTCTTCAGAGAGTTAAGTGAATTTCAGCATTTGAAACGTTCCGAACTAGAGTGAATCAAGTCCAACTTTTGGTCAAACTCTGATAATCGCAGATCGAAACTCCATTAAGTTGAATGCTTTTCGTGCGCATTTGATAGTTATGTAATTTTTTTAAATTAACATCGTACTAGAGCAACACAACGGGCTAGTGACGACGGTCCGGGATCAATCCCTCAAGAGAAAGATCCGAGGACAACACCTCGTAATTTCGAAACACGGTCAGATGACGAGGTCAGACCTGAGCTGACACCACAATCTCCAAACCCCTTCATCATGATTCCACAGCAGATGAAACGTATACAAGGTCCCATTAATACACGATGGTCTTTGTAGGAAGGATTTGAACTTGCCTCCGTTGCAAATCCGTTCTTAGCCCTCCAGTTATTAATCCGTTATTAACCCTCCCGTTCGTGAGCCTCGGGGTGTACGTCTCTCGTGGGTGATGAATGAATGCACCACTTCAACCACCGAGCTTCCTCCCAGATGGCAGCACGGGCGTCGTGCCCTCTTTAGCCTTGGAGCGGTTGGCAACAAGAAGCAAAAGTGAAACGCCTATCGATCCATCGGCATTTCCCGTGGATCAGCTGGAATGGAAGAAGCACAACGTTCGCTTCGTTCTCCTCCGAGCGAAAGTAGGCCACCTCCCCGGGAAATACGAAAAATCGAATCGCCGATTTGGACCACCCCCATTCCGATTTCTTATGGAGTTGTAACACTTCCCGAGAAGTTATGCCCGGGTTTTTATTTACATCCGGGCCGTTTCCTTTTCGTCGGGTCGCGGGGGGCATTTCGGGTGTCGGAGGAGGCCCGTTACGAGACGCCTCGGCCATTTCTGGAGTTGAAAATGGCCGTGGGTGCCATTCATCCCCCTCCCTCACACTTGTTTTAAAAGCGATCTACTTCCAGAAATCGGATGGATGCCGAGCTAAAGTGCCCCCGCTACAAGGAACGCGGTTCACGGACGATTATTTTTGTTAGCTACAAATAAATAAACAGGTGCGCTATTTGTGGACGAGATTCCTTTTATTATTACTTTTTTTTTTTTGGGGGGGGGGGGGGGTTTGCAGACGGCAAGAAAACTTTAGATTCCGCCACGCTATGACCGGTCGCCATTTAGTTTTCACGATTATGGCGACGTTTTTGCTTGTAGCGATTTGTTAAAACAATATTTCCTGTGTCAGTTTCGGTTAGCGGTATCCCGATTGGTAGAGCATCGGATTTGTAATTTTGGGTTCCGAGTTCGTCACTCATGCCAACCAAAGACCTTATACACTGTGGTTGCTGCACGTTCAATCTATTGTGGCCTCAAATGTCCTCACGTTGACGTGGAGATTGGGGTGACAGTCGGGTGTTGATTTTGTTGTTCAAAATGACGAGATGTTGTCCACAGATATCCCCCTTTGGGATGAATCCAGGATTGTCACGAGCAGCCTGCATTGTTGTTCCAGTGAGACGTTAGCTAGCTACCGAATTGAACGGGCAGTCAAGTAAGAGGACGAAACAAAGCAAAAGCGGACCACGAGGGAAATGTGCATTTGGGAGACTGAATCAACAAGACCTTTACTCTAACTTCACTCAATACGTCGAATTTGTGGAAGTCTGAATCCAAACTATTTATACGAACGAGTTAGATCTTGATTCGGATTGTTTGACTACGTCATCATGAGTGACTTTCAATGGCAAGTAGACAGTTATTACTTCCAAAGTTGTGATTGATTTATAACACACAGATGAGCCTCTTATAATACGGTCAAATGGTATCGTGTTATAAGGAAACCGTGCTATACGAAACATGGGGGGTCATACAATTTTGCATAGTTGGTATCGAGCTATATTGAAACCGTGCTATAGGATGGTCAGTGTTGTATAGAAACCGTGTTAAGCTAAAATTAGGAATTATATAAAAGTAGAGATTGCGTACCGTGTACTAAGGAAATTATTACCGTGTTATACGGAGTATTTTTTTTAAATTACGGCGGGCACTCGATTGTTAATCATAGGCCACTGCAAGGCCGGGAAGCGATGGTCATTTGCGAAGGGGCACCCAATGGGCGACCCCTAACTAAGGACAGCACAGTTACATCCATGCCCTGACCCCGGAAAATATTTCAAAAAAACAAATGTCGAAAATAATTAATGTACAAACAAACCCTCCATTCTTATTTACATAGATTATCATTGTTATTGTAAACCGTGTAATATAGAGAACCTAGGCGTGTTATATGAGGGATGCCGCAATTTTGTTACCGTGTTGTAGAGAATCCGCGTAATAAAAGTACCGTGTTATACGAGGGTTACCTGAATTAACTTTAGGAACTTTGATATTTATCTTGATGAATGCTTAATATTTTCATCACAAAAGTAATAACTCTGCAAACAGGCTTGCATGACGGCCGTGCTTGTCTTCGGACCCTAATACTCTATATCAAGATACGTCATAGCTAGTGTTGTTATACATTACTGTTAGTGTTGTGATACATTAAGGCCTGTTAATAGTTTTGTACTTGTGAAAATAACATTGAATCCGAGTTCTTTTAGATGTATCGGTCATCGCCATAGAGAAAGTATAAAAGTAAGAGTGAGCAATGGTAACCTTTTCTGTGTGCCCATGAGCACTTAACCAAAAATAGTTGTAATGAGATCCTTACGGCCGTATTCACAAGTCCGAGTTAACTCGAGGTTCACCGATAATTCGCGAGTTATCGAAAAAACCGTATTCACAAGTCCTGATCCAAGGATTAAACTGCCGTTCCGGTGTTACATTTTGATCCTCCGAAATCGGCGAGTTAATTCGTGAGTAGGAGTTACGCATGGGCAGTACTATCTTTTTGCGAAGAAACGGGCTAAAAAAATGGACGACACATTTCATTCTATGCTTAATTCTAGTATTTTTGCGACGACTGGACTGTACCTATCATTAAGGAGCACCTGCTATATAACAGCTCATGTCTTCATCATAACATTGCTTAAATGCAAAAATTAAAAACATAATTTTATTGAAATTCAAAAGAAAAATGAAAATAAAGGTAGCTGCGTAAACGCTTGGCGAAAGATGATGGTGGCACCTCCGTCCGCTAAGAGCGAAAGGTAGAAAATGACCATGGCAGATGCAAATTCGTCGTAGAATAAAAATTATTCTGGTGATTTATTACGAATGAAAGATAATTGACAGTGCAAGTTACTTTTCACACCACCAACACACAGCCATACTGACAAGTACAAATATAGTCGGATTACATTCATTTGTCAAGACATTGTGTACAATTCTTTCTTGCAAAATTTAGGTTTCCATAAAAGTCCAATTTGAAATTACTTACCTTTGCATTTCTTTTCCCAAACCCATATTAAAATGCTGTATGAGCCCTATTTATTCACAATTTGGAATCAATTCTACGGCGAAGTACGTGCTTGATCAGTATGAATGCAGATTCGGGCGTCGTAACCAATGTAAACAATATCACGTGATCGTGAGGAGACGGTAGTAGCCAATCACAGCGAGAGTCTCATTTTAATCCTTGAATCACTTAACACGCCGTTTGAGAATATCGTTCTTGATAATCCTGGAGTTAACTCTTACCCGCGGATCAACTGATCCTTGAGTTAAGTCGAGACTTGTGAATATGGCCATAAGACTACTTTCGACTGCCGAGTGGAAGCGAACAGTCCTCACCTGATTGATTGACGGAACTCGGGAAGACGCCCATCCATTAATTCAACATCTGATTGGTCCAAGCTATGGACTAGAAGACTTTGTCGAGTTCAACACTTTTGCCCCCACTCTATAGAAATGGGCATCCACCCACCTTCCCCGTTATGCTACATGAACAAACGAGGCGTAAAATGCCAAATCGGCCGACGAAGTTGACTTTTCAAGGATCAGACACGTGACTACGGGTCGACACTGTTTTCTGTAAAAAACTACGAAACCTCGATCTCACCAAAAAAGTGTCTCGATTTATCCAAACTGCTGCAAAAGGCCCTCAAAATTATCATCATATTATTTAGTGTAGAGATGACCTAGGTGTCTAGAGGCGACCTAATACTAGGGATTAAATGCCGTTTTTGGAAATTGGGAGAACCGATTTCCTTAATTGTAACATTTTATATGTTGCTTATTTACTTTATATTTTAATGCCATACATCTAAGATCGAAACAGTATCTGACATGCATTCTTTGATACTAAAAAAAAATGTTTATTTTGATGCACCCTTTAGTTAGCTCGAAAATTTTAAATCAGCGAGTTGAAATAAGGCTAAAACATTGAATACACCAGAATGTTATCCATTAATTTAGATATAGTACGTATTTTATTCAAACTCCAAGAAGTGTTAAGAATGTAATGGATTAGAAAAGTTTTACACCTGGACTTGAGCGTTACTCCTTTACTTTTTCAAATACTAAAACTGCGTGCAACAATGTCCACACTATTTTGCTTATACCTAGACGAGATAAAAGGGAATGAAGGTATTTGCCAAATGCTACAAAAATCTATCTCCTAGCTCTGTAAATATAAGGAATAACGATGTCCAAATTCTTCTTTGTTCAGTCTAGGCTTTTAGGAATATTAGTTATGGCTTTTTCTTTAGGGATGTCTAGGCAAATTGGACGATGCATGTTTTATGTAAGACTCACGTAAATATGTTACTGCATATGGATTTCTTCCAAAAGGTATTATGAGAACTCACACATGGTACGCTTTCTTTTCGAAGTGTACACCCAGCATATTTTGTTGGAAGGAAGGATCTATTGTTTGCATCGAGGGACAAGAATGTTTGGAGTTCAGTCGTCTTTTTTACTCGATAACCGTTGTATTTCAATTTTACTGTTGACACCCTGAAATATTGCACCTGAAATATTGAAATATTGCTTCTGACTCAAGTTGGGACCAATGTAGTACGGTTGGAAGAGTAGCGGATAGCAACCGGAGATTTGCGAGTTCGAAACTCGATCCAACCCAAAACCATCGTGTGATCAGTGGCTAGTCCATGTTCAATCTGTCATAGCATCATATGTCCTCACGTTGGCATGGTATGGAAGTTTGGAGAGTCGGGTGCCATCTCGGGTGTTGAATTCGTCGAAATTATGTGGCATCGTCCCGTTAATCCCACTGCGCTAAGAATATGTGAGTTGTGAGCGCATGATCGAGTTAAGTTATCAATAGGAGGACCCAATAAGGTATTCTCTTGTTCCTACAGAAGCACAATGTACAGGTATTTCTTTTAGTAGTTTCTGTTATTCAAGTCAGTGGTATTGGGGCAAAGCACTTCTACCTATTGGTAGGCAGGGAGTTAATTAATGTCACAATGGACAAATATAACGAGCTATTGGCGACAATCCGGGATCCATCCCGAAAGGAACGTTCCAAGGACAACGCTTCGTCATTTTAAACCATGATCAGATGACGTGGTCAACTCCTGAAGTTACAATCTCCGAACTTCCACACCACGCCAACGTAAGGTCATTGGAGGCCCCGACAGATTGAACTCGAACCAGCCCCTGTGTACACGACGGTCTTTGGTTGGTGCCGAACTCGTAATCCACCGGTTGCTAATTCGATGTTCTTCCAACTGGGCTACCACAGCATTTCTGCAGGAGTCGGCCATTTTCGCTTTTTCTTTCCCCTGAGCTGTGAGAAGAGGAGGAAAGATACGATTCCAATAGGACGACTGAAACGACCTCGGCCGTACGATTAGAGCCATCAAGAACAGCTCGATCCGGGTAGCTTGTTAAACTTCTAGTCCCACGAGTTTCAGTCGCTATGTGGTCCTAATCGTGTTTTTTTATACTCTACTCCAAGTTTCTATCTTCGCGATCGTTAAATATACAAAGAAAATTCAAACGTACTTGAAATCTGAGGAAAATTTTACGCCATATCGATACCTTTAATGTGATTATCTTTAAATAAATAATTTTTTGAATCTTACTTTTATATTTTTGCAATACGAATTTGGCAGCATTTGACGAAGATATTTATAACGAACACAAAAATGACTATAATACAGAAAGATACAATTTGTATGGTGTACAGTAATACTCCGAGATTTTTAAGGGAATCAGAAAAAAATCACCTTTACTGAAGAATTATATATATAAAAAAAATGAGAAAGAAGATTAATTATTAACTGAGGTAAAGTAGTTTAAAAGAATTGAACCTCATCCTATGTACTTGACGAGGAACTTAGAAGGCTTTGAATACATTCTAAATAAGTTGAAGGACGATTCAGTGTTTCGAAAATTTTTCCACTTGAATATTGCCCAATTTAATTACGTTTTGCAAATCATTGAAAGTGGACTATTAAGACACTCTTGTGGTAAAGTGAAACAGCCTAGGAGTCCAGCTTAAAATTTGAGACTAATCCTCAGACAAGCAATTTAATCGCAATAATAGTAATTTCATGTATTTTCAAAAATACTAATGCCAAGGTAATATAGTAGGTAGCTTGTTTTTCAAATAACATAGAATAAGAGAACGTAGAACACTGATGCGTTTATGCGAACTATTTTGGACAGTAAAGATAACATTTAAAAAACTCAATCGGTTTTGAAACGCATTTTCTTGCTGCAAAAGACGAACAACAAAAACTTCCGATCGCGTCGGCTGTAACAGAGCGGTTGAGTTCTACGTTTCGAGCCGTCTCACTGGAGTCGCTACAGTCGCACTGACGCGCCATTGGAAAGGGTTCCATTCAATTACCTTAAAGCAGTCCCATTTGTACAGCGGTTTAAGACGCGATGCTACAGTTGATGCGGACACAGACTAGCGCGTCTTTGTTGGAATGGCTCCGCGTTGCGTGGACGATTCTATTTATGACCATAGGTAGGTCGGTAGATATTAAACTCGTGAAAAGTGAATCGATTCTTCAGTTCGATTCTTTCGTAACTTGTTTGGATCGACACTGTGGTATGATTATTTACTTGTCTGGTAGTCTTTTCGTGTCTTCAATGATTTTGAAGCAGATTTACTGTATGAATGAATTCGAAATGTAATTCGATTTTCATCACGAATAAGTGTTCGAGGTTTCCCTCAGAGAAGTGTTCTGATTTCTGTAAGGTATCCTTCATAAGTAAATCTGATTGATCCAATACAAAAACCAAAATAAATGTCATCAGTGTGGAATAAATACATCCTCTTGTCTAGTCCAATTGATATTAGAACAAGTAAATAATCATAGCTCACTGTAGATAAAAAAAAATTATGAAAGAATCTAATTGAGGAATCGATTCATTTTTCACGAGTTTAATATCTACCGACCTACCTACGGTACAAAATAGAATCTTCCACTCAACGCGGAGCCATTCCAACAAAGACGCGCTAGTGCGGAACTAGCGAACACTTCTCTGAGGGAAACCTCGAACACTTATTCGTGATGAAAATCGAATTACATTTCGAATTCATTCATACAGTAAATCTGCTTCAAAATCATTGAAGACACGAAAAGACTACCAGACAAGTAAATAATCATACCACAGTGTCGATCCAAACAAGTTACGAAAGAATCGAACTGAAGAATCGATTCATTTTTCACGAGTTTAATATCTACCGACCTACCTACGGTACAAAATAGAATCTTCCACGCAACGCGGAGCCATTCCAACAAAGACGCGCTAGTGCGGACACAGTGGTTTCATTCGTCCCATCGTACCTCAAAGGAGACTAGGGGGCCTGTCCGCTACTCGCTTACGCTCGCCAACTCCGCAAGGATTGCTTTACAAGCCTTGTTGGCTTGCTGAGCGAACATTGCTAGCTTCGCGCGCATCAATGAAGACATGTGTCTTAACAGGAGGGATTGCTTACAAAATATGGTATTTCAAAAAAATGTTTTTTAAATATAGATTTGTTGGATTACAGAAAGGTTATGCAATACCTATGGAATCAGAACTCGAACAATTTTAAATTCAAATGAAAACTTTGAGCAAATTTTGTCTGTTTTGGAAATGGAATACCCAGCATGTTGTCTGTATGGACATTTCCCCAGCATTCGAGCCACCCATACGCATTTTCATCGAGTTTGTTGTCGAAAGTTGTAGTGCAAGCGTCTTATTGAACTATAATTGTTGGCTCTGAAAATGGCCGATAACGCTATAAATTCAATTGAAAAGCGAGGTTTCGTGGTCGTACAGTGTTGCCAACAATCCTTCAGTGTTGCCAAAACACAATATCAAATAACATTTTTTTGTGTGTGCCACCTAAGAGAATTATACATATAGATTATACGACAGAAAGCGACGCGTCGTTGTTGGGTTTCGCACGGCGCTACAATCCCTTCCAAACTACAAAGAAACCTTTCGTTCGGTGTAGGTAATCCACGCGATTAGCGAATGAGAAATTGAATTAACGAATCCCTTTTAGGTCTTCACTGCTCCTTCGTCGTCACTCGGTGGTTTCGAAAGCGAAGCAGATCCCGATCGAGTCCAATGGCTTCGGATCACGTGTGACTCACGTGCGCCAACTCCCGAAGTGGATGCTTCGCCAGCAGAATCCGGATCGCCTGCAGGAAGAGTTCCGGATTATCAATCGGAGGGTGGCGCATTAGAAACTAGGTCCAACCGAAGACCGTCTTGTACGCGGGGGCTGGTGCACATTCAATATGTCGTGGTCTCGAGTGTCCTCACGTTTGCGTGGTGTTGAAGGTCGGATAGTGGGGTGCCTACTCAGGTGTTGAGCTCGTCATATGACCATGGGTCAATGTTACAAGGTTTTCTCTTTGGGAGGAATTCCGGATGGGTCACCAATAACCCGTTTCGTTGTTTCGGTGCGATATTAATTTTCTACCTGCTTACCGTTAGAATCCGGGGAAATACTAAACCAGTCGAATACAGTACTGTAATGTAATTTTTAATTTACGTCGTACTAGAGAAACTCAACGGGCCATTGACGACGGTCCGGGATCAATCCCCTAACGGAAAGATCTGAGGTCAACACCACGTCATTTTGAACCACGGTCAAATGACGAGGCAATTCTAATTGATAAATCTCAATAAAAAAATATTCGAAAAGGCTCCACGACAACTTCATATGTGTGAGTTATGAAATAATTCTGCCTTTGGGTTATCACATATGACATAAAATGAATTGGCAAAGAAATTTTCTTTTATTGCAAATTCATGTGTCCGACTTCTTTGTTTTTATCAAAAAACACTTTTCACTTTTGTTGTCTACCAGTTTGTTCATGATTTAAATGATAGCCCTGATGAATCAATTGCCTCTTTTTCAACTTTTTCAAATTCTTTTCTGAAGTTATTGAAAAATTTTTCTAATGAATTCAGTTGGATAGATACTTTAAATAGTTCGCGTTCCACCAATTACAGTGATATACTACACTCATGTCCATAAACTAAGGATAATGCCAGCTCCGGCAAATAAAGGTTCAGAAACAAAACAAATGTGACTTATTCATAAAGCCCATTTATTAAACAAAAGATAAAGAACAAAAAAGATGGTGTATGTATGATACCATTCATAAAAACTACGATCTTTGCTCACTGGAGTAATTACAAAAAATATCGACCTTACAAAAACTTAACATGACATGGTTGGTACATGGTTGGACATGGATAGTTAATACATTGTATAGCTCCCAGACGATGAAATACAGTACGTACAACGCCTAGGCATGTTGAGGATCAAATTATCGAGCTGATCTTGGTGAAGATCATTCCACTCAGCAAGCAATGCTCTTCGAAGTTCCGGTAGTCTTGTAGGAGGTGGTTTTCGGGCTGTTACTCGTCGGACAAGCATGTCCCACACATGCTCTATCGGATTCAAGTCAGGTGAGAATGTTGGCCATTCCATACGGGTAATATCCTCAGATTCAAGGCATTCGTTTACAATATTTTCACTGTGAGGACGGGCGTTGTCATCCATAAACACAAATTCTGCTCCCTCGGCACGCCTAAACAAACGTACATGTTGTTCCAGAATGATGTCCCGATAAATTTGGCCTCTCATGGTTCCGAGTTGAACATGTAGATTAGTTCTGGAGCCCAGTATAATTCCCCCCCAAACGAGCAATCCTGCACCACCGTAACGGTATCGATCAATGATGCTGTCTTGGTGGTAGCGGGTTCCTGGCCTTCTCCATATGAACGTCCGCCGTGAATGAGACTGCAAGCTAAACCTGGACTCCTCGGCAGAAAACGTCACACAAGCGCATTGTGACGATGTCCACATTGCATTCTCTCTACTCCAGGCTAACCGCTAGCGACAGTGAGTTGTCCTGAGCGGAACACATCTGACCAGGCCTGCGAGCATATAGACCAACATGTCCCAAACGTCTGTAAACGGTTTGCCTTGAAACTGTCGTACCCGTGGCTGAAGATAGTTGACGAGAAAGGTCGTCGGAAGCTGTGGTCCGTCTGCTTCTTTTTGCAGTTACTGCCTAATACCGGTCGTCATTCGGCGTTGTAACTCGGTGGAGATCTGTACTGTAACATCTACTGACATTGCCATCATTTTGGAATCGTTGCCAAAGCCTAGAGATGACACTTTGGGCGATTCGAAGTTCCACTGAAACTTCCGTTTGAGTACGCCCACATTCCAGGCGATAATTCTAACGGCGCATTTTTTTACTTTAGAGTTCGATTTCCGTGTGATTCTGAATTATCCTTAATTTATGGACATGAGTGTAGGTGAATTTATTCTTTGTAAAAAAATAGTATTTCAAATAACTGTCATTAGGGCGGTTTCATATTTGTCCCTTTTCTTCAGAAGTGAAGTCGCCTCCACTATGATAACGTTTTTGCTTTTTCTCAATTATAAAATTTCAGCTAAAGCCTCTTTTATATGAGTGAAAACAAGTTTTATAGCTACTACAGCATCTGCTCTTATTGACGATCTTATCTTATAATACAAGCTCTTTTCACTGCACTTGCAGACACGCATTGTAACGACGCTGTCACAACTTTCCTCGAACCCTAATGAAAAGATACTTTAAGACCTCGGGCCCCACGCTTCCGCATATGATGAGATCAGGTAATGGGCAGGCACCCTTCACTCCAAACTTGCGAGTTTGAATCCAGTAAACACCGTCGGGGACGACGACGTGTTTTATGTTATTTTGATGTTTGAACAAAATATGAGGATCGACTTCTCTCGCCCTAAAGGAACATAATTAAAATTCCTAAATACACACTATGTGAAAACAAAATCACTGGACCGTAACGGGTTTATACAGGAGGAATGTTTACTTGTGTCACTCCCACCAGAACTTTCCGATGATCGAAACATTTTTCATGTGGCTCTGTTGAAGCGACTGTCGCGACAGCCGTACGCCGGAGAAGTGAGAATTTCGGTTTTTAAATATTTTTATTTACTATCTACTACGAAAACTTATATAAACATACCCAACTAAAATAAAACAGTTTACATTACATTTTAATACTCCTATATTACGGTTTTTTTAAAAACATGTACCTAAAATATAACCTGTGCACCTAATTAAAAAACTTAGGCGCACCTTGTGCATCTGTATTAAAAAATCTATTTCGAAGCCTGTGTTAGCCTCTAGATCGAAAGATTCCTGTTCGAGTCCGGGTTCGGGCATGGATGTTTGCAAGCGTATGGTGTAGAGGCGGCTGGTGCACCTTAAATGGGTCGTGACCGAAAGTCCTCACGTTGGGTTGGTGTGGAAGTTTGGAGAGTGGGAACCTTCCGATCAAGAGTTTAACACCGTAACCACCAGACCGGTGGATCGGCTGAAAGACTAACGGACCATCCGGAATAATGAAGAGATATGCTCCGCTGCTAAGATTCGATGTACTCAATACGTAAGATTGGATTCGATACCGATCAATGTACTCACGCACTTTCGATTCGCGTGACGGAGGGATTCGGCATGAATGACGGCATTCAATCTCGAAGCATCCTCACAAACAAATGAGCCTCTGGATCACACTCCGTCGCGAGAAAAGAAAGGATATGAAAAACGCGTATCAATGAAAAATATCCGTCCTCCGCTCTCTCGCGGAAACAAATGGTGATGCCAGGACACACGTGATCCATCTCCTCTTCACCCGTACCGCAGCACGAAGACCCAATCGATCGCCCCCACCAGTTAGCAAATGAATCAGACGCTTTCAACGATCAGTCGCTCTTCCAGTTGCAATACTTTGCAACTTGTGAGATAAAATGGATTCAAACGTCTGAGGGGATCGCGCGCATATCAGAGGGGAGTAGTTGAATGAACTTCGCACGGTGTAACACGACGGGCTATTGGAATGGGATTCATCAGGAAGGGAATGATTCAAAGACACCTCCTGTTTTTGATACAGTGTTAGGATACAGCGTCAGTCTACGTCGATTGCGGTTGCAACGGCCTTGACGCTTTTTTTTGGGTACACTTCTGAAGTCGCCAAGGAAATAATTATTTCAAATGAACCAATGAAATCAAACGACAGTTTAACGGATTTTGAAAGAACTTTTCTAGAGCATTCAAAATGTGAACTTTCCTTTCGCCGAACTTGCCATAAAAACCGCAAAAACCGTTATACAGATGGGTTGCCTTAACCTGCCATAACTCGCTACTGGAAGTGAGCCAAAAAAGCGCCAAGTTCGTTTTCACCTCTATCAATGGAGACTGAAGCTGTACTCATGGTCAGATAGACGAGATATCACACCTGAGTGGGCATCCCACTCTCCAAACTTTCACACTACGCCGACGTGAGGACACGACAGATATGTTGGACCGAGCTTCAAACACCCAACCCTCCAAAGGCTGATCCGCGCTGCTCTACCAACCGGGTTACGGCGGCCCCGCAGGTGAGGGTCTTTTGATTATACTGAATGTAGTGTTCCTACTGGGGTGGAATGTGTTTCCTGTACGTATTACGATCGTGACGACACTCGGCTAGTTATTCGAGTATCATTTTAACTCTTCAGATTTCTAAGACAAAAGTCGGGTACTTTATGATTTTCCGTCTGATGGGGACAGTGGTGTTATGTCAAACCGACGTGACATCAATTATTGTCCATGTCAGGAAGACGTTGTGAGAGGTTTTATTGATCAAGCAGGTGGCATTAGTGTTTTTTGACGTAGCGTACTTTGTGTTCGTATTGTGGACGTGATGTCACTTGGCTTTTGAATACGATTTTTTCCCGTCGTCAGTCAAATTCCGATGAAACGATTTCTCGAGTTTATTAAAATTACAAGGGTCCTAAATCTTTTAAAAGATGTTCATTACTGGAATGGAAGTAGTTAGTAAACTCTGCATTAAAATACGCAAATAATTAGGATATCATTGCTAGTTGAAAAATTCAACTTCTGGTGTTTTTGAGGTTTTCTACCACTAATCGTAAGTGGCTGTAGTGTTTAGCAGCAAAACATGTTTTCTATAGCTATTACAATTATGGCGTTGTTTGGCTTCAATCGAACACGATTACATCAGTTGGCGAGCAAAAATTCCGAAGTATGAATTCCGTATTAATGTGTGGTTATCCAAGAAATATTTTAAGCAATAGAGGAGATCATTTAGTCATCAAATTAGTGTAGGATAAGCAAGGAATTCTCCGGAAGCACTGGAAGTTGCACTTACAGTCGCGATAGTGACTCTTGCGATGAGGTCGACTTGGGAGCCAGTGGGACCTCGGATACGATGTCTCAAATCCTTGTATGATAAATCGAGAGATCGAGGTGGCCAAGTGGCAGTACAATTCCCCTACCCACGTAGAGTTTCGGGTGTAAAGTTTCATAACTTAGAGCCACGCTTGGGGGAGAGTTCCGGAATTCAAAAACTCCATACAATCAAAGATCGTCGTGTACGGGTGGCTGGTGCATGTTAAGTATGCCGTGGCCTTAAATGTCCTCATGTCGGTAGGGTGGATATTTGGAGTGCGGGGGTGCCTGCTCATGTCTTGGACTCGTCATCTGAACATGGTTTAAAATGACGAAGTGTTGACCTTGAAACTTTCCCTTCGGAGTGGACCCCGGATCATCGGCAATAGCCCGCAATGTTGCTTCAGTGCAACGTTACTTCAATCACTCCTGGAGAGATGTATTCAAATTCTGTTCGGGTGTGCTGCAGGACACGCACCATCACATCGAGTTCTGAGCTTTGCTTCTTTCGTTGGTCTCCTTGTCTTGTCCATGCACATTGTAAAACGTTGAACATCAAACGGTATAAGCAAACGCTTTTTCTCCTTCGTGGTGGGTGTCTCAAGTAGGCAATTCGTCATAAACCAACACTGACCCTGTCTCGATGGACGAGGTTTCTCGTCATTAGAATAAAACTAACCAGATGTCGATCACGCCATCATAAAAAGTCAACACTACTTGATGGACTCGTCATTAACAAAGATTAAGGTAGTGAGAGGGATGAACAGGACACTGGGTCGAAACCATTCGGAGGGTTTCGTAGAACTACGCGCATAATTCTAGAGCAATTGGAATCCATAGAGAACACATCACAAACAAATGGAAATTGTTAAAATAACAAACTCAAATTTCAAGAGTAAAGGAGTTCCGGAGCAGTGTCGGGGTGTGTGCGGTAAGTAACGTCTCCTTGGGCGGGACAAGATAAATGGGTGTCCGGTGGGGGGCATTCACAAAAACACCTACCCGGTCATCAATAACAGTTGTCCACTACCGCGGATGAAGCCCTCCTTGATAACCCCAAAGAAATGGAGCGCCTCTGTTTGCACACAATTTGACCATCACACCAGTTCTTTAATATCTCGACTCAAATGGACGATCCCAGAAACAATGAATTATCTCTCTTTATTTCTCTTATCTCTCTTACTCTCACTTCTCTCTCCTTTCTTTCTTTCTCTATCTCTATCTTCTTCCATCCTTCTTTATCTATCTTCTTCCACTATTCTCTCTCTCTCCTGTCATAGGGAAGCAACACATTTGAACATGATGTATTAACATGAGATGAATAACAGTGTAGAGTAAAACTGTCGTATAACTAATGGAGTGGCTTATAAGGGTGTGAGATTCACATAACTTTTCATCCCAAAGGATCTATAGGATACGGGCAATAGAACCTCGAAGATGAGGGTTGAGGAAAAAGGAGAGACGTGTGGAGAAACGACCTTAGACCCCAAAGGTGGAATTCCCTATTCATTCAAACCTATTTATATCTATATAAATAAGAATGGAGTGTTTGTTTGTACATTCAATATTTTCGACGCATTTCAAGTTTTCTATCCGTTTTGGACCCTTCTGATGCCGAATCCGCCTTTTTCTCGTTTGGTGTCTGTCTGTCTGTCTGTCTGTCTGTCTGTCTGTCTGTATGTTGTGCCCTATACACGTCCACGCGGTTTAAGATATTTTCATGGAAATTTGCATACAGAGAGTACTTATCTTGATTTAGTGAGTGGAATTGGTTGCGAAAGTCTGTCTGTCCGTCTTTCTGTTCTATGCTCGATTTTGTGTTTGTGTGTTTGTGTAGGCATCACATGAATTGTATTCCAGATATTTGATTGCATTGCATTTTATTTTATACATTATCTAATAATTTAGTGAATGCAATATTAAACATTTCTTTATTGTTATATTTAGACGAGTTTCATGCTAAAACACCTGAGTAAGTATACTTAAATCAACCATAATTTGGTAGTTTTGGAAAAATTGGAATGTCTATTGAATATTACGATTAATTCGATTGCTTTACCAGTACTGCTGAAAAAGTAATTATTCTTCAAAAATTATTTTTTTTATGGAATTTCATTTCTGATACGTCATTTATTTCGAGTCTTATTTTTATTCTTTGCGCAATGAAAACGATTTCCGAATATTTGGGACAGACGATATTTTTCAATGAAACGAGAATGAACACGATCGCGCGAGCAGTGATATTTTTCTGGTTCTTTCGCTCTGAATTAATTTCACATTTCTAAATTTTGTACACTTTTAGTTGTAAGTTGTGGCAACTGTGCGAGATCAAGAGATAAAATTGAATCACAAATTAATATCTTTGGAACAATTTTTTACGACATCTTTTATTTTGTTTTACTTTGCTGTTTCCTGTTTTAAATATTTATTATTTTAATAAATGTGTTTTCCTTTTCCTCACACCCAACAGCACCACAAAGTATTAGACTTGAAAATGTTAGGTGTCAGTATAAATTTTCAGTAAATTTTAAGTGTAGTTATGCCGTTATTTAAAGAATAATGCCGTTATTTAAAGAATAATGCCGTTATTTAAAGAATAATGCCGTTATTTAAAGAATAATGCCGTTATTTAAAGAATAATGCCGTTATTTAAAGAATAATGTCGTTATTTAAAGAATAATGCCGTTATTTAAAGAATAATGTCGTTATTGAAATAATAATAATGTTTAAAAATTCAAACTAGAACTTTTTCCAACATTAAAAAATTCGTTGTAGTAATGCCAGGAGAAATTGCAAAATTTCACAATGTCGCATACCGGAGGCAAGAGTGCCACAGGTAAAAAAATATTGTTTTGTTGACTATGAGTGCGAGAGCACTCGCCGTAAATCGTAATTTTAATTAATTGAGTTGCACATGAAAACAACTTAAGAAAGGGAATTCCAAATCTTCCTATAAATCGTCTTTTATAGTAGTAACCTTAGTATCACCTTTCGTCTTTTTGAGCTTTGTCATACAGCAATTGTGCGATGTATGTGAAATGTATTACATGAATGTGTAGGATTTGTGTCCAAAGTAAGTTGTAGAAAATATAAAGATGGCGAAAGGTGTTAAAATAAATTTTTACTCTACAAAAAAAGGAAGTCATTATATATTTTGATTATCTCTTCAATCTAGAGTAAACGAATTCAAACCGAGTAAGGTCGGGTATTTTGCTAGTATATGTATAACAATTCAATTAAAGACACGAAAGGACACGGAAAGTTACAATGAAATCCAAAATATCTCAATAACTACCCAAAAAATGCAAAAAATTAGAGAAAAAGCAAAAACCGAAGACTCGAGAGATAATAAGGTTAATATTATATATTAAAGGTTATACATAAAAATGTTATGGATAAAATTTGTATTTAATATTGTTTTATGACCAATAATCATACCATGTACAAATGACGCTCATAATCCGCAACTAAGAGGGTATACAAAAATAGAAAATAATTGAGTAAAATTGACTACAAACTTAGAATATGATTATTTCCCTTTTTCTTACAAAACTCTTTTTTATAATTCCCACATTCAGTTCATATACTTAATCTTGTAACTTGATCCTATGAAAATAACAACTGTTATGCCAACAAGTGACGCTCACAATCCTAAATTAGGATCGAATTCCTTCCCAAATATGTTAAAAGATTAGTGTGTAGTCATGTAGTGAATTCACCACAACGGGCAATTTGACGACTGTGCGGGATTCATTCCCAAGGAAAGGTCTCGTGTTTTTGAATCACGAGGTCATCACCCAACTTGGCAATCCACTCTCCCACACCATGGCTAACGCGTGTACACACGAGACCAGGGCAGATTCAACGTGCACCAGCACCCATGTACACGACGGACTTTGGTTGGATTCGATCTCGCAACCCTCCGATGCCCGACCCTTCGCTGTTCCAACTGTGTTACCGCGGTCCTAAACATTTTAGTAAAATGCCACTCAGCGAGCTTAGATAATATGGTAATATTTTGTTAGCGTCGTACTAGAGCAACACAACGGGCTGTTGAAAAAACCAAAGGGAAAGATCCGAGAACACACCACGTCATTTTAAGCCACGATCAGATGGGCAACATCTGTGATGGCACCCCCCACTCTCCAAACTTCCACGCCAATATAACGTGTGGACTTTCGGCAGAGTTAAGGTGCACCAGCCACCTTTCCACCATACAGTTACAAACAACCATGCGCTGACCCGGATTGGAACCAGGAGTCTTCCGATCTAGATGCTAGCTCCTTAACCACCAGACCAGTGGGTCGGCTGCAAACTTAGAAACATCTGAATAGGATCGAGTCTTCTCCATTCCTACGATTTATATTTCTCCCATTCAGAGCATCTGCTGAATCCGAAACAGAAATCGCGTCGGTCTCTAATCGCTGCCCCTCAGAGAAGAAGCTCTCCATCCCATCCGTTGCGAACGGACCCTGCGAGCGAGCTTCCTCGCAGGAACCGTACGCTCGCAGTGAAACGGTTGTTGCGAGTCTGGAAGCGGTGTCATTTACGAGGGACGGCTCTGGAGACATCAGCATAATTGCGCAGAGACAAAGCGGAGGCAGCTGTTCCTGTTGTTGGCGCGTCTCTCTTCCTCCGAGAGGAGAACTAATGACGCTCCCTTGCGCCACGAACGACCCCGTATTCGCGAGCTCCGCGTGCCTCCTCCATTCTCATGCATCTTCGCTGGCGGGGACATTTTTTGCCCACAGTCGGAATAACTTTTTACGTTGCAATTAATTATGGAAGTAAACGAGTCGAGGCACAATGCCCTTTGAATGACAATTGTTATACACATATATATACAAGGAAGTGCTCTTATGAGGATCTTATTTTTATCAATACACATGAAACATGCACTTTAAGGGGAAAAAAGTTATTTTGAACGATAATTATAAAAAGATTTAACATCTCTTAAAAAAAAAACAAAAAAAAAAACAGACAAGGGCGCGTCTTCGGTCGTGTTTGAAGAGCAACCGATTAGACATCGGAGGGTTGCGATTTCGCAACTCGGTCTCACCGCAGATTGTCGTATATAAGGGGGCTGGGGCACACTAAATCTGACGTGGTCTCGCGTGTCTTCGCGTTAGTGTGGTGTGGAGGTTCGGAGAGTGGTGTGTCAGCTCAGTGGGTGACCTCACCATCTGATTGTAGTTCACAGTGACGAGGCGCTCTCCTCGGTTCTCTCCCATCATCTTGAATCCCAGATCATAGACCCCGTTATGTTACTCTGGTGCGTCTTGAATGAATGACCCTCACTGCATTTGTGGTCAAGGCTCAGGGGATATTACCACTGAGCTAATATGTGAGTTGTTGGCAGAGAAGATTTGATTCTCACTCGGGTGCTTTTGTCTCTTACGTGACCATAACTTTCAATGTGTGTCCATTGCTTGATAATGTCTGACATCCATCTGTCTAAATAGGACTCCTTTTCGATAAAACCAATAACCAAGACATACCCATACAGCGTCTGTGAATTTAAAATAACTATCGAACCTTTATTTCTTCCATTTCTTTTGAAGTGTTCCCCATTTATATATTTTCATACGTATGTAGGGTAAGGCGGGGAAATTGTAAACAGAATTTGTAAGTTCACTTTCAATCCCTTTTTTCAAACTCTTGATAAAGTAATTAAACATTGTTCCCTCTACTAAACCAACTTGTCATTATTCTGTTTTGATATTTAATTAGTACTAAGATTCAAGAAAAGAAATTTAACACCGTACACGACTGTTTACAATTACACCACGTGTTTACTATTACCTCTGAAAGTAGGGGTAACTGTAAACAATGATTTTCCTCGTGAGATTGAATATTGAATAAGTGACAGCATGAGCAGTAGTCATGGCAGTAGAAGGAACTACTGTGGTATTTTTACCCTTCTAATACCATGTTTACAATAACCCCGTTTTGATCTTTACATTTACCAAATACTCCCACTTCTTAACCCCAGCAAAATAGAGTGACACTTGAAATTTGCATTGATCATGAGGTGAACTTCCAGGAATACATAAGAATAAATAATTCGATCATTTACTGAACTAAAAATGCATTTAGAGGTAAAAAAAATTTTAAATTTAAAAATAAAAAAACCCTACAAATTAAAAAATACAAACTTAGGTTTGAAAAACGAAGAAACATTACGTTTCTTACACATTAACGGTGCCCTCAATTTGAAGAATTTATTTACTGCCTTCTTTGCTACAGGTTGGAGTAGGTAAAATTACTCTGACTTTGTCTTTGGTAACACAGAATTAGTCTTTTTTAACAGCGAATTTAGTCGATGCATTTGAGTCCGGTGATCTCAAAATCCTCTACTGAAACAACATCAACCCTTCGTACATACAAAAAATGGGTTTTCTTTCACTTTCCCCCCGCAACATCTACAAGTAAAGACGTAGTCGTTTCAATGTCTTCCATGAAATATTTAACTTCCCCAACAAGCTAGTCTTCTATATTTTGCTTGAATGTTTGGAGAACTTCAAACTCTTCACCGTCAATGTTAGTCAATTCTTTCAAGTGTTCCTCATCCTCGCTGTCCTTTCCATTTGCTTCTTTCTTGGTTTCTTGCTTACTTCTGTCTCTTTCAGTATATTCTCACCAGGCTTCCTTTTATTTATTTTCTCTTCTGCCTCCTTCAAGCGTGACAGTACTTGGTCAGTTGTAAGGCTATAGGCAAAGTTATGTTTACAATTACCCCGTTCCTTGAAAAATATGAGGTATTGTAAACATTCAACTGTAGATGTATTAAAGTTCCCAGAAGCAAAATTCAATGATTTTCTGTTCGATAGAAACATAACTGACCGTAGTAAAGAATTGGAACAACATACCTTTCAATATAGTATGGAGGGCAGCAGAAAATGTAGCGCACAAAAACTTTTAAACACAAACCTTTCAGCCATAAATTTTTCAACTAAACATATTGCTCTCAGCTGTGGTTCAAAGAAATACGGGATCCCCATATTGCATCCTCAGGGTTGCCAGCTTTCATATATCACAACTTTTTAGTTACTCGGAATCCCACGTGGGCGCTTGTATAACTTATTTACAATTACACTTGTTTACAATTGCCCTGCCTGACCCTACGTATTATTGGTATCTATATTTTCACAATTTTTTTCTCGGAAATGAAAATACGGGTATAGTCATATATTTTTATCAGTTTTCTATCAATACATATTATTTACGCTCAAATCTTTATTCCATGCACAAAGTTATTTTCCTTCGAAATGATTTTGACGAGATATCTCGTCCATCAAGATCTCATTAATTTGCGAATGTCTCGAGCCGCCGTCGAGACAAGGCGCCAGAAGAGTTTTCACAGCTCACTCTGAAAACAACCACAAAATTCACATTCCCACTCCAATTGAAAAGCATTCGAAATACAAAGCTGGCAACTGGAAACAGACAACTGATATACTGAAAAAGAACTTTTAAAAATGTAAAAACCAGACGGTTTCATTACTGACCGTCATTACTGATGGGAAAACTACAATTTTCTAAAGAATGAAATTGTTTAATCTACGGGTGTTTAGAAGCTGCAGGAAGGGGTGGAACCCTTAATGCACTCTATAACAAATAAAAAAAATCGGCGTCAAAAATTTCAGATTTTGACCGTTACAAAGAGAGGAAGTCAATAAAGCGTTGGTCATCCTCTGGCTTGGATGCAAGCTGTCACTCGGCGTGGCATTGACTGAAAAGTTGGTGTTCTGCGGAATATCTTTACAAATTGTCTCCAACTGTCGGGCTGAAGGGTCAACATTCCGTGATGGTTGTCTTCCCATAACGTCACAAATGTGCTCTATGCGAGAGAGATCAGGAGACCTAGCTGACCAAGCAAGTGTTGGAAAAGCTTGAAGACAATTCACTGCAACACGTGCCGTGTGCGACCGGGCATTATCTTGTTGAAAAGTAAGTCCGGAGTGTCGCATTTTAAGGGTTATTCGACGCAAAATAAGCAAATCGGCTTTGGCTAGGGCTGACACATCACCGATTTTAATGAAAATTAATTTTTGAATAGATCACATATAGTAAAGAGGAACTGCCAATTATAAGGTGTCAAAAATGTATATTTTATTTTTTATTGAATTTTATAGTTCAAGGTCACACAAATGTAGATTTTTTAGCAATAATAGTAGCCTGTTTGAGACCCTATATTTGAATTAGTTATTGACACAAATTAAAAAATTTTATATTGTGACATTCTTTAGTAAAAGGTTTTTTAGGAAATATCATGTTTTATATCCGCGACTTCTCATTCTCAGTGACCAGCAAAAATAGAGATTTTGCCTATTTGATACAAATTTTAAATTTATCTAGTACCTCTAAAAATGGGGAAAGACAATATCAAAAATTATTCTTAAAGCCCGTCTTCCATCTAAACGTTTAATATAATGTAGTGATACTGTGTTTCTACTCCTTAGTTAAGAATAAATAATAAAAAAGTAAAATAATTGGAAACAGGGATTTACTATTTCTTTAAATACAAATTTTACTGTAACTGATAACTCCGAAAACATCACAAATTTGCGGTATTATGTGTCAAAATGTATATTATCTATCCTGAAATTTCCATCGCTGTAATTTGTTTATTTTCGTCCCAGGAAGATTTTTAACTGGATGGAAATTATTGTTTTATTTTATCGCATGATGAATCAAAGAAGGCGGTAACACCCCAGTAAGACATCCATTTCCGCCTTTGAAAGAGAAGCTATTACATCCAAGGACAGATAACCCAATAAATAAACACTATTAAATGGATTATGGTTATAAATTTGCTTGGTTTTGCTAAACTGATAATTTTTTGCTGAACCGAAAGCTTTCGAACACCGGCGAATGTTCTAGTGACAATCCAGAAGTGAACGCAGCAATTACGGGAACGCGTAACTATCATTGCTACATTCCTGTTCCCAATTGTACGTCACAAATTCGTGTTTCATATCACAATTACCAGCAAAAGAAGTAAAGAGGTTAAAAAGAATTCTGCAGCACAAAAAACCACGTTTCAAATATAGAAGATGCAAAATTTAACATGAGAGTTTTACCATATGGTGAATTTATAAAGGTAATTATTTATAAGTCATAGTTTCTATGATACTAAGTTGAAATTTTTAAGCTTGTTTTGACACTGATTTTTCCTGCTTTTATAGTTCACTTTTTAACTTAAAAATGATTTGGTATTTCTTTGTTGATTTAGGGTTTCATTATCTGTATTTAATTTTACTGTTTTCATTGAAGTTCTCGTAATATGCATTGCCTGGGAAGCAAATGTTGTGATTTTGATTTTATTATTGTTGTTTCAGGACACAGATTACAATATGGAAATTGTTTTACTAGTAATAAACATATTAAACTGTATTCCTGTGAAACGTCAGTTTTATCAGAGCTGTACTTAATTTGATTTCTTATGCCTATTTAGAGTAGAAAATAGCCATTTTGTTATTTTCGTTAGCTATTTTGACGATGAAGGAAATAAAATGCGACTTCCAAACTCCACAAGTAATATTATCATACCTAGCACTGTAGCTGGCATGTATTTAAAGGATGTCTTAAAACTTATTTAGCCCATAGAAATGTTTTTAATTCTGTCAAAAATGACAATTTTCCATTTTTTTGTAACTAAATTTTAGATTAAATATGATGTCTCAACTGTTGTTGCCAAAAATAAAAATAAAATAAAATTTTGTACAGCTTATAAAAATGTATAACATATTTGTTTACGTTAAAGTAGTTTTTGAGAAACAAAACGTCAAACATGCAACATAACGCGATTTCACAATTCCTCTTTAGAGTTATAAGTCCTTAAAATGCCCCAAACTTCGAAAATATTTCATTTTGATCCTAAATATTTTGGATTTCGTTATTTATGCATAAACTATACGCCTGTGCTAAATTTCATGAAAATCCACCACCATACGGCCACAGGATTTTCCTCATTTTACTTGGAATGACCCATAAGGAACGGTAGCACAACCGGACGTAGAATGTTGTCTACCTACCGATGTGCTGTAAGTGTGCCAGAAAGGACTACCAAAGGGCTATCGAAGGAGATTACACCCCAGACCCTAACGCCCTGTTGTGGGCATGGGTGGTGTGCGATAGTATGTGCAGGATCCCAACGCTTCCCTAGACATGTCCAAATCGTGTGCGGTTGTTTTTAGTTCACAGTTAGAAACGGGACTCGTCACTAAAGACTATATGTCCCCAGTCAGCGCCGTTCCAAATGGATCGAGCTCGGCACAACTCCTTCTTGGTGCGTCAATTTTTTTATTATAGAGTATAATTAGCACTGTGTTTTTTACGTTTCGTAAATATCGATCGGAAGCATGTGATGTCAGTAGACTGAGCATGAAAACATGAGCGACAGGCATGTCGACCAGTAATCACGTGAAAGCTCTGCTGAAAGTCAACTCTTTCGGCCTATTTGTCATCTGATCGTCTAGGCCCTGCATTGACCAGTTCAGTGGCAATTGTCTAACACGTAGGATCGCTCGAATTGTCAAAAATAGTTTGGACCTCGTTATTAGAGGCCGAGATATTTTTGGCAATGTTTCATTTCGAGGAACACCTTTCGACACCTGTTGACATAAAAAGGTTGCCATTTTCACTCTACTTTTATATTTCTTCTATGGATGAAACATGGGAATCGTTCCCGATGCATCAACCGGATTGTTTGTCTGTGGGTTTTGATGTAAGAATAAATGGTTTAAACGCACGATGGAGATGCGAAGATTTAATGTCTACTGTAATCTCGAATTAAACGGGAAAAATTGATATATTAAACCATTATATTGACGATAGACTTTTACATTTACATCGAGTACTTTTATAAGGATTATGCATATAATCGGTATGTGTTGGTTAGAAAAAAATAATGAATTGTGTCGGAAAAAAAAGTAAACTGTTTTATAAACTGAAACGAATCAAGTTTCGTGGGGATGGGTGGACGTTAAATCTGTCTCAAATGTCTCTCGACTTCTTACCAGACACGGCTATCTACAAAGACACTTACACCGTATTGGAGTAAACTATCCGTCTTCTTTGCGACGGGACGTAGTGACATTAGACCGCCTGAAGGACTAGCCTAAAATGTTTGAAACCGGAATTAAAAGTACCGTAGAAACATTTTTCACTTCATAATTTTTTTGGTGTGTGTGTGGGGGGGAGGGGGTTGCTTGTGTTGACGAGACAAGAGGAAGGTATTTAATTAACGTAGTACTGGAGCATCGGGGAATTGGCAATGAACCAGGACCAAATCCAGAGGGAAAGATCCGAGAACAGTAATTTTGCACCCCGGTCGGATGACGAGGTCGACTGGCATTTCAATCTCCAACTTTCCACAACTCGCCAATGTAAGAACATTTGAAGCCATGTCAGATATAAAGTACACCAGTTCACTTTGTATACGATGGTCTTTGGTTGAATTCGAACTCACAACCCTCCGGTTGCTAATCCGTCACTCTTCCAACAAGGATACCGCAGCGGCTTCTACTTTTACAATAGAGTTAAATGGATACGCTGGTGAGATGTATGGAATATTTAAAAGAAAAGATATAGAATATACACTACCCTAAAATAATGGAACGGACAGCAAGATGTGATGGTATAAGGGAAAGAGTACATGCTTTAGTAGAGGGATGGTCCCCCACGTGCTGCAATGACACTAGCAACCCTTTTGGGCATACTTTCAACAAGGTTTTGATACACAGCTATGGGTATTGGTGTCCATTCCTGCTGCAAGAACGTCGCCAGTTCAGCTGTAGATTACGGACGGGTTCCCTGGTCCGTAAGCGTCGCTCTAAGTCGTCCCACAAATGTTCTATGGGGTTTAGGTCAGGACTCTGAGCAGGCCAGGAAAGACGGTTAGCATCCATATCTCGATACCACTGCTTGACATAGGCTGCAACATAACATGGAGTGTTGTCGTCCTGGAAGTAACATTCGTCTATTCCATAAAATTGCCAGAGCTTAGGAAGAGCCTGACTGTCCAAAATGTTCATGTAGGTGTCGGCGTTCAATTCACCAGGAAAAACATGCAACGGTCACAGGCGACAGGTACCTCGAAAAGCACCCCCAAACAAGTAATCGGATTTTATGTAAATCCGTTGGCGTCCGGCGATGGGATTCCTCGTGTGAGGCAAAACTGCCCCATCATTTTAAGGGAATGTAGATCAACAAAGGGAGAACAAATTGTCCCTTGTACAGAACATGTGAAAGTTCAAAATTTTTTTTTTGCACCACAGGGTGTCCAAATACAGGATAGTTTTGAACGCGAATAGAAACTACTAGGAAGATGAATGGCCCAGCTTATTGGGTTTAGGAGCTCTAAAGTTCAATAGCAATCCTCCTCGTAAAGTTGGGCCGATTGGTAGAATAATGGCTTAGCAACCAGATTGTTTAGAGTTCAAATTCAACCATACATCATCTGGTACAAAGGGGGCTGGTGCATTTTAAACCTGTTGTGATCTTAAATATCCTGGCGTGGCGTGGTAGTTTGGAGAGTGAAGTGCCATCTCAGATAGGAACTCGTCATCTGACAATCGTTCAAAATAACTTGGTATTGTCCTCAGACCTTTCTATTTGGGTTTGATCTTGGATGTGGCCAATAGACCGCTGTCTTGCTTCAGTTTGACGTTAGTTAAAAATATCTACCATACCCGTACTCTGCAGCGCCCTGTATTTACCAGTTCACTACCAATTGTCTAACTCGTATAATCGCTCCAATTGTTAAAAAATAGTTTTGTACCTCGTAATTACAGTTGAGATATTTTTGGCAATGTTTCATTTCGAGAAACTTCTTTCGACGCCTTTCGACAACTACTCGAGGAAAGAAAACGCACTTTTACGGAATCGGGGCCGATTTTTCGTGCACTCAGTCGTTAGACTTCTTCAGTTGCTCATTGGGCGTCTGCTGTAATTGGCCTTCAGCGTCAGGGAAGATTTTTTGTGCTGCCGAAAGGCATTCATTCGGAAGGTAGAGGTGTATCATTAATTGTCTTCCTCGAATCTGGCACTGTAACATGTTCCGATGTGTTTTTAATTATTCCACACTAGAGGTCGCTTCGTTGTTCCTCCTTTGGTTGTTTGGATGAGATATCTCATGGGAAAGCATTCATGAGCAAAACTGTCCTCGACGGACGAGATATTTCGTCGCTAGAAGAAAACGAACCACATCTCTATCTCGTCATCATCAAACCATTGATACTATCTTGGTTGGTCTCGTCTTTATAAAAATTGTTTAGATGTGGATGGACGAAGTATCTCGTCAAAATCACCTGGAGGGTTAATTAAGTTTCTGCTCGTTGCTGGGAATGCTGGAGTCTCTGAGACTGTTGATGCGTCGAAGTCCGATTGAAAAGTATCTGCCTATTAGTTAGAAAAATGGTGCCAGAAAAATAAAATAGCTTCCTACCAATGCACACACTTGCTTGCAGTCTCAAATACACTCTATAACAAAAAAAAATTGACGCGCCAAGAAGGAATAGTTCAATTGTTCTGAAATTTGAATCATTTGTTTTTCTATGTTTGTTCTTCACACCCACCCATTTGTATCGCATTCGGTCAACTCCTTCTTGGCGCGACGATTTTTTTTGTTGTAGAGTGTAATAATGGTTCTACCCCTTTTTCTGTAGCTTCTAACACGACACATGCAACGCATTTAACGTATTGGTTTCGCATTCCTAGAAGTTAGTATTTTTCGTGAAAACAATGAAAATTATCGTCGGCAATAAGCAAAGCGACCCATCAGCATGTCCACAAAAAGTAGACTTTTTACTATCATTTCAAGGACTCCCCCTTAAAAGGATGGTAGCGAATTGAAGTAACATCGGTATGGAGGTACACACCGGGCTATTGGAGACGGATGCATCAGAAGGAAAGAAGACAACGTCCTTTTGAACCACGGTGAGATGACGAGGGGTGAACATCCATTGGAGTGACCTCTGCATCTGTGGCATGGAAGCAGACCGTCATTTATAGCCCGTTGTGTCGCTACAGCGCGACGTTAATTAAAATACCTACCACGTCGACCACAAACAATAACGACGCATTCTCCTGATCTGAGCGTGCGGATGCAGTCGAAAGTATAGACGATGGTGCGAGGAAGCCCTTCGAAACAAGACGTACGACAGGGGGGAGGGGCGCCACTCAAGGGCTTCGCGAGGGGTCAGGTAATGTCCCAAACAAATAAGAAAGGCGAGCAGAAAAAAAGGAAATCTTGAGCGGATATTCCGGCAACGGCTAAAGCCATTAAAACGCCGATGTTCTCTAAAACTTGGAAGTGTTCTTGGCCGCTTGCCAAATGGGAGATCGAGGAGTCTCCAGAAAGGATTCTCCCTGCCTCCTCCCCCACGCCCAGTAATCGATAGCGAACGCCTTATGAGCCTCCGCTCTCTTGCACAGTTCGCGTCTTTTCCTTCTTCTATATTTCTCTCCCCCGCCCTGTTTATTTTTTGCCCTCACCCTCCCTCTGGCTTCCGTAGGTATCGGTCGCCGAAAAGAAATGGCCGCCCCCCTGGCTTTCCATAAATCTTTGGGGGACCCTCGCCTCGGAATGCGCGGTGGCGACTTGCGTCTCATCTTCGGTATTGAAGCCTGCCCGTCTAATGGTGGGGTGCTGGGGGATGATGAGAAACGAGAGGGTCCAATTAGCTCGGGTGTTGCAAGCATCGACCGGACAAACCTGACCCTCCAAGTGGCTTCAACGAGATATCTCGTCCATTCAGATTGGAATCGCCGACCCACCGGACTAGTGGTTAAGGTGTTAGACTCTAGATCAGAAGGTTCCTGGTTCGTATCCAGGTCAGTGCATGAATGTTTGTAAGCGTATGGTATAGAGGCGGCCGGTGCCCCTTAAATCTGTCGTGGCTCAAAGTCCTCACGTTGGCGTGATGTGGAAGTTTGGAGAGTGGGGTGCCAGCTCGGGTGTTGCCTCCTCATCTGAAATTGGTTCAAAATTACGTTGTCCTTGACACCATTCTGTTTCCCTGAGTAAATTTCCATCCTACATATACCCATTAGATGAGCATATCATCCAAATTTTGTACCCAAATTTGATGGGGTTTCCGCGAGTAAACATCTTACAAGAATGATGTTCGTAATACAGCACCATGGATCTGTCAATGCTGAATTTATCGTGAAAAACTCCAAACTGAATCAACACAATTCATCGTATATTATCGCAATATTTTCTAGTTTATCACCCGGTTGAAATTCCTTATTGTTGTCAACAAGTAGAAAATACTTTGTAAGCTAACGAAAGCGTGCCCAAGCCATTATCTTAAGAAATATTGTAACACATGTGTCTTTAGAATTACTCCAATATAAGTCCTCTGTATGCACCGTGTAGCTGCTCAAAAGAAATAGACCTAAGAACTGAAGAATATCTTCATAGCTAACTGTTATTATCTGCCCGTTTTGCAGGTATACAACGCTGTCATCTCAACTAGATGTTGCACATAATTCATGGGGAGAATTTTGTGGAATAACTATAGAGGATCCATTGTCTCAAGCTCGGAAAATTTTTCAGCCGACTTTTCGAGGCTTTTTCCTGAAAGATCATTGTCTAACGTTGCATCCCTTTTCCATCTGTGATTGGGTTCTTGTCTTCGCTTCTTAGCATTTGTAGCATAACATGAGGGTGTTATTCTCGGGAATTCGATCATATGAAATTGTCGAATACCCATCTCCATTGTTAATCATCAGGTCAATCTGACCACAAACATCTTGAGGACAAACCTCATTCAAAGCTTCAATGTTGATGTGTTCTTCATCACACAAATTATCGTCTTAATCAGATGGTAATATGCAAATATCAGGATTGTCTACGTTCTCGAGCTCGTCATCGGATAAACTGCTGAAAAATTCAAACGCGGCTAGCGGGAACTTGTGAGGTATCTCTGAAAGATATTGTGGACACGGATTGATACCTGAGAAGCACTTGAATAGTCAATTCATGTTAGGAATGGCGTATTACGTCAAACAATGATTAAAACCACAGCGTTCAGCGTATACTATACAGTAGTTCTCTCTGAGATACACAAGAAAGAAAATATTTGGTGAGAATGAAACTCATTGGTTGAAACCGTAACGACTACAGGTCACACCTTCGTCAAGTCTTGAAAGAGGAATGTTGTTGGATTGTGATCTTTGCAAAGATCATTCAAAATGCGCTCTTCTCTTTTCCTACCCAAAAGTCACGTGATGCATTTCAACCAGCCATTACACCAAAGGGGAATGTGGTTACTATTTCTTGTAAGGTGAATAGAGTGAAGGAAATCCCAATCGTAAACATTTATAACTGTACCAATGCGATTACCTTACAATAGAGTGTCACGGTTTGCAGAGAAGACGGGTGTTAGGAACATACAGGTACAAAAGTGGCAACTGGAAGTACGAAGGAATCAGCCACCACATTTATTAAGCAGAAGAATTGTGATAGTTAAAAAAAAAGGAGAGTATTGACTCAAATTTTTTTGCGAGTTAAAAAAATCCCCTCAAACACTATACCTCAAACGCCAATGTTCCCATTTGGGAACATCCAAATTGTTGTACGAATTACTTCCTACAAATGACACTTGGAAAGATTTCGTTAATATGTAAGAGAATATATGTTTCTTCATTGCCAAATCAAGTCAGTAAAATTTTTCAAATTTATTTAAAAAACAGCAGAAACTAAAATTTCGATGACACTTTGAAGTTCATAAATTCAGTAAATGTGACCTAAATTCTATAAAAAAGCTGAATTTATTTTTTGAAAAACGGTGGCACCTAAAATAAATTCCTATTATTATGTGGCATTTCGGCAAGTATAAATATTCTAAACAAAGAAATAAGTTATTAAAAAATTCACAAAAAAATGTTCCTACTCGGGAACATTGGCAGGTAAAAGGTTAAAGATGGGGCTAAAGTCGGCCTTTCGCAAAGCATTCTGGGCCACTCGTGATGACATAGACCGTGACGTTACAGTAAGTAGGCAGGTGGTTTCAACTAACATCGTACTGGAGCAACTCAACGGGCTATGGCTAACACTCCATGATCGAACCCGATGGGAAAGATTCTAGGACACCCGGTGGTTTTGGACCACGGTCAGATGACGAGGTCATACCCGAAGCTGGCACCCCACTCTAAATTTCCACACCACTCCACGTGAAAACATTCGAGGCCAAGGTAGATTTAACGTGCACCAAATCGCCTTGTACACGACAGTCTTTGGTTGGGTTCGAATTCGTAACCCTCCGGTTATTAAACCGTTACTCTTATAACAGGGTTACCACAACCCGATAATCACCAGAAGGAGGATACATATATTTTCCCACTTATCACCTATTTCGAAATTAGATCATGACGACCATCTTGCGCAAATCGTCCAAAAAAAGTCACTGATAGTGATCAACGATGACAGATCGTCTTGTCAGAGAGTTTATCCTCTGCGCTAACATCTTGCGAGATGCATTTCTCTGTTCTCTTTCAGTCAAACCTTCTTTGAGGGGCCTTTCATGCAATGAGGGCCCTGTTGGGTCCAACTGCACCCAACACAAGGCAACAACGAGGCAACAATGCAAATGCAGAAGAATAGGAAAAGGGTGGAACAGAAAGGAGGACAGATCATTCGGATACCTTGATTTTGTGATACCCGTTGAAGAAGATGTGTCTCGAACGGCTACCTTCTAAAACATGCGCTCAATAGCAAAAACTCGACGCACCAATTAGGAGTTGTACGATTGCGATACCAATGGGTGGGTGTGAAGAACATACATAGAAAACAAATGATTCAAATTTCAGAACAATTGAATGCTTTATTTCACAGTTTGACCGTTAACAAAGGAAGTAAGTCAATAAGGCGTGGGTCCACCTCTAGCCTGGATGCGTCACCCGGCGTTGCAGAGACTGTAAACGTTCCCGGATGGTGTAAAATTGGGATTTCTTGCCAAATTGTCTCCAACTGTCGGACTAAAGGGTCAACATTCCGGGATGGTTGCCTTCCCATAACGTTCCAAATGGGCTCTATGGAAGAAATATCAGGAGGTCTAGCAGACCAAGGAAGTGTTGTGAAAGCTTAAAGACAATTCATAGCCACACGTGCCGTGTGCGACCGGGCATTATCTTGTTGAAAAGTAAGTCCGGGGTGTCCCAAAAGGAACGGTAACACAACCGGACGTAGAATGTTGTCTGCTTACCGCTGTGCTTGTAAGTGTTCCAGAAATGACTACCAACGGGCTTTCAAAGGAATGGCACCCCCCCCCCAAACGTACTGTTGTGGGCAGGTGTGGCGTGCGATAGTAATGACAGGATCTCCACGCTGCCCTGAACGTCTCCTGACCCGTTGCGGTTGTCGTCAGGACACAGTTAGAAATACTAAAGACTATACTTCTCCAGTTAGAGCCGTTCGATGAGCATCGATCACCACTGTAATTCTGAACATTCTTGGTGCGTCGATTTTTTTGTTATAGAGTATATTTCAATTTGCTTGATGTTGTTCGGCGCAGATTGGCCAGGTATAAAACCTCAATCAAACAACCTTCTATGGCACGACGACACCTTTAGTACGCATGATAATGAGCCATGCCATTACTCTGACGGTTGCGGTTGTCAAGCTAAATCGTTTTTTATGACACTTGTTTCATCGCTTTGTTGTGACCAGTTCTAAATCTTGAAAGTACCTTGTTCTTTTGTGCCTAACTTGAAGTTGTCTATTTCTCTTCTCTACCAATAGTTGATGCGCTGTCCTGTCCTAGGCTTTTACTTTTCTTCTCTTCATAATGAGTCTATTTCTTAACCCTCCAAGTGGCTTAGACGAGATAATTCGTCCATCAAGATTTTCAATAATAGTGAAATATCTAGTTTTCAAGATAGTGAGGATGTTTTTACGATGATGAGATCAAGATGTGGTCAGTTATATTCTAATGACAAGATATCTCGTCTATCAAGATTGGGTCAGTTTTGTTCGTGACGTGATGCATCTTCAAGACAACCCCAAGGAGGGTTAAAATAAAGCGAGTTCATCGAACCAATGAGACATGAGAACGAATCCACAGAATCAGATAAATGGGAAAATGTGTGGAAGTCCTCGAGAGTACCTTATTACCACATTGGAAGTAGAATCGATTACTGCAAAATAATTTTCCGAGTTTTCTAATGGAATTAGACACGTAGGTAAGTATTTAATTAACGTCGCACTGGAGGAACACAACGAGCTATTGGTGACGGTCAGAGTTTCCCACCCGAAGGGTCATTTTGAATCCCAGTCATATGACGAGTGTTCTAATGGAATGAGGCCATCTGTTGTGACGCTCAAACTTTATTTAAACTAGTAGTCAAATTCGAAAAGCTTCAAAATATAAAGTTGATAACAAGGTGACAAAATAAACCGATAGCTATTTCGGTGTAAAAAGCGATCTCTACCATTTGGATTCGATTAAACTTTTACTATGATCGGGGCATACGAGTAAGATTCGGGTAAGGAAACACTCGATAAAAACAGACAGATACAAAAGACAGTAAACGGAAACAGAAGAAGGGGGGAAAATGACAAGAAACGAGAGCTTTGAAATTCTTCCATCTCTAACTGTCTAGAAGCCTCGCGACCACCACAGAGTACTTCCAAAGTAGCAGGTGGAGTTCTGTCCGTTGGTTCGCTTTTACTCGAGAGAGGGAAGGAATCGAATGTGAGCCTCTCAGGTGGCACACCACCACACTCGAAGGGGAAGATACGAGGACAACGCTACGTCGTTTTGAACCGCGGTCAGATGACGAGGCAACACCTGGGAAGGCACCCTCTCTCCAAACTTCCACACCCCACCGACGTGAGGACATTGGATGCAACGACGGAATTAACGTGCACCTCCCCCCCCTGTACACGACGGTCTGTTTGGTTTCGAACTCGAAACCCTCCGTCTGCTCTTCCTCAACAACGCAGTCCAATTCAAAAATATAAACAACACACTAATAGAATCATCTGACGAAAAGATACTTTCAATGCAATGACTTCAGTGGGGAGATTCCTCCCACTATGGTGGTTTCCCACTCGATATCCTTAACGACCCGGATGAATCACAGCAGAGATGGATGCGGATCTCTCCGTCATCTGAGTCCTTCCGTCATCTCGAAAGATGCTGCGGAGAGATAATAAACCGCAGAGTGAGGTGGTGGAGGAAGGGTTTCGGCCAATTGACCATCACGTCGACGCGCTGCAGGGAAGCGACCGACAGAGGCGGGCCTCGTAAAGGCTTTATGGCTTGTTTCGAGTAATGAGCGACAGAAAGGAAAACCGTTTCCAGAGGACTTTCCAATTCCTTAATGGCATGCACGGAGAGTTATCTGTTTAATGCACAAAGAAAAATAGCCGTGCTAGAACGATTGGAAGAGTAGAGTATTAGCGACCGGAGGATTGCTAGTTCGAAACTGTCCAATCCAACTCCGCCGCGTATGAGGAGAGGTATTTTAGGTGTAGGGATGCACTATAAATCACTAAAATCGACCCGAAAATATCAATATTTGTATTATTAATTCCAAAATATTTCCTAATTTATGAGCTTTCAAACGATGTGTCAAGATCTTGCAAATATTCGAAATAGTTTTTTAGTTACAAGGGTATTCGTTAGGTTCTGTCCACCATGAACAGACATGCATCCAAAACTTTAAACTCGATTTGTGAAAAACAGCGTTTTTACTTTTGTATGCTTTGTTCAAAACGTGATGACTCCACAATGAATTCACCTATTGAAATTATTTTTGCATCATTATGTTTCACATAGTACATCAAATGTTTTAAACCTCAATCAGAGAATTTAGTTAAGAAATGGATTGTTAATTGATTTTTAAGTGTTGAAATTCCTCAAAAAATGTTCTTTTTAAAGCCTCTTTGATAAAAAAATTGTTTAAAAAAAACTGTTTCGTTAAACAACTTGACGGAGGTTCAAAACATGAAAAATCATATTAAGCATAATTTACAACAGGAATCGTCTTTCTGAACAAATAAGAATTTGAGATATCACGTTTAAAAAAACATGCTAATTTGATAATTATATCTTAATCAAATAGTTAATTATTTATACAATCTGATTCTTTTCTCCCTGAAATGATTTTAAGAATTTTTTCCAATAACCTGTGGAAAAAAACTCCTGGATTTTTGAAGAAAAAATTTAGAGAAAATTATTCGACAGTATACGTACATCTTAATTAACGTCGTACTGGAGCAAATAGCGGGCTATTGACGACAGTCCGGGATCAGTCCCAAAGGAAAAATCCGAGGACAACACCACGTAACTTTGAATCACGGTCAAATGACGAGGCAACACCTAAGGTTGGGGTTGAATTCACTAATCTCCTACTTGGCTTCCGTGGCTTTTCTCTTCTTTAAAGAAGAAATTGTAAAGATCGAATAGCGTTCGACGGAAGCATTTAAATGAAAGGATATTGAATGATTCGATTCGTTCAATTAGTAAGCAGATTAAAAACAAACAATGTGCTGCTACTGTTAACGTCTTTATCTTGAATTTTATCGTGTTTTTATTCAATGTTCTCTGCAAGTAACGAGTAATTTGATAATTTTTTTTAATTAACGTCATTTTAGAGCAACACAACGGGCTATTGACGACGGTTCGGGATAAATCCCCTGAGGGATAGATCCAAGGACAACACCACGGCATTTTGAACCACGTTCAGATGACGAATAAAGAACATCTGAGCTGGCACCTCACTCTCCAAACTTCCACACTCACCCAACGTGAGGACTTTCGGCCACGACAGATTTAAGGTGCACCAGGCGCCTCTACAAACATCCATGCAATGATCAGGATTCGAACCAGGAACCCTGCAAATAGCGAGAGGAACCAGGATTGCGAAATGGCAATACGAATCTTTGGAGATTGCCATACACGATTTTGATCATGGTATTCATTTTCCCTTGCAATTTTGGTGCTGTCTTGACAGAGTTGGTATTATCACTGGTGACTATCAACTGGTGATTTGCAGACGATGAAGGTTCGATTCCTCCCTGGGTGTATTTCCTTCTTCTGTGTCAGTAAAACTTCCATTGTGTTTGTTTGTCCACGACTTGACATTGCCTGTCTTGTGCTTGACGCTACTTGGCCCAATTTGACTCATGCGCCTCAATGAAAATCCATGTCACCAAACAATCCTAACTCTATTACCACCTTTCTAGACGAAGACTTTCCCACAGTCCTTGGCACCATAGCTGAACTATAGCATTCTAGTTTAGGATTACATCGAATCAGGGACCTTCTTGACGAAGTGGGGGTGGCCAGAGGGACAGACAGTCGGGAGAATCCTCCGAGGGACAAGCGTTAAGTTCTAAGCTGAAAATGATCGATATTCTGGTCGATGGAGACTTTACAAAGACACTGATATACTTACGAAGGGTGAAGTAACAGGACTGTGAAGGTTCTGAGGGGGAGAATGCATTTTAGAAAATGGAGAGGGGAAGATTCGAGATGGAATGTTTCCTCCTCTCTCTTCGGAGGCTTACGCAAATCCGGGGCCCTTGGGACAGATTTCATGTTCCGGGGAAGGACAGTCTCTGTCAGAGACTTGTATCAAAATCAGGATGCTGTTTTAATAAGAGAACTCGTATGAAGAGAAAGTGTAGCTTTGTTAAGTGGATGACGAGCAATTGGATCGTATGAAATTGTCAGCTTCATCTTTAATTTCCACAAGGAGAAATTCGAGGAGTAGCTAGCTACGAAAGCTTGACTGAACACTTCATTACGTACAACTCCTATCTAATTCTGCATAGAGGGGCTTTTCTTAGAGGCCAGGGATCTTGTACCGAAGGGTAAGTAGTTGAATTAACGTCACACTGGAGCTGCACACTATGCTGTTGGCGACAGTCCGGGATCCATTTTGAAGGGAAATGTCCGAGGACAACGCCCTCGTCATTTTAGACCACGGTCCGAAGACGGATCAACACCGTAGCTAGCACTCCGATCTCTCATGCCGACCCACCGGCCTGGTGGTTCTGGTGTTAGCCTCCAGGTCAGAAGGTTCCTGGTTCGAATCCAGGTTAGTGCTTGGGTGTTTGTAACTGTAGGGTGTAGAGGCGGCTGGTGAACCTTAAATATGTCGTGGCCAGAAGTTCTCACGTTGGGTGGGTATGGAAGTTAGGAGAGTGGGGTGCCAGCTAAGATGTTACCTCGTCATCTGGCCGTGGTTCAAAATAACGTGGTGTTATCCTCGGATCTTTCCCTTAAGGGATTGATCCCGGACCGTCGTCAATAGCCCGTTGTGTTGCTCTAGTACGACGTTAATTAAAAATTACTACTTACTAAACTTTCACACCACGTCAACACGACACCTAAGCCCACAACAGAATATAACTTGCACCAGACCCAGTGTACACGACGGTCTTTGGTTTGACCGAGTTTTGAACTCACTACCCTCGGGATCGCTAATCCTCTACACTACCAACCGGGATACCACGAACCTGCTAAGGTGAGGTTAGGAAGGGTTATTGTAATTAATGAGCAACACAACGGGCTATCGGACCTGTTAAAGAAAAAGGTAGAACGAAACAACTAAATACGATATTGAAAATTTCAACCTGTAATGTACCTGTATCTAAAGTCAGTCAATTCCAAACCCCATTGCAATAGCATAATTAATTGTAATAAGATAAATTGTTATAATAATGTAGTAAAATATTTATTTTCAAATTTAATGGATGGTAATGGTAACTTTAATTAACGTCGTACTAGATCAACACAACGGGCTTTTGACGACGGTCCAGGACCAGTCCCTTGAGGGAAAGATCCGAAGACAACACCTCGTAATTTTGAACCAATGTCAGATGACGAAGCAACGCCTGAGCTGGCACCCCACTCTCCAAACTTCCACACCCACCCAACGTGAGGACTTTCGGCCAGGACAGATTTAAGGTGCACCAGCCGCTTCTACACTCTACGCTTGCAACAATCCATGCGCTGACCCGGATTTGAACCGTGAACCTACCGATCTAGAGGCTAACACCTTAACCACCAGACCGATTGGTCGGCTTACTTACCTTGGAAAGATTCTATAAGTCAAAAGGTCTAGACTGGTTGGAAAGTGCAGTTTCCAGAACGGGAGTAATCGTTTGAGCAACTCAAAGCGGATTTGATTGAAAATCGAATGCTTATGAGAAGGGTGACATGATTGCACGAGGGTAGTCGGAACCTCTGAAACGGTTGGACATCAAAGCTTGAGCAAGCAGTTTCAATAGAGCTTTGCAGTCCCCATTCTCAGAGATTTCGATCGTGTCTGGCGATGTTTGTAGGCTTTCGAATAGGATCTCTTCGCTATTATTAGAGCAGAACCCTTTCCATTCAGACCCATGCGGAACTCTCGAAACTGTCGACAGGCGTTTAGCAACCCGACATTGAGTAATTCCATCTCCCAACACCAGAACAAGAGAGAGAGAGAGATAAGTTGCCTTTTATATCTTCTGACAGTTCCCTCACATCAGCCATCTGTTGCATTTGAAACGAACTGCTGGTGGACGACATCCACGTCATTCACTTTTTAACACTTACGTAAGTACTTATGCAACATCGACCTTTCAATGAAATAGACGGGGAGAGTGGGCGGAGTCGCTGACGTGGGATCATGTGTGTAGGTCACGTGGACAGGAGAATCCACTGGGGCCGATTGGAGCAAGAATTCGTGTTTTTCATCATTCGGTCTAACTAAAGATCGTTGTGTACGGGGAGGTTGCTGCACGTTAAATCTGTCTCTGCTTAAATGTCCTCAAGTTGACATTTTGCGGAAGCTTGGAGAGAGGTGCCAGCTCAAGTGTTGTTTCTCTTCGATATTGGTCCTGAACCGTGGCCTGTTGCGTTTCTTCAGTGCGACGTCAAATAACGTACCCACCTACAGTCTTAGTAATTTTAATTTTTAATTAACGTTGTACTATAGCAACAAAACGGGCTAATGACGACGATCCGGGATCAATCCCCTGAGGGAAAGATCCGAGGACAACACCACATCATTTTGAACCACGGTCAGATAACGAGATAAACAACACCTAAGCTGGCACCCCACTCTCCAAATTTCCACACCCACCCAACGTGAGGACTTTCTGTCACGACAGATTTCTGGTGCACCAGCCACCACTACAAACATCCATGCACTGATCTGGATCCGAACCAGGAACCCTGCAAGTAGCGAGAGGAACCATGATTGCGAAGTTCCAATACGACAATTTTGGAGATTGCCATACATGACTTTGACTATACGGCATTGCTCTACCCTTGTACTATTGGTGCTGTCGTGGGTGAGTGGGTTTGGAGCACTGCATCACCAACCTGGGATTTGCTGACGGTGAAGGTACGATTGCTCCCTGGGTGTATTTCTCTTTCCTGTTTCAGGAAAACTTTCCTTCGTTTGTGTGTCCACGACTTGACATTGCCTTTCTTGTGCTTGACGCAACTTGGCCCAATTTGATTGATACGCCATAGTAAAAGTCAATCCACGTAGTAAAAGACCACAGTAAAAGACCTCCACCTACACAACGGTCTAACCAAAGACCGTTGTGTTCGTGGCTGTTGGTGCACGTTAAACCTGTCTCGGCCTCAAATGTACTCCCGTTGGCACTGTGCGGAAGTCTGGAGAGTGGAGTGCTAGCTCAGATGTTGACCTCGTCAACCGACCGTGGTTCATAGAGACGAAGCATTGTTTCTCTTCGAGATGGATCGCGTGGCCCGTTGTGTTTTTCCAGTGCGACGTTAAAGAACTACCCACCTGCACAGTCTTAGATTAGGATTCTAGTTTCCAATTCGACATCTGCAAATCGGGAGAAATAACATGAAACTACGCAATCTTGTTCCGCCTACTGGTTAAGAAATTAAATGCTATGCGATGGAGTATCTTAACGATTTGTCTTTTCATTGTTATTCGTTGGTAGAGTAGCGTCATCGTTTCTCTTCTTCCGGGGTCACAATTGCTTTAGATGTATACGGGCTTCACTACCCCGAGGTACCCTAATGATCTTCGTCCCACGGAGCTCACCCGCTCTGTTCAACACTAGGATAGAGACCACCTGTGTGCCAAAGCAATCTTTTCCCGCTTACTCCTCTCTGTACTTTTTACAATTACAGGAGAACTCCAACTATCCGGATCAATTGGGACCCCATCCGTATAATCGAATATCCAGATAATTGGATAATTCACGATAAAAAGGTTATTAGTAAAAAAAAAAAAAAACGAATTTTTCTTTAGTATATAATGTAATTGCATGACTTTGAAAACCATTTTGTTTCCATTTTGTACTTACATACTGTATTAAAATGTGTCATTGCATGCAGATGTCGGTCAAAGTCGGTTGTTTCGCCGTCTTTATTCGTTTTCGTGGCTCCAAGTCTCGCATACGCCTGACAGTGAGTGTCTGTAGAGTGTCGCGCTGCCAATCCATCCATTTTAGCAATGTGTCGAGGCACTAAACCCCTTTAATAGCTAACAGTCCCGGGTCTAGTTGAGTAGCAATGTTGTCATCTTCCGGGTCATCAATGAGTTCTTCTCTCACACTTGGAATAAATTCACCGTCACATAGAATTTTAAGGGTCCGAAGAATCTTACACCAGCCACTCGCCTCTGCACTGCACTAGGAACATCCAAGGAATTTCACTAGGATGTTCCTCATGTCCTCATCTGACACTTTGGGATCTTCGTTTTAATCATTAAGCGATAAGAAACTTCTAAAAAGCGGATTTTGCTGATTTCATTTTTTTCTCAAAGGGATCCGGATAATTGCCGATCCAGATGCCTGGAGTACTACTGAACTTAACATTGTCTGTCTTGTGTTTGGCGCAGCTTGGCTTAATATGGCCCTTGCTCCATAGCACCCAAACCAACCTTTCTTGGGGGTTTGAAATGTGTCACTCACCTGAACTGACCGTCGTCGAGCAGCATAATTATTCTAGTTCATTACGTAGACAACATTATAAAAAACGCGTTATCCAAGTTTTACGAGAATCCATCTATAACTTTTTGTGTTATAACATTCGAAGTGAGGAAATAATGCATAAATGTTAATTTAGAGTAAAAAATAGTTTGAATGTATCGTTTGCTCTCTCTTGCTTTTACTATTTGTGTTAACAATTTTGGTCTTCACTTCTCTTTAAAAATGTTTACAATATTTCTAAAAGAGATACCATTAAAACATTAGAAATAACTTTCTATATTTGCAAAAAAAGTAAATTTAAAATTATAATTTTGACAGAGTTTCGGGTTTTCACGGCCACTTGCGGTATTTTCTATACCTAATTTCGGTTTTCCCGCATTGATTAAAATCTTAATATCCTTGCAACTAATTAACTTAGAGAAAAAAATCAAATATATTTCAGAAAGTAAATAAATAAATAAATACAAATAAGATCAATTTTTTTTTTTGGGGGGGGGGAATTTTTGGTCAAAAATGACATTTTTAACGTATTTGGTAATGGTAATGGTAATGGTAATTTTAGTAAACGTCGTACTAGAGCAACACAACGGGCTATTGACGACGGTCCGGGATCAGTCCCTTAAGGGAAAGATCCGAGGACAACACCTCGTAATTTTGAACCTCGGTCAGATGACGAAGCAACACCTGAGCTGGCACCCCACTCTCCAAACTTCCACGCCAACCCAACGTGAATTAACGTGTTTGGATACCTTAAATGTGCTGTTTGTTTCAGAGCAATTTCTATACCTTATTCCACCTAAAACGTCTCCAAAACTTAAATTCATTTCACGACGCTACAGTAGTGTTGCATAGGTTTACAAACTGTCGCGGTTCCCCAGGGGAGCTGTTACCTTCTATGATGTTGGATTGGACTCTGATAATCGAGATAGCTCTGATAACTTTCGCTCCGATTACCTGTGTTACGAGAGAGATATTGTATTTGGTAGTTTGAGTTATTATACCAAGGAACAATCATAACTCTGCTGTTGAGATTATTTAGTTAAAAACCGCTATAAGTAAGATGAAACATTTATATTTTTTGGTAAATGGTAATTTTAACTAACGTCATACTAAAGAAACACGACGGCTTATTGACGACGGTCCGGAATCATTCCCCTAAGGGATCCGAGGACAACACCATGTCATTTTGAACCACGATCAGGTGACGAGGCAACACCTGAGCTGTCACCCCACTCTCCAAACTTCCACACCATCCCGACACGAGGACTTTCGTTCACGACAAATTAAGGTGTACCAGCCGTCTCTACACCATACGCTTACAAATATCCATGCACTGACCCAAATTCAAACCAGGAACCTTCCGATCTAGATGTTACTATCTACCACCAGACCAATTGGTCGGCTTATATATTTTGGAGAGATTGGAGGTATCAAATTGTAAAAAGGTTTAAATTATCATTTAAGATAAAAAAAAGTATTTTCGTGCTTACAGATGTGTAGGAAAAGAATCCTACATGTGCAGTCGGGTCTGAAATTCCATGCGTCACAGTCGTATCTGGGGGTGGAGTAGCCATTTTAACCCTCCAAGTGGTTTGGATGCGATATCTCGTCCTTGTACATCAAACCCATTTTGCTAATGACGCAGTACCTTGTCATCGAGCTATTGCTGATTTTTTTGATGATGACGTGGTCACGTTCTGGTTAGTATCCTTCTCATGACACTATTTGTATCTCGTAGACCTACGAGATCTAGTCAATTTTGCTAATGACGAGCTATCTCGTAAGCAAAATATTGCTGAATTTTTTTGATGATGACCTGATTAAGATTTGATCTTTAACCTTCCAATGACGAGATGTATCGACCTTGAAGATCTGGCCAGTTTTGTGAATGACGAGATGCATTGTAGAGTCAAGTAGAGGAGGGTTGAAAAGCAATTGGGACTGGGATGAAAAATGACGTTATTGTTAGTTGTCGATCTTTAGTCATATAATGCTCTCATTGTGGATAATTTCACCCTAATTAAACCAACCACCAGCAGGGGTGTGCTTCATCCCGACGAGAACAACAGCTACCCCCCGAATAGCTAAAAAGAACGGCCTAACGAGGGGTAAGTGTGGATAGAGATATTCGTGCACATCCAGGTATGCCTCCAGTTTTTCTCTCGTGCGCCCATACAAAGATGCTAGGTGATAAGGAGTGGCACAATGAGCTCCTGTGCATCGATTTTCGCAGCTCATTAATGGGGCTCCCGAGATGACACGAGACTCCAGATGCAGGAAGCCAGATAGCGGCCAATCATCTCCAAAACAAACACCGCTTTTTTGGTCTGTCATTTTTACCGGGGCGCGCGGCCGTTCCCGGGGGGCTTAATGAGGGGGCACCCATTTAAAACGTCATTAATTACGCCATCCTCGATTCCAGATTGCTTGTAAACCGGCAGATTAGGTTAATTCTCGGGTCATCACTCATTAAGGATTATGCCGGGAGTGGCCCCGAGCAGATAGCAGGGGCGTAATGAAATTTCGGATCGAGTGTTTGTGCGAGCCCCGGGCCGGGGCGATTTATTGTAGCGGGAGGGCCGACGGACGAAGGGAAGGGTGTGATGCGAAAGAGGCTCGGTGGGTGCCGTGTCTAAAGGATTATTGATTGTTGTGTCGTAGAGATAAAGGGATGCACATGCGAGGAGGGATGGGTTTGCGGAAAGATGAGCGAGTGGGACGAAAGCCATCTTCAACATCAGTCGAGTGCAGCGGTTTCCATTCATTTCGTTTTCAAAACCCTCTGGTTTTCGATAGTATCCTATAGCCCGTTGTGTTGCTCTAGTACGACGTTAACTAAAATTACCATTACTTACCATTACCATTCGATAGTATCCAGGCAACGTCTAAACTCTTCACTCTAAGATCATTTTCAACGAGTTTCACAATCCAATCACTGGTCTTGGTAGCATAGTTAGACGAGTCGAAAATTAGGATGCGCAGGGCTATGAGTTGGAAAATATTTTTGAAGCCAGATCACACTGACCACTCTGATTTAAGGGGTGAAATGAAGGCTACTTGTGAAGATGTCGTCTCTTTTCCTAGAAATGACAATCACTAGCATCCATGGGCTTGTAAAAGGGAGTTCGAACCTTCGACCTACAGGGAGGCAGACAAGCGCTTTAACCGGTCTATCAACCAGGCTAAATTCAAAACTGGTAAAGTAAGGTAATTTTAATTAACGTCGTACTAGAGCAACACAAAGTCATTCAAAACTGGATGCAACAAAAAGAGTGTCGTGTACATGGGGATGGTGTGCTGTGGGGGGACTCGAAAATCCTCACGTTAGTGTGAAAGTTTGAGTGGAGTATTTTTCCCATCGCCCGGTCCCCTTTGTACACGACGGTGTTTTCTGGATTCAAACTCGCAATCTCTCCGGTTGCTAATCCGTTACTGTTCCAACCGGGCCCCTGTGACCCCGTATATACGTATTGTTTATATATTCGTATTGTTACTCCAAAAGGACTTTACTGTACACACTTGTGTGGGAGGCATGGCGAAATGATTTGTTTGTAAATAGAAGAACCGATCTTGTTATAAACTTTATCGTTCCACACCCTGCTTGGTTACCTAAACGTGATGACTTGAGAATGTTCTCTCGAATAACGTTGCAATTTTGCAAATGATTTTTGCACGAAGAGCCATCTACCTGGTAGAGTGGTAATTGTAATATACGTAAAATAAGTAAACATAGACTCTTAATATAAGTAAGCATTACTATTGAGAGAAGCTTCAAAAGGTGCGACCCTCAAGTTGACTAGTAATCGCTTGATTGCTCTGAGAAAGGTTGACTTGGTTGGACGGTCAGTAGGTATTTTTAGTAACGTCGTACAAGAGCAACATAGTGGGCTATTGAGGGAGATCTGGAATCATTCCCACGAAGATCTGAGAAATACAGCGTCATTTTAAACCAGATGACGAGGTCAACACCATAGCTGACACCTCTCTCCAAACTTCCACACCTTGCCAACGTGAGGACATTTGAGGCCACGACAGATTGAACAGGCACCAGTCCCTTTGTAAACGACGGTCTCTTTGGTTGTGTTCGAACTCGCAACTTTTGCTAATCCATTACTCTTCCAACTGGGTTTGAGCAGCCCCTCTGAATTGGAACACTTGAGGTATTCAAAATGCTGGATCCGTGTAATTGCTGCCACTGGCGCGCTCCAGAAAGAGCCTAATTAAATGGATCGCTTTCTGCAAATGAGCGATTCATAATCGAATCCACAGCAGCGTGTTTTACCTCTGTTGGTTGAGGGGGGGGGGGAGTTGTCCAGTCGGGAGATTAACGGCCGACCTCTGATCCCCGGGAATCCCTCAGCCAAATGATTCCGTCTGCGTTATTTAGCGTAATGAAAGCGACGCTCGTTACAGTCGGAATGTCACTTAACGCTCGCTTAATTTGGAAATGAAATGCGAGCCCAACTGATTCTTTTGGGAATCATTAATGGAAGTGTCAGGTTCGCCCCAATCGATGCAGCGGCCCGAAAGGCTCGGTTGGGCCGAGCGAGCGAATTTTGGCAGAGCTCCGAGATCGGCTGCCACTTCGGGTTCCGGGGGCGGCTTGTCAGGTGACAGGCCTTCGAATCGCGGTCACGGAATGTTCGGGCGGAAAAACTCGCCTTTTATTCCAGATTAGTTTTTCTTTATCTTCGAGGAGGGCTAATTTGAGCTGGATTGGGGGAAGAGCTGTTTCCAGTTTTCGTTACAGAACCGAGGTGGCGAGGAATTCGCAACTTCAGTTTAATCAGCGCCATTTCTGTTATTGACAATTTAGAATTCAGTGCAAGTGGAAAGAACTCAAGAGGGGTTTGACATAGATTGCGAGTACTTTAGGAGCATAGAAATCTTGAATAATATAAAAAGGTCTTTTGAAACTTATCTTAAGATATCCGAACACGTTGGAGACCCTTTTATTTAATGTTGTAAAGAAACATTTTAATGTTTTTTTTTTTATGTTTAGTGTTATTAAACAATACCATTGCTCTAAAATATATATCAATAATTTTGTAAAAATGATAATAATGTATGAAATTTTAAAGAAATGTGTCAAAAACTTCTCAAAGTTGCAAAGCTAAAATCTATACAATCCAACTGAAAAATGAGGCTACGAAAGTAAACGACATGCATTTTCTAGGGCATGCACCAGAATCAAAAGGATATTAAAATAAACAAAAATTTAACATGCGATCGAAAAATGAATACAAGATTTTGAGAGTTTTAGAGTCCTGTTCCTTAAGATTGGCCATAATTTAAAAACTTTTCAACTCAACACTATAATTCTAGTTCATTCCCTAGATAATATTATAAAAAACAAGTTTTCAAAGTTTTACGAGAATCCATCCATAACGTTTTGAGATCTAACATTTGACGTGAGGAAATAATGCATAAATATTAATTTAGAGTAAAAAATAGTTTAAAATGTATCGTTTGCTCAATCTTGCTTTTACTGTTTGTGTAAACTATTTTGTTCTTCATTTCTCTTTAAAAATGTTCACACTATTTCAACCATTTAAGCATTTAAGAGAAACCTTTCTAAAATAATATTTTCAAAAGAAAAAAAAAGTTTTAAACTTAAATTTAGAAGGTTTTGGTCTCTTAACGGCCATTTCCGGTGTTTTGCATACCTACTTCCGGTTTTCCCACCTTGATTAAAATCCCAATATCTCTGCAATTAATTAGTTAAAGAAAAATAAATATATTTTGAAAAGTTGCATAAAAATACTTTATCAAATCAAATCAAACGTTTTTTGGAATTTTTATCAAAACCGACATTTTTCACATAGAGGATGTTTAAAATAGAGAGAGATTTGGTAACCTTTTATGTGCCCAATCTGGTAATAACGTGACCCTTAGATAGCTTTGGTCTATTGTGTGGAATCTAACATTCATGAACTTTTCTCCACGATACGAGAGAAGGCTCCCATCCATTCAATCGACATCTGATTGGTTCGCTGATTGATCATCTGATAGTGGAAGACATTGGCAATTTCCCCACTCTTGTCGCCACACTATAGAAATAAGCATTGTCCTTCATGGATATGAGATGTTGTATCGCCTAATGAGGAGATGAGATGACAAATCGTGAACTAATAGAACTTCACAGTGGCAGACACGTGACTACCAGTCGACATATTGGTTACTCTTTCTGAAGTTAATCTCAAACGCAATGCTGAGTTTACTTATACTTCACGTCTATGGAAGAACTCTAGCAACAACATTCTTTCATGTATTGTAATGAGACCTTCAGACGCATTCCAGAATCCTGATGATAAAATAATTTTATTAAACGAATCTGGCCGGTGGCTAGACCAGGAGGATTAAGCAACAACATAATTTATTGTGGACTCATTACTGTTCTTTGAAATTACACTCACTGTATTTGCGATAAAATCAACCCCCCCCCCAGATTACACAACTCCAACGTATAACGAGAAGCCACCCATTAGTCCGACCTTCACGGAAAGAGAGTTTGGCACGACTCTTCTTGGGGAGAGTTCATTTCTATTTGGGTAGATCTTTTCAGGGTTGCAAATGAGATAACATCACCGACCTTTTTAAATCAGTTTTCTCTGAATTACTTCTAACCAGCATTTGACGTTTCGACCAATATAATCTTTCCATCGGTTCTTTCGACGAATAGGTGTGGCTATTGCGTCATTATATATGTGTGCTAGAGGTAAACGCAAAAGCACATTAATCGAAAACTCTGTGACGGTGATAGGGGTAAACAATAAAGTTTGATTTGTTTTTTTAAGTTCACATATAATTCGACTCGTGTGCTTGATGTCAAGGATCCGCTTACAGATCGTCGTCAAGTACTGGACACCTACTCAAGAAAAGTTTTTAATGACACAGAAATGCACATAGATAAGAATCGAACCTGCACCGCCTACAACTCTCAGATTGTTTGCGTAGTGGGCAAAAGCAAGGCTGACTCGAAATAAACCGAAGTTTTGAAACAACCATTTATAGTATTTCTACAGATTTATTAAGGAAAAACCGATCGTGAGACAGTTTCGGCCCCCGAATTCCCTCTGATAGGGGGCGCTGCGTTAATTAGAACTGGTCAGCATCGCGCAACAAAGTCTCCCGCCAACAGGAAGCAATTAGAGTGGATGCGTCGATTTGTATTCGGTTTTCGGATATTGAGGGAAGAGGCGATGCGACCGAGTCGCATTTGCGGTGCCTTGATTTATATTGGATGCACACTCAGCCTGATTGTTTCCAGACCCCACCCCCTCATACGACCAGCGCCACCTGGCGCCGAGGACGCAAAGGATTCCGGAAAACGGTTCCGGTAGTTCGCAATAGTCCTCCAGGGGGCGCGTTTAGCACGTTCGAATCTCATTTTACGTCAATTTTGAAGTCTGCCGTCGTAGATCCCTCCCCTCTAATCGCTTGGGATCTGGGAAGGTGACTACGTGTGAGTATCTGAGGAAAGTTGCGCCTCCTCAGAAGCGGAGCTGATTGAGAGAAAGAAAGGAAAAGAGCGGATGAAGCGAGTGATCCGCTTCGCCGAAAAATGGGCTTCAAAAAAACCGAAAAGGAAGCGTTGTTTTATTGTTGACGCTTCTGCAAGAAAGAGATTGGAAAACAGGTGGTGGAAGAGATTTCGGTTGTGGATTGAACCCCTGGAATGGCACGTGAGGAATGAGATTGCGCATCTCAATGCCATTCAAATCCATGATTTCTCCAAAAAGGGATGAGACCCCTTTCAGAAGAGCACTTTGCTCTTAACTTTAACACTAACTAACTCACACTCAAACTTTATAGTTAGTCTAACGAGAAATTGGGTTGGTTTGGGTTTAACTCTCCAAGTGGGTTTAAATAATCCGGTCTGGTGGTTAAGGTGTTAGCCTCTAGATTGGAAGGTTCCTGCTTCGAATCCGGGTCAGTGCAGGGATTTTTGTAAGCGTATGGTGTAGAGGCGGTTGGTGCACCTTAAATCTGTAACAAACACACTTTGAAAAGTAGATTAAAAACATTTAAGTAAGTAATGAATAGAACAAACTAAAACTTTAATTAAAAGTAACAAGGATATTAAACAAACTTGTCATCATTATCCAAGTTAAAATGTAGTTGTAATTGGAGACGATTGTAATACAAGAGATGTTGCAGCTTTAAAAAGAAGAAATTTTGAAAATAAAATTCAACTGAGTCTAAGAATATGACTTAGCAAAGATGTTTGAAATAAGTGTTTGAAATGTTCCGACATTCTCAATACAAATACAAATATTGACGACCAGCTACAGGCTCAAGCCCAACAAGGCTGGTCCTTTGTTTATGAATTCTCCAATTCCCACTGACTATCCAATTGTGTCTTAAATTCGTACACTCCCTTTGAAATAACTATATTTTCTGGCAACGCGTTCCAACTGTCTATTACCCTATTAAAGTAGTAGTTTTTCCTTAAATCCCGATTAAAATGTGTCTTATTCAATTTATACCCATGGCCCCTTGTTCTGTTATCCCTATTGAAATTTAAGCCCTCTGTGTCCCCTTGTTTTACAAACTTGAAAAGCTGAATCAAATCCCCCCTCCTTCTTCTTCTTTCCAGTGTATACATGTTTAGCTTACTTAAACTATCATTATAGTCGAAATTTGCTAGCCCCTTTATTATTTTTGTAGCTCTGTGCTGCAAATAATACTGGTAAATTTCCGTCGTAAAATCCTAATACCAGTAAAGAAATTTTTTTAACTCTAAAGAATAGCAAAGGTCTAATTGAAGGTTTGGAAGTTATAGACATACTCAATGTAATGGTAATAATATTCAAATAACAAAAAATAAATAAACTCTATAAAACAAGAAAGTAAAATAAGTTATATGCTAAAAAGATATCCATAAATTTCTAATGAGAGCCGAATTAACCATTCACCTCCGTCCCAAACTCACGAATTTGATATTTATGAATGTACCAACAAAATAATAATAAACCCAATTTCAGTAAAATCTTAGGACACATGAACATGGAAACAACGAAACTTGATGAACCAATAACTTTATCCGAGAGAGACCTTGAAACCTCCCCCCAATGATCCTGTTGTTTCAGATACAAATGTTAAAGTTAGCTATGTAAATCGACGTTTTGTTAAACAATAATTTGAAAACCGGTAACGTGTTTGAAAAACATCTACAAATAAATCTCCATTATAGAAATTCGATCTGTTGCTGAAGTAGGCAGAGAGAACCTGCGCACAGCTATTTCTGAATGGTGAAGAGCTGTTACAAGGCCCCCAAAAGAGCACGTCCATTCCTTCAAAGGGAAGAGACGCATTCCAAGGCGTTTGCTCTAGGGGCTAGAGTGCTCATTTAAACATGATTTACGTTAAAAAATAATTAAAACTACCCTTGGAAATCACTTTTTTCAACGAAGGCTCCTCATACAAATAGCCCTCCTGGTGATTGTTTAGACGATGTATCTTCCAATTTAATCTCAACTTGAGGGACGTGATATCGCTTCCTTAGAGCCCTTCCCCACGAAGGAGATGAGACCGGTATTTCATACAAAAAGTCGCCTCAGATTGTCGTAGGTGACATATCTACCAACTTTCCACTTATTATCCGTACCTCTCCACCTTTCTACATTAAGTAGCCTGCTTTCAGAATGGATGAGCTGGAAATGATTGCATTGTATTTAAATCGTAAGAAAAGCAAGAGGAATGTCAAAAAGAAGTATTGGGTACACCCTATTAATAAATTTCGTATGTAGAAAGACTTGTATCATGTTCTAGATCGCAAACTAGAGGAAAGCTCGATTAAATTTTTCAATCATCTCCGGATGTCAGTAGCTTCTTTTAGAGAACTCTTCAGCCAGATACATATAATCTTCGTGAGTTTTGTCCCACAATGGGTTTGCACAGCAATAATCAACTTATCATTATCTAAACTTTCCATTACTAGATAAATATAAGACATAGACAAGAAAAACAAATTCAAACGGCAGCTCATATCGCCAGGAATCAAGAATCTCCAGGAGATAGTCTCTCTCGTGTAAATGACGCAATACCTCGCAATGTAACATCAGTCTCCCTCATGCAAAAATAGTCGCTGGCGACCGAACTTCCTCAGCGACTATTCATTCGTCTCTCATACCTGTCTCCAGCGATTCTTCTCGTGTGAAATGCTCCTATGGTTTCTATGTAAGTTCCGTCGCCTTCATTCCGGTATGAGAGATCGATCTCCTTCGTGTGAAACGGCTCTTAGAAAAAACTGACAAGATTTTGATAGGGTCATAAAGAAAATTGACACAATTCTGAGGATGGGACACCTCGTCCTTAGAAAAGCTGACCAGATCTTGATCTTGTCATTAGCGAAATAGGTCGGATCTGGATTTACGAGATGTCTTTAGAAAAACTGACGGTGACCTAATCATCATCAAATACAATATTCTAATAACGATGTATCTCATTTATTGTCAAACTGTTCATTAGATCTTTATCGACGAGATCTCTCGTCCAAACCACTTGTAAGGTTAATGCCCTTCCACGGTATCAAACGCAACAATAAATCGTCACTGGGTAAATATGTAGTATCCCATTTTTCTCGTCAAGCAATTGTTCTCGCCAAATGAAGATGACAGCCATCTTGGCGATTCGATTAGTTATATATGGAAGCGAAAATTTTCTGATCCTTAATAAGCAAAATTCACACGGTGTATCTTTGCATATATGGAATTAAAAATGAGAAATGCACAGACAGTGCACAAATAAACAATAAAAAATTCTCTTTTGCACTGATCGAGTTTGTTTATGTCCATCCTTTCTACACAACCATTCGTACCTATTGTCCTCATACTTTCTTAGTGTTGACTTCATATAACTCACACATTCAGGACATTTAACAATTTTCGCAATCAAGCCCACTTTCTTGCGCCGTTCAATCGCTTTCAAGCTCTCCAGATTTACTACAGATTCACGATACATGTTTGCAAAAAAAAAAAACGAATTCAAACTTTTAGTCACACCATCCATTTCCATACCTCATCAAGTGTAAGCGAGCGGCTTATAAATCTATACAATCACAAACGATAATTAATTAAATTGATTTAAAGTTAAAAAAACATATAAATCCCCAAATAAATATCCATTAAAATGTAGAACTTACTTGAAAAGATAGCGGGAAAGATTGTGAAAGTCTAACGAAACAACGAACACACAAATACAAGCACAGAGCTAATAACAATGAAATGGTGAAATCCGTTGCAATCTAAAATATGCCGTTATAGCGACCAATTAAAATCCTTCCTTCTGAAGGGGACCCGGCACCTTAAAAATTATTCTTTTACTGACAACAGTTTTAAACAAATTTTTTTGCATTTTCTTATGTCAGAGAATTATACATAAAAATTTAAACCATCAATGTTCTTCAAAATGTGCTAAAAAATTTTGCAAAATTCAAGAACTTTTATAGTGTATCTTCTTTTATAATTATTATGGTATAAGCTTGATTTTTTTAATAAAATTCCTTTAACTATAATCTAAATTTGTGGGTATGGAATTGAAGATACATTGAATAGATCTTGAGATAAAAAAATAAAACCTGAAATGTTTTGTAAAATATCTAAAAAAACCACTTTAATACACATTTATATATATTTTTTAATTCTACTCATAATAATTAAAAATGCATATCTGTATTTCATAATAAGATTCTATATATAAAGTGAAAAAATTTAAAGTCAATTGATTGGAAGTTAAAAATGCCTTTGTATTTTGAATTATAAGGTCTATACAAAAAATGAAGTTGGAGCAAAAGCAGTTTAAAGTTTTAAAATTAAAATTATGCTATAAAATTATAAATAAAGTTAATTCAAATTTTTCCTATATCTACTTTTAACATATAAGTGAAGTTTAAAACTTCCCAGGACCATAAGCGGTTCCTTCTTTTTTTTAAAAGCCAATTCCTTTGTTCTGATTGCTGTTTTCACTAATTTTCGAACGTGTTGAAATTTGGCACTTAAACTGTTCTTTCGCTGATAGTTCTTTCGAGCATCAATTACCTGTCCAAGCTTTTAGGTGTCAGATCATAAGCTAATCCCAACAGCTTTCTGAATACGTTGTTGACTCGAAAAGTACCCCTATATTATGCTCGCAAACTGCTTCTGCTATGGCCATTTCGAGACATTTTTTTGACACTTTTGGACACTTGGACCAAATTGTGCTGTATAGACTCTCATTTGTCATGGACCTTGGAACAACCTTCTAAAAGTTCATCAGAACAATTGTACATTTAATAATAATTAATAAATATTTTGGCATCCCCATCCGAAAGTAAAGTTGTATAAATACCTAAATGCCTTCCTACTTTATACACCTTCACAGCTCTGTCGTTTACGTTTAATTATAATCAATAATAACGTATTAACAGAAAAAGAAACAACAGAATAATAACTATCAAACAGAAAACCATAATTAAAGCCTTCTTTTCACTCAAATTATCGCTATAATTTACTCGTACAGCACTATTACTGATGTAAATAAAAAAACGTCATGACATCTGTAATAGTTACAAAGAAACGTTTCACCTTCTTAATCTATTTCATTTAATTAATCTAAAATAAATATCGAGGCTTTGTAGACGCACAGATGTGGTTAGTTTTGGTTTCGAAACACTGTGATCGCACAAGTACATTCACAAAAATCATTAAAACATTTCTTAAAAAATACAAGAATCCGTCTGATTTTCTAGGGCGACATTTTAAAAAAGTATAAAGCAACTTTTTCAGCAAAACAATAATATTTTTTTTTCTGTATTTTTATTATTTTTAAAGTGCTAGGTCCCCTTAAGCGCTAAAAAATCACACTCAAGCTCAAACCAATCATCGAATGCGATAAATCCAAATTTCGTTGCCATGATAAACAAACTTTCCCACCATGGCGTATGGTTGCTATAAAATTAGATATAGTGTCAAAGTCACCCTGTTTGGCGAAAAATTGTCGTTGCCTAGGATAATACATATCACCCCGTCAATGTGGAAAAGCAAGAGCTCCACAGTACCGAACGTTTGATTACCCACAGCGAGAGATCACAGAAGCTCTTGGCCCGAGGAAACGTAATCGGAAAATATACATAGCTAATATTCCCCAATCCATAAGGCTCTGCCGGAAGAGCCAAACTATCGCACAATCTGTCCTACTTGTGCAAGCACGACGACAGTTCGACAGCTTCCAACTGCTCGGTTCTTTCTGCGAGTTGACACCTGGAGGAATTGTCAGTCCGCTTGCAAACGCTTTTATTGATGATCGCCTTCTTCGCAGCTGCGACTCTTTGCTGCGGGGCACGCTTCTCGAAACCGACTCCCCTTCACGACAAAATGTGAGAAATGCATCAACCGATTCAAGTATTAGCTGAATTTAAATATAGAATATGCGATTACAGTTCGAGGTGCTCTGCCAGGCACAGATTTTAGTCATGAAAATGGCCGTGTCTTCTAGTAGCCTTTATAAACCCTCCAGTGGTTTCGACGAGTTATCTCGTCCTTCAATATCTGGCCCATTTTGGTAATGACGATACATCACGTCATAGCAGAATGGGCCATAGATACGATAGATACCCTTCTCATCCGTTCCTTTTACAATTCCTATAGTTCATCTCCATTAACCCTGGTTGTCTCGTCGAGCTATCTCGTCATTAGCAAAATTGGTCAGATCTTGATAGACGAGATATGTCGTCCTCATCAAAAAACTGAAACGATCTCGTCCTCATAAAAATCAGCAGTTCCTTGATGACGGCTATCTCGTCATTAGTAAAACTGGCAAAATCTTGATGGACGAGATATCTCGTCGAAACCACTTGGAGCGTTAAACTCTTTCGTTAGTTATTCCTTTAGCTTCAGAAATAATTCCCCTTAAATTAAAACGGCTTTGATATTCTCCTAACAAAGATCCCCTCCTCTATGAAAAGGTCTCTTTGATCCGAAAAGAATTCCAGAGTAATTGTTCCAAACAGTTCATGATGTGGCATCGGCGGGGCTTATCATAAGGGCGGGAAGAAATAGAAGAACAATAAAAAACGAAAATAGGAGATGAGTCTTACCTTTGGGTGTGCCCTTTTGGGGAAGGCAATCTTCGGATCGATCTGCAAAAGAGGAAAGAGAAACATTTTCACTTTTTAGTTTTTATACGTTGGCAGTTCATTCCGAGAAGGGCGATTTGCATTTTGATCCGGAAGTAGACGTCAAACTTTTATGCGCATGCTATTATGCGTTCTTACTTTAGCCTCCAAAAACGCACAAAGTTTAAAATCTTTCTCGAATGCAAAATGGCGCATAAATACGTATGTTTCAGCCTCGATATTACATTTAGAAAATAAAAATTGTGCAATCTTTCTGCATTATACTTAAGATAGGTAATGGATCCTATCTACTTCGAACCTTCGCCAAATATAAAAAATATATTTAGTATTTTGAACATTCTTTTAATACAAAAATATATTTCAGTGTACTTTAAATACTCAGAACATTCTTTGATAAAAAAAATTCTGTTTTAGTATATTTAGTACTTATAGAACATTCTTTTAATACAAAAACATATTTCAGAATTCTTAATGCACTCAAAACACTCGATGTGAATATAGACTTAGAACATACTTCAGAAGACTTCAGTGTTATTATATACATAGAACACTATTTTGAGATGAAATATTCTTCAGTGTTATTATATGCTTAGAACATTCTTTTGAAACAAAATATTCTTCAGTGTCATTATATACTTAGAATATTCTTTTGATATAAAAATTTATATTAGAATATTTAATACTTCAAACATTCCTATAGTATAAAAATACATTTCAATATGCTTAAAATACTTAACATATTCCTTTGAAAAAGAAAGGTGTTTCAAAATATTTAATACTTAGAAAATCCTATAATATTAAAATCTGTTTCAATACTTTCAGTATTTGACATGGTTAACAAGAACAACACTTATCTTTTGTGATCTACTTGGTGTATGCATATCATAATTCTATTCAATATGAATTTTATAATTTTATCAATGTGAGAGAGTTTTCCATTGACTTTCAAACACTGGTGGTGCTCATATTACATGGTAATTTTATTCTACAAATATATAATTGTCAAATGAGACACGTCTGCTTGAATTACAAATTGTTTTAAAATAAATTCACATTTTATTGAGTCCCTACACATTCTTGAAACCAATCTGGAACCGAATATTTTATAAATTTTAATTTGACTGTTATTGTTGTATTGAAGGAAATTTTCGAAAGAGAAAGTGTTGGTGGGTCAGGGCGTCATCAGGAAGGGGCCTGGCCCAGACAATACAAAATGGTGTTTTCTACATATGCGCTGCAAGACGTCAACAAATTCCTCATACATTCCCCCCAAAACCATTAAAAAGCAAACAAAAAAAAAACATCAAAAAAGTGTATGAAGAAAACGAAATCCAACCCGCAACAGCAGCTGGCGGCAACACCAAGCCCAAATATCATCACCAAATGCCCCTAACTACTTCGTTCACTAACATTAAATTTCCGTTGCACCTTCAGAGATATATTAAAATTCTAACATATGCGTAATTCCAGTAATAAATCTAAACTAACGGTAGCAATAACCTAACGCGAGAACAAATCTTAATGCCACATTTAGCCGTTGTGGGGCTAATACTGGGCAATTTCTCTTAGACTTATTAACAATGAACCGTTATCGTTTATATTTTGCGTATCTTCTGGGGATATTTTATGAACTTGATCTGAAGTTTCTCGTGTTTAATGTATCCGCTTTTAAGTTCTATTGCGATGACGAATTTTGATGGTTTTAAACTTTGGTGCAAATAATAGATATCTTTTTTACGACTTCTCTTCCATAAACCATTTTTTTGAATATCTTGAATATTTTACGTTTTTTGGAATATTATATTAACTTGATCTTAAGTTTGTCTTGTTTAATTTAGCCGCTTCAAAGTTCCGAGGAGAAAAACAGAAATTGAGTTTTAACTGTCATCGGGTATCTTAAAGGGTGATCGGGTACGTCGAAAGCGTAACTATTTCACTCATAAAATCCGTTCCCCAATTTTCCCGTCATGTTACTAATTAACAGTGCTCCAATTTCTCTCGTCTCTTATAATGAATTACGAAAATACTTCTTAATTACATGTTTTTCAAGCGAATACAGATTTAACATCTAATTAACTTTTTCTCGACAATTTACCCCTCACATATTTGGAACAAAAAAATTAGATGCAGTAAAATGTATTCAGCAACAGTTACGTAATAAGAGACGCACACAGGAGGGCCGTAACGTGTTTTGCATAATTCTCTGAGGCACTCGAGGTTTTGTGCAAACTTTCTTCAACACAAACCGTCGATGTTTTCTACTGAAAGACCTTCGAGAATCCTTCCCAAATCCACTGGAGCCTTCTTTTTTTTTTGTTTTGTCCGGGACATCGATTGTGATGCAGGTGACATCCGCCGCCCAGACGATCAAGTCCCCGAGAAGCGAATAAAAAAGAAGGCAGCACGCGCGCTGCAACTCAACTCCCCTCTGCGGAATACGTTCCGCGAAGGACGGGAATTCGGTTTCCACGCTAATGTCCTCGTGAATTCGAAGATAAACTTCGCGGCGAAAAAGAACAAAACGTGAGAGGGGTGGGGGTGGAGGAGAGAAAATGTCGTTAGGACCGCAAAGAAATGAAATCCGTTGAAGTCTGCTGTTTTTCAACAACTTGGAATCTTTTTTAAAGAATGTTTCCAGCCACTCTTGGACTTCGACTCGGCCGTGGATGATTCATGGACAGCAGCTGAAAATCTAGGGGGAGGGTGCTTTAAAAAAGATGTTATTTCTTTCCATCAACACCACCCCCGTGTGTTCCTTCCCTCTAAGGCGCAAACAATGCGCTGTTCTTAATTTCACATCAGTCCATTTGTCGTCGCTTGCGTAAAATGACATTTGATGAGCGTCGGAGTTGACTCCGTTCGAAGATGTCGAGAGAACGAGAAATAGACTCGGATTTGGAAAAGGGAGGGGATCATTTCCTCGTTTACATCACGTGAAAGGACTCACAGGAACGATTCCTCTTCTCTCACTTTGTAGGCAAGAAAAGACATGTGTGTCTTGGAGAGTAGTTTGAATTTTTTAAGCGCTTTTTGCTTGGGTCTCTCTCCTTCCTTTTAGTCTCACTCGCTTTAAAAACAAATAGAAAATAAATTTCAAAAATTTCCAATTGATTGATTTCTATTCTTAAATGTCAAATCTTGTGCTTCTGGACTCTTTCGAAAGCCTAATGTTTAGTGAGAGATACGAAATTGTGCGTCAAGTAGCGTCAGTACTTGAAGATAATTTACAAAATAAAAAAGTTCACATTTTCGTGAGTTAGTAGAAAATTAAAGGAAAATTTGCATTTGGAGTAAATGAATACTATTACGATTTAGGTAACTAATCTTAAAAGGCAGTTTTATAAAAAAAGAAGCAGGGAATGGTAGATGGATTTAGAGGTTATTGTATGGATAAATTTTTCTCTAGAAATGTGAGAGTGAAGCATTCCATGCCCAATTTCACTGTACTTTTTAACTACTATGAGCCAAACTTTTAATGGGTCGATTATTTTGATGGGAGGCTATAATAGAAATATAGAACTTTTATTGTGGTAAAATTTCAAATCGTAATTTTAACTACATCCCTAGAAAAGATGTGACAGTTAGATGCTCAAGGAGAAGGAGTGCTTTTGTATACGCTGCATGCATATGCCGAACTATAAGCATAGCACTAATTTATTATGTTACTCGTGTAGATTTAAAAAAAAAAACTCAAAATACAAAACAATATAGAAGGAAAAGTCACGATGAAGCTGCCATGTTTTAAAAACAAAGTAATCACTTTTTATAATAAAAGATTCAATTTCAATATTTAGAATAAACTTATTGTGATTTCGACCAATCATAGTTTTGTAGTAAAACAAATCTGGACAAATATTTCTACAAAACTAGTCTTGTGATTTTGGCAAATTAAGTTATTTTTCGTGAGTATTAACTGTATATTGTTGCTAATATATAAATTAAAAGCCTTTAATAATATTAGGTAGAAGTCAGCTTGTTTTAAACTTAGAGAGAGGTTGCATTAACAAAGTGTGTGGATACTCCATTTACCTTAGTTGTCCGTACCTAAGCGTGTTATTATTAACCGATATTGCCGATTTTCTGGATGATGACGAGATAAAATTCTGGGCAGGTTATTCTTCCAATGACGAGATATCTCGTCCATCAAAATCTGTATTGTTTTGCTAATTACGAGATAGCTCGTCGAGACTACCACCAATAAGGTTAATGATTTTCAACATTAACCCCTCTCCTATTATTCAATGCCGCTTTGATTCGAATGTTCTGAATGCTTCTCACTTTCAGTTTTATAGACCCTTATAACTATACAATTATAAGTCATTAATGGATGCTTGAAAATTAGTTTAGATCCTCAGTTGATTTTTCAAAAGCATGACGTCGAAATCAGTTCCTCATCGGTCCGTCATCACTGGCGCTCAGTGGTGCGATCTCTCCAATTCTAAACTTAGATTCACTGCACATTAGAAATGTACAAGGAAAAACGACATTTACAGATATGACGTTTCGTGAGAATGTACCTAGAACTGACACAAGAGCTGCTACAAACACCGAGTCTAGCCATCGAAGCAAAATCTCATTTTCCGTAGGGGAACCGCTTGAAGATGTGCATCGAAGTTTGTGATACTGGTGCACCTCGGATCCCAATTTGGAATCGAATACATTAATATTTTTACTTCTTGCCGACATCCGTTCTAGTTAACATTAGAGAAAAGCAAAATTAAATGGCATCATCACTCCGAGTGTCACCCCTACTCAAAATGAGAGAGCCTTGTCTCCGTAACAACAGCCACCGCCCACCATGGGTGTCGGTAGTAGTTCTTGTAGACGGAGAGTATACTCAAATAAACTCTCACCTGTTTTTTCTCCACTCGAACCTCTTGGCACCTTTCTCACTGCGATTTACCAGCTGTGATCCCTAATGTTGCTACATTTGGTGAAATTCAGATTCTACTTTCAATTTTCAACCATTTATATTCTAGTGCATAACTACTATTTAATACAGATTGATTTAGTGCAGAAAAAAGTAACTTTGAAGAAAATAGTTTTTTTAATCTTCAATCATTTATTCAAGTGTATATGTATAAATCTAAACAAATTATCTGGAGTTTCACACTTTTCTTTTTTTATTGACAAGGAATGTTAGCAGAAAAAATAATAAAGGATAAATAAAATAAAAGACGAAAATAGGCCAAATAAGCAGATAGTATCCATGGTTACGATGTAACATTGAGCCAATCAGAGGATTTTAAGAGAAAAAACAAAACGGACGGAAAACGGAGAGTTTACTTCCGCTATCCAAATGCTCTCACGTGATACATATCGGGGTCGCCCTAAGATGCAGTTTATCGCCATTTTGGCGTTGTTTGGCGTTCAATCAAATGGGCGTTGACCCATAAATTGTCATACATAAATTATGAATCCATTCGGTGGATTTTTTCTGACGACGAGCTTAACCGTGCTCGAAAAACGTCACATTCGGAATACGTACAGGAGACACGTTCAGCCATATAAAAATTACCGTCACTTACAAATAATTTGACAGAAAAAACCTCTTATACATTTGCAGTTGAAATGTTCAACTAGCAATAATTGCGTAATCATTCGCTTTTTTTTTTCATTACAATTTACCAACGTTTTCCCATTCCTATAAAGAATCAGTTAAAGGTAAGTAAAGGATTTAGAATCAACAGAAGTTAAACAGTCTCGACAAATCATTTCTACAGAACTTTTATTGGCGGCGGGCAGACAAAAAATATATTTTAGTATATTTAGTACTTAAATTATTTTTGTAATACAAAAACATATTTCAGAATTCTTAAAGCACTCGAAACACTCGTTATAAATATAGACTCAGAACATTTGTTAATATAAAAATATACTTCACTATACTTAAAGTAATTAAAAACATTATTTTAATATAAATAAATATATTTATGTACACTTGAAGTACTCAGAACATTCTTTTGAGATGAAATATTCTTCAGTGTTATCATATACTTGAAACATTCTTTGAATCGATATGTTCAACGAGCAATAATTGCGTAATCATTCGCTTTTTTTTTCAATACAGTTTACTAACGTTTTCCCATTCCGATAAAGAATCAGTTAAATGCAGGTAAAGGATTTAAAATCAGCAGAAGTTAAAGAGTTTCTAGAAATAATTTCTATAGAACTTTTATTGGTGGCGGGTAGAAAGCGTTTTCGAAAAACAAGCCAAGTGACGGAATCCGTACAGTTATAGCACAAAATAGTAACGCCATCTGCTTGTTAGAAGAAGCCTATCTTCTTGAGTTGACAGCAATCAGAGTCCCGTTGTTTTGACAAAACACCGCTGCCACCATCAGGGGAGAAAGCATAAAAGATTCTGTTCTCCCGAGAGTTATCTACATCAGAACGCAATTTAGTGATTTTCCTCCTTAATGTCTCTCTCAAAACATAAAAAAAGGAAGGCTCGAAATGTTTATCCTCCTAAAACCAACCCTACACCAAAATAAGAGCACCGCGGTCTTCTCCACAGAGGATCCCCCAGAACTCAGACAGCCTGGATCGAGATTAAAGTTTCCGGAACGCTCAATTGTTCCACGTTGGGAAGGTGGAAGGGAAGGGGGCTTTTATCTACTCAAACTCGAAAATAAAATGTTCCATGCCGATGCTGCTTCCACTTTTGGAACGGGATAAATCTTGTCGGGAGAAACAAAAAGAGAACGCGGAACGTAAAAAACGGTAGAACGGGAAGGTAAGAAAGGAAGGAGAAGAAAAAAAAGGATAGGAGAAAGTATCTGGAAAAATAATCACAAAAAAGCACTGATCTACGTGCAATATATCCTGGGCCTGAGCAACAAAACTGTGGCTCGGACAACGTTTTTTTAGAAATATATTTACCGGCGTTTGGGATAAAGTCCGTTCCAAACAACGGCAGACACGTTAGACGGCATCGCTTTCGCCATTTTCTTTTGCTTTCCTTTTCTTATGAATAAGTTGAAGGTTTCTTGGGTGTTTTTTACTTACTGGGATCGGTTTGTAAGTTCGGAAGCCGGAGAGTTGCTCTTTTTTGTCGCTGAAAACAGCCAAATCTTGTTTTTTCTCCCCAGAGGGTGAAAAGAGTATTGACTCTTCTGACCATTCCTTAATGGAATTTATCATTGAGGCCCGTGGAAGCAACTGTCGTTTCCATTTTAGGGAATGATACGAAGGCGGTACTTTTCCTGTTGGATTTTTAATACTAATAGAGACCAACAACTGTTTCAAAGATTATTCGCGTTTATCTAAGGCAACGATTTACAGTATTTATCAACTCATGGCACACTAATTAATAACACTCTGTGGCACACCAAGAGCAAAAAAGTATGTTTGCGAATCGGGTTGAAAAAAAAGGCATATATTCAATGGACTTATAAAAAAAATAGTAATTTCTTAACTTTGTTGCTCCGAAGTAATATTTAAAAAACTATTTATGATTTTTGTAATGAAAGAATAATACTCAAAATTATTATGAGAGGGTTTTCTCTAAAAACACCAGACGGAAAGTGAAACTTTTACTCCTGATACTCAATTGCTCTTGCATCGGGATTGTCTTAAAGAATTGTTTATCGCCATTTTAGTGAAGTTTTGTTGTTATACTTAATTATCGTTGCTGAATCTCAACAGCGTCTCAATTCGGTTTCATTCTTTGGAATTTTTATTTCCGACGTACTGAAAGCTAAATCGAAAAGCAAGCAAAGTGGCGTCTACAATACGTGCAAGAATCTCATTCCGCGCAATTAAAACCTACCGACGCCTACGTTTTAACGGGAAAAACCTCTCAAACTGGTATTACTTGAAATTATTTTTGAACACATTTGTTAAAATTTAAACCGTTGAAATTTAATTAAGCTACACAATTTTGGCCATTTCACCATCCGTTAGACATACAATTGCCACGTTTGTGCCCTTTACCCAGCTTGAAAATCACTGATCTAAGATATACTGTATATCGTCGAAAGAGTATATCGTTAGTATACTCTTCGAAACTTATCGTTAGTATACTCTTCTTATGTATCGAAAGAGTATACTGTATATCGTCGTTTACTTCAAAAGCAATGTATTGAATTGTTATTACCAAATACTTTAAAAATGAGGAAAATTAAAGAAAGAATAGCATGAGTTTTTTCTTCGTGAAATCAATCTATTTAGTTTTGTGTTGACATTCATGCTTTTTAGTATACTTAGGCCTAATAAAAAGAAAGGTTTGTTTCCTGCAGCATAAGCAAAAATATTAGGGTAGCTAGATACGAAAAAAAAGTTTTTTTTTCGCTAAATAATTTTAGTAAATTTGCACAAAAGGAAATATTATCTATCTATACGCACAGTAAGAAATATTATTAATGTTCGATTTAAAATTGATCAGAGGTGTCATCAGTGATGTAAAATACCTGGGTATATTTATTTTTGAGGGTAAATATCCTGGGTATATACTCAAGTATTTACCAAATTGTGTATTTTAGTGGCTATTTATAATTTTTCTTCATGTTGCTTATTCACTCGCCTCAATTACTGACGTAGTGTGTTCGACCCTTTAGGAAACCAGTTCGACAAGCTCTTAACAATTATTAATCGATCGATTACGATCGATGTGACATCGTAATCAATTAGTCGTTTTATCGCCGGTCCAGAGTTTGTATATTATGTCCGGAGAACCCGATTTAAAGCTTAGACGTCAGAAACTCTGCTTAAATACCTTTTTAAAATAAAAACGAATCCTTCACACCCATTATTTAATAATATAACTAATCCCAAATTGGGAAGCCACTATGCATTAAGACCTTCGTTCATTCCCTCATTTGGTTTTAGAGTTCGTGATATTTTAACATCCTTAAATATAGACGACCTTGAAATATTTCACAGAGAGAACGCACCTCCACCTTGGAATGATAGAAATATAACTATTATTCATGATTTTACCCAAATGACAAAATCTTATACACCAGACTACATTTATCAACAATCCTTTTATTGCCACAGACAAAGTTTTTTATCATACAATACAGTTTATACAGACGGATCAAAAAGTGGAGATCATGTTGGTGCTGCGGCCGTACTAGAAACGACTGCCATTGCCAGGAAATTAAATAGTTGTTGTTCAGTTTTTACGTCTGAAATATACGCAATAATTTTAGCCTTAACGCAGATATCCACATCCAATGTTAAAAATTGGATAATATACTCGGATTCTAAGAGTTGCATAGATGCTCTAGAAAAATTTAACACAAATAGCCACCCACTTATATTGAATGCAATAAAACGACCTTTTCTTTTAAAAGAAGATAACTTTGAGATTTTACTTTGTTGGATCCCTGGACATGTGGGCATCCCGGGAAACGAGAGAGCAGACCTGGCAGCTAAAGCAGCAACTATGCAACTCAACTTGAAAATACCCATAGATGACATCGACCCCGTTTTAAAATAGGCTATTAATACATCGTGGCAATATATGTGGGACATGGAAACGCAGAACAAACTTCACTTCATTCAATCATCAGTAAAGGGATTCAAACGAAATATTTTAAAAAGAGATCTTTCTGTTAAACTGACTAGACTTCGAATTGGACATACGTATTTTACTCATAGACATTTACTACACGGAGAGCCTGCCCCATTGTGCTCATTCTGTAACACTATCTTTTCCGTAAAACATATTTTAAGAGAATGCCCTAAATTTAATAATCATAGACTAAACCGTTTCGGAGCTTCTAACCCTAATCTAAACTTCGCCTAAGCCGGTCCCAAGCCCGGTTGAAAAAGAAGGAGGGTGCCTAAATTGTCCTTGGCATAATCTGCCGAGATCCAGATAATCTGTGTGCAGTCTTGTCTTTTCAAGACCCCACGGATATGATGGAGAAGGCAGATAAAGGCAACCTAAGTCCAAGGTGTGGATACCGTGCCGATGAGAATGTGAAAGTCACATGGCAACCAGGGTTAAAGGTTGTCGCAAACGGTTCACCTCGTGAAGTGGCGACCCACGTTGTAATAAGCCTTACGCCTGCATAGAGGGTCCATACAGGCGGTGACCTTTACTTACCCTCAGTAATTACATGCTTTATGGATAATAAAGAAAAAAAACATGGCGGGTCAAACCGCCCCCAAAACCGTCATAAACAGTCAAAACTTGACCAAAGTGACTACATCCCTCTGGGATCTACCACTAAGGTGCGTAGCAAGACTGTGACTGGCACTCAACCACTGGTCGATTGTGGCCCTTCAGGGCCTGCGACCAGTAGAAAACTATTTGACGTATGTGGTACCTCAAGACCCGCGTCGACTAATCCCCCATCCGGAAGACAAGAAGTGGTCGAGTCCTCTATGCTTGACCTCGTACCTGGATGGGAAACAATGTCTCGTGCACAAAAATACAAGCACAGGAGACGACTTAATAAGATTCGTCATACTGAATCTGGAAAGCCTCAACAGCAGCAGAAGGAGACCCCAGCCGGTAAAAGAGGTAGGCCGGATGATGGTACCCCTTCCCCTAGTACCTCGGTACAGACGAAGCGACCAAGGACATCTGCTCCATGGTCGTACTGTCAAGTAGCCGCAGGTATGAGAATGGCCATCGTTCAGGAGGCCTTCCCAGAAGCAAGGTTGTCTCCTGCAGATGGAATGGATATTCAGAGAGACATTGATAGAACCATCGACTCAATGGATCTCGATCTAATGGCCCCTCAGTTTGTAACTGCTGGTGTACTGAACGGTGCCCTCATGCTTCACTGTACCAATGAGTATTCAGTGAAATGGCTACAGGATAACTATGATGGAGGGAGGGTCGGTGGCTTTAAAATCAGGGTGCTGAAAGCGGCTGACCTTCCCAAACCAGTGAAAATAGCCCTCAAAACTCGTGATGTCTTCACCACAGAGGGTGAGGTTCTGCTTCGACGGCTTGCCCGATCGAACCCAGGCCTCAACACTGATGAGTGGAAAATCCGTGAGAGGGTCATTGTAGGGGATCGTGCCTACACTAGGTGGATAATCGAAATGGACGAAAGATCAGCCCAGCTCTTACGAGAGTGGAATTTCGAGATATTCACAGGAGCGTTCGGGAAAGGACTCTGCAAGATCTTGTCCGATCCAAATGCTACTCGTAAACTCCCCCCTCCTGTCGCCGTGGATAAACCACTTGCAGACTCTAGTGATGTGGCTCAGCCTGCACTGGATGAAGCTGTAGCGGGACTATCTGCAGAATCTGATGAGGTGGCTTCAAAGCCTGCATCGGACGAAGCTGTGATGGAACCGCTGGCGCAGAAGGTGGGTGGTGAACCTGAGGCATTTTTTGTGAGCTCAGTAGCCATGGAGGTCATGGAACCAGTTTCTGGGGAAATGACTCCAACAATAGGTATAGGAACAGGGCCTCAAAAGCCACAGTCTCCTTCCAGTTCAGTTAGTGACTCCACTGGGTCACTATTCAAACAAATTGATGATCTTGTGCTATCTGACTCAGGATCAGAGAAAACAGCTGTGTCTTTCTCTCCAACAAGAGATGACTCAGCCTTAATCGATTAATAAACTCCTCTCTAAGGGTTAGCCTTGTTGCTATTCATGACCAAACAACATGGTTATGTCTGAACCCCTTAAGAAAATAGGCAATCCCATAAGGATTGCACAAATTAATCTACACCATAGCCAGTCTCCTTCAGCTTTACTTAGCAAGAGACTGGTAGAAGGAAAGATAGATATTGCCCTAATACAGGAACCCTGGGTCAATCATGGAAGGATCCTAGGCCTGGGCAACTGTGGGAATCTATTCTTTGATCGCTCATGCAGCAAACCGAGAGCATGTATCATTGTAAATAAAAATCTTAATGCCCTCCTTTTGGCTGATTTCCTTGATGGGGACAATGTTGCTATCAAGGTGATCAGTGAAAACGGAGATACCACATGTATCATGTCAGCGTACCTTCCATATGAAGAAGAAATTCCTCTAGCGACTTCAGCCAGAAGATTTGTCAAGCACTGCTTACGCTCTAGGATGAAGTTTATCGTGGGATGTGACGCAAATGCACACCACACCATTTGGGGCAGTTCCAACTGCAACAAAAGAGGTGAGGAACTAATAGAATTTTTCTTATCTAATGACCTTTTTATTCTCAATACAGGTAACAAACCGACATTTGTCAACAGCAACAGAAGTGAAGTCATTGACATCACTTTCTGTAATGCTAAAGCAGTTAACTGTATAAAGGACTGGCATGTGTCTGACTGTACCACACTGTCAGACCATAGACAGATCCAAATGTCTTTAACAGGTCCTGCTATGAATATTCAGCAGGATCAAAGAAATCCCAGGCATACAAAATGGGATTCCTATAGGGAGGACCTTCGCCTCCTTTTAGAGGGTAGGAGTTACAACTTTCCCTCACTGGTAGACTTGGAATTGGCTGTTGACTCTGTGCAGCAGTCCATCCTCCAGTCCTACCAGTTAAATTGTAAGGCAGTCACCACAAGCTTACCAAGGCGAGTTCCTTGGTGGAATAAAAGTCTCTGTGGTCTTAAAAAGAACTGCAGAAGACTCTTTAACAGAGCTAAAAAAACAGGTGAGTGGTCAAGATACAAAGAAGCACTCACCAACTATAACAAGGCCATAAGGAAATCTAAACAGGAGTCATGGAAAAACTTCTGTGGCCAAGTGGACAGTATGTCTAGTGCGGCTAAGCTGACTAAAGTACTGACCAAAAACAACCAGTGCCAATTAGGCTCCATTAAAAAGGACGATGGCACATTCACGGAAAACGGTAGGAGCACCCTGGTAGAAATGCTTAGAGTGCACTTCCCTGATTCCAGAATTGCAAATATTAATGATGAACTGACGGTTCCACTTGTTCCCCTGCTACGTAGTGGAAAGGAGGACTGGGAACTGGCTAGAAGTATAATTACTCCAAAAAGAATAGCATGGGCGATTAACTCATTCATGCCCTTCAAAACACCTGGTGTAGATGGCATTATACCTGCTCTACTCCAACATGGCAAAGACATCATTATACCACACATATGTAGGATTTATAGATCTTGCGTGGTATATGGTTATATGCCGCATGCATGGAGAACCTGCAAGGTAATTTTTATACCTAAACCAGGTAAAACATGCTACAGTGAAGCAAAAGCCTTCAGACCTATTAGTCTGACATCATTTCTTCTTAAGACATTAGAGAAATTGATCGATAGATACATTAGGGACGAGGTTCTAAAAGCCGAACCCCTATCGAGATTTCAACACGCCTACCAGCCTGGGAAATCTACAGAGACTGCTCTATATGATCTTGTTACGGTCCTTGATAGAGCAGTCAATGGAAAGGAAATTGCCTTGGCAGCCTTTTTAGATATTGAGGGAGCCTTTGATAAGGTTCCAGTAAACGTAATTATTGATGCCCTCATCAGTCGAAATGTTAATCCATTGGTTTGCGCCTGGATTAAAAACATGCTCGAGACAAGGATGGCTCAGGCCTCCTTACTGGGAGACACACTAACTGTGGGAAACTGTAAAGGCTGCCCCCAGGGTGGTGTGTTATCCCCCTTACTATGGAGCCTTGTGGTTGACGAGCTCCTTAACAGGACTCACTTCTTGGGCCTGTATTGTCTGGGTTATGCTGATGACATAACGCTGGTCATAAGAGGGAAGTTCCAAAACACGGTAACAGACCTCATGAACACTGCCCTAAAAAAGATTGAACTTTGGTGCAAAAAGGTGAACTTGTCGGTTAACCCCAACAAAACTAGTCTAGTCCTCTTCACCCGGAAAAGGTTACGAGATATGCATTTGATAAAATTCTTTGGAACACCACTTGCATACTCGGATGAGGTTAAATATCTAGGAGTAATCTTTGATAAGACCTTGACATGGAGCTCACATCTCCAGTACTGCACGAGCAAGGCCAAGAGAGTGTTTTGGGCTTGTAGACGTGCCATTGGTAATAATTGGGGTCTAACACCAAAAATGGTGCATTGGATATATACCGGGATTATTGTTCCGATGATATCCTATGGCGCCATCGCTTGGTGGAATAGAACCCGTAATGAGACAGTGAAAAAAGAACTCACTAGTCTACAAAGAATGGCTACCATTGCAATTACTAGTGCAATGCGAACCACTCCCTCACAGAGTCTAGAACTGCTTCTGGGGCTTCTACCACTGCATAAACAAGTGGAACTAGAGGCAATTTCATGCTCACAACGCCTCAAACTCATGGGACTATGGAAGTCATCTTATGAAATGCCTGCCTTCAAAAATGTCGATCCGCAGGTGAAGGAACATCCCTATCTATTAATGAGATCTGACTGGATGTTAAAGCAATTTTGCTTTAAAGCCAAATATAATATCATCTTTCCCACCAGAGAAGAATGGAGATTCGTCTCCAGGCTGATAGGAAGGGGGGATGAAATTTGGTACACAGATGGTTCAAAAACATCTCATGGCACTGGGTCAGGTGCCTTCTGTCCTAATCGAAAAATAAGGCTATCTTTTTCTTTGGGTAAGCTGGCCACTGTATATCAGGCTGAGGTTCTGGCAATCTCTGCTTGTACTTACAACTGCCTCAATAGAGGTGTAGTTAAGAGGGTTATTAAAATCTTCTCTGACAGCCAGGCAGCCCTAAAGGCTTTGCAAAGTCACTGCTTTTCCTCAAAAGCAGTGTGGGAATGTCACAATGTGCTTGAGGACCTGGCTGAGAGAAACAAGGTCTCTCTGGTTTGGGTCCCTGGTCACTGTGGCATTGAAGGCAATGAAACGGCAGACCTATTAGCAAAACATGGGTCTGAAACACCATTTATTGGACCAGAGCCTGTTTTGGGTCTGCCTCACAATGTGGTTAGAGGGAATATAAGGGATTTGCTCCTTGCCGAGTCCTACCAAACATGGCTTCAGTCTAATAATCAAAGACAAGCCAAAGAGCTCAATCAGCAGTCTCCATGGGATAGATCAAGAGAGCTGCTGAATTTCAGTAGGAAAGAAATCAGGATAGCTATTGGCCTCCTAACTGGCCACTGTACCCTGAATAGACACCTCAACATTATGGGTGTTTTAGATGACCCACTATGTAGAGGTTGTCGGATGGTAAAGGAGAGTTCTGTACACGTTCTATGTGAATGTGACCATTACTCTGCACAACGATTTGAATATCTGGGATACCATTGTATCGAACCCTGGGAACTGTCAAACATTCCAATCAGGTACATGCTGAAATTTATTTCGGCCATCGGTCTTTAGTGGATCAGTAGGGGTCTCAGTACAATAGACTATTAGTCGCAGTGCTGGCACTCTTCGGAGTCACCCCTTTACAAGTCATAAGTCATAAGTCATAACCCTAATCTAAGGGATTTATTGCTGGATCCATCGCACACAAACTTCTTTTTATTCGTTACCGACATTGGCTTTATAAACTACATCTAGATTTTATAATTTGACCTTTTTCAGTTTCGATTTGAAATTTATTTGTTTTGTATTTGTAGACTTGAGCTTTAACTTCATTTATTACAATAGTGACAACGTACACTAAATAAACCTTGTTTGGCGCAGCATGGCCAAATATGGCCCTTGTGCCATAAAACCCCAACCAATTAGTCGTTTTAACAAACGTGTTTTTTTTAAATTATATATATATATAAATTACATTAAAAAAAAGTCTAAAAAAACTATACGGTTGGAATTTTTGTATGGTAATTTCAGAGTAGGTCGGGTTACAGGAAACAAACCATTTTTTCTTCGGCCCTAGAGATGTAGTTATTCTAATAACGATGAATTTTTAGTACAAACTCTAAGTTTGTCTACCTTAGAAATAGCACAAGACTATTTGGGCAAATACGAATTTGAGCGTCAAATATAGGATGTCTAAAAGCTCTCTTAGAAACAAGTTTAACTCTCTAAGCGTCACGAGTGAGCGTCACAATTGATCAGTCACGGATAGTGGTAAGGTCACGAGTTCGAAGCTCGATTCAACCCAAGAACGAGGTGTACATGAGGATTTGTCGTGGCCTCAAATGACCCCCAAGTCGGCGGTGTGTGGACGTTTGGAATGTTGTTTGTTAACTCAGGAGTCGACCACGTCATCCTACTGTAGTTCAAAATACCGAGATGTCCTGGAATCTTTCCCCTCTCCTCCTACTGTCACCAATATACCATCGTGTCGCTCCAGTGCGACATCAATTCAACTACTTAGTTTCATTCATAGGTACTTATAACAAAGATCTCGTGTTAAACGTTTTAATTTTAAAAAATGAATGAATCTTGATTTTTGAAAAAGAAACTTTGATGGACGGCATTCTTCCATCCGAGAAAATCCGTTTTAAAAATGCGAACTGACTGCTCATTTGGGTTGCATCGGGACCCGAGGCTCGATGCCGGGGGAGGGGGGGGGGGTCGTAATGAGATGTGGAGCTTCCTCTGCACGAGACATCGATTAGCGGTGCTGTGTGGAATTCAGCTGCTCGTGTCACGTGCTGAGAATTTAATTAAACAAACGACTCCTTCTTTTCATTCGGTGTGTGGTATCGTCGACATTCTGTTCGAAGCACTGGTCATTTCTGTAGGTGCATTCACGGAAACGGAACGACACAGGTACCGAGTTGGGTGGGACGCAAATCTATCTGTACTTTGAATTGGTAAGATATATTGAACTGGTAGTAGAAAGATTTGGCAGATGCATCTAGATTTCGTAGAAACACCCAATTCCATTTGCCATTGGATCATGACCAACAACACTGATAGTGTGTCGTTTGAGGCACTGCTCACATTTTCAGATGTCAACCAAGATACACAAGTTAATTGAATTTCATGGCGAAGACCCTACTTGGAAAGTCTGCCAAACGCAAGACAACGGCATAAAATCGCAAAGTGGACATATGCACACAACGAAATTTGACTGACGCAAGACAGGGGCATCCACCTAGGACAAGTTAAAGGTATCTAATCTATGCTATACCTACAACTCGATGATTGAAAAATAAACTGAGCAACAACGAACCCCCTCCCTCCACAAGCTTCATCGGTACATTTGTACTACGCTGTGTTCACTTTTGCAGATACAGTGGGTGGCAGGTATTGACGTACTAGACAACAAAGCAAACACTCGGAATTTTATAGTCGCTACTGGATGAAGGTTTCATGTTGCTTAAGTATTAGCTAGAATAACTAGATTATGGTTAGCCTTATATGCGTATCGACAGATCTTTACAAGCTGCTTGAAGTGTTATTTTCTCGTCAGGAAAAGAGACAAACACACAACAAGAAAGCTTTTACTGACATAAAAGAAATAAATAAGTCCAATGTGTAGTGATAGCTCAAAATGCAGCGTCGGCTTACAACTGAAACACGCTTCGTCAATAATTTCAAGGGTTTTTAGTGCTTCCAAACCTGAATGTGGTGATCCTGAGGTAGAATATTCCCCTCTTAGTTTTCTCATATTTTTTTAGTTAGTTTCTCACATGAAAACTGGTATATTCTTCCATATTTTTTTCTATTAGTTAATTAGAGTGGGCGTACAAGGCCCAAGTGATGGTCAAGTTTTATATGATAGTACCACCTTGCACGTGGCATTTATTTGGTTGTGGTATGTATAATGGGTTTTACCACCTTTCATTATGGTAAAAGAAAAAAATGAGGTTAGAACAGCGTTTTGTGATTGTCTCTTTTCGATGTGGTGGCAAAAATGTTAAACTGACGTCAAGATTGTACCATCAAGTAGAGATACAGTACCCAATAATAATGGACTGGACGCCAGCGGATTTGCATAAAATCCGACTACTTGTTTGGGGGTGTTTTTCGTGGTATGACCTGGGACCTTTGCATGTTGTTCGTGGTCAATTAAACGCCGACGCCTATATGAACATTTTGGGACAATCAAGTTTTTCCTATGCTCTGGAAATTTTATGGAATGGACGCATGTTACTTCCAGAACGACAACGCTCCATGTCTTGTTGCAGCCTCTGTCTAGCAGTGGTATCAAAATATGGATGTAAAACGTCTTCCCTGGCTTGTTTAGAGACCCAACCTAAACACCGTAGGACATTTGTGGGACAAGTTAGAGCGACGCTGACGGACCAGAGAACCACATACGAAATCTACAGATGAGCTGGCGACATTCTTGAAGCAGGAATGGACACAAATAACCACAGATAGAAAGTATACCCAGAAAGGTTGCTAGTGTAATTGCAGCACGTGGGGGACCATTCCCCCTATTAAAGAATGTATTATTTCCCTTATACCATCACATCTTGCTGTCCGGTCCATAAATGTAGGGTACTGTATACTCAAGACACAGAGGTAAAGATGCATTGCATTTTGGTCATTAAGTGTCACCTACTCTTAAGGGTTCCTGTGCATGTGACACACACAATGAAACTTTTATAGTCACAGAAAAGAGAAATACACCCAGGGAGGAATACACCTGCTCCGCCCACTACTCGAAGGTTGCTAGCGCAGTGGGCGTACCCACTGGACCTCGACGGACTCACGATGTAACAGAATCGACGCTCGATCACTCTTAGAACCAAGTATACACTCTTACTATGTCTATCTTTAAAACTACAGCTCGTATGCAGTCGCCCATAGACATTGGACTTTCTCACCAACACATGAGGAATGGGACGCAGGCACACGTATTGTCCTTGCCGTATTGTACCTTTACTCTGCGGCAGGTAAACAATTGTTACCACTAAAATTTCGTTTACACCAGCGGCATGGTATTGATCTGTGTGCTGTGGATGTTGCCCCCTTTTAAGTGACCGCTGACATCTTTCACCATTTACGATCTGTCTGCGACTGACCTACTAGAGGGTCCCTCCTTTTGTTCGGTGCTCCCCTACCCTGCCGACCGCGAGGTGTGGACGCTTTTGGAAAAGCAGGCAGTCGCTCCGGTGATGTCTCTTCTCACGCCATACGATACGCCACACAATACTATGAAAGGAAAGCGTCAGTTATCAATGCCACTCGTGGCCCTATCGCTCAAGTTTGCTGATTTTGTAAGAGGGGTCGGAGAGTCGGGTCCAAGAGCCGTTCAGCGAGACGATTGAAAAAAGCGCCACAGCATAAAGTTTAAACTGCATCCTTCTGTGGAACGGGAGTTCCCGGATGACCAGGAGTTGACAGCTGCTCTATTCGTAAAATATGGGTAGTTTATTTGGTCTGTGTTATACTTTCATCGAATTCAAGGAAAAGAAATTTTTTCCAATTCCTACAAATATTATAGTTAGTCCTCTTTGTTTAACCTCTCGTTGTTAATAGTTAGGTAGTTTTTAAATAACTAGGGGGCCCGCCCCCTACTCGCTATCGCTCGCTCTCCATGCTTTCACACCATGTCAAAGTGAGGACATTTGACGTCATGATGGATTTGAAGTGCCCTCGTTCATGGTGGCCTTTAGTTGGATCGAGTTTTGACCTCCCAACCCTCAGGTTGCAAATCCGCTACTCTTCGTACTAAACTACCACCATCAAGAGCAAGTCTTCTTCAGCCGAGGGATCTGTCCTCTGTTTTGTGTTTTGCTTTCTTCGTACCTCGTTGTTTTATTGTGTTTGGAGCATCTTGACCCAACGTGGCTCTTGCTCCATAAAAGTCAACCAACTAACGGCCATATTCACAAGTCACTAGTTAGCTCGAATATCAGTTGATCCTCGGGTCAGAGTTAAATCGAGGATCATCAAGAACCGTATTCGCAAACGGCGGGTTAAGGGATCCACAAATTAAAATGTTACGCTCGCTGTGATTGGCTACTACCGTCTCCTCACGATCACGTGATATTGTTTATGTTTGTTACGACGACCGAATCTGTATTCATAGTTTCTGATCAAGCACGTACTTCGTCGTTGAATTGATTCCAAATTGTGGTTAAATAGAACGCATACGGCATTTTAATTTGGGTCTGGGGAAAGAAAATGCAAAGGTATTTAATTTCAAATTGGATTTTTAGGGAAGCCTAAATTTTGCAACACAGAATTGTATACAATGTCTTGACAAATCAATGTAATCTTTGTACTTGTCAGTATGGGTGTGTTGGTGTAAAGTGAGATAACACACTAGCATTGTCAATTTTCTTTCATTTCCGTAATAAATCAACAAAATAATTTTTATTCCACGACGAATTTGCATCTGCCACGGTCCTATTCTACCGTTCGCTCTCTCATTGGATTCTACTCTGGCGAGCCAGAATAGAGTTCGAACCACAACACATCTGGGCTGTTTATTTTGATAGAAAATGTAATCACGTTCTCGTTCCGATTCATATAAGAGCAGTTGTGAATGCGCTTCGCAAGAATACTGAAATTCAACAAAGAATGAAGTGTGTCGTCCATTTTGATTTGTTTACACTATATCTCGCTTCCTTCTCAAAAAGATAGTACTGCGCATGCGTAACTCTCAGCCGAGAGTTAATTCGCCGATTTCGAAGGATCAAAATGTAACACCGAAATGTCGGTTTAAGCCACGGATCAGGCATTGGAAATACGGTTTTTTCAATAACTCAGGGATAATCGTTGATCCGCGGGTTAACTCGTACTTGTGAATGCGGCCGTAACTAGAGTACCTCCGCCTCAGGTATTTCTTGGAGATTGGTGTTAGTTTGGCGATGTGGATGGGAGATACATACTCCATCCTGGTGACCTCATCGATTGAGCGGGAAAATGTTGGCGACGGAATAAAGAAAGTTAAGCTACCACTTTCGAAGACCTTAGCATCAACTAGAGATTTAGCTTCACACAAAATGGAGCGACGGCTCAATACGCAGCGAAGTCAAATGATTTCTAAATGGAAAACAAACCACGGCTCGTTACAAGAAGCACTGAATCACAAGAAATAATTCCGTAAGCGTCAGTTCCGGCAGACGGGCGAAATGCGGCGAAACAAATGCTTGGCGCTATCTGCTGGACGGGCCATTGCGCGGGCTCGCCAACGCGGGACGAATGGGGCGCACTTAAGGGCGCAGGGTCCCGCGGAGGAATGCAGGGGAAAAAAGCGAAATAAAACCACCCACCGGGAAAGAGGGCGCGCGCAGTTTAACAGCTGGTTAGGGCAGAAGGGGCGACGCCACATAAAACACGGGGCGAACACCTATAAACAACGCCTTCCGGAGTGTTGAGGGATCCTTCTTTTCCCGAAGATGACGCGGGGATTCTTTTAGTGAGACTTTTTTCCCCTTTTAATGATCCTCGGGAGTCCCGTTCTCCTGTTTTTATGGGGGTCCGGCATTCCGGCCGATGAAAAGCCGGAATTAATTTCTCCCAACAAAATAAGCGGGCGCACTTGAGGGCGGCGTCATAAATCGGGGCTTCGCTAGGGCGAGACATTTGACCCCTCCCTCTATCAAAAGGTATTGGGGGTGACGGGGTGCATCGAGTCGATCTCAATTGGTTTCGGAAGACGCGCTTGGTCCATGTCGGTGGTCAGAGCTCTCGCTGTTGTCTCTACCTACTGTGCTTGGTTGGTTTAGACGGCAGCTCCAAACACCCACCAGACAAAATAAAGTAATCGTAGTAGGTAATTACTTAACGTCACATTTCTTGCAACCTAAAGTCGTCCTCCACGGTCAGATGACGAGAAAACATGACCCGACATCCCACTCCCCAAACTACCTCATCACGGCAACGCGAGGACATGGACGCAACAGATATGTCGTGTACTATCCCCTCTTGTACACGACGGTCTTTAGCTGGATTTGAACTCGTAATCCTCTAGTTGGTAAGCCGTTATTTTACAGACTGGGCTAACACGACCCTGTCAAGTAATTGTAAAGAGAAAGAACTGAGAAATATCCCTTGGGCATAATGAAGTCGCGATCCTCATGGTTATCCAATGGGGATTGCGACCCTATAATACCCATGGGATATTTCTCAGTCCTTTCTCTTTACAATTACTTGACAGGGTCGTGTTATCCTAGTCACAAATATTGCACAACGAGAAAAGAACAGATCACTAGGGTACCTGATGTCCATGATGACCACATACACCTTAAAGGGGGGCGGCACCTAAAAATTCGAAAAAATCCTTTTTGAGATTTTTACTGTTTATGAAAATTTTAATTGTTTTCTTTATAACGATGCCTAATTTGTAGAAATCTGTAATGTGGAAGTATTTTGAAATATTGTTTTAAATAGATGCACTATTTCCGCGACGTACGTCTCAGAACATACTTTTTCATGTTTTGGGGCACATTACTCAAAAACAACTTCAGATACATTCTTGAAACTTTTTATGATTGTTTATGAAACACTTTTAAACACTTTAACACAAGGAATATGATATAAAATGTATACTTTTAGGAAAAATATTTTATCTAAAAAATTTTTAATTTTTTTTTTTGTCATATTCTAAAAGTTTATAATTTTATGGTTTAAAAAACACGTGGTAAAGTTTTAAAAGTACTCAACACAGTGAAAAATTCAGATTAATACAGTAATTTATAAATACACTCATGTCCATAAATTAAGGATAATTCAGAAACACACGGTAATCGAACTCTAAGTAAAAATTTCACCTGTAGAATTATCGCACACATCTTCAAGAATAATATCCAACTTACAGGAAGCCATCAGATGACACCGATAGTATGACGAGAGTGTAAGAGAGGTGTATATAAGGAATGGTAGCAAAGAAGTAAAATTGTTCACAAGCGTTCTGAAAGCCGCTCAGTGCCACAACCGAATAGTTATGACACAGAGGTCGCATGTCGATGAATTTTTACGTGGTAGAATAATCGGCAGCCTGGAATGGGGGCGTACTTAGAAGGAAGTTTCAGTGGAACTTGGAATCGCCCCAAGTGTCATCTCTATGCTTTTGTCACGATTCCAAATTGATGGAAATGTCAGTAAACGTTACAGTACAGGTCGACCCCGAGTTACAACGCCGAATGACGACCGGTATTTGGCAGTAACTTCAAAAAGATGCAGACGGAGCACAGCATCCGACCTTTCTCGTCAGCTATCTTCAGCCACGGGTACGACAGTTTAAAAAAAAACCGTTTACAGACGGTTGAGACATGTTGGTCTAGATGCTAGCAGGCCTGTCAGATGTTTTCCACTCACGGCAACTCACTGTCGCCAGCGGTTAGACTGGAGTAGAGAACATGTAATGTGGACATCGTCTCAGTGGCCTTGTGTGATGTTTTCCGACGAGTCCAGGTTTAGCTTGCAGTCTCATTCACGGCGGACGTTCATATGGAGAAGGCCAGGTACCCGCTACCACCATCATTGATCGATACCGTTACGGTGGTGCAGGATTGCTCGTTTGGCCAAAGTTATACTGGGCTCCAGAACAGATCTATATGCTCAACTCGGAACCATGAGAGGTCAAATTTATGGGGACACCATTCTGGAACAACATGTACGTTTGCTTAGAAATGCCATGGGCGCAGAATTTGTGTTTATGGATGACAACGCCCGTCCTCACCGTGCAAACATTGTAAACGAATGCCTTGGATCTGAGTATATCACCCGTGTGGAATGACCAGCATTCTCACCTGACTTGAATCCGATGGAGCATGTGTGGGACATGCTTGGCCGACGAGTTACAGCCCGTCAACCACCTCCTACATGTCTACCGGAACTTCACAGAGCATTGCTTGCTGAGTGGAGTGATCTTCCCTAAGATCAGCTCGATAATTTGATCCTCAGCATGCCTAGACGTTGCATGGACTGTATTTTATAGTCCGGGAGACATACAATGTATTAACCATCAGACCAACCATGTCATGTTAAATTTTTGTAAGGCTGATATTTTTTGTAATTGCTCTAGTGAGCAAAAAGCGTAGTTCTTATGAATGGTAACATAGATACACCATCTTTTTTATTCTTTATCTTTTGTTTAATAAATGAGCTTTATGAATAAGTCACGTTTGATTTGTTTTTGAACCTTTATTTGCCGGATCTGGCATTATTAATTTATGGACATGAGTGTAAATGTTATGCGCCCAAAGTTTGTGAATTTAACTTGGGTGCCTAAGGCGGTGCCGTACCCTCTTAAGTAGATGTGTTCCGAGGGGCATATCTATTGCGAGGAACTCATTAACCTCTTTCATTATTAACTTTCAATGTAGTCTATCTGACCACGCAACGAATCTCATGCGTCCAGTACTTTTGGAAGCGCGAATGATTTTTAAAACAGTAACAGCACTGAAGGGGAGCCATTCAAAAAAGTGTTGTTTGGAGAGTGGGGTGCTAGCTCAGGTGTTCCCTCCTCATCTGACCGTGGTTCAAAATGACGCGGTGTTGTCCTCGGATCTTTCCCTTAGAGATTGTTCTCGGACCATCGTCAATAGCCCGTTGTGTTGCTCTAGTATGATTAATTAAAAAATACCAGTTACTCAGACTGTCACCAATAGCCCGTGCTTTGTCCAGTGTGCCGTTAATCAACTACCTACATATTCAAACAAGAAATCCAACCGACTTCCCACCTCTCATAACCCAGAGCAATTGAATCCCTCCCCCGTTTTCAAAGAATCTGCAGAAGATGACTCGCACGGTCTGAAATTTCCCTTCGAGTATACCGGAAAGTAAACGACCCCCCCCCCCCACACACACACACCGTTGACCCTCCTCCCATCGGCAGTACATATTTGTACCAGCTAGGGGAGGAAAAAGGGGCGGTACAAATCTGTTTGTCTCTGGAGTAATGAGTAGAGGTAATCCATCCGGAAGCCACTTGCTCTGTGTGCCTCTAATCTCCTCCCCGCGCTCCCCAGTTCCATGACAAGCTCCCCCCCCCCCCCGGATCAGTTATGTGTTGGAGGGATTACGGAGGAGGTATAGTTAAAAAGAGAATCCATTTTCACTTCCCTTCACCTTTCGGAAAGACGCCCTCGGTACAAAGAGAGTGATTTGGCCGTGCTTTCTACCTTTTCCGATCTCAAAGCAACACTTTAAGTCGGGAACGGGTAGATAAAGTAACGCCTTACTAGAATAACACGACGAGGTATTGGTAACGGTGTGGGACCAAGCCCTGAAATGAAAGATCCGAGGACAACAATGCGTTATTATGAACCACGGTGCGATGACGAGGTCACACCTGAGCTGGCAACCTACTCTCCAAACTACCACACCAGATTTAACGTGCATCCCTCCCTATTGTAAACGACGGTCTTTGGTTGGATTCAAACCCACAACCCTGAGGTCGCTAATCTGCTACTCTTCCAATCGTTTTATCGCCTCTCAAACGTCCGGTGGTCTTTCAAGATTGTTATTTGTATTTTTCCTAATTGTTTCAGATAGTTTCCGAAGGTAGATAGGAACTGAAGCAACACAACGACCTACTGCCGATGATCAGGGATTCATTCCGCTAGTGAAAATTCCAACAGCAACAAATAAACGAGCATCCCACTTTGCAAACTTCAACACCACGCCATCGTGAACCCATTGTAGGGGCACGACATATTTAACAGGCACCAATCCCTACATACACGACGGTCTTATGCTGCAAAGTGTTTCCAACTCTCACTCATCCAGTTGGTATTCCACTAGTATTCCAATCGGGCTACCACGGCCCCGGAAGTTTAGCTCAGTTTGAAACTCATTTCTGACTTTAAAAAATACTATCTACAGCGTGGCCGGCACTGCGCTGCCCGTTATAGTTCTTTTCGCGGAGTCAGGTGTGACCACTGCTCGCTAACCTTCGGTCATTTCTACGTATTCCCATTTGGTTTGCTTCGCAAACGAATTCCATGGGCAACGCCGTGATGGCCTCGAAGTGGCTATTTTCAACAACGCAAATCAAAACATGCTAGAATCGGAAAACTTGGTGTTGTTCTAAAGGCATTCGGACTAAAAAAACGGTTGTGACGTCAGCGGTCGCAAAATCAGCTCGCTTCTTCATTCGAGGTTGGGGGGCGTCACATTCCGGAAAAAAGAAAGAAGAAAGGTAAAAAAAAAAATACATTAATTTAAAAATGTTCTAGATTCAATTTTAAAATTCGAGCTGGACACAAAAATTTCAAAAAAAAAATTCGGATCCATATTTTATTATTGTAAGTGCTACAGATTCGTCAGGACACTGCGTACAGAGACACAGCGAAACACTTCCTTTTATAATAGACTGGTGTAACAAAATAATGTGTTCAATGTATTCCTGAGAGCAATTTTCAGGAATACTCAAGTTGGGCTTAAGAGTATTATCGATGTGGGCAGTAAAAAAAACACAGAAAACTAATATCCCCTTCATTCTTTCATGCAAGAAATATTATACTTTTTTCTTTTTGCTATATTGAAATCATTTGACGCCCAAATTACTAGAGCGGTAGGACGTAGATCATCCATCATGCGACCTGTAATTTGCAACGGTAGAAAAAAAAATCCTATTCTTCATTTTTGAAACGGATATGCACTTTCCATCCCCGTCTGCAGCTATCACGAAAACCCACTACCGACGACATGAAACAAAAACGCATGCGACAGTTTTAAATGTGAACTTCCTCGGGCAAGTAGCGGCAGTGGTATTATACCCAGGTTATACTTCAGCTACTCCACAGAACTAAAATTAAATTTTCATCCGCATTGATTTTTTTTGTGGTGGAATACAAAATAACTGTGCTGTGTGGCATTGATAAAAGCAGTACTATCTTTAAAGTATCCGATCATTTTATTTTACGGCTAATGATTTTTAAACCCGGTTAAAATCATGAGTATGGGATTTGTTTGAACCTCGAGAAATGAGTTACGAAAAATTATCGTTGAAAATCCCGTGTTTCTGCGCCGACCCACCGGTTTGATGGTTAAGGTGTTAACGTATAGATAAGAAGGTTCTTAGTTCGAATCAATGTATGCATGTTTGTAAGCGTATGGTGTAGAGGTGTCTGAGCTTCTTAAATCTGTCGTGGCCGAAAGTCCTCACGTTGGGTTGGTGTGGAAGTTTGAAGATTGAGGTGCCAGCACAGTTATACTATTATGGAGGAGGGATGACACTATGGAGAAGGCACAATGTATTCCATGCTTTCCTGGAGTATACTGGCTTGCTCTTAGGGCGTCGTATGGAAGAAACCATGAAATTTCAAGCAACTAATCCGACTTTGCCACATGCGAAATTAGAACTATAAATAATGTATTAGTAGTATGTCTAAATATGACTCCTTGTTCTATAAAATCCTAAGTTGTGTGCGTCACTTTGTATTGTATTTGCTTAGCTTAGCCAAATATGGCCCCTTTTCTATATAAATTCGAACCGACCTCCTGTGTGTCTATCTACCACTGGACGTTGTCTGTAGCGTGTTTGCACAGCTTGGAAATATGGACCAGTTTTCAACCAATCACGACGTTATTGGGTTCGTTTTTGGCGTAGCTTGTACAAAAATGACTTTCTGTTATAGAACCCAACCCAACTAGAAACGAGACGAGTGTACAGGATGGCCCAGTGGGTAATGTTTGAAAAGAATCGAAATTTCAAAACTCGTAAGAGTGATGTGAAGATATTCATGATATGTATTGAAATTAAATAGTAAGCAATTAATCATAAAGAGGTTCGAAGTGATCGTCTTCTTTGACAAGGACAGCAGTGAGGTGGTTCAGGAACCCCTCCATCACGCGTGAGCAGACTTCGATGTCAATCGTGTCGACTGCAGTTGGTTTGGCAGTTTTTAATTCAGGAGGACTTGTCTTCCACACTTTTCCCTTCAAACAACCTCACAAGAAGAAATTACAAGCGTTTAAATCCGGGGAATAGGTGGGCCATTCAATCTCACCTCGGAAGTGCGATGGGTAATCCAACCCAATAATTCAATCGTGAAAATGCTATTGAGCACTTTGAAAGCTTTCGCCGTTTGACGTTGTCTTCCACCATCCTGTAGAAGCCAATGACCACAGACCAAGTCATTACCGTGAAGAAAAGGGACGAACTCCCCGTCCGGAAAATGTCGGTATTTCGTAGCGTTTGATGTTCCGTCGATGAGAACTGGGCTATACACACCATAGGAAGATATTGCGTACCACACAAGAAATTGCCTGCTCGAATGATCATTCGCAACCAAGTTTGGCTTCACCTCCTCCCATTTAGCGCCCTCTATTAGACTTTTCTTTAAGCATAACCCTCTGGGCCACCCTGTATGTTCATCACAGGACGTTTTCTGTCTCATGGGCAAAATTTGGCCTCTTATTCTCTCAAATCCAATCCAAACTTGCGCGTATGTCACCAATGAGAGGTTATCTGTCTGGTTTTAGTTACTTTTCTGGATACACTGTGCTTCATTTCCACCGATAGACTTTTCCGAATTTCTTATCCTGGACGATTCATCACAGTAAAGCTAACAGTCACGGCGCAGTCATGGGCGTTGGGTGAAATCTAACCCAACCGATCAACATTGTGGATATGTTTATCACTTGACGCTGCTCGTATTGTTTTTGGTGCAGATTGGTGCCCTTGCGCGATACGATCGAACCTAAACGGACGAAAAGCGTAAAACCTGGTAATTCATTACCGATTTTTAAACACGACCGCTGTCGCAGTCCCTCCCCAACAGAACCCGTCGGAATGCATTCTATTCCACCCTGTCTTCTGACTTCTGGAAGACCCTCCCTTCTCCGGAAGCTGTCATTATCTGGCTTCTTTTTTCCTCTTATTAGCCGCGCTGTTGAAGTGTGCATTGTCAGCGCGTATGTGGGAGGGGGGGAATAATCATAAAAATGGGGATGTTTGGAGAGAGGGGAGGGAAGGAAGCAAAATAATAAGCACGTTTCGGGGTGCGTTCGCTGAGCGAAACGCGGTGGAACACAAAAAGGCGTTACTCGAAAAATCGCGTGACACACTAAATGAACGAGTGGAGAAAAAAAAAGGGAGCAGAAAAGATTTCTTGCGTTTTTTTTTGCCGTGTTTTTCCCTTTTGCTAGTTTTGGGAATAGCACGCGGTGTTCTTTTCTGTGATGAATCGTCCAGGAGAAGAAATTCGGGAAAGCCTACCGGTGGAAATGAAGCACAGTGTATCCAGGAAAGTAACTACTCGAGAGAGTCTGAGGTTAAGGAATACGTCACATGGAGTAAATCGTTGGTGTCCCAGTGCTTCAAATCAGCTGAAGAGAATGAGGGCTCTTCGTAGAGCGACAGAAAGTCACATCGCATCTTGGAAAATGTGGTTTCATTTACAGGTCATTGGTAATTTTTAATTAACGTCCTACTAGAGCAACACAACGGGCTATCGGCGACTGTCCGGGATCAATCCGCTAACGGAAAGATCCGAGGACAACACCACGTCATTTTGAACCACGGTCAGATGACTAGGCAACACCCGAGCTGGCACCCCAATCTCCAAACTTTCACATCCACCCAACGTGAGGACTTTCGTTAACGCATCATACGTTTACAAACATCCATTTACGAACCCGGATTCGAACCAGGAACCCTCCATAACACCTTAACCACTAGACCGATTGTTCGGCTTCATTTTCATAATTGCGTACGCATACCAGCGTATTGAGAAATATGAATATTTTAAAATTAAATGATAGAGGTTACGATGAAAAAATGGTTTTAAATGTCCTGTTGATTTAGAGTTTTAATCACTTGCATTATTAGAAAACGAAATCCTCACTAAACTAAAATAGTTTTAATGGAATAAAATGTGCTTATCTTAGCAGGATAGATGTGCATGACAAAAACTTTTTATTAGTAGGGGGTTCATCCACCCTTGGTCTGAATTACAGTTTATATCCAACAAGAGATGGATACATGAGGCTGCCAGAGCAAGAGTCTCACAAAAACCCTAAAATTGTATTATTATCTTTTGTTAAAAGCTTTTATTATTTTTTTAACCGTCCAGGCCTTCAAAAATTACAAAATAACAGATGGTTGAACACTGAAAAACGAATATTTAGAATCTCAAATCTGTTGTGGATAAATAAAAATACATAAAAAACGATGCCAAGAAAATCGCACCTATCTCCATTGGGTATGTTGGAGTGTTAGGCCACACTTGATGTGGGGAGTCTCAAATACAGAGCATATCCAATGCCCAAAGTAAAACATATCCATTTCTCGTGCAAAGTGGTCTCTAGTTCAGAAAGTATAGATAGAGGTGGAAACTTGGCACGAACCCTCCAAAATACCCCTTAAAGGTTCGATTCTATTAAGATCAAGGGAAGGCTAAATCTCACACATCATCCGAATGATCATTGAACCATACACTCGCACACATGCTCTTTAATATGAATGGGATGATGTCGTTTCAGAGCACACAACTCTTTTCCCAGGGAACGCAGTGCAGAGCAGAGAGAGACTCGTCTGAAATTTCAGACAACGCATTGGGTCTTAATATGCAAGATTCCATGCTGTCCCAAATCATGCTCCACGCTTAACAATAGGTATGTAGATACTTAAAACGACGTCGCATTGGAGCAACACAACGGACTATGGGCGGATCTTTCCGAACGGGAAAGATCCGAGGACCAAACCTCGGGGATTTTTTTAAACACGGTCGGATGGACGAGGTCATTAGTACTAGAGTTCATTCCCCACTCACCAAACCCTCCCATCATGCTAACTTGAAGACTTCTAAGACGACTGCCGATTTCATATGCACGAACCCCCACGTACACGACGGTCTTTGGTTGGTTCAAGTTTCTAACTCGCAACCCTCTGTGGTCACAAATCCAATGCCCTACCATCCGTGTCACCGCTCAACAGTGTGAAGAAAGCAATCCAACACGAAGGGATTCTGTGGCCGTTGCCCTTCAGTAGACACGACCGGTGGTCGGATCCGATATGAATCTGATGCAGGGCCAGAGGATGCGCTCTCACTACTGACGTGTCCAGCCTCTCTGCTCTTGTCCTCAGTTCAAAGCATTACACGATGTCACCAATGACTTTGGATTGGATGGGATGGTGGCTTTGTTTGGCGCAAGGTCCAAAAGCGGATGAACTGAGCCAACCAATAATTTTGGCCACACTCTCATGAATGTTCGCAGTAGGCCTTTACCGTTGGATACTTTGGGTTGATACGGGGTTCTGTGGAGATGGATGTCCATCTCCACAGAACCACAGCGGTGTTACAGAGGTAATCTGTAACACCGCTGTCCCTTGCTATGGGGCCGCTCAACGTTTCAACACTCTTCTGTTCTTGTCAGTGAGCTTCAACTTTCGCCCACTGTTCTGTCTTGAAGAGGACATCTTTCAATTTATAGTGTAGGCTGTGATAGAAGTTGTCACCGTGCTGCTTGCAGAATCCAAAAAGTCGAATGTCTTCGTTACGTAGGCTCCAGCAGATGTGCTCCATTTACCACGTTGGTTTAGAGCAGAAACCCATTAACTGACTATTATAATATTTTTATGCACAACTCGGGTTAACGATTACCTATAATATTTTAGACAAAAATTAAAACTCTAGCCACCCATTTTGATAGTGCTATGCATCCTTCGAATATACTACGATAGCATAATGTATTTCGAAGCATGGAAAATCATGGAAGTTTGATCAGACATAACGGCGTTTTTTGACTTTCGCTAACAGAACTTTCGCATACAAAACCCATGCAACTGCTACTGATAAACTGATACGATCACTGGGTTGCAAATTTTTATGAAAGGTAGCGTAGCTATTAAACCGACACATTACTACTCGATTGCCATGTGAGTGTTTATATTACTTCTTCTTTCACCTGGAACTAAAACAAATGTATAACTACAGAGTGCCTAACTGTTAATAGTTTACCTCCACGTCATAATTAATCAAAGAACTCTGTAGATAGCAAACATTTCTATACAAAAGCCCACCTTACAAGAAACACGCCTTGAGAAAGAAGACTGCCACCCCGAAAGTTATTTCCTGAAAAAAAAGCTTGCGTGGGTGGGATGCCCTCAAGTGAATCTCATAGTACCTCCAATATACGGGGAAAGGTTTTAACGAGTCAATTGTTTTTTAAGAAATAGATAGCCGATAGCATATTTGTCTTTGAGGGAGGGAGGTTTTTTGAGTTAAGCGGATGTTCAACTGAAAGGTACCTCTAGCGATGTTTATTGTCCGTTAAAACCAAAAGAAAACCGACAACAACTTTTTTGTTTTGGACAACAACGGACCCGAATCGAGGAAGAAGACGAGGAAACAAAACAAAAAAAAAAACGAGCCCAGCCCTCATCGGATCGATGGTCCTCCAACTTTCTCCTTCATTTGGCTCAATCGAATCCTCTAATGACCGGCCCTGTGTGGAGGGTGGAAGACCGAGTTTCGAGGGAAAATTGTCTGGCACAAAACACACACAGGGATTAAGAGGAGCCGTTGTTTTTAGAGATTAATTATGGCATCCAAACAAAGCGAGCGAAAATCTCATAGATGCAGCATTAATTGCTTTAAAAATTGATTAATGTCGACCCCTTCTTTTTATCCTCATTATTGATACAGCGTGCTTGCAGAGGAGGGAAAAAAGCGCATTCGACTTGTATGGCCGTCATTAGTGGATATCGGAGGACGTTCCTTCCCCCCTGTCCTCTGCGGGATCGTTAATTAGGGAGGAGCTGCTGCTTGTAAGTGACTTTCCACTCGGGATAAGTTGCTTCCGGAGTTTTTCTGTAAACAACCCCCCCCCCCCCCGGTTTTGCAATGCTTGGACGTGCACCTCCTTTCAAAGGGTTGACTGTTCCGAGATGTTTTTCTTTCGCGTCTACCTTGCCCACTAGCGTGTCTGCCAAAGAAGAGAATAAATATTACTGACTGTAGAAACAATTTACGAAAGAAACTGGGAGACACCAGACTGGAAATTCTAGTGTGCTTGTAACTATACTAAACGCTTAACTACGAAATTCTTGACTGATGCTTATGTGTTGACTAACCAACTTTTACTAATTTACTAACCAACTTTTTTACTCCCTAATTTACTAACCAACTTTTACTTACTAATTTACTAAACAACGCTTACGTTGACATACAAACTAAAGCTTGCGTACTAACGCTTTCGCACTAACATACTAACACTTACTTAAAGGCAATTAAACACTTTATTATATATTAACTAAACCTACTCACTGACTTTAATTAACGCTGACGTATTGACTAACAAACCAACTCTTACTCTTTAACTAGCACATTTACTGAGTACTAACCGACTCTTCATTAAACGCAGGTTTAAATTTTGTTCAATCCAGATTTTTTTCCCTGTCTGCATTCCAAGCCCTAGTAACTTTTATTCTATTCATTCACTCTATCTCGGCAATCGTGAGCACAAATCGAATGTGCGTGGTATCGTTTTAAACCTTTCGACGAGATTCATTCAAATATGCGAAGATCATTTTAGTGACTTGAACAGAAAGTTCTAAAATAGTTTTCCTGGGAACAGGTAAGCACTGTTGACAATATCGCGGTTCAATGTCGGCAATGCACGGCGCGACTTGTTATCGTTTTAAAGCTCCCGGATGAGATCCATTCGAGTATATGAAGACCATTTCTCAGTGGTTTGAACTGAAAATTTGAAAAGTACTACGCTCAAAATCGATATTTTGGTAATTTTAATTAACGTCGTACTAGAGCAACACAAAGGGCTATTGACGACGGTCCGGGACCAGTCCCTTAAGGGAAAGATCAAAGGACAACACCTCGTAAATTTGAACCACGGTCAGATGAAAGACTCAAAATCGGAACTGTGGCTATGTTTTTTGCACGAATACGTCTTTAAAATGTGAGCAGGACTGGGGGCATGAATAGAAAGTGCAGTGTTGCAAAGAAAAGCCATTTTGATACACTGAGCTCCCGGGGAGGGAGTCCACAATACGGCGAAACTCTACGCTGCTGGGGGAGATTTGGACCAGTGTAATTTTAGATTGCATGGAGTGAGGACTATACGAGTGGTGTCATTCAAATCAACGCTACAATCACAGGCCTTGTGACGACTGGGAAAAACTATAGCATACGGACCTTTTGTTCCGAAGTTTTTGTTGTGACAGCTATACGGTGAAGTTAAGCACCGGTGAAAAAAAAACCTAACCGTGTAGAAAAGCTTGTTTCTTTATGAACATTCGTTCATTGAATGTTCCCTTTAAATATTGTGTACATAGTCTTCCTATTGTTAATTGAGACATTTCAAGTGGTAATGAAAACTTGTAAAGGTATCCAATTGAGTTCGAGTCCAGTTTATTACTTTGGTGCAAACACGCCACAGCTTCAATCAATAAAGTTATCATTTAATACTAATAACAAACTGCACTTTATTCTTAAAAATTGTAAATTGACTGTTGAATATTCACATTCGATCCAACTTCCTATTATGTGCTTCGTTCATTCCACAATCCAATTTCATATCGGAGTACTTACGTCAAAACTGCGTCCTCGACACAAGCTACCTTCCAGTACAGCTGTAGCACTATGTAGATCCACGGTCAACTCCCTGAAAAGGCGGACAAGGAATACTCGATCGCACTTCGGGTCGTCAGATACAAAGTTTCCCAGAATCCTTTTGGGGCCCATCGTCTATTGGGAGGTGGAAACGAAAGTGAAACGTTCCCTTATCGCTTCCCTCGGGGGCGGAGACAGGGAGAGTGGAGCAGTGAAAGGCACTTATCTCTCGGGTGCGGCGCTGGTTTTGCGGGATCGGGGAAAAAACCTCACCCGTCTCCCCTTTTTTTTATCTTCCTTTACCCTCTCCGTACTTAACCAGCCACGGCTGAATGGGCAAATGTCACTACTTGCGCCGAATGATCCATTCTAACTGAATGCTTGTTCAGCGCTGCTGGGACACGGGAACGAAAGATCGCTGATACACTGTTTAAAAACACGTTGACGTGGCGTGGAAGTTTGGAGAGTGGGGTGCCTACTCAGATCTGACCTCGTCATCTGAGCGTGATTCGAAACTACGCGGTTGTTGTCCTCGGATATTTTCCTTCAGCTTCAATCCCGGATCATCACCAATAGACCGCAGCTTTCAGTGGAAAGTTAATTAAAATACCTACCTACCTCGAATATTTAAAAGACCAGAGTGTTGGCGCAACAGGTAAGTAATTAATGAAAGTCACACTGGAGTTACACAACGGACTATTGACGAGGATCTTCAATCAAACCCGAAGATAGAGATCCGAGGACAGCAACGCGTCATTTTGAACTATAGTCAGATGACGAGGTCACACTAGAGCTAGCACTCCACTCTCCAAACTTTCGCACCACAACGTGCAAGCAGAGCATGAAGGGCAGTCCAACGTTTAATCGAGCCTCGGTAGCCTGGATGGCAGAGTAGCCGATCGACATCCAGAGGATTGTGAGTTCCAATCTTGGTCCAATCGAAGACCGTCGCGTACTTGGGGGATGCGTAATGTGACCATACGTCCCGTTTGGAAGGGGACGATCCCGTTTTAAGGTAGGCTGTCCTACTGTCCCCAAGCACAGCTTCGGGACGGCGAAATGTCCTGTTTTCAGAAAGTGATCAACCCACGGTAACAATTTCAAAAAGAGGAGCGACATTTTTTTTTTAAATCCGACGGTGCATTTATTTAAATGTTATTGACTGAATATTTAAATTTGGTACTAGTAACCACGTTAGGCGTCTAGAATTTGGAATTCCCATTGTAAAAGAACATATTGTTATTTTCCCCCATCCCTAGTCAGAAGCCTGCGGTTCTTCGATTGAGAGTACGCGCAGACAGCTCGTGCATCTTTCTTGACGACTGATTATTATTGTTTTTATCATGGATGTGTATTATTATAGTCAATTTTTTTTAAAATTTATTGTACGTAAAACCTTAATTTCAACGACGCCTAAACGTAAGTGCAATTTTAATGTTACCTTATAAACTAAGTACCCATTTATAAAACACAAAAGTAAATTTTAAGAAATCCTGCTAAGAATTTCACTCATATTTAAAATCAATACCAAATATACTTAAGCAAATTTGTTCTTCAGAAAATTTACGACCACATAAATTATTTATTTTCACGTGTTCATTCTTGGTTTTTTTTTTCAATAATAAATAAAAACTGTAAAGAAATATGTGTTTTCTTGAATACTCATTCATTTACATAAAAATTAGTAGATGTCTCGTTTTGGGGAAAAAATAAATGGTCACTTTAGGGATGCTGCACGTTAAACGCGTTGTGTCTTCAAATGTTGGTGTGGTGGAGAAGTTTGGGCAGTGAGGCGCCAGCCGAGGTGTGACCTCGTCGTCTGACCGTAGTTCTAAATGACGAGGTGTTGTCCTTTGATCTTTCTCTTCGAGATGGATCCCGTATCATCGCCATCAACCGGTTGTGATGCTCCCGTACAACGTTAATTCAACTACTTACAAGTATGGGAAAATGAGATACGTCCACTAGCGGTAGATTACAATTTTGTCGCGAGAGCTCAAATGAGCCGCGGTAGCTCAGTCAATAGAGCGTCGGGCTCGCATCGGAAGGGTTGTGGGTTCTGTCCTCGGCGGAGCTTGCAAATCTGATTATTGCGAGATAGGCGCTTCGACCTGGCTAAAGACCGTCGTGTTCACTAATGGTGACTGGGACACGTTAAATAGGTCGTGGTCACAAAGTCCACCATGTTCCCATACCAAATCAATACCTCTAGGGGTACCTGATCAGGGGGTTATCGGCCTCTGATTGGGATCTAAATTACGATATGTGTGAGTGAATGAATGTATGAAAGGGACCATCCTGTTAAACGGATGTGTCATGTATGTCGAGCAAAGACGGACTTCCTCCCAATGGGGCTCAATAACATGGAAGACGCGCCCCCCTCGCCCTCTTCGACCGGCCTGGCACTCCTCCTGTCTGCCAGGGTAGGCATAAGAAACAACAACAATTTTGTATTCGAAAAGAGAGGAAAACTAATTTTAAAACGTAAGTAAATTATTGTATATGTTGCAAAACAATTTGTGAAAATGTATGAAAGCACTCTATCACGAATTATAAGAAAACAATGCGCTCATGAGCATTTTCATAGAAACTGTTTGATGTTATAGGAAATTCAGCATGCATTGTGTTAACTATGTATTCAAAATTGTGTAAATTGTTTGGAAGCTTTTCACAAAGCTATGGGTTTGAATTATAATGCAAATCTAATATTCAATTGAAAACAACGTATGAATCACCTTTTTGAAATTGCATGAACATTTTGAATTTGATATTATCAAAAAAATAATTTTTTTCATGTTGTGAACTCACGAGCTCACAATTATAGTGCAGCTGTTTTTTAGTTTATTTGAAAATTATGTATCCTAAATCCATTCTCAGATATTTTATTCTAAATAAACAAATAAATGCTTAGAATACCCCGAAAATGTTTCGAAACTAAATTTTTTCGTGGTAATTGGTAATTTGGTAATTTTAGTTAACGTCGTACTAAAGCAACACAACGGGCTATTGACGACGGTCCGGAATCAGTCCCTTAAGGGAAAGATTCGAGGACAACACCTCGTAATTTTGAACCACGGTCAGATGACGAAGCAACACCTGAGCTGGCACCCCACTCTCCAAACTTCCACGCCAACCCAACGTGAAATTTATTTTTCGTGGAAACGAATGTTTATCGAAATGTTTGATCCAAAAATTATTGGAAAACTGTGCATTGGAAATTATATTGAAATAACGCATATTAAAGATATTTGTATTCGATACTTCGAATCAATACTTCCAAATCCAGAAATGGGAAAATCTTCCCAAAATCTTTCCCAAAACAGAATTTTTAGAATTGTAAAGAAGTGGCTATTGCGTATGTAGAATAAAAATTCAAAGAAATGTCAACTATAGTTATTTTGAAAATAAATTTTTATTGAAATGAAATAAGTGGTAAGGGTTTTTGGTGAAAGGTCAAATGCAGATTGCATTCTGGATTTTTTTTGAATTTTTTTTTTTAAGCACGTAATGGATACGTGAGATAAGAAAACAGAAATTCTCTTTCAAGCAACGCAGTTACTTTCGTTCTGGAAGTGATACAGTAAATCACAGCAGTTGGCCACTTGTAGGGTATTTTTAAATTCTTAATCCATAGAAATCCTCATCTGAGCTAGTCTCGATTTTAAAATCATGGGAATTCTTGATACTTTTATGCTCTTGGTCTCTACGAGACACCTCGCCTTTAGAAAAGTGGGTCAGATCTTGAACAAGATAGTTCACCGTAACCACTCGGATGGTTATATAATTTTATTCTCGAAATGGTATTTGTTATTAATTAATTAACGTCGCACTGAAGCAACACAAAGGGTTACTGGCGACGTTTTCGGAAAGAGAAAGTGGATGCATTCAAATATGCGAATGAATTCGAAATGATAGCTTATTGAAAAATAGAATTCTTATAGATGAGCGGCTTTATTTGTCAAGCTAAATGTAGGAGGTTGTGTTTCTATGGTGAAACATGCTTCGTATTCCGAACGTAACGTCCATGTTGGATGTGGTTGTCATAGGAATGGATAATTCCGCAATTCTAGAGGGACTAAGTTCTAAGACGAACAATTGTCCAGAAAAAATAATCATCCGTCTTCAATCTAGAAATATCTGTGATAACTTTTTGGTTCCGAGTGATAGACACTTCTTGTCTTATCCTTTCTCACTCCATTAAAGTGGACAGTTTTATTTTTATTTTATGTTATTTTCCTTTCGTCATAGTGGAAATAATTTATAGACAGATGCCAGACCATTATCCTAAACCTGCATTCTTTGAATACAATGTTGCTAATTAAATTTTGCTTGAAACTCCATTTTTTGTATTTTTAAGATGTTTCTTGTATTTTAATTCATTTTAAAAACAACTAGCTACTGCTTGGCCAGCACGGCGTTGCCCGTGACCATTTTTTTCGTGGGGTCAAGTGCGATCACTGCTCGCTGACGCCTGTCAACCCCCGGTGATTACTACGTATTCCCATTTGATTTGCGTCGCGAACGAACTCATAATGGAACGCCGTGATGACCTCGAAGTGGCTATTATCAACAACTTAATTCAAAACAGGCTAGAATCAGAAAACTTGGCATGGTTCCAAAGGCATTTGGACTAAGAACCACATTCCCGAAAAAAATAAATAAAGATAAAAAAAAACTAATTAAGTAATTTTAAATGTTCTAGATTAAATTTTAAAATTCGTGCGCTTGACAAAATTTGCAAACTTTAGGACTACGTGCGTGCCAAATTTCATTATTGTAAGTGCCATAGACTTGTCAGGACGCTGCGTACAGAGACACAGAGAAACACTTCATTTTATGATAGCAATACATTTAACATCACAGAAAAATCTGACGTATATTTTAACCCAACGTCACCGAAGAACGCAATGAGAAGCAAAATATCAGATCACTCCTTTACATCAAAACTCACTCGTCTTTCAAAAACAATTACGATCCAGAAGTACCTTCTTAGACGACCGTAACTATTTCAATTATTCAGACGACCACAACTATTTCGATTATTCAGACGACCATAACTATTTCGATCGTTAATATTTTGCCACAACGAAGCAGTTTGAACAGTCCGTTTCGGTGGATAAACTGAGCAGGCGTGTCAGATTTATCAGTTCGTAAAAAACAGTCAAAAGAACTTTTAACTTTAGGAAACTGTAATTGGAGAGATGAGTTCCAATTGGATTGTGATTAAAAGCAGCTTTTAGAGTTAATTTCGTAAAAGGAAGTTGCTAGCAAATGATGCGAAAATGTTTCCTGCTTGTCCTCGATCGGGTAAGAAGGTAGTTCAATTTACGTCTCAATGGAGCATCATAATAAGTTATTGGCAACGGTCCGGGAATCACTCCCAAAGGGAAAGATCCATTAACAAGTGGCCATTGTGAACCACGGTCAGATGACAAGGTTAATACCTGAGCTGGCACCCCACAATTCATCAAGGGAATAACCTAAGATGTTGTTTTGTAATGCTGAATCCCTTAACTATAAATGGTAGTTATTTAACGTTGTATTGGAGCAGCACAACAGGCTATTGGTGACGACACGGGATGAAACCCGAAGAGCAAGATCTCAGGCCACCACGTAATTTTGAAACCTGGTCGTAATTTTGAACCATTCCAATGAATGTTAGAAAGATGTGTTGTTTGTGTGAATGTATTTCTCTTTACTAGTACAGTATTAAATTCTGACTATATCGAATTTTATTAGATTTAAACAAGCTTCATCACATGGAATTTTTAATTTATGTAGTAAAATTGTATTTTTAATACAATTTTATGTCTGAACAAACGACTGTTTTAAGGTTTGGATGAATCTCCTGGTTCATTACATGGAAACAAGCTTCATAATACATAGAATTTTTAATTTGTAAAATTAAAAATTTTATCTCAAGGTTCATTACATGAAAACAAGCTTCATCCTATGGAATTTTTAATTTGTATAGTAATATTGTATTTTTCATACCATTTTATACAAGAACAAATTGTTTTAAGATGAATAGATGAATCTCATAGTTCGCGAGAAAAAGTGAATATCCAAACAGAAATCACGATGGATATTTATGTCAAACATGATTTTTTGCCTTCACTTGAGACGTTATGGTCACTCTACTTATAAGACATTTTCTGTCTGCATGCATGTACATGGCTGTGAAGTTTAAAGGGTGGAACGAGTTTCCTGTTCGCATTCCCAATGTGGCCTCACGGCTTGTTTCGATACATAATAGTTGATTGGTCAACACCAATTAGATTAAACACCAAACGTCATCAAAATGGTGGTAAACTGCATTTTGAGGTAATCCTGGTATTTGTCATACCATAACATTGGATAGGTAGTCGTTGATTAACGTAGTACTGGGGCAACACAACAGGCTATTAACGACGGTCCGGGATTAATCACCCATGGGAAAGATCTGAGAACAACATCACATAATTTTAAATCATTGTCAGAGGATGAGGTCGACACCTGCGCTGGAACCCACTCACCAAACTTCCACACCACGCCAACATGATGGCATTTGAGGTTGCGGCGGATTTAACGTACAGCAGGCTTCGTGTACACGACGGTCTTTGCTTGGACCTAGTTTCGAACTCGCTACCCTCCGGTTGCTAATCCGTTACTATTCCAACTGGATCACCAAGGGCGTTGGTGTAACAGATGTACAATCGCTTTTCGTCTCTCTGGTTTGTTTATAAATATTCCGTTTATTCAAGGAGAAATAATATTCTTTAAAAGACACACATGGTCTGCGTTACACTTAAAAGTTACCAATACTTTATTTAAGAACTTATTCTTTGTAATACTTTACAGGGTGAACATTTTTCAATTATCTTTCGAAACTGTCGCAAGTGGTTTAGTTGAAACCCCCCCCCTTCGAGTTTTCAAACTATTCTAATCTCTGTGGTTGTACTATTAACGTTTTTGTGCTTCTCATACATGGAAACTTTTATCGAAAAACATAAACGTCGTACTTAGCCGGAATTGTTTGCCTAAAATTTCTTCCGTAACTCAAGTTGCGCGCTCTGTTTATTAGCCTTAGAGCCATAATGAGATAAGTAACGCGCCCACCGCCTTTAACGGCTCGACACAAATCAGCCGAAAGTTCGGTCGCGCCGAAAGAAAATTTCCATTGATCCGCCATTTGCAAAGATTACAGTATCTATGAATTTTTAACAAAGTAGCTTTAATATTTAAATTCCCTTTAAATACTTACGCTACAAAGCGCTTTTGCACTTATTGCTTGCTCGGGCAAAATACTTAAGTGTCGCTTGTGCACGGAGATCTGCATTTTTGTGGAATAAAAAGAACGTTTTAGCGAATTCATTTATTGATTAGAACGTTTTAGAAGAAACTGAGTGAAACTTGTGAGGAGATTATGAGAAATAAAGACCATTACAATTCCTTTTTTCCTCTTTTCACGCCGTGCAGTTTTTTCGTCTCAAGAATTGGAACAATTAGTTTTTTAGATTCAAAGGACGCATTGTTTCACCCAAAAAAGTGCGACAAAAAGTTTAATTATATTTCATTTATTGTGTTTTTGAACAATGGAGAATGTTTTTTACTCGCTGTGCCAATGAAGTAAAGAGTTAGTTTTCCGAAGAAAATAACTGAAATATTTAAAAATTTCAAGTAAAAAAGTTCTCTCTCGTTAGTGTTTCAAATTGGAACAAGTTATTAAAAGAAATAAAGAAAACGTTTCTTATTTTTCTTTATTGATAAAAAATTAACGTGATTAAAACGTTGCGCTATTAACACCGTTTAAATGCAGTTAAGCAGCGAACTCTTGGAATTATTTTTTGTTTAGCAAAACAATAGCTGTATTTTAAACTTGGACAAAAATCTTTTTTTTTTCACGGAACAAAGTAAACAATGCTACTATTAGGTGTATTTTGAAACGCTGAACACCGTGTTTTTTCTTTTACGCACTTTAAATTTAATTTACTCCTCAAATCAATAACTTGGGTGCAGCCGTAGCCTAGCTGGATGAGCCACGCATTAGCAACGAGACTACAGCAAGTTCGAAACTAGCTCCAGCCAAAGACCGTCGTGTACCGAATATATCGTGGTCTAAAATGTACTCACTTGTCGTGGCGAGGAGGAAGCTTGCAAAGTAGGGGGCAAGCTCAGGGGTTCTAGTCATCTGTCCATGGTGCAAAATTACGAGACTTTATCCTTGAATATTTCGCTCTCGGATATGAATTTAGAAATCATTCTTATGAATTTCCGTTGTCGACGACCTGAAATTGTATTCGAAAACGAAGGGAAGTGTGACCAGGTTCGGTAAAGGAACAGAAAACGTATAGCCCCCCCCCCAAAAAAAAAAAAAAAAAAAAAAACTCTACTGCCACCTTTATTTAGCTTGGCTCAAAATTTCTGACAGAAACTTGCAGATCAAATCAAGAACATTCTTGCCGTGTCGTTCGTTGCTGATGTTCAATTCGCCCTAAAAGGGTTTCAATGTCAGCCCTCTTACAACCCTTCGGGATTGATCCCGGACCGTCGGCAATAGCCCGTTGTGTTGTTCCAGTGCGTTAATTAATATCTATCAACTTCCATTGCGAATCATTCAGGAACTCTATTGCGAATCAGTCAGTAACTTTGTATTGGAAAAGACTCGCTCGTCTGCAGTATTAGACGAATGATAAACTGCTATTCATTTGAGAATATAACTGGATGGAAAAACTGTAGCACAAACCCTATCGCTGAGACATCCACTCACTTCGTCTTCTGATAGGATTGACAAAAAAGAAGGAGCCCCAAATTATCACTTGGTTTTATTGCCGTGTCATCTGCCAACCCTGTCCGTCTCTCCGGGTAAGTAAGCTCGCGGTTGGGGTTTACGAGACCTCATTCCGGGAATATCCTTTTCCCGACTCCCGCCCAGTTTACGAACTCATTTGCAACCAGGATTAAGGCCCGGACACAAATGGCTGATGTCGAAGGAAGAGGCTGACAGCCAGGACAGTCATTTGTTGGGTCGCGTCAGTGTCTCGCTCGGCGAGTGTTGCCCGAGCGTGGTCTTAAACCCGGTTTTACGGCTTGTCTGGTTAAACCCGAGGCGCTGATGTCTTCGCAATGGCTGGCTGCCCACAAGTTGCTTCGCGTATTTAAAAGTTGCCACACGCATAAAATATCGGCTGAAACGGAGAATTCTCTCACGTGTTTTGAAATCGGAATTTTATGAAAATGGCTTAGACCGAAGAAAGCGTTCTGATGCGACAGCGATTTGAGATCAAAAATCCATGAAAAAATATCCATAACTCTGAAAGACTGCATGGGGGGAATTCGGCAATCAGCCTACATTTCAGAGTTCGCACTATCACTTCATTCGATTATTTATCCTTGTCAAACGAATTGGGAACGCAATCCCAAGAAGCAATTATTTGGTTTCATGTCTCCTACGGGTTTTAAAATAGGAACTGATTTTTATGAAGTGTTTCGAATTCGCAACCCTCCGGTAGCTAATCCGTTACGCTTCTAACTGGGCTACAGCGGACCGTGGAGTGACTGGAGAAGCCGTGATGCCATTCTGGTAGATAGTAGATATGCAATGAGCATCGCACTGAAGCAAGAGAGCGGGGTATTGTGATGCCATTCTACATCCCATGTTCCAGTGCAAGCGTCTTTGGATGCAGCGGTACGAATGGATGACTCGCGTTAAGCCTACTTCCAGGAGACGAATGAAGATCATTCGAAACGTGCCTGTTCAACTACTGGCACTTATCGTCACTCATCTGGAGGTCGATGGAGTGGTCATGGGGTGAGCTTGAGGTGTAACCCGAATGGACGATCGTTGCGCTGACTAGTCAGTACAGTAAGTCCATCGATTCCAACACTGCGGATGACCACGCCTTTTCTTAACCCTCCTGCTACGTGTCTAAAGTATTTTGTCTTAAAAAGAAAACTGACACTAGATCTTGAAGTACGAGACATCTCGTCATCATTACAAAAAAATCGAAACTCTCTTTATGACGAGTGGCCTGGTTATTGGCAAAATTGGTCAGGTCTTGATGGACGAGATAACTCTTCCGAGCTGAGGGATTTTATGGCAGGAGCGTCGCATGAGATTGGATTCGCTCTACTGTGACCGACACAGAAACAAGATTTTATCACACAGCTGTACATGTAGCCATCCGAGGAAAGCTCTCGGACGATGAATATCAATGTCAGTGCACGATTTTTGCCTGCAGATTTGAAGGATTATCTGGGGAATCTTTTGATCTTCAAACTTTCTGATGGTTGTTTCGACGAGGTATCTCGTCATTACCAAACTGACTAGATTTGGGTGGACGACATATCTCGTCATTCGAAGAAAACTGCCCTGATCTTGATCTCGTCATCATGAAAAATTGACACTATCGAGTTGACGAGGTATCTCGTCATTAGTAAAGAATTGTATTCGGAATACCTACTACGCATGAAAAATATCACTAACCAATCAGATTCAATCAAATTATTCACCAAACACCATGCAATTCCGCCTAAGATAGAATCGCTACAATTGAGTGCATGAGAAAGCACCCAATTGAAATCGTGAATATGGGTACCCGCGCATTCAAACGAGTCAATAACGCTTACAACCAATCTAGGATGATGATGCTCATCTAAATCGGCACGCACTTTAACGGGTGGAACACGATGAACAGTCGAACTGCCAATGGGATGCATATCACATCCAGGTCACCAATAGTGGCAGAGCATGGAAAGATGCATAACTCAATCAAAATGTGCTCGTATAATACTTTTTTTACTATCTATTGTGTTGTCGAACACAAAATTGCGCTTTGTGTATATTTTAGATACATAATTGAATTTACAAATCGTAAATTAATAGTCGTAATGTATGAAGAAATTAATTTAGTTTTTATGAGTACCCTCTACAACGAAATATTTTATTAGAAAAATACTATCCTGCGTCTAATTAATAAAATGGGAGCTATTCATCATTCTAAAGGGAATATCTGCTGAGATACACAAGCTTTTTAAGTTTTGACAGCTGTGACTAAGGTGTTAGAGAACATCTGTACGAGATACATTTTCTAGTACAGATATAAAACACCAATAAAATATTTAATCCTACTTCCCATTGATTCCACAAGATAAGCGTCTCCAAAGTAGTAGCATCAGTATTTTCAGATTGTAAGCGTTTTGATGATGACTGTAAATGAAACTCATTTTTCTAATCTTATATACTACATGCGATCACTTGAAAAAGGATCGATGTAGCATACAATCAGTTCTGATTTGGACTTCCTGCTCAGTTTAAAGATGTTTCTCAAGTAGTTATAAATAAATCATTACCAAGGAAAGCATAAATTTTGAATGCACAATACATCTGAATCTTCGTCTAAAAATGCATCGAGATTTGAATTAAAACCATATTCATGTATTCAAAGTTCCCAGTTTTACACGTATCTACTAGAATAACTTAACGTACCAACTATTTAAATCTCAACATATTTATCAAACTACAAACTATATCTTGTTAAATAATAAAATATTTTAACATATGCATCCATTTGGCTCATTGCACTAAAAGTATGAAACACTAAATTAAAATGTAAAACCTCGCCTAGGCAAATGAAGCTATGATTCGTTGGCGTGAAGAGCTTTTAGCGAGAAGGATGAAATGGAGCTTACCTTTTTACCATCGAGTTCGTGAGGTCCATTCGCTAGCACTTTATCTACACTGTCCGGATCTGCGAACGTCACAAAACCGAATCCCCTGAAATAGAATACGAGACCACGTTACAAATGAAGCAACATTTGTAAAAAATCATAAGATTTTTAGTGTTTTCTTTTGAACTCTCTCTTAACCGGTTGTGTTAGTATCGAAAATAGAACTTCATTCGAATAAAAAGCGCCACACATAAGTTCGTTGGAAATTAATATATATAAAATTGACCATCCTTTAAAAATACTTGTTTTCAATAGTAATTTTATAACACGTTTTTAAAACAGGTTTAAAAAAAAGTAATTGTATGCTCCTAATTTCTACCGGTCGTCGTTATTGAACGCTGTGCGGCTGAACAATAGAGGATAAGCCTGACTGATATAAACTTCTACAGGCACTAGCTTCAATTTTAAATCTTGTTTAATCTGACCACGAGAAGCCTTTAAACCGTGATAAAGGTCAAATTCGATACTTTCAGCATGGAAAAGGAATATCAACTATCTTTTTTATGCTTCATGATTTTTATATGATGGAATATACAGTTCGCTTCCAGAAAGATGAGAGTTATGGTGATTTATTGTTTCACTCTAATACACTTGTTTTACACGTCTTATTGTTTCCTGTTCATTTCACGTCTAATTTAAAGCTTTCGATAAGAAACGTGAGATAGAATAAATGGAATAAGTAAATGTTCTATTACTAATGAATGCAGTCTTATTTTTGTGAATTATTTGACTAATACGAACTATTTCTAAAACTGTTTCGCACGGGATGAAGCAGTTCGTTTTAAGGTGTAAGTATTAGGGATGCGACATCGATGTCGATGTTTTTTAAAAAACATCGATGTATTTAACATCGATGTTTTGGTAACATCGATGTTTATACTTGTCGATGTTTTTACGTTGTCGATGTTTTATTTTTAAATGAAAAAAGTACCGTTATAAAAATTTTAAAAATAACCAAGTAGCATACTTTTCATAATCAGCAAATTGAACATACTTTTAGACCAAAGTGACCAAGGATGAAGGGTCTGAAAAGTAGGGATGCGACATCGATGTCGATGTTTTCTAAACATTGATGTTTTAGAAAAAGACATGGATGTAATGGAGCCGATGTCGCATCACTAGTTGCTAAACCAGTTTTAAGAAATGGGCAAAAAAGTTTAAAAACACTGCATTTTAAAAACATCGATGTTTTGCTGTCGATGTCGCATCAATAGTTGGTAAACCAGTTTTAAGAAATGGGGAAAAAAGTTTAAAAACACTGAATTTTAAAAACATCGATGTTTTTGGGTCGATGTATTATCAACATCGATGTTTTAATTTTGAACATCGATGTTTCAAAACATCGATGTTTTGCTATCGATGTCGCATCCCTAGTAAGTATACACTAGAAATCATGAAAATCAACTAGAATATCAATATATTTTTGTTAATTCAATGTATTATCCAATCGCTTAGCTTTCAAACGATACCAAGATCTTGTAATCATTCAAAATAGTGTTTTGTTTAAAGGGTTTTCGTTAGGTACTGTCACCATGAACAGACATGTTTCCAAAACATTAAACTCGATTTTTGAAGAACTGCATTTTTGCAATAGTTTGTTCAAAACAAGGTAACTCCACAATCAATTCACCTTACATAATTATATTTGCATCATTGTGATTCATATGATACAGTTTAAGATTTGAACTTCAATCAGATAATTTTGTTTCGAAATTAATTTTTAATTGATTTTTAAATGCTGAAATTCCTAAAACAATGTTGATTTTTTTAAAGTTTCCTTATTTAAAAAATTGTAAAAAAAAAAAAAAAAAACATTTCTTGTAACAACTTCATGGAGGCTCAACACATGAAAAATAATATCAGAAATTATTTCCAACAAGAATCGTCTTTCTGAACAAATTAGAATTTGAGCTATCCCGTTTAAAAAACTTGCTAATTATATCTTAATTAGATAATTAATTATTTACACAATCTGACTTTTTCTCCCTGAAATTATTTAAAAAAATATCCTAATTACCTGTGAAAAAAAAAATGGATTTTTAAAGTCAAAATTAAAAAAAAATATTATAGTGTATATGTACAACTTAAAGTTTAAAATATTCACACCAAAGAGAGTTTACTTCATTGAATTTAAAGAAAGTCAATGAAGTTATTAAATGGTTGGGTTTCCCGATGGATATGCGTTGTTTATCCATAGTTGGACAAGCAGCGTCAAAGATCCGTATGTATACGGACTTACACACAACATTGACTTGAAGTTTCAGAAAACTGAGCATTGCTATTCGGATGAGCTTCAGAATATATGACCACCATGTCGACTAGTAGTCACGTGATTGATTACTATAAGATATATTGTGTTGGTTGACATATTAGGCATCTTATCGCATTATTTGGCAATATTGATTCCTATAAGAGGGTAGATGTGTGATTGGGTACTTTTATTGAATGGTGACAAAAGTGGTGATATCTTCAGTCTACTAGTACGTCGTGTGAACCAATCCCATGATGAATCAATGTATGGGTATCTCCTCCTGTCCCTTTGACTATTCAGATGATAAATTTTCTTTTCTTCAACAAGCCAGCCGAAAGTAAGTCGAGGGATACGTTGCTACGTCTCTAGCGCAGTGGGCTAAACCACTGAGTCACTGAAATTATCAGAGCATTGAGCTTTCCAGTTCATTTACTCTTACCCGTTAAAAAAGGAATGTATTTAACCCTTCGTTATTCCCATTGGCATAGACAGGTGTAACGGACTGCTTTCAATCTTACACAAATGGAAATACCCACTAAAACATTTTTATACATAAATGTATTAAACCAAATTACTTATATAAGTAAAAATTGCATTAATTACTGCATAAATTATAAATGTAAGAGATGTCATTTTGAATAACGGCCAAATGACGAGGCCAACATCTGAGGAAGCAGCCCACTCTCCAAGCTTCCACAGCATATCAACGTGAGGCAAAGTTGGGATCACGACAGCTTTAGCGTGCACTATTTCCCACGTACATGAAAGTGTTTGGTTCGATCGAGTTTCGAACTAGCAACCCTCTGATTGTCAATCCGCTACTCTTCCAAGTGGACTGTCATGGCTCTTTGGAGACCTAGAGTATGACCTGAAAATGACGTTTCCCGTTTTATATCTTAGCTCTATCGTTACAAAAGTTGCGAACAATTCCCTGGAACATAATGAATCGCAGTTTCGAGCGCAACTCGCACCTGAGCATGACTGGGTGGGAACAATCACGGTCAGATTCTGCCCCAAAATCACGCGCGACACAAAAAGAAGCGGACTTTTTCTGCTCTAACAACTTTCTTTTACCCTTTGCAGTCTGGGATATTAATCTTCGTTAACCACTGGATGATAAACCGTTTCGCGGGCCGTCAAAACTCTGTTTAAAATTAATGAAAAATTACCAAGTTTCAAGAGAAAAAAGGCTTCTTTCCGGCGTTCCATCAGTTCCCGGAGTTTCATTTGTCAGCTGAAACCTTAAAACCCGGACACGTTTCAAAATTTTTCATTGGAACGGGGAAAAGTTTATTTGCATTTCAAAGATTCATCGTTCTGTACTGGCTAATGAAATAATTATACAAATGGAAAGTAATGATAAATAGAGAACGATTTAAGTGCAAGGGTTTTAAAAATGTAGAACGACCTTTTGGGGATTTCGTATCTCGAAGCAATCACGTCGATTTATGAGTAGGATGCTTAAAGAGAATTCACTTTTAAGATTAAAAATTGACGATAGTCACAAAAGCATAAATACGCGGTACATTCAGTTCCATGCTTTAAATTATACCACTTGAAAACAATGAACGAGATCTAGATATTATTACTCTTAGAAATTCAACTATTGTATTCTTCACATTTCATTTATTGGGTATTTTTAAACAGCAATAGTTTAAACAAAATACTTTCAAATTGTTCACATGAGCTCACAAAGAACTGGTTTAGGACATAGTATTTTATGATAAAGCTTCTAAACCTAAAGTTAATTAACCAGGTTCAAGGACAGCGTATGTGTCTATATTTGCTGAATATTTGTACTGTATACTCTGACTGGAAATCATATTACTCCCCGATTCGATTGAAGACCGCTAATTCAACTTATTGCCTAGTGTGATTCGTTAATAGGTTGAGAGTGGTGATAGATTTCATTTCAGAAATTGATTGTCCGGATGATTATGGGGATATAAACCGTAAGGTTGAAGATCAGATAATCCTCCATTAACTTTGAATGAGAATGTAGTGCCGGAATTACAGTAATTCCTCGTTATATGTATTATGTTTCAATTGATTGTACAATCGGATGTATACATAGACTTGAACACGGATTAACTTTAAGTTGGAGGAAATCTCAATATGTTTCTTTGAAATTGAAAATTCACAGGCTCTTCTTTTTATAAGCAGTTATCCTAAACTTTTAACCGGTAAGAAAAGATTTTGGTAACTGAAAAAGCGAAAGCAACCTTCAAAAATATATTTCCCGCGTTTAGACTTGTTTGAAAAGGCCTTGTGTGACATGAATTTTGCGTTTCATTTGTTACTTAAATTATGCAGTTTTAAAAAGTGCAATACATGCATTCGTAATTCAAATAAGTATGTTTTCCGATGCCCTCGTACTTCTTTAAATATGACGCATGCGCCAACCCATCCATGTTTAAGGGTCACGAGCCCGGTTGAAAGAGGGTCCAATCCATCGTGTACATGGAGGCTGGTTTACGATAAATCTGTCATGCCTTAAAAAGTCCTCACTTTAAGGTGGTGTGGAAGCTTGAAGGTAGGATGCCAGATCGGGAGGTGACCTCTTCTTCTGACGTAACTCTAAAATAATGTGGTGATGTTCCCTGATCTATCCCATACGAATGGATCCCGGGCAGTCACCAATAGCCCGCTGTGTTGCTCCAGTAAAACGAAAATTTAACTACCTAGCAAGTCAACTTCTTGTATATAGTTAAAATATAGGTCTGAACACAAAATTATAAGCCTTCACAACGGGATGAATGCCCATAATGTTTGTACACCAATTAAACAGAAAGACGCCGTCTCGCATTCGGCCACTTTGGGTCCTTCAGACGTTCATTTCAAACGGGTAACATGTACGATTTTACGAATACTGAGACAACATATCAGTCAGCTTATGAATATTAACGATATCAAGGATAATACTACTATTCAATAATAATACTACTGTCAAGCGTTCTTTACTTTTACTGGAGCAACTACTGCGAAATGTTAACCTTCTATCAAAATAGACGAAGAATGTGAGTGAAGAGTCATGCTTCGTGTTCCAGTCGCTCCTTTTGAAGATCCGTCATGTGGTTGTAGGGAAAAGAACGAATCTTAATATGGTACAAATTATTCATTGGTTTAAGTGATTGTCCAACTTTACTAAAAACATCAGTCTGCACGTCGATAGCCTATCGGCCCAAGTCGAGTCGTAAGCCTACGTGGTTAAACCTTTCTGAGATCTTACGACGACTCCACGCACATGTTCTATCTATTTCTTTGAGAAGTCAATGCTGCGTAACTTATTGTATGACAACTGCCAGACTCTTAAATTAGAACTAGTAAAAATGATGTTCACGTACTTGATGTCTTTCATTTTTTTAATACACCTTAAGTTTACCTCCAGCAGATACGGTGTTTTCGGACATACTTTCTCTTGTCAATGTAGGGTTTGTTTTTATGCTTCATTTAACCACCTTAAAATTTGTATAGGAACTTTTGAAATAAACTGTACTATCGAAATATCTATGAAAAAATCTATTGCTTCAATACTTAAGTTAAACCTTTTGTACCACATATTTTATTTTAACATAGAGCTATTTCTTTTTCCTCGCTAGGTAATAAAAGGGTCTCTAAAGAAAAAGGGTAACCCACTACTGCTCGCAAATGAAAACGCACAGTCAAGTGGAGCGTTCGATAGATGAAATAATACCGCTTCAAACCAAATGTAAATGGTTCTTGGAGGTTAAACCTGAACGATCAGTTAATCTTCAAAAACTGTCACGAATTTGGCTCGTCATTGCTTTGACGACGACATATTTTGCTAGGCACACGTTACCAGAGATCGGTATGACAGGAGACGACACTGAAAAAGTCACCGGGTAAATAATCACCATTCCCATCTATATCGGCACCATGGTGAGGCAGCTGCCTCGCCCGTTAGACGACATTTATGTTTTGAATTTGAGTAGAAAGAAACAAAGGGGTTTCTTTTACATCATATATTCCACCCGCGGAGCCGCGTTAGCTCAGTAGAGCGTCGGGCTCGAATCGGAAGGGTTGTGGGCTCTGTCCTCGGCGGAGCCTGCAATTCTGATGGTTGCGAGATCGGCGCTTGGACCTGGCTAAAGACCGTCGTGTTCGCTAATAGTGGCTGGGACACGTTAAATAGGTCGTGGTCACAAAGTCTCCCATGTTCCCATACCAAATCAATACCTCTGGGGGTACCTGATCAGGGGGTTATCGCCTCTGATTGGGATCTAAATTACGATATGCGTGAGTGAATGCATGTGTGAAAGGGGACCTTCCTGTAAAACGGATGTGTCATGTAGGAAGAAGTCCAACCCTTCAGGGCAATGGCACCCCCGATTGGGCCATATATGGCCCGCACGACAACAACAACAACAACATTCCACCCGTGTATGAAGCCATTCAATCGGTGGTACGTAGGTAGCTAATGAACATAGCTTTGCAGCAACATAAAGGGCTATTGGCGACGGCCCCGGACCATTCATAAGGGAAAGGACATCCTATCCAAGGACAATACCTCGAAATTTTGAATCACGGTCAGATGACAATTCAATCTATAAAATGCCATGGTTTGTCAATGACGATTGCATTCACAACCTCGTTTCATGTCTCGCACCAATTCGCTTGTAAAGATATAATCGCACTTATAAGAGCTCTGCACATGCCTATGCCTTTCTTCATCTGGATACTAATTCCGGTACTGAAAACCCCTTATGAATCCACTCGATTAATGAATAGCGCCGGAATGAACTGAATTGAAAATGAAGGAATGCTGTGTTAATTGAAACGAAATTGATCCGATACTCGCAGGTGAGCCTTATTTGGTAAAAAGCAGCTCTCGGGAGGAGAAGCGGTTTTGAAATCCCATCTCCCGATTCCTCGGCAGAGAAAAGGGGACTAATTAAAAGCACGCGCTGTTTCTGGAGAGTCGGGAAACTGGAAATGGAACTTCCTCTTTTTCCGGGAATTCCCCCGAAGGCGGGCAGGGAAAACAAATCGCTGGAAAAAGGCAATTTTCGAAAGTTTTGATCGAAAGCGATTTGCGAAAAATCGCGACCTGGCCAGCCTTGACGAGTTTTAATTAGAACCGAGCGAAGAGACGTTGGAGGGATTTTTACGATTGCCCCAGACGATAATTGGAGACGAGATTGTTCAAATGCCTCCGAAGGCAACTCAGACGGAACGAGGCAGCGAAACAAAGAGCGGAAAACGGTGGACGAAACCAACGAGGGGGATTCAATTGAACGCCATGCAAATGCGTGGACATCGGAATTCTGCTCCAGAAGTGTTCGGAAAATGTCCGTCGTTTCCATCCACACTCCGAGCGGAATGCTTAACGAGGCTGTTTATTTGGGTTGAAGGGTTGAGTTCAGATTGGAATCTATTACCGCAAAAGGGTGTAAGTACATCCACTTTGGATTCAGTTCAATTTTTCAAATCAAACCGTGTTCTCACAAGGTACAACGCCAAGGGCTAGACTTAAGAAAAGTCAAAACGGGAATCGTAGAAACCTCTAAAACTGGCAAAGCAATCTAAATTAATTCCAAATTGTTTGTAAAGTGGGGTCTATTGAGAAACAACAATAAAAATCTGAAAGTCCCCATTCGATAGGAAATACTCTTAATTCGTCAATACACTCTATAAAAAAATAATCGACGCACCAAGAGGGAGTTGTCCGATTGAGATACAAATGGGTGGATGCGAAAAACATACATAGAAAAACAAACGCTTAAAATTTCAGAATAATTCAATGATTTATTTCAGAGTTTGACCGTCACAAAAGGAGGAAGTCAATAAGGCGTCGGTCCACCTGTGGCCTGGATGCTTCACCCGGCGTGGCATAGACTGAAAAAGTTCTCGGAGGGTGTCCTGCGGAATTTCTCGCCAAATTGTCTCCAACTTTTGAGTTAAAGGGTCAACATTCCGGGATGATTGAAATCGCCTTCCCATAACGTCACAAATATGATCTATGCGAGAGAGATCAGGAGACCTAGCTGGCCAAGGAAGTATTGCAAAAGCTTGAAGACAATTCAAAGCAACACGTGCCGTGTGTGGAATTATCTTGTTGAAAAGTAAGTCCGGGGTGTCGCAAAAGGAACGGTAACACAACCGGTCGTAGAATGTCGTCTGCGTACCACTGTGCTTGTAAGTGTTCCAGAAATGACTACCGAAGGTCTATCAAAGGAGATGGCACCCCAGACACCCTAACTCCCTGTTGTGGGCATGTGTGGAGCGCGATATAAATGGCAGGAACCCCACACACGCTGCACTGGACGTCTCCATACACATTTGAGGTTGCCTTTAGGACACAGTTGGAAACGGGACTCGTCACTAAAGACTATAGGTCACCAGTTATCGCCGTTCCAAATGAATCGAGCCGGGCATAACTCTTTCTTGGAGCATCGATTTTTTTTTGTATAGAGTATATCTCTACGAAAACTAACCTTTATTTTTGCAAATCAAAAGAGGCCCCATTTTTGTTAACAAGAAAAGTACTAACGATATACATATTTTCCAATGGTCCTAGAGCAAAATCGAAAGTTTAAGTTTTACATACGAAAATAGTTGATTCAATATTTTAATATAGCCATAGTTCGTATTTCATCATTCTATAATTGCAAAGACGAACGAAAACCATGGGTACATTTCTTAGAGAATGGGTTTCTTTGGTCTGTGAACGAAGTTTTAAGCAGTGGCAAAAATTACCTGTCACTTCTACTTATCACAGGTAAAATAAATCATATCACTCAGTTGAATCTTCTGATATTTCAAGAAACGTTTGACGTTATAGGGGTAAAAATCTGGTTTTAGAGAAATTCATCCCAAAAATGCCCTTTTTGATGACATGAAAAAAAATTAAAACAAAATGACTCAGAAATGTAAAAAATTCCATAAAATGGGAGAGATCAGGATAAATACTTAGAGAACTACTTATCTATAATAACTTGGATCACGGTAACCCATTGGAAAAAGTAACGGATTAGCAACGGGAGGATTGCGAGTTCGAGACTAGGTCGAAACTAAGATCGTCCTGGTTGTCACGATTGAATCTGTCGTGGCCTCATATGTATTCACGTTGGCGTAGTATGGAAGTTTCGAGATCGTGCTAAGGTGTCGACTTCGTCCTCTGCCCATGGATCAAAATGACGAGGTACTGTCCTCGGATATTTCTCTTTGGGATGGATCCCACACCTTCCCCAACAGTCCGTTGTGTTGCTCCAATGTGACGTTTATTTAAATACATAGAGAGAATTAGATACCCATAGAGATTTTTACATTTACCTTAGGTGTACAGCTGTCAACAAAAAAAAAAAAAAACGACTCCCGATCGCAATTGCACAGTTTAATTTGAGTAATTTTTGCCTGAAGCCAATTAAAGTGGAGGAGGAACCTCGAATTTACGGCAACATCTCAAGTACAAACATCCGAATTTTCAAAATGAAAAGGTAAGTTAAAATTTTTTTTTCTCTTAACCTTTAAGTAGTAAGCATATAAGGGCCGTTTAAGATTACAGAAATTTCTGGGAGTGAATATTTAACTGGTAGTCTAGATTTCCCACTTATTTCATGTATTACGGCATCACTGGAAAAAATACCCCAGTTCATGATACTTCTAAAATGTTGTTAGCAAAGTTTTACCTCTCGTTCAAAACTTCTTTTATCCAACCCTCTTCTATGCAAAGCGTCTCTTTCTGACCCCAGCTTCAAAAAACTCTGTATTCCTCAATTGGTGTCAAGCAATTTCCCAAGTCAGTAAAGAGTTAACACACTGCCTGAATCAATTAGGAAAATATTCGCCTCCTTCAACAATACCAGAGAGTTCCGATTCAACAAACCCAAGTCATCTTTGGGCAACACATGACAAAAATTTGACAAAATCCATTTTTCCAAAATCGCAGAGTGCAGATGCTTACTTTCCCAATGAGCTCATACTATATTTACAGCAGCCACTGTTGTTGACGGATAGTAGTCCATTTGAATTTTGGGCTCAAAGAAAGACATGTTCAACTGCATTAGCATTGCTAGCTTTTAAGTATTTGACAGTTGTCGGATGTTCAGTGCTATCTGAAAGGTTAGTATCTGCTCTGAATTCTGTGATATTGGATGACAGAAGTCGATTAACTAACCAGCACATAACTGAGCTAGTATTTATGAGCAAAGTAAATAAAAAGTATTGTGTTGAATAGATAAAACAATATTAACAAGCTAACTAATGTTTTAATTATTTTATTAGTTTGTGTGCCTTTATTTTGAAACAATTAAATTTTGGTTTATTTTAGAATTAAAGTGAGTTTTTGTAACAGTTGTGTTGTGATAAATAAAAACATTTAACGACATTAAGCATTTTTTATATACAACTAAATAGAAACACCTTGAAGTTTTAAAAAATCGGTTACTTTTTAAAAACCGTTTTTTCTACTCGGTTAAACCAGGGCAGTTATAATCGGAAGAAACAGAGTTGAGAGTTGACATCCCTACTGAGCACTGACCTCGCTATCGAAATTTCCACATCACGCTAACGTGAGGACATTCGAGGCCACGAGAGATTGAACGTACACCAGCCCCTACGCACGGGAGGGTCTTTGGTTGAACTCAGTTTGTTTAACTCGAAACCCACAGGGGGCTGATCCGTTACTCTACAAACTGGGCTACAGTGGCCTTATTTATAATGTGAGAATCGCGTCCTGGTAAAGTGACAAGCCGAACGATTGACTGGCATAAAGGGATGTATAGATCTCCCCTTCATCGTTCCCCACCTTATCTTCGATCGGCCGAGAACACGTCCGATGATGAATCGTCAGCGCCGTCGCAAAATTTACGTTTCCTAACTAAGAGCTAACGGCGAAGAAAAGAGCCACTCCTAATTACTCACTCCAGTCGAAGCCATTTTTCACGCACCTTCGGACCGTTTCGTTTTCATTAAAATGGTCCCATTGATGGACGACGCACGGGGGGAACCCATGCATGGGTAATGGCGAAAAAACGACCGCTCATGAAAAATTCACTTCCTCCAGTCGCGATTTAAAAGACGGTTATTTACAAAACATTACGTCTGTGCGAGGATTAACGGGGATCCACTGGAAAGTCCGTGCGTCCCTGCCTAATGATTTGGAAAGTTCCAGAGTTCGAACGGTTTTTTTTCTACCCCCGAGTCGTCGTTTTGTCGTTTGTTAAGAAAACGCTCTTCGATTGATCGTGCTGTAGGATATCGAATCATAGTCATCCGTCCGGGTTTTAATATCCGATGACTTTTTTAGGAAAATAGTTTCAGCGATTTGAAATGTTCTGTTTCAAAGGACATTAGCAAAAGACGAGCGGGATGCGTTTAACGTATATTTCCAAGAATACAAAATAATTTGATTCTAAATGTTATTTAGAAATCCGTTCGTTGAGTCGATAATCGTGTTTTGCTATAGGAGGACTAACTAGACAGGGTTGATGTAGCCCAGATGGAAGAGAAAAAGATTACCAATCACAGGGTTCCGAGTTCAAATTCAACCAAAGACCGCCGTGTACCAAGGGGCCTGATACACGTTAAATGGGTCGTGATCTTAAATGTCCTCACGTTGGTATGTGTGGAAGTTTGGAGAGTGGGGCGACAGCTTAGATCTTGACATCGTCATCTGACCATGGCTCAAAAGGACGTTGTTGTTCCCGAATCTTTCCCTTTGGTATGGGTCCTGGATTGTCGCCAGTAGACCGTTGTGTTGTTCCAGTGTGACGTTAATTAATGATGAACAGGACACAGGCGGAATTTTGACGGTAGTTGAATAAATGTCGCACTAAATTTACATAACGAGCTATTGACAACGTTGCGGAATCATTCACGAATATTTCAGATCTAAAGGAGAGCTGCACCCTGGGGTAAGTTACAGGAATCAAATGGTTTGGTTTTGTGGCGCAACATCTGGCCCTGCTGCGCCAAAGACAAAACGAAGTAATGGAAGCACAAAGAAATGTTTACCTAAGGTGTATGTATACCCTAAAATTTTTTTTTAAAGTTTTGACAACCAATACAGTTTTTTTAACCCCAGGTACTAAAGGTGTATTCTAAAATCATTTCAGGGAGGAAAAATTCGATTATTCATGTAATTAATTATCTAATTAAGGTATAATGAGCTAATTAACAGGGTTTTGAAACATGATACCTCAAATACTGTTTATATATATATATATATATATATATATATATATATATATATATATATATATATATATATATATATATATATATATATATATATATATATATATATATATATACATATAAAACGAGGTACGGGATCCATCCCGAAAGGAAAGATTCGCGGACGGAATTCGTCATTTCAACCACGGTCAGAGGATGTCATCAACAGCTGTGCTATTAACCCACACTCTAAACTTCCACTTCATACCAATATGCTGACATTTGAAGCCACTCCAGATTTAACCATGAACCAGCCGCCCACAACCACGACGATCTTTGTTTTCGTGTCGAGTTTTGAACTCGCCACCTTCCGGTTGCTAATTCATGACTACCGACTGGGCTAATGTGGCACATGTTCTGATAGGAAAAGGCCGATCAACCGGTCTGGTAAACAACTAGTCTGGTAAACAACCGGTCTGGTAAACAACTGGTCTGGTAGTTTAGGTGTTAGCTTCTAGATCGGAAGGTTCCTGGTGCGAATCCGGGTCAGCGTATGCATATTGGTAAACATATGGTGTAGAGGCGGCTGGTGCACCTGAAATCAGTCGTGGTCGAACATCCTCACTTTGGGTCGGTGTGGAAGTTTGAAGAGTGGGGTGCCAGCAGCTCAGGTGTTGCACGTCATCTGACCGTGGTTCAAAATGACGTGTTGTTGTCCTTGGATCTTTCCCTCAGGGGATTGATTCAGGAACGTCGTTCATAGCCCTTTGTGTTGCTCTTTACGACGTCAATAAAAAATTACCTTACCTTACATTTCCTTAAAAGAAAGTAGTTATTTTCGGTCATTTAGGGAACTTTTTTATTTTAAGTCGTTTTTATTCTTTTTTTATGTCTTCAAAAAGGGGATTTTTGTAGGAATTGCTCTAAAACCAGATTTTTATCCGTAGAACGAAAAAAGCGTTTCTTGTTGAAATTTCAGGAGATTCAATTGAGTGATATGATTTATTTTACCTATGATGAGAAGAAGAGAAAGGTAATTTTTTGTCACTGCTTAGAACTTTACAGACCATACAGAACCATTCTCTAAGTAATGTACCCATGGTTTTCGTTCTACCTTGCAATTTATAGACCGATGAAATACAAACTATGGTAAGCTTACGTAAGAAATAAGAAGCAAGAAAATGTTGCCATGTTCCTCCCAAACAAAGAGAAATGGGATATGTCTTGCAGTATGCCTCCTTAATTGAATTTCTTAAGGGAAAAGCATTCGGAGGTTGCAGAGGAAGATTATTAATAAACAGATCCGCCTCCGTCTTGCAATTTACTTAATTGAGAAAGCGTGTAACGAAATTGTTTCATCCATCTGTGAACATCGAATTTCATTAAGGCTCATACTCCCACATATGATTTCATATTAAGCACTTCCGAATGCGCGGTTTCTTTGCCGTCAGACCCATTTTTAAGACCTTCTTAATGATTGCGCTCGGAATTGGGAGAATTAACGACGTATTTCCCGAGGACAGTGAGGAATTCTTTTGGCTTGATTATCGGCTCTTCAAAAGCAAATGATGGTAGGCACTCTAGTTCTGGCTAGATTCGACTCCCAACTTTAATTTGAGCAGAATCTAAGGAGCGGGGGGCCCCTCCTCGCTAACGCTTGACAACCCCCGGTGGATTGCTTTACAATCCTCATTGGCTCTCTTCGCTCGCATCAATGAAGACATGTGTCCTAGCAGAAGGGATTGTTTACAAAATATTAGTGGGCTGCCGCCCTCTGGTCGATGCCGATCGCCAGAACTGCTTACGCAGTTCCTTTCCTGACGTTTCTGATGCAAAAGCATTCCTAATCTAACCTATAATACTCGGAAACGTTCGTTTCGACTTGGGAATTCACCCTATTAGCCATTTGTTGCTCGCCTAAGCCTGTCGGCAGTATTTCTGGTCGATCTTCGTTGAAATCCTTCATCAAGGGATTCCCAAGCACGCTGCTCTCTTCTACGCAAATTATTTTCAACCGATCGCAAAAAACTCATTTTGAGTAACGAATGTTTCTATAATGCGTAAGCGAGTAGCTCAACAACAGAGCGAAATACTCGACGCCAGGATTGAGATTCGTAAACAAACTGATTATTGCCAAAGGCAAGAAAGAAATAAACACCCTTTTTCCGCCACGCATAATATATATATATATATATATATATATATATATATATATATATATATATATATATATATATATATATATATATATATATATATATATATATATATAGAGAGAGAGAGAGAGAGAGAGAGAGAGAGAGAGAGATATTTAAAAAGCACTGAATCAAAGAATTTATGGATAAAGTGAAAAATATAATATGTAAGATACATCAAGCCTAACATTAAAAACTTAAATTTAACAGAAAACAAATACCATGGATTTGTAGGGGAAAAAGACAAAATCAATTAAAAATATCTAATGAGTAGAAATGAAAAACAAAAATACCCGAAGGTACACATAGGGTATCAAAAGAAAAAATAATAATTAAAATATTATAATTATGGAGGGGCTAAAAAAATAAATTCAATTTTAAATGAGTTCGAAAAAGTCTTTGGGAAAAAATGTTTAAAATAAATCAAAGGTGTCAATTATTAGAAAAAGGCGGCATTCGAAAGACCACGTTACCATAACAACGTCAGTAAATCATATTATGTATTATAAGAGGAGCATAGCAACAAAGGAATGAGTCACGTGGTATGGATACCATTATAAATATGGATTCGTAAATAAACGGATCGTTGCCAACGGGAAAAAGAAATAAAGACCCTTTTTCCGCCACGCATAAGCGTTATATATATATATATAGATGATATTCCAAAAAAAAAAATATTTAAAATACAAATTGGTTGTATTACAGAAAAGATATACAGTACCTCTGGAATCAGAAATCGAACAATTTGGAATTCAAATGAAAACTTTGAGCTAATTATGAATGTTGTTTGTGTGTACATTTCCCCAGCACTCGAGCCACCCATACACATTTTAATTGAGTTTGTTCTCAAAAGTTGAAGTACATGCGTCTTTTGTTGAACTTGTTGGCCCTGAAAATGACCTATAACGCTATAAATTCAATTGCGGCGTGAGGCTTCGTGGTAAACAAACAATCGTATAGTGTTGCCAAAACTCGATAACAAATAACGTCTTTTTTGCGTGCCACGTAATATATAGAGTTGGGGAAACACAATTTTCTCTTGGTTTCTGTATGCTCTTATGTTTTCTTCGTGTGCATCGCCTCAAAAGGTTTCGAATTTCATGAATCCCCTAATCAGGGCAGCAGCAGCCCGGTTGACAGAGTAGCGGATTAGCAACCAGAGGGTTCCGAGTTCGAAACTCGATTCGACCCAAGATATTGTCAAATTCGATTGTCCATAGGGGCTGGTTCGCGTGAAATGTGCCGTGGCCTCAAATGTCCTCACGTTTGTGTGGAAATTTCGAGTGGGGTCTGCCAGCTCAGGTGGTGACCTCGTCATCTGACCGTGGTTCCATATGACATGTGGTTGTCCTTGGTTATTTTCTTTGGGAACGAATCCCAGACAGTCGCCAGTATCCTATTGTGTTGTTCAAATGGTATATTATTTCAAATACAACTGTCCCCTGATCACCTTACAAAGGAGGTTTCACTTCCCTGTCTTTCGGTCACGTGAACAGCGGCTCCTAAACAGCCTGGTTCAATTCTCACGAAGTGCATTACGTATTTTCGAATACAAAAAAAAAATGGAATGAAAGCACTTAAGGGTCTTCTTCACAAAGTATTTCCCTGAGATCAACGGTTTTACCCAACACTCAACGCTAAATTTGAATCCATTTAGAGACCATGCAAAACCACTTTAAACCCAAGAGCAACCGCGATTTAGTGAAGGCAAAGGAAAGGGATTTAATTTTCTGTTCATATGATCACACCGTTACCATTTCTTTTGAAAATGTCGACACTACTCTTGTTAGGGTAATGTAGGATCTAAGTTGAATCAGTGTTTAATTTAGATCACTGCAGCAACTGGTATTGGTGACGTTCAATATTCATCCCAAATCTAAATATATGATGATAACCACCTCGTCATTCAACCCAAAGAGAGATTCACCTATACATATTTTCCCACTACCCTTTCATGACCTTTAAACAGATTTGAACTCGAGCCATCGAATCCGTCATAGGATTCTTTCAGTTAATAGATCTTAGTCACTATGTATAGCTACATAGCACTACTTAGACGTCTCATGTCAAAGGGTTAACTTGTGGATCGAAGAATCCTGCTTTTATCACGTTCCACAACGTTGCATTCCTTTGTTTGAATGCCGACCCATCGGTTTGGTGGTTTAGGTGTTAGCCTCTAGATCAGAAGATTCCTGGTTCGCTTCCGGGTCAGTTCATGGATGTTGGTAAGCGCATGGCGTAGAGGCGACTGGTGCACCTTAAATCGGCCGAGTGTTAAAGTCCACACGTTGGCATGGTGTGGAAGTTTGGAGAGTGTGGTGTTAGCTCAGGTGTTTCCTCCTCATCTGACCGTGGTTCAAAATGACGTGGTGTTATACTCGATTCTAAACCTCTGGGGACTGATCCCGGACCGTCGTCAATAGCCCGTTGTGGTACTCTAGTAGGACATTAATTACACATTCCCAACTACCATTACATTTTGACCAATTGTGTTGCCATCCAGATAGTTCGCTCCCTGCGTGCTTCCGAGAGAGTTCTTGGCGTAATTTTTCATGTATTTGGCGATTGCCAAGAATGTTTAAGTTTTATTTGTGTGAGCCCCGATAAATAAAGTGGCGATATTTTTGTGATGGCAAAATAATAATCTGGTCATTTCATCTAATAAAAAGTTAGTGCCAGGTCAGTTTTCTGATTCGAATGTCTTCGTGAGCATTTTGTGTAACTTATTCATCCATTAGGGACACCGTAGCTAAGTGAACGAGTAACGGATTAGCAATGAGAGGATTGATAGCTCAAATGAAACGTAAGACCGTCGTGTATAGGGGTGTATGTAAAATATGTCGTGACTTCAAATTTCCACACGTGGTTTCAGAGTTTGAAAGTTGGGGTCACTTGTGACCTCGTCATCTGACTATGTCTCAAAACAACGTGTTGTCTCCGGATCTTTCATTTCGGGTTTGATCCGGGACCGGCGCCAATAGCCCGTTCTGTTCCTCCAGTTCGACGTTAATTAAATACCTAGCTACCTATTAAGGGGACCAGTGCACAAAAATCTTTCAAAATTTCTATTACTCTTTTATTAATTTAAATAAATGTTTATACAATGCTGTTTAAAATGATGTCTCGCATTTCATTTCATTCTCCGTAACAACGCATGCACACACAAAAAGGAGGCATCTTCCGAAACTTCCATAGAAAATCAGAGTTCTAGTTCTCTCCATTTTGATTTGATTATCGTCAAATAATCAACGTTTTGAGGATAATCCCTCTACATGACAGAGGTGGAGCAATCTTTCCATCGAATGGGCTGGTGGCAGAAATCGAAAAAAAGAATCATTTGGCTCGAGGCCAGATTCCCCCTTTGTTCGGCGACCCTCACGAAGAAACTGGAACAGCGCTTGCCCCGATAACGACACAAAAAGAAATGATTGATAAAAAGCATAATTTCCAGTAAAATGGGGGTCTGTAAGGTATTTTAACAACAATAAAGAAATGAATGTGAACATATAATCACTTAAGGTATCCGAACACGTTAAAAATGTCATTTTTGACGAAATATTCAAAAAAAAAGTTTTTTGATCTTCTTGGATAAAGTATTTATTTGACTTTCTAAAATATATTTGATTTTTTCTCTAAGTTAATAAGTTGCAGAGCTATTAAGATTTTAATCAAGGCGGGAAAACCGGAAGTAGGTATGAAAACACCGAAAATGGCCGTTAAAAGACAAAAATCTGCCATAATTTAAATTTAAAACTTACTTTTTTTTTGCAAATATAAATTTAGAAAGGTTTCTCTTTTGTAAATGGTGTGAACATTTTAAAGGAGAAGTGAAAAACAAAATTGTTTTCACAAAAAGTAAAACCAAGAGAGAGTGCAAACGATACACTTCAAACTATTTTTACTCTAAGCTAATATTGAAGTAGAAAATAATGATGCTGAGTGTAAAAGTTTTAAAATTATGGCCCTTTATTTAAGAATTAGGACTGTAAAACTGTCCAAAATCTTGTATTCGTGTTTCGATCGCTTGTAAAATTTTTGTTTATTTCAATATCCTTTTGATTCTAGTTCATTCCTTAGAAAAGTACATTTAGTTTATTTTGGTAGCATCATTTTTCAAAGGGATTGAATAGTTTCATGTAGCACGTTGGAAGTTTTTGACAAATTTCTTTAAAATTTCATACAAAATTATTAATGAATATTTGAATTATTCGTAGCATAATGATTTTGTTTAATAACACTAAATATAAAAATATCATTAAAATGTTTGTGTACCCCATTTTAAAACAGCGTCTCGAACGTGTTCGGATAACTTCAATATGTGATTAAGGAACAGTATTGCCTCAGTACTCATGGTAGGTAGGTTTTGAATTAACGTGACATTAGAGCAACACAACGGGCTGTCGGCGACTGTTTGGAAGGCCATACAATTTCTGTCATGCTAAATAGAGTGTTGTATTCTGTACGATATCTGAACATTACACAAGTGACCTTGTTTTTAGAATACAAATTCAGTACTTTGACAGTAGAAATTCCTATTGGGAAATGATAATGGATAGGTTAACACCTATTCGATTTAAAAGCTAAATAGTGATAAACTACATTTTAAGGTAAAACTGATCCGTACCATGCGAGAGTATATAACAAGCGGATATAAAAATTTCCATCTGGTGTGTTTATTCACAATGAAAATCTCTCTCCAATTAAATGAATGATAGGTAGATACTTCGCAATGAAGCAACATCATTACTCGGAGCAATACCATTATTACCTATTAGTGAAGGTTGGGATCGATGCCTAAGGGAAAGATTCGAGAACAACATATAGCCTCATTGTAAAAGGAGAAATAAAAAAAATTATTTCCGTTTAACAGGAATTTTCAAGGTAAAAACGAACAACCCAGACCGTCTAAGAAGTTGTTACTTCAGCAGTCCATATGCTCTTGCATAATACACATGAGGATTACCTTAAACGGTATTTGATCGCCATTTTAACAACGTTTGGTGATTAATCTATTTGCTGCTGACACTATCAACTATCAGATATCAATTAGGAATTCCTTCTTTGGAATTTTCACGAGTTAAGTGCTGAAATCGATAGGTAGATAGGTAATTAACGTTACGCCAGAGAAATATAACGGATCATTGACGACAGTCAGGGATTAATTATTATGGGTAAGATGCGAGGACACCACCTGAGCTGGCATTCCACTCTCCAACTTCCACACCGCGCAAAATGCTGAAATCGGACTCGAAGAATAAGCCCATTGACGTCACGTTCAGAAAATGCACAGAATACACGCATCACCAAAGAAAGACAACCACCACTTATATTTAAATGACAGAAATGGCTCTCATAATCTTCTTATGTCAATTTTACCTTAACACCCGTTGTTGTAGCCCGTATTGCTGCTCCACTGCGATATTACTCTTAACCTTATCTTAGCGCACTAAACCATTTATAAATATTTTAAATTTGATACAGAAATTATATTTTGCGAGGATATGTGGAAGTCCAAATCCGTTAAATTCCTTGTTACATCCCGAATTCCACTTTTCTTTCCTCCAATAAGCGTAGACTGTCAACTACACTTCACTGTCACCAAAACATTTTCAGAAAAGTTCGCTGAAAACATTTTTTTTAAATCCTAATGCGTCGCACATAAATGCGTCCCATACCATTTTTACTCCTGTAATCTCTAAGTCTTTTAAAATTTGAAATTGCAACAAATTAACGAAATTAAAATTTATAAATAAGAATTTTTTCATAAAAAGTATTTATTTCGAAATATTTTTGAAACATCGTGTTTGAAGTCGGTCCTCCCATTCAATTAGAAAAATTGAGAAATTATGTCGTGTATCTTTTGAATGTTTTTAGTGTGTGTGCAATGTTTTGTTGAAGTGAGAGATAATTTTCGTTGGAAGAAAATAAATTAAACTCTGTTTGGAAAACTATTTCTGTTAAAACATTAACTGTACACATATTTATAGCATAGTTAGCTCTGTTTGGTGCTCTGTAAGGGTGTAAAATCGTGGCGTCAATAGAATGGAAAACAAATTCAATTTGATCTCTTAGACATTCTCCTGTGAATCGTCAAATCAAAATACGGATTAGCGTATTTTAAAAGATCATATTAGGAACTAAAGCCTTTACGAAGTCTTCTATAGATAAATTAAAATTCGAAAAAATTGTATTTTTATTTGCAATATTAAAAAAATTTGATGGGTGAAAAATGATTTCTAGACACAAAATTAATGTAAGATAAACATTAATTTTAAATCATCTGAATTTTGTAGAAAAGGAATGACTTATTTATCTATTTAAAAGACAACCTCGAAACGAAATAAATAAATTCGACACAGTTTGACACACAGAGACACATGTTTAACACGAATAATATCTGAATCAATCCTCAAGTGGCAATGTTGTAGATACTGCACGGTGTAAAACATCAGCAAAGACAAGACAATAGTTTACAAATCAAATATGCGAAATACTTCGGAATATTCTATTCGTATGAATCAGAACACTTTGTAAATATTTATATTTGGAATTTGTTCTCAAGAGGTAGACAGGTAAAATACGAGATTAAAGTGAGGAAACAAAAATAATCTTGTTTATATATAGTTTTGTATTAATGCTTTTAATCTAGGTGTAAAATTCGCTTTGACAGCATTTTGGTGAGTCAACTCTTCTGGCGACATTGAAAAAATTGTAACTAACAATGGCTTTGTCAACAATTTAATTTAATATAATGCAAGTAATGGGAATTTAATTTAATGCTTAGTTAATTGGAATGGTTCTATTAATTTCACTACTTCAAATACAACTACTAAACAAAACAATTCGAATATAATTGCTAAAAATAACTGATTCTTGGGTACAATGAAAGAAGCATCCACACCAAGTGAGGATTATTTTGAAAATTCTAATTCTGAATTGAATAAGCGTAACTGAAATATTAGGAAACGATTGTTTTAATATTTGCTGACTTGTGAATGACAAAAAGATCAAAATATCATTTACTTCTTTCGATGTTCAAGAGAATGAATAGATTGCTAGTTAATTCATTTATTTCGATTGATGTATTTTTAAACAGAGAAGTTGATGTGAAAATTATTTTTTATTGACAATCCATTTCTTAAACTAATTACAAATAGACGATTATGAGAGGGATTTTTTCAATGTAAACGAACAAGTCAGACACAAAACGAAGATTTCATTTCCTGGTACCAAATTCTATCACACGATATATATCAAGATTACCCTCAAATGCAGTTTATCGCCATTTCGGTGTTTGTTCTGATCGGTGTAGACCTATCACATACTAAATTGGTCTAATTTCGACCAGCTGGAATAGTGCTCAAGAACAAAGCAAGTGCCACCACGTCCGAAATGAATAAAGAAAATGTATACCAGCTCAAAAACACTACACTCATCTAGTTTATTTAGCTCGACAGTAAAAAGCTCTCAGAGAAGTTGCAAAGAATCAATTCTTATTTGCTCATGATCAACGCTAAAAGGGTTAAAAGCCAATCGTTGACAAAACGGTGATCAACTGTATATTAAGGTAATCCTGACGTGTGTCATGACGAGTGTTTGCATTTGGGCACAGTAAGTAAAATCTCTGTCTTTCATCAGGATTGTTTATTTTACATTGAATATCCCTCTCACTCGTCTGTAATATTTAGAAACGATTACTTTTATTTTTGCGTTTGCTTGTGAATATGATAAAAGTGGCCGAACATTATTTTCTTCCTTAAATGTTCAAGAAGTCAGTAATAAAAGGATTATAGACTAATTTATTTTTTTATTTACATATTTAGAAACGAAATTGAAGAGGAAAGTTGATTTTTTGGTAGACACAGTTCGTTTGTTTTAAACAAATTAATATAAATAATCGTTTCTAAAAGGCATTTTCAGACAAGCTTCCGAGACGATTCATATTTACTGAACAGCCAATAAAAACTCCGAAGAAATTCCTAAATTATAAATGATTGGTCAACGCCAATTTGTTTAAAACCAAACGTTACCATTCCGAGATTGCTACAATCTAAGGATGTAATAATATGTATAATGCGTAGAATTTGAATAGAAAGGTAAAAACTTGGTCAATCAGTTATTTTTTCCACCGAAAATCCCTCTCTATATAGCTAAGAAATAAGTAGACTAAGAAGCACAGAATTTCTCGGCTTTCGCTAAATTGAGTAATAACTATGGTCAGCTGGTAAACCTTAGTGAAAAAGTTATAAAAGGTATCCCCCATAGTTGACTACCATAATAACTACTATACCATTTTCGTGTTGATTTCAGCACAAGAACGACAACGAACGTAAATCTGTAAATGCTGCTTTTCCTTGAGCATGCATTTCGTACAGTGAACCTAAGTTTAGAACCTCGATGGGTTCGCAACACTAAGCAGTAAGGGTTTACAATTTGCCAACACTCGATACAGGTTTTTAGTTCTAGATTTTTCTATAGCCGGGTATATGCAAGGTTCATGATTCTATACCAATGGGTACTAGTCCCATGCTGACAAATGCAGTGGGAAATTTGTTTTTAACCCTTTATTAGATCATGTGAATTAACAGGTACTCGTCGACATTTGGCAGATAGCGGAATGGCTAGCGATAGCTAAACTCAAAACCTTCGTTACACGGAGGCTGGTACACGTTAAATCTGTCGTGGCCTCAAAGATCCTCAAGTTGGTATGGTGTAAAAAATGGGAGAGTGGATCAAAATGACGAAGCGTTGTCCTCGGATCTTTCCAATCGGGAGGGATCCCGAAGCTTCGCCAGTTACCTGTTGTGTTGCAACAGCACGACGTTGATCAAACAACTGCCACAGCTACTTACACTTGGTGTTGGTTTGGGGTTTTATGGCGCAAGGACCTAACTGAACCAAGCAACGAAGTCAATCAAGTAAGACACACAGAAGAGAGAAATAAACAGGAAGATAGACTTCGCCACCACCCACCCCCCGTTTGCTGGAGGGCTTCAGGGACAGTAAATATCCTGTAGTCGGATTTGTCGCGAGTGTGTGCATAAACCTCCCATAACACACTCCCGGATGACGTACGCAAGGGCCGTAAACTGGAGTACGCGGATTAAAGTCAGGTGACACGTCTAAATACGGCGGTTCTTCAAACACCTAGATAGAAGAAAACTCGAAAGAAAAAGGAAGGCCCGGTTTTACTCCCTGGACGGCACTTAGGGTGGAGAAAAACGACGTTCCCCAGAAACTACTTACTTCGAACGTTCGCCGGGAATGAAAAAACGCACGCGGCACCGTTTATTTGCTGGGCCCAACTGTCACGTCGAGTTTTTAAATCCGAAGGGCAGGCCGATTTGTTTTGAGAAGTTGGACGCTTTAAGCCACGTCGTATTTTGTCACGACTCGTGTCACGGGAAATGTAAATAACATCGCTGAAGGGGTGCGATAAAAGGATATTTAAATGGCCGCGTTAAATGCCAATCGGTACGGAAAGGATTTTCAGGGGTTGATAAACAATTCGAAAGGGGGCGTTAGTTCCTGGTACTCAAATGCTCTACGTGATGCATATGTATAGGGGCTTCCTTAAAATGCAGTAGATTACAGTTTTTACCACGTTTGGTGTTTAAGTCAAGAAAGTTTAGTTTAAGACAACTAGAAATCAAGAAAATCGTCCCGAATATCAATAGTTGTTTTATGAATTCAAAATTTTTCCAAATTTCTTAGCTTTTAAACGATGCCAAGATCTTGCAAATATTAGAAATACAATTTTAGTTACAAGAGTTTTTGTTAGCTACTGTCACCATGAACAGACGCCTTTCCAAAACTTTAAACACATTTCTGAAGAACTACGTTTTTGCAATAGATATGCTTTGTTCAAAGCGTGATGACTCAACAATCAATTCATCTGTTGTAATTATTTTTACATCATTATGATTTATATAATACAGTGAATGTTTTGAACTTCAATCAGAATATTTAGTCAGGAAATGGATATTTAAATGTTGAAATTCCTGAAAAAATGTTGATTTATTTTGCGCTTTGGCTATTCAAAAATCGTAAATAAGAAACTATTTCTTGTAACAACTTCACGGAGGCTCAGAACATGAAGATGGTAATTGGTAATTTTAGTTAACGTCGTACTAGAGCTACACAACGGGCTATTGACGACGGTCCGGGATCAGTCCCTTAAGGAAAAGATCCGAGGACAACACCTCGTAATTTTGAACCACGGTCAGATGACGAAGCAACACCTGAGCTGGCACCCCACTCTCCAAACTTCCAGGCCAACCCAACGTGAGGACTTTCGGCCACGACAGATTTAAGGTGCACCAGCCGCCTCTACACCATACGTTTACAAACATCCATGCCCGAACCCGGATTCGAACCAGGAACCTTCCTATCTAGAGGCTAACACCTTAACCACTATACCGGTTGGTCGGCAGAACATGAAGAATAATATAAGAAATACTTTCTGATAAGAGTTCAAGAGTCGATTTTCTGAACAACTTAAAATTTGAGGTATCACCTTTCAAAAAACATTTTTTTTCTAATTATACGTTAATTAGATGATTAATTATTCGCACAATCCGATTTTTTTCTCCCTGAAATGTTTTTAAGAATACGCCAATTACCTAAGGCAAAAAAAAAAAAAACCTGATTTTTAAAATCAAAATTTAAAATAAAATTCTTCTAGTATATACGTGTACACCTTAATTTAATGGGTGTCGATGACTATCCAATGGTCGATAAGCAAGTAAACCTCGCAGTCCAAATTTCCAGTTTTAAGTTTCATCTCGTACAGTCACCAATAGCCCGTTAATTCAATGCGACTTTAGTTAACTACCTTCCATATCTGAGATTTAGAACTTTGATCAGCCAGAAAATGGTAATCTTCATGCGAGTGAAGTCAACTCATTTACTTCTCCTTGTTTAAGGGTCCGCTGCAGCACTGTAGGTAGTGTTACGGTTTAGCAACAGGAGGGATGCGACTTCCAAACGCGATCCAACGAGACAGTTTTGCCGAGAGGGGCTAGTGGACGTTTAATCTGTCGTGACACGGAAGTGTCCGCACGTTTGTTTGATGTGAGAGTTTGCAAATGCTTCAAAATAACGAGGTGTTCCCTCGGAACTTTCCTTTCGAGATTTGATCCCGGAATGTCGCCTAAAGCCGTTTCTGTAGCCTGAGTGTGACGTCAATTCAACTACCTCTACTTTAACCACCCGCATTTAGTCAGTACCTTTAAATACGTTACGTTTCTTTTTAAACTTATCAAATAAGTATTGTCTTAACAAAATAACCTTCAAAAGTTTTGATGTTGAAAAGGTCATTTTAATTAGCGTCGTACTGGAGTAACACAATGGGCTATTGACAACTGTCTGAGATTAATCCCCTAAGGAAAAGATCCGAGGATGACACCACGGTCAGATGACGAGGCAAAACTTGAGTTGGCACCCCACTCTCCAAACTTCCACACCGACCCAACGTGAGGACTTTCGGCCATGACATATTAAAGGTGCACCAGCCGCCTCTATACAGCTTATCCAGCTTACAAACATACATGCACTGACTCGGATTTGAAGCAGGAACCTTCCAATCTAGAGGCTAACACCTTAACCACCAGACCGATGGGTCGGCGTTTTGATGTTGGAAAGCATAGTAAACGATTAAATGAAAACATTTACTTTATTTTTCAGTTATTTTCTCCCATATATTCTAAAAATAAATATATTCGGTTTGTCTTTTTAATTTCATCCATGCGACACCAGGGCCAGGTAATTAAACTACAAAGCTTTTAATAACCGTAACCTTCTGAGGGGTTCACACGTATAGATCCGTTCCCCAGACTGCGTTCTTCCTTGAATGACTTTCTACCAATTTTGCCAAATATTTCCTACGTTTACTTCTTACCTTAGTCCAACGCAAGTTGTGGGGGAAAAGCAACACTACACAACTCAGGAAATTCCTCGAGTTGAGTGGTTGCTCTCTGTTTTAATGGCACGTGGGCAATATTAAGCCCAGCTGCGCCAAACGCAATACAACACAATGAGAGTGGAAGAAAAATCAGCAAGGTTGCCGAAAGTGAAAATGAAATGGAGAAAAGATTTATGGGGTACCTCGTATTTGTGATGCCCGTACACACACACCTCAAGAAGACGTGCCCTTGAGGAACGTAAATCCCATCACACTCAAAGGGTAGGTAGTTGAATTAACGTCACACAGGAGCGTTTACGGGCTACTGATGACGTTCCGGGATCGACTCCGCGGGGAAAGATGCGAGAACAACAACTCGTCCTCTTTGACCACGGTCAGATGGTGAGATGTAAAGTGGGATAATACTTGATTTATATGTAACACTTTTCAACTGTAAATTATTCTTAAAATTGAATACTTTTGGAACAATGTAAAATTAACATAAAAAAACCAAGTCATTTAGTTTAACAGTCCTTCGTTTTACAAACGTGAAAATAATCAGCTCGTTAATTCTTTTTTTACATTGATTGACAGCGTTTTATTCATTTGCAGCATACATTAACGAGTCTGGAATGATTTCTGAAGTGACTTCAGAAAACCGCCGAAATGCTTAAGCTTTTTCATCACACAAACGACCCTGAAACAAAGATTAATCTCCCCCGGTCACCTTTATTTAATTCTTCTAAGCCAGAAAACCCGGCGGTCTGACTAGAAAATCCAAGGGAGGAAAAAAACACGATTTTCATTTTAAAAACTTTACAAGATTAATACTCGCCTCTCTCAAAAATTAGCATTTTTTCCTCACCCGGCATAAGCGCAAGATACATTCTGCATAAAATTTCCATGCATTACGAGGCCTCTCCAACTGTGCGCCTCTAACAACAACGACAAAAAAAGTATTCCACATCCAAAAAAACAGTCAACTTTTGAAGGTGTAAAAAGAAAATCCTCTCGCGGATTCTCGCCGCGGCGCGGGATCTCGCGTGATGCATGTCCGTTGTCATGCCTTGTAATGATGACGTCGCGAGGCGAAGTAGAACAAGAGCTGCTCGGCATTCCAAGCGCATGATTGATCACGTGGATGGAGCAGACGACGAAGTTGGGGGGGGGGGTAGTAAAGAAGGCGATGAGGGCGTTCTTCGTCAGAGGATGCCAAATCTACTCATCAGCAAATTGCTCTGCCCCAAAACAAATGACTCCGCGACACTGTCGCTAATCCAAAGACCGAAGACGCGGGTCTTATCATAATTTAGAAAAGGCGGGAAGTGATGGACGAGAGAGAAGCGCAAAGTGATAGACCCCGAAATGGATTGCGAAGTATAAAACGGTTAATGGACATCTAAAACGGATCTTCCCTGCATAAAGTGCATTACCGATCCTCTTTAAATAGATTGATCTTGTCCTCTTACTCTACCGAAATGTAACATTTTTAAAATGCTGCTTGAGAGTTGCAGCGGTAACACTTGAAAACTACAACAGTGTTAACAATATCCTCGAGCCCAGCCAATGGAGACTAGTACTTCATTAACATATGTGGCACAGAAAATGACACCATAAAATTAGCCGCTAGAAATAGCTGTTTTGCGGCATGATTAACTCGCCAATTTTTCAACCAGTTTCGATATTCTAGACTCAATCGAGCTTATATAGGCAACTAGTTCAATTAACTTCGCATGAGAGCAAGACACAACGGGTTACGGTGATTATCCGTGATCTACCCCGAAGGAAACGATCTGAAGAGAGTAGACTTCCAACTCAGGAGTGAAGCACATCCGGGGTTCAAAACGACCACGTGTCCTCGAATGTTTACGTTCAGGATGGATCCATAAAAGTGGCCTAAATGTAGAGAGAGCAATGGTAATATTTTTATGGTCACTGGATCACGTGACCCATTGACTACTTCATCTACTGGATGAAATCAAATATTCATTTAGTGACTGTGAACAACAGTCAGATGACGAGGTCAACACCTAAACGGGAAGCCCACTCTCCAAGCTGCCTCGCCACTCCAACGTGAGGATATTGGAGGCCACGACAGATTTAACGTGAACCAGCCCCCTTTACACGTGAAGGTCTTTGGTTGGAATACCTCCGTTTGCGAATAGAAGGAAACTTTTTTCGAAACGATTGCAAATTGGCAGGGTACAGCTAAAAACATTTTAAAGTGTATGTATACACTAGAAATCACGAAAATCGACCCGAATATCAAAATTTTTTGTTTTTTAATTCAAAATATTTTCCAATTTGTTAGCTTTCAAACGATGCCAAGATCTTGCAAACATTCGTAATAGTTTTCGATTTACAAGGGTTTTCGTTAGGTACTGTCACGAGGGACCAGACATGTTTCCTAAAACTTTAAACTCGATTTTTGTAGAACTGTATTTTTGCTATAGGATGCTCTTTGTTCGAAACGCGTAATAACTCCACAATGAATTCACCTATAATAATTATTTTTGCATCAGTGTGATCTCTATTGAAACAGTGGATGTTTTTCGAGCCTTAATCAGAGTATTTAGTCAAGAAATGTATTTTAAATTGGTTTTTAAATGTTGAAATTCTTGAAGAAATATTGATTTTTCTACGCTTCCTTGATTAAAAATTGTAATAGAACTATTTCTTCCTGCAACTTGATGGAGGTTCAAAAGATGTTTAGGAATAATTTCCAACCGGATTAGTCTTTCTGAATAAATTATAATTTGAGAAATCACGTTTAAAAAATCATGCTAATTAGCTAATTATATATTAACTAGATAATTAGTAATTTCCACAATCTTTTTTTTCTTCCTGAAATGATTTTAAGAATACATTAATTACTTATGGTAAAAAAACTGGATTTTTAGTCAAAATTTAAAAAACAAACATTCTAGTGTATACGTATGGATTTTTCTCTCAATGATACACGTAGTAAGACAGCGTCTGCTGTGCGATTTTAATTAATGACCCATTCAGCAGGATCCATTCCTCTGTAAAATAAACCCCCGTAGGTTTAGGGTTTTGTCCATCTCCACGTATTTGCTCTGTGCCACATACCTAGTCGTATACCCATATCCTCCTCGAACAGGAGGCGGTCGAAAGAGCATCGGATCAGCAACCGCAGATTTCGAGTTAACATCAAGCCAAACACCGTCGCGTACAAACAAGGATGGTACACGTTAGATCCGTCGTGGTCTCAAATGTCTTCACGTAAGCGTGGTGTGGAAGTTTGGGAAATGGGATGCCTCGTCATCCGATCGTCGTTAGAAATTACACGTTGTTCTCTGATCGTTCCCTTCTGGGATTGATCCCGTACCGTCGCCAATAGCCTTCTGCAGTACGTTGTTAAGTAAAATTATTTCCTACCTACCTTAAATAGTAATGTGTGGTGTCCCAAACGGCAGAGGCCGCTTTGTGGCACATGGCTTTCCCACTTCGTTGCTGGAAACTAGAACAGGCTGCCCTGGTATTGAAAATCGATAGCACTAGGTCGATGAAATCGTGTCCTGCTGGACCTACAATCCGCGACAATCCCCAAAGTGTTTCCCACGGCTTTTTCATCACCTTGTTTGAGCTGTCTTTCTGTTCAGATTCCCTGACTCGATTTGACCTTTTCCATTTCTGCCGGTTTCGTCGGTCTATTCGCGTGACGGATTGACTACATGGATCCTCCCGTGACATGATTCCATTCGGAAATTATTATATAGTAAGTGGTCAAAAGGTTTGTTAAATTGTACAAATTAAATTGATAAGTCCCATGTGCTCTAATATTCCATTAAGCAAAATTGTAATTTAGATAATCTTACAATGTTCCCACGTTGGTATCGTATGAATGTTTGGTAGATATACTGAATTAACGTCGCACTGGAGCAACACAACCGGTTATTACGACGAACCAGGATCCGAGAGTGGGGTTCTAAGGTGAGGACTTCATCATCGGGTAGTGGTTCCAAACGAGGTGTTATCGTCGAGTTTTTCCCTTTCAGGATGGATATATAGAGGAAGTATAAAAATAATGGGAGCAACGGTGACCATTTTATGAGTTCAGATTTATATGACTAAAACTAGTAATATCGTGACCCGTAGAATACTTCGTCTACAAGGGGACATACAACACTCGTCATCTGATTGGACCACATGGCGGTAGAAGACGCCCATACATTAGTTCATCATCTTATTTTTTCACTGATGGATCGTCCACTACACTACAATAATGGACCTTACAGCAAGATGGGATGGTATAAAGGAAAAAATACATGCTTTAATAGAGGAATGTTTCCCCACGTTCTGAAATTACACTAACAACTCTTTTGGGCACACTTTCAACAAAGTTTTGATACACAGCTATGTGTTTTTGCGTCCATTCCTGTTGCAAGAATGTCATCAATCCAGTTGTACATTTCGGACGTGGTTCCCTGGTCCGCAAGCATCGCTCTAACGCGTCCCATAAACGTTATGTGGAGTTTAGGTTAGGACTCTGAGCAGGCCAGTTAAATCGTTTTACATCCATAACTCGATACCACTGTACTACTTGACAGAGGCTGCAACATGACATGGAGCGTTGTCATCCTGAAAGTAACATTCGTTCCATAAAATTGCCAGAGCGTAGGAAGAACTTGATTGTTCAAAATGTTCATGTAGGCGTCGGCGTTCAGTTGACAAGGAACAATATGCAAACGTCCCAGGCTGTACCACGAAAAACATCCCCGAACAAGTAGTCGGATTTTACGCGATTCCTCTGGCGTCTGGTCCATTATTGTAGGGTAGTGTACTAGACTGATTCATCATCTGATGATTTCATTGATTGATCATCAGATATTTGATTGATGCACGTGGTTCAAAATGTCGAGACGTTCTCCTTGGATAATTCCCTTAAGGATGGGTCCGGAACCGTCACTCATAGCCTTACGTGTTGCTTCAGTGCGACTTTAATTAACTACCTCTTTCAACTAATAAGAGTTCAAAATGGCATAGTTTTCCTTCAACAGTTCACGGTCTTCCCCCATCGTGTACAGAAATACGGATTCACGGAAAAATCATCCTCTGCAGTCCGTACCCAAATCACGGATTCCTCGTTCTACGATGCACTTTTCTGTGGGGTTGTGGGGATCTCGCGCTATTGATTGGCGGCCAGTGGCAGCAGCTCCGCGGACCACTGGTGCGTGAAATTATCCCGCTGACCCTCTGCCCTGGCAACGCGAGTTTAGTCGACGAAGGAAAGAAGGTTTGTGGATATACGTTTCGATGGGGATGTCTTCGAGACAGTCGCGTGTGAAATACGTCCATTTCGGCCGCCTCAATGCTGCAAAGGGAGGAGGAGGATTCGTGGAAGGAATCGGCTGACGTGCACTGATCGGGCTCTGTTTGCATTTCGCGGAATGCGCGTCCCTCGGCAGACGCTTCGAGATTGCTTTCCGCTAAACCGAAAGAAGTTTCCTTCGACTTAATTCGAAGACCCTATTCCGTCGCGTGGCTTTGGGTTTGACCGGGGCTCAGTCGCAGACGCAAGATGTAATCAGACCGAGCATTGCCATTGATTGGAGCTTCAAAAAGTGTGACCAAAACATGTCGACTAGCAGTCACATAACTATTCTGAGAAAAATTGACTTGGTTGGCCGATTGGGTATCGTATCGCCTAGTTAAGCGATGTAACATGTCCAAACTTCCACCCCACCCCAACGCGAGTACCTATGTGCCCCCTACAGATTTAACATGCACCATCATCCCCCCCCCACCCCTACCCGTGAACACAATGTTCTTTGGCAGAACCAAATTTCGAACTTGTAACCTTCCGGTTGCTAATCCGTTGCTCTTCCAACTTTTTCTATCGTGGTCTCCGATTTTCTAATAACGACGAGACCAAGATCTGGTCCGTTTTCTGTTAATGTGGAGATATCTTGTCCATCCAGATGTGGCTAATTTTACTACTGACGAGATACCTCGTCGGGACAACTAATCGGAGGGCCTCAACCTCCCCTAGAAGTAGGAAGTTATCAAAAGGCAGTCAAGCTTCACCGCTTCTCCTGGATTACGACTATTTTGAGATCCGCGACACGGTGTTGAAGAACCTCTGCTAAAAAAGACGACTTCTAATTGAGGCGCAGTTCCCAACACACGGCGAATGCGTGGATCCGCTGCAGCTAAGTGGCGCAAGCGATTGTTCCGTTTTCTTGAGCCACTGCGAGGGAGATTATCGCAATCTGGCGGCGGTCCGTATTCAGGTGCCTGCGAACGCAATGATTGATGAACTGCTAGAATCACACAATTACCGTCCTCTTCCCATCCGGCCTCATAAATCAATCAGGTAATCCCGTTCTCCCGGATTCCCAGGGATCAGGATTTGATCTCGAATCATCGGCAGGAATGCGGGGATTTCTCGGGCAATTCCTGCATCCGGACGACTCCCTAATAACAATGCACAACTATTCTCCGGTTGGGGGGAAGGTAGTGAACTTGGCGCTTATTGTTTCGTCAGAACTGGATGCTTTTGATTCCAGCGAACGTTTCGATAATTTCAAACGGCTTGTTTAATGAATAATCGTTTCGCATCGATAGTCCGGCTCCCTCGAGAAGCCAGTTGGATCGCGCAGTTTTGAACGAGTCCATTTAATTAAGGTGATTGGTTGGGATGGAAAGAAAGCGGGTCCCCAATTGGCGTCTTTAGCGCATAAAGGAAATGTAAAATGGTAACCATTTTAAGTGCACATGATCAAGTGACCCAAACTAGTAGTCACGGGATCATTCGACTACTTTTTTCTGGCGAATGGAAACTAACATTCATCATTCGATGGGTCCACGGGACGATAGAACACGACCATCCCTTGATTCATCATCTCATTGATCCAAGCGACATTGTGCAATTTTGAGACTTCGCCATTTTTGTCGCTACTCTATAGAAAGACGCATTCGCACATATAACATGCCATAAGAGATTAGACCCCAAATCGACCACCGAAACGAGTCAATTTTTCTCAGAGCAGTCACGTGACAGCTAGTCTATCTGTTGATCATACATTTTGAAACTCCTTTCAATACTAATGCTCAAACAACTTACATTTCACCTCTAGTGACAACTATTCGATCTGCTGGTCGTTTTCTAAACTCCAATACTCAGACAACTTATACTTCACCTCTATGCTTTAATGCAGATTCTGGTACCGAGTTTATTGTTCGATTCCAAAGTTGGGCCGACCAAATCGTCTGGTCGTTAAGGTGTCAGTCTTTAGATCCTAAGGTTCCTGGTTCGGGTCAGTGCATGGTTATTTGTAAGCGATTGGTGTAGAGGAGGCTAGTGCACCTTCAATCTGTCGTGGCCGAAAGTCCTCACGTTGGGTTGGTGTGGAAGTTTGGAAAGTGGGGTGCCAGCTCAGGTGTTATTTCATCATCTGACCGTGGTTACGCGGTGTTGTCCTCGGATCTTTCCCGTTGGGGATTCATCCCGGACCGTCGTCAATAGCCCTTTGAGTTGCTCTATACGACCTTAATTTAAATTATCATTAAAGAAGTTGGAGAGGTTTAAATCATCTTTGGTGATGGCCAAGCTTGGTTTTTTTTTTACTTCTGAGTATGGCAGTCCTTATGCGAGACAGCCTTCCACACACATTCAGAAATGAATTCAATGACGATAGACCGTATTTTCACCAGAGCTGCACCTTGTAAGGATGTGGTCTAAGAATGATAGAATCGACGGCCAGACACTAGGGCTTGAAGACGCGTAAGGGAAGAAAGGGAAATTTGATTCTCCGTATTGTATATCAATTTATCCCCGTGGTGGTTGCCTACACGAGGTACCTTGTCATTAGCAAATCTGATCCTACCTTGATGAACATCGAGTCATTAAAAAAAAACTGACCACCATCTTTATTTTATCATAAAAATATTGGCAGTGTCTTGATGACGAGATATCTCGTCATTAATAAAATTGGTCTGATCTTGATGGACGAGTTATCTCGTAAAAACCACTTAGAGGGTTCCTGTTTGTGAGCGCTTGCTATTGGCTGCCAGTTCAACTTCTTTACGTCGTTGTATCTTGGTTTCTTAATGCATGCTCAATCTGTTATATCATTGAATGCTTTTTAATTATGCATGTTGAAAAACTACAAATACATTCAATAATGCTGAACTGTCATCATGATATCAAATGTGATGTTCATAGTTTTAAGAAGGGAAAGTAGGGTACAGCTTCAGTCTGTATTTATAGCGGTGGCAACGGCCTTGGTGCTATTTTTTGACGCATCTCTGAAGTCGACAAGGAAAGAATTATTTCAAATGAACCAATGAAATCAAACGACAGTACAACGGATTTCGAAAGAACTTTCTAGAATATTCAAAAATAAAGTTTAAGCTTTCCGTTTGTCGAAGTTGCTTTTATAACCGCAATAGGGTTGCCTTAAACTGCTATTGCTTGCTTCTAGAAGCGCGCCAAAAACGCGCCAAGGCCGTTGCCACATCTATAAACGTAAACTGAAGCTGTACCGAAAGTAGAGTTTGTTGAAGAGGTGTTTGTAGTCTTAGTTTCTTCGTAGTTTATTAATAAGTGTCGAATTTTTTCTAAATGTTCGTATTCGTGTTCGCATTAGAAACCGGGGGGACTTATTTATATCCAGTCAAGGCAAGACTGATATTTTGACATGAGACTTTTCCTGACTAGCTAATTAGTAGTAGTGTATCCTCCCAACTCATGAACCAAAATGAAAAATCCATCTACTAAACGACATTTTTTGTGAAGCAACTGTCTGGGAGACTTATTTTCTCATAGTTAGAACTCCCCAATTGAGTGCATCCCTCTCCTCCATTTGAGTAAACTTGTTTATGCATGTCTATTACCTGTCGCTTCTTTTGTGCTTGGCACAGCTAAGTCAAAGATAACGCAGTTCAAATCCAAACAACCAACTGTTTGACGACGTAAATAAATTCATCTTAGAGTAAAACTTACACTCGTAAAAATGCATGATATAGAAGTTACAGTTATTTCACTAAATCAAAACTAAAAAGTAATGTGTTCATAGAATTTTAAAAATTATTAAACTAGATTTAAAATTTTTCTTTCACTTAAGAACTGCCCAAAATATGTAAAGTAATGACCCACAAATGATTTAAAGTGACCCAAAAATGATTTCAAATGACCCAAAAAGGATTTCAAATGACCCAAAAATTATTTCAAATGACCCAAAAATTATTTCAAATGACCGAAATATTTACAAATTTTGTCATTTGTATAAAAACAACAAAAATATATGGACACATAAATCAACAAGTCGTTTTTTTGATTAAACGTAGTCCTTCGACTGAAGTTTGAGTCTTGACAAAAAGTCGCAAAATAATGATAATCTTGCCTTAATTAAAAGCACATGAAAAAGCAAAAACAGTCTTCCAAATTTAAAATTATTATTTTCTTTACACAATTTTTCATTTATTCTGGATTATAAGGATTATCAGATAAGTTAGAGACTAAATGAAGAATATATATATATATATATATATATATATATATATATATATATATACTAACCTACCATCAGAAATATTTAAAGTTAGCATCGAGACATCGAAGTGAAACTTTGAAGAGTATTATATTTGCTTGAAAGTGCATGATGTAGATTGAGGCTCGTGCTCTTGAAACTAAACAAAGCTAAAGGAGCCGCGAAAGCGTTTTAAAAGTATCAACAATGAAGATGTCTTTGAGTATTGTTCTGGTGAAACAATGCACCGATTGTCTGGCGAAAAGATTGGAAGAATAAAGAGAATATTTATAGATACAGCATTATATTGTACAACTGAACAAAACGATAATCCACTCTACTAACACGAGACTGCTCCTGATACCTAATTACGAAGAATAAAATTTTAATGCGTCTTATAATTCATGCATATTGGATTGAAATTTTAAATTTTAGAAAATGTTTGTCTGGCTTCCTATCTAAGACAGCCATGTCCATGGAACGGAATATTAGCGAAGCCAGCGACACGAGATTTCAATTTTTTTAATTTCAGTTTCGTAGTGGTTGTTGAATTTGATAAAGGAAAGAAAATTGGTAAAGATGCATAGTAGGGGACGTTTTGTCGCCAAGTAAAAATGTGTCGCCGATCGCAAGGGTTGCTACAAATGTACGTTTAAGACTAGACAGAAAAGGGGTTACCGTAATTGGTGCCAAATCGGTGATAGAATTGAACGACCTGAACAATGGAGTGCATCATTTTAACAAAATTACTGCATAGAAAAAATACATATCTATCGACTGTCAAATCGGAAAGTTAAGAACGGTTCACAATAAAGGGAGTTGATTTTTCACCCTATGCATTACCAATTAATATTCCTAAACCAAAATCAAATGGCAAACTTTTTGTAATTGTATATTCAGTATTTAGAAATACAGTTGAAGAAATGCGAATATTTTACTTCCGCTACTCTAATGCTCTTGAGTGATACATATCGGGGCTACATTAAGTGTCGTGTCGCCATTTTGGTGATATTTGGCGCTTAGTCTAATTGGCGATGTAAATGAGCTCTCAAACATATCAATGAAGAATTTATTTCTTAGAATTTTTATTAGTCAAATGTTGAAATCGAATTTTAAAAAAAAACATGCCAAGTGACGTCTAATGACGTGAAATATAAATAGACTGAGCATTGCGACTAGTAGTCACGTGACTGCTCTGTGAAACATTGAATTTTGTAGTCAATTTGGTATCTTATCTTACGACTTTTAATTCAATGATTATGGGCACATAAAAAGTTTACCATTGCGCGCTCTTTCCTTCTACACCTTCTATGATGACGCCAGAATAAGTCTCCGCCTCCATTTAGATTGACAGAATAAGCCTCTCATTGAAAACGAATCAAGCGAACTGACTTGAAATAGACGTCATCCTGTACGTTGAAATTCCCGAGAGTTCTCTGCGGCCGTTGGCCCGCTGCAGCAACTCGCTGGGTCTCTCTACCAATCACGCGATACAGAGAAATGTCAACTGCGATTGACACCGACACAGTGCGAATAACTTGTACTTGGAGATTGGAAACGTCACTTAAAATAGCAAAAATCGATAGGGCATGATCGAACCAGCTGAGAGCAATTTCGAAGAATTATTTAGAAAATTTTAGTTTCGCCGTTAGAGCAATGGTTCACAATCTAGGTCAGCTAAAAATACGTCACAATGATTCAGTTAGAACTGAATTTACTTTGTTGTGAATCGCATCTTTATTTTATGTCAGATAAAATCAGTGAGATGGGCAAAAGAGTATATAATTTAACGTGTTTTGTAAGACTGAATTAACGAGAAACCTTTTGTTGAAATTGATTAAACGAAATGTAACCATCCTTGGGAACTTTATCGTGTGTCCAGCAAAGAGGTTCAATGTAACGCATCATTCTCTTATTTAAATTAGTCAGTTATCAAGTTTCGATTCGATATGGGGACCTCTGTAGCTCGTTAGGTAGAGTCGCGAAATTACAATCGGACGAGAAACTCTTTCTAAATAAAGTCCGTGGTGTGAGTGAAGGCTGATGCACGTTCAATCTGTCGTGACCTAGAATTCCTTCGTGTAGTCGTGTCTTGGAAGTTTGGAGAGTGGGGTGCCAGCTCGGGTTATGATTGCCCTCTGACCGTGGTTCACAACTCCATGGTGTTATCTTCGGATCTTTCGTTTCGGGGCTGATCCCGAACCTTCACCAACGGCTCGTTCTGTTGCTCTTGCCCAACATTAAATTGTACATACACACTATTATTTTTAATATTGACTTTAAAAATCCATTTTTTTACTACAGGTATTTGGTATATTCTTCAAATCAATTGTGTTCAATCAACTGAAAAAAAATCAGATTGTGCAAATAATTAACTATCTAACTAAGACATAAGATAATTAGAATGTTTGAAATGGGATATCACAAATTCTAATTTGTTCAGAAATACGATTTTCGTTGGAAATTATTCCTCATATTATTCTTCATGTTTTGAACTTTCATTAGGTTGCTGGAAGAAATAGTTTATATTTTAAACAAAAAAGACTGAAATAATCAACATTTTTCAGGAATTTCAATGTTTAAAAATCCATTCCTTGTCTAAATACTATGATTGAGATTCAAAACATCCATCGTATTATATACATCATAATGAAACAAAAATACTTATAATAGATGCATTTATTGGGGAGTAATTGCGCTATGAACAAAGCATCCTATTGCAAAAACGCAGTTCAAAAATCGAGTTTAAAGTTTTGGAGACATGGCGTTTCATATAGTGACACTATCTAACAAAAACTCTTGTAACTAAAAAACTATTTCGAAAGTTTACAAGATTTTGGCATCGTGTTTGAAAGCTAAAATGTAGGAAAATATTTGGAATTAATAAAAAAATATTGATATTCTGGTCAATTTTCGTGATTTCTAGTGTTTATATACACTTTAATTAAAATACCTATGCACTTTAATCTGAACTCAAATGTCCTCACGTTGTCATGGTGTGGAAGTTTCTAGTGTGGGGTAACAGTTCAGGCGTTGACCTCGTCATCCGACTTTGATTCAAAACGTCATCTGACTGTCGTTCCAAACGACGAAGTGTTATTATCGGTAATTGGTAATTGGTAATTTTAGTTAACGTCGTACTAGAGCAACACAACGGGCTATTGACGACGGTCCGGGATCAGTCCCTTAAGGGAAAGATCCGAGGACAACACTTCGTAATTTTGAACCACGTGTTATTATCGGATCTTTCTCTTCGGGATTGATTCCGGACTGTCGCTCATACCCCGTCGTGTACCTCCAGTGCGACGATACTTCAACTACCCACCCTCCACTTTAATCTGCTCTTCATGTCCACAGAATCGATCCTTTGAATTCGATGTAGACCCTCTCTGGGCGGTGATAAAGATCGAATCCACATCCATCCAAATTTCGAGTTACGCGAGCTCATTACTTAAAAATAAATGCACTTCTTTGTGGAATGGTTGTCGCGTGCATTAGTCCTCTCCCCCGGCTGCTCGGGGAAGAACGGTTCTCGACTCGACTTCCTGCTCGATTTACACACACAGAGAGAGAGAAGAGGGTAAAAAAAAGAGATTCTACATTATATGAAAAGGTTAAAGGGATCTGCACTGAGGTGAGTGCCATTTATTTAAATATTTCTGGCACCTGGTAATGTGGGAGGGGAAAAAATTCTTATGAAGAAAAGGAGAAAAAAAAAAGCCATGGATCGCGGCCAAAAAAACAAGACCGTCGTATTGAAGCAATTTGCGAAATGATGCCAAGATGGTAAGTGGATTTCCAACATTTCCCTCGCGTCGCTATTGGTTTTAATATGCTCTTACGAAGAATTTAGACTGGCCCACGTGAGTTATGGCCCATCGCGCTGCCATAGATCTTGTTCAGCGGTGAATGGCAGTTGGAGAAAAATGGCCTTTCAGCCACACTGCCCAGCCCAAATTACACTCATGTGCCCGGATGAGTTCCGAGTCCAGGGAGCATATCGAATGTCATTAAAGGATGCGACGCTCGCTGACATTTCGTGCTGGGAGTGAACCGTAAAACGTGAAGTATAGCGTGGACTGTACTTCGCGGGGGTGCACAACATGCGCGCAAAGATCTCGTATTTGTTTACACTGGTCTAAATTATTTCAATATTAATTCGTTTTGAAGAATGTCGTGGAGCTATTTTTCTCAATAGATAGTCGAGGAGTTTATTGGAGCAACTCTACGGCCGTCGTCAGATAAAAATGTTCACAACGATCCGGGATCGAACCAGAATAGAAAGATCCTCGACGACGTCTCCTCATTTTGAATTACGATCAGAGGATGAGGTCAACACCTGAGCTGGAATCAAACTTCCACACCACGTCTCAGCAAGAGCAATCGAGCAGATGACAGAATCAACCTGTACCATCTCCCCTCAATAATTTGGCAACCATGACGGTCTTCGGTTGGATTCGAACGAGTAAGGACTACAATAGATCTTGGACCTGAGAATTTTTCCGACGCTGTCAAGCATTGACAGATTTATATATTTCCTTATTTTTGAGCAACCGCAGGTGTTCTCAACTGGAATTTCAAATATCTCATGTGAGAATGTTATCATATGAGAATGTTGGTAAAATAAGTTGGTTGGTGTGCAGAGTGTTGTGGAGTGCATACACTACCTTACAATAACGGACCGGACAGCAGAATGATGGTATAAGGGAAATAATACATGCTTTAATAGGTGGGTGATCCCCCATATGCTGTAATTACACTAGCAATCCTTCTCAGCATACTTTGAACAAGGTTTCTATACACAGCTTTGGGTATTTGTGTCCATTCCTGCTCCAAGAATGTGACCAGCTCAGCTGCAGATTTCAGACGCGGTTCCCTGATCCCTAAGCATCGCTCTAACGCACCCCAGAAACGTTCTGTGGAGTTTAGGTCGGGACTCTGATCAGGCCAGGGATGACATTTTGTATCCATATATCGATACCACTGCTTGACAGAGGCTGCAATGTGACACAGAGCGTTGTCGTCCTGGATGTGACATTCGTCCATTCCATAAAATTACCAGAGCATAGGAAGAACCCGATTGTCCAAAAAGTTCGTGTAGGTGTCGGGGTTCAATTGGCCAGGAACAACGTGCAAAGATCTCAGGCCATACCACTCAAAACACCCCCAAAGAAATAGTCGGATTTTATGCAAATCCGCTGGCGTCCGGTCCATTATTGTAGAGTAGTGCATTTGGGTCGAGCTGTGCGCAACCCGAGACTGTCAACGTCAAGTAATGGAAATCAACATTCATTACGAGATTTTACTGATTTGCATTCAAATGGAAGAAATATATATTTTTCCACGGGCTCATTTTTCACTTGGAATACATTAGCATGATTGGAGTATACTTGTATAATTATATACTTGAAATTAAAATAAAGCTTGAAGATCCCAATAGCTTCTAACAGAACAAGTGAAATTATCAAACGTAGTTCACGTTTCAAGGTATTCCTTTGTCGCATGTTGCACGAAGTTACAAAGAAAGCAATCATTCTAAAGGATTGTATTCCAAGGAAGTGAGCAATGGTTTCTTTTAAGGGGATTCTATTCTAAGGAAATGAACAACTGAATCTTTCCAAAGGAGTTTATAACTATATCTTATTATTTGACCTTATTCTAAGGAAATCAATTATTTTGGAAAAATTGGATCTTTCCAAATGATTCTCTTCCAAGATAATGAAAAAGTGAGTCTTTCTAGACATTCAATACTAAGGTAAGGGCCAGCATAATATTTCCAAAGGTTGCAAAAATCCACGGTTACTCTGTGGGGTTTTAGGCATTAAGTGTGTGTGGATATAACAACACTTCTCCAAAATCTCGTGACCCTCACAAGGTTAAAGAATTAATTTTACCCAAAAAATTTAACTACACGAGATTCATCAGAACATTATTTTGGGTTCATTGTTTCTTTCGTTTGCAAATAATATTGTTTGGGCAATCTCACGCGAGTTTAGTATACTTTCATTCTCAAATAATGATTAGGCAGCTCTAAATAAGCAACTTCAATGAAGCATTAAATAGTCTTAACGAATAAAATGTTTTAAATGGGTGTAATAAAGATTTCTGAAGGATGGAAGAACGATCGCAATCGAGGACATGGAACATACAGCCCCACCCTTGTCACATGTCATCGGACGATTCCATTGCGCTATTTTAGGGATGGGCTAGATGTGAATGAGTATGAGTTTCTCACCTTGGATAAATGTTTTTCATTACCACTCTCACTCAGAAATAGTTTGGAGCTTAAAGGACATTTTTTTTTGTAGAATACATTGGTATGGAACGAGAGAATAAAATTAAATGCAAAATTCAGAAGTGCAGTGATGTAATCGAGTCTTCATAATTAAATCGAATAAATTCAATTACATTACATTGCTATTTCTTTGTCATACGAAAAGGACAAGCTAGCGTTTAGATTTTGGTAGGTAGTTGAATTAACGTCGCACTGAAGCAACACAGCGCGGGCTATTGACGAATGTCCAGGATCATTCCCGAAGAGAAAATCCGAGGGCAACAACTCTTCATCTTGAATAACGATCAGATGACGGGGTCAACACCTCAGTTGGCTTCCTACTCTCTAAACTTTTAAATCGCGGCCACATGGGGACATTTGAAGCCATGATAGATTTAACGTGCACTATCCCCACACATACGACTGTCTTCCTAATCCGCTACTTTTCCAACCAGGCTACCGTTGCTGTCGTTTGTATTTGTAAAGCTCTTCTAGTAAGATAAAAGTACCTGTCGGTTTTCTTGAAACTCAACTAGTATAACCCTGATTTCAGAAGTGTATTATAATTATAGCTCCAAGTAACAACAATAAATGTTTGCTTGATTTTGAGTGTCAATTTAAGCCTTTCAGTTTTGGGTAGTGGATCAGCTTGAAAAATCATTTACACAAATTCTACACGCAAGATAATAGTATCCAACATCCTTTCGATGCGGTAGCGATAGCGCATTTTAAAGATATAATTTTAAGTTCTTCAGTAGATTTCAAATTGGCCCACCCGTGATTTTAGACTGCTTTGAATTCTTGCGTGCAAGTATTTTGAACCTGTGGCAAGGCTCCCTTATTTTTGAACACTCACCGTGCGAGAAACATCTTCACCACCATCTCCAAACCCTAAGTTTAATGTGTTTAAAATGCTCAGCACCCGCCCCCAAATGCCACAACTATGCAGCGGGAGGGAAAGGGCCGCCTCTTTCCACCATTCCAGAATTGCACTTTAGACAACTCTGGGCATAAATTCATTACGAGCTTGGTTATAATGGCTGCGACATCACCTGACTCTGACTTACTGCCTCTGGTGTTTAAATGGCTTAAAACGGCTCATTCCACCAATTACATTCTCTCTTTCATATGACGTCAAACCGCCATTAGCATATGTAGAGACAACGTCATTTGAAAAACAACTGCTGAAATTTAATTTAAAGTTACTACATTGGAGTTACTTATATTCACTGTTTTTTTAATTGTGCGCTGCTTTTTTAAGAGTTACGACTTGGATCGTGGATGTCAACTGCTATTTAATACTCTTTAAAAGGATCTAACATTGTAAAACAGTTAGAATCTCTTTTATAGTTTCATATGAAACACTCTTTATTATGTTTGAATTACTTCAAACTAAGAAGGAGGCTCGCTTCCAAATTTTAATTAAACTTGTAATTCCGAAATGGCAAAATAAAACAGTTGACTTAATATATTCTTTAATGCAGCGTTAAGTTAGCCTACAAGGTAAGTTTGCTATTCACTTTATGTCTCAAAGGAAAATTATAAAAAGTTGAAACTTTTTGAACTCTTCGATTAATTTGTATTAATACAATAATGACTGACTCAGAAGTTCCTTTGCTTAAATATGATAGTTCATGCACACAATTCTTAATGTATAGAGACATAATACGTTTGCCAATATGTATATACGTTACGTAACACGTATGAAATAGATGTGGATATCTGTTACAAAGAATCCGAAGAACACTGGTCATTTCCAGGAGGGCCACGGTAGTTCGGCACGAAGAGTAACGAACACACACAATCGGAGAGTTTCGAGTTCGGATACAAGCAAAGACCGCCGTGTACAAAGGGGCTGGTGGTAAATCTATCGTGGCCTCAATGTCCTCACTGAGATCCTCACTCCTTGGGGAGTGGGGTGTTAGCTCAGGCGACCTTCCTCTTACCGTGTTTTAAAACTAGGTGTTGTCCTTGGATCTTTCCCTTGGAGTTGGATACAAAATAGTAGCTCCAGTGTGACGTTAATTAATTACCATTACCATTTCTGTGATCAAGGAAATTATCAATTGCCAGGATGACGAGACAGAACTTCGATGGAGGCAGATCTCAGAGAGACGCTACACTCCGATAGTGGGGACAAGCCGTCATGCACGACGAGTGTGTCATCTAGCGATGACCCCCAGTGTGTATAAATACTTTCCCCCCTATCCATTGTAACATATTTAATAGTAAAGAACGTCTCTCATCCCTTTACCAACACATGCGAGTTCAACATATATGCTCTCCAAAAACTAAGAACCAAATACCGACCAACCGGTCTGATGGTTAAGGTTAGCTTCTAGATCGGAAAGTTCCTGGATCGAATCCGGGGTGAGTGCGTGGATGTTTGTAAGCGTATGGTGTAAAGGTGGTTGATGCATCTTCAATCGGTCGTGGTCGAAAGTCCTCACGTTGGGTGAGTGTAGAAGTTTGGAGAGTGGGGTGCCAGCTCAGGTGTTACCTCGTCATCAAACCGTGGTTCAAAATGACGTGGTGCTGTCGTCGGATTTTTCCATTAGGCAATTGATCCCGGACCGTCGTCGTTTGCCCGTAGTGGTGCTGTTCTAGAACTACGTTAATTAAAAGTTACAAAATTACCTAAAACCAAATATTGCTGATTGCAACATTACCGTGTTTGAATTGTTTATTCAAGCTATTTTGATAAAATGATTATTTTCCTGCATTTGTAAAGACATTATATAACACAAACTGAACATGCCTGTAACATAATCTAAAACATTCTGGATTTTTTATTACTTCCATCAAAAGAATCATTAGAGGGTCTCCATTTTATTACCCCCTCCTGTTCATTTCAATTTCGAGATGTTTTTCGTGCTGTTTTTGTTTAACTAAATGATAGTTACATCCTCCGTAAACGTTCTCTACCTATTAAGTTTCGGGGAGTGCTTCCAAAGGCAATCTATCGATATAAGCCACTCAGCGTAATGAAAAAGCATCGGGTCAATCAATATTCCTGTAAGAAACTGAGACACGAAAAGAGACATATAAGGAGTCTCCGTTCGGCTCAGCACAATGAGAAGCACGCATACTTTTAATAGCGCCTTACAAGTCAAATATCTATGAAACTCCACCAATACGTGATGTCACTGATAGTAGGTAGATTGTAAGATGCATCAAAATCGTTTTGGAGCTACGGGTGATGGTATCAAGCTCGAATGGGAAAATGTGAAGGCAATACCGCGTCATTTTGGACCACAGTCAGATGACGAGGTCAGTACTTGAGTTGATAATCCGATCTCTACTTCCGAGTCACGTCAACTTGAGGACATTTGAGAACACAACAGGTTGAACGAACACTAGCATCCCTATATCCGACGGGTTTTGGCTGGAACGAGTTTCGCATCCCTCCTGTTGCTAATCCAGTGTTCTTCTAACTAAACGCAGTCCCTTCATTTTATTTATTTTTATGTAGCTAAACACATTGGAAACCCGTACTAGCTAGTCCTAGTTGTCTGTGATAGTCTGGTTGGAAGAGTTGTCGATTAACAATAAAAGCTCGGTATTCCACTTTGGAAATTCGAAGATAGGAACGAAGTGTTGATCTCGTCATCTGACTATAGGGTTTAAAATTACTTTGGGTCATCCTCGGATCTTTCCGCCGACTCACAGGTCTGGTGGTTGAGGTGTTAGCTTCTAGATCGGAAGATTTCTGGTTCGAATCCGGGGTCAGTGCATGGATGTTTGTAAGCGTATGGTGCAGAAGCGGCTGATGCACCTTCAATCTGCCGTGGCAGAAAGTCCTCACGTTGGGTTGGCGTGGAAGTTTGCAGAGTGGGGTGCCAACTCAGGTACTGCCTCGTCATCTGACCGTAGTTCAAAATGACGTGGTGTTGTCCTCGGATATTTCCATTAGGAGATTGATCCCGTACCATCTTCGAATACCCGTTGTGCTGTTCTAGAACGACGTTAATTAAAACTTACCAAATTATCAAAAAATTACCTCGGTTCTTTCATTTCGGTATTGATCCCATAACATCGTCAATAGAACGTTGTGTTACTCCTGTGCTACCCCAATTCGACTACTTGCCTACATAGTCAGCGGTCATGTTCAATTCCAGTAACTTACGCTGCGTGTATTTCTTTCTCTTGCCATTGTTGACAATTTTGTATGGTAGTATGACCACCTAACGTCTGTTTTGTGTTTGGCGAAGCTTTGCTAAATCTTCTCCGTAAAAACCAGCCAAACCACCCAGGCACCTTAATCGATTCATTTCATAAAGTTTGATCGTTAGCCCCAACACCTAATCTTTTCCTATTATCTGCATCACCCTTGACGACCGTCGTTACCAATAATTGAAACAAACACCTCGCGGCACACCTGTTCGCGAGCCTCCTCTCCTCCGCGGTGCACAAAAATGAAATTCTGCCATTCGAGTAATTGCGAAGTGTGCCATATCGCGCCGGGGGAAGGCCTCGAGTAGCTCTAAGGAGACCCCCCTTCGCCGCCCTTTTTCTTGCGCCCTTTCCGAACACATTCCCCAATTAGGGAGCGAGTGCTTTAACAAATCACTGGTGGGGGCCCCAACAGCCCTCGCAGCAGCGCACACTTTTATCTTCTTGGAGGCGACTTGAATGAGACCTTTTCAAATAATTAACGCCTCCGTTTAATAGGGGAGGGGTGGAATCCAATTTGGAACGACCTCACCTGGGACAAAGCGGGAGGGAATCGTCCGAATTTATGGGGCTCTTGTTTTTCCGGTCCTTTTCAAACGAACGGTTTTGTGGTGGGGGCGTTGTTCGTGTGTCGTAAATGTTCGAACCGGGGGAGGAGGGGCACGTCATGTCGGTGTCGTTTGGATCCGGTCGTTAGAGTGAGGAAAGGGTTGCTGTTTTTTAACGCGACATTATTTCGCAGGAGAACGACGTTAGTTGCATAAAGATAACTTTCGGAACAACGTCCCAATCGAACAATCAGAATAAAGTGGGGCGGAGCACACCGGGTTTGGGTGATTTACGCGGAACCCGCTTCTTTTGGAAGGGGCTGTTTCTGTGACCCGGAACAATCTCTACGTTCTCTAGGAAAGTACCTTTTTAAAAGATTTGGATGGCGATGAACGTAGGTTTTTGGAACTTTTGACTCAAATAGTTTCGCTTTCAAACGGCCATATTCACAAGTCTCGAGTTAACCCGAGGATCAGTTGATCCGCGGGTCAGAGCGCATCAACTTAAATCGCCAATCATAGAGAACCGTATTCTCATACAGCGGGTTAAGTGATCCACGAATTAAAATGATACGCTCGCTATGATTGGCTACTACCGTCTCCTCACGATCACGTGATATTGTTTATATTTGCTACGACGCCCGAATCTGCATTTATACTGATTAAGCACGTACTTGGACGGCAGAATTAATTCTAAATTGTGATTGTAATAAAATGCATAGGACATTTTATTTTGGGTTTGGAAATCGAGAAATTCAAAGGTATTTAATTTCGAATTGAATTTTTATAGAAACCTTAATCAAGTAAAAAAGAACTGTACACAATTCCTTGACAAATCAATCGATTATCTTTGTACTTGTCAGTATGGGTGTGTGTTGGTATAAAGTGAAGTAACAAGTCGATTTTCGTTAATGAATTTGATGGTCGTGAAACAAATCATTTTTATTTCACGACGAATTTGCATCTGACATGATCATATTCTCAGTTGAATATCGTTTGCATAGAAGAAAAGTAAGTAAACAATTTCCTTTCTGACGCGAGTAGCCACGGTTCGCTGAGGTGACCACCGCTCGCGGGCGATTGCCTTCTCTTGTGTATGCTCCAGCTAACTTCTAAATAGATTAATGTTTAATATCAATAAATTCTTTTAGTAGAACCTTGAGAAACCGGTGTGTTTTATCACCCAATACTAACGTTCGCTCTCTTATTGGGATCTACTCTAGCGAGCCAGAATATAGTATTGAACCTGAACACATCTGGGCATATCTATTGTAAAGAAAACTAGCCCCTGCGCGGTCAATGCGGCATTGCCCGTGACAGTAGTTTTCGTCGGGTCAGATGTGATCACTGCTCTCTAATCCCCGGCGATTGCTACGAATTCGTAGTCTACTGGATAAGAGCCATCACGGCGTTGCCCGTGGTGTTGGTTTCATTGTCAAATACGGCCAAATTCGAATTTTGAATAGATCCAATCGGCGTGACGTCACAATCTCTTGGGAAAATAAAAATACTAACGGATCAGCAGAATTATTCCAACTGGTTATTATCATATTAAATGACCAATAGAAGAATCAGACCAAAGTATCATATTCTAATGAAAGGAGCAATAGAATAATTCCAATGGAAGTGGTTATTTAGTGAGTTGGGGTGTAAAAACAAATCTACGATTGTCGTAAATCTCGTGACGTTCATGGGGTTAAATCCAATTTAAGAGGCATTCCAAATCTTCCTAAAATTACCGTTTCTTTTTATCTTCTCTCTTCTATAAAGTGTCACACTTGAAATCGGTAATACTTTAAACGCTAGAGATACCTACAGGTCTTGTGAATTCTTGAGATTTAAAAAAAAAACATTCCAGTTCTTTCTTGTATATATATCTTTGAATGTCCCATTGTGTTGATGTAGGGCAACGTTGATTGGAATGTAAATTGACAGTCTATTTGTCCTAAAGACGAGCATTTAAACTTATTGATGCTCGTAGATGTGAAAGAGATTTAAGTTGAAACAATTATGCTTATGACGGGAAATGAACAGGTGGACCTCCTGAAAATAGTCCACTTGTTCATCCCACGTATTAACTTACCCCCAATCCACAATAAAGCAACTTTCTGAACCGTATCAAAATGATTTATTCTCTCGCTACATCGATGTGCAAAGATCATATTCATTTTGAATAGCAGTGGTACAAGTTAATATTGCTGCCGGACAGTATCGATGAAAAATACAACATTGTTTAAAGGAGAGATCACGACTTGCCCAAATATGGCTTTGCGACATCCAACTCAACCCTAGACAACACATTCCAATTTAGAAAGCCATTGCAAGGTTTCCCAATCCTGTGTACCCCATGGTTGAGCGTCCTCCTTCATCCCCGGCCGAACAAATGTTGTACTGGACAGTAGGAAATGCAATTGTAAACGAGGTATCGTTAAACTCTGAAATGGCGATCTGAATTGATCACCATGGTCATTCCTACACATCTCGTTGCGTTTTGTTGGGCATGAATTAGGCTTGAAAAGCGCTTTAATTGGAAGCGTTTAGTTACAAATGAATATCGATGAAGGACCCTAATGGTAGATAAGGTCGATCTAATGATGTAATTTGAGTCTTTACAGAGAAGAAATTCCATTAGTTGATAATTCGATAAAATGGCGGAAGTAATGACTGTTCAACCATCTGGATATCCCATCGTTGCGTCGTAGCCAACAAGAATACACATTACCCCTTTACACTTTATTTTGTCTTGTCATGTATGTACTTTTGTATTTCGATCGAAATTCTTGTCTAAATATATTTTGATATATTCTTGCTAACTCCCGTGGTAGAAGTTTATATTGAACACGGAGGGGGAAATTATCCACAAATGCAAAATCTATAACTAACAACAACATAATTTTAGTCTTAGTCCCCTTGCTTTTTAATCGTCCTGGTTGTTGTCTCGACAAAGAATCTCGCTTTTAACGCTCCTGGTGGTTGTCTTGAAAAGGTCCTGGCCATGAGTCAAACCATTTGCAGATCTAGATGGATGGGATAGCTCGGCATTAGAAGTAAACTGACCAGATCTTGATCTCGTCAGTGTGGCAATATCTTAGTCTACGATACATCTCATCATTAGCAAAACCAGTCTTGATGAACGATGTATCTCATGGTTAAAAAACTGACCAGATCTTGGTGGACGAGGCATCTGGTGATTAGAAAAAAAAACGAGCAAATTTTGATCTAGTCATCGTCAAAAAATTGGTGATACCTTGATAACGATGCCTCCCTCCATCTCTTCACGAAGAAAGTTTATCAGATCTTGAAAGACAAGTTATCTTGTCGAAACCATTGAGAGGGTTACAGCACTTGTTTCATCTTTACCCAAGCTTTTCTAAAGTTTAAAAATTGGTATTGGTCAGAGCAAAGATCCACGATTGCAACGCAGCTTTCAGTTCTTGGTACGTAGTGTGGTGAGCCTATCCTGCCACTTCAACAACAATCACGCACCTGCGTAACAGAACCGCGTTACTTTCATTATAAATCTGCTGTCGTCAGTTGTGCTAGCGGACAGCCGACTGACTTTTTCATGCATAACACCCGTGTTACCATTTTGTAACTTGACAATCTATTCGTAGTCTATACATTGAGGCAAAATACTGTTCCCTAACTGAACACAAAACCTTCGATGGATTTCGAGACTCTTTTGTCTGGCCGAAGAAAACGAACATTCATCAGCAGATGGGTCCACACGGCCTCCACTGATTTATCATCTGGTTGGTTTGAACTAAATAATAGTAGACTAGCGATTTCACCATTTTTGCCGTCACTCTATAGAATGCGCATTCACACATCTACCCCTTCATAAGATGTTACATCGTTAAACTAGGTGATACAATTCCAGCGTCCACCAACCTAGCAGTCGCGTGACTAATAATAGACATATTGATTACACGTTTTGAGCTTCTGTCAATAGCACTGTTCAGCTCCACTTAAATTTCACTTCAATGTACTTCTTACGCAGGCTAGCGAAAACGACAGTGTTGCATACAGAAACTCAAAAATTACTACATTTCTTATAGTTAACGACTCACCCTAATTTTATAAACCCCAAAGGTGTAAGGAAAAGATGTTGGGACATAATGTGAGGCAATTAATGGAAACAAACATTGCCTAGTTGTGACTAGTGTTAGTTGGTGAGTGAATGAGTTGAAAGGGGGTGACATTTCACTCGAAAACGACACAAGTTAAAACTCTCCAATAACCTGAAGTCTGAAAACGTGAACACATTTTAAAGTTCGTTGAAGGGTGATAGCAAAGCGTAAGGAATGTTCACTTACCGTGATCTCCTTGTTGTGGGATCTTTCATCACCATCACCTCCGTTATGTCCCCGTATTTATTAAAATATTCTCTAAGGCCCTCTGAAATAAAGGAAAAGAGATTTCTGTTAGTTTATGAAGAGGTGAAATACTTTTTCGTATTCGTAAATGAGCAACATCTGACACAAACGCTATAAATAAACAAACAAACGTAACGGGCACTATACACTCTATAACAAAAAACAGACGCACCAAGAAGGAGTTGTCCGATTGCGATAAAAATGGGTGCCTGTGAAGAACTTATATAGTAAACGCTTAAAATTACAGAACAATTGAATGATTTGTTTTGAGTTTGACCATTACAAAGGGAGGAAGTCAATAAGGCGTCGGTCCACCTCTGGCCTGGATGCGTCTCCCGGCGTGGCACAAACTGAAAAAGTTCCAGGATAGTGTTCCACGGAATTTCTTGCCAAATTGTCTCCAACTATCGGGCTAAAGGGTCAACATTCCGGGATGGTTGCCCTTCCCATAATGTTCCAAATTTGCTCTATGCGAGATAGATCCGGTAACCTAGATTTCCAAGGAAGTGTTGGCAAAGCTCGAAGACAATTATCTTGTTGAGAAGCAAGTCCTGGGTGTCGCAAAAGGAACGGTAACACAACAGGTCGAAGTATGTCGTCTACGCACCGCTGTGTTATAAGTGTGCCATAAATGACTACCAAACGGCTATGAAAGGAGTTATAACCCCAGACCACAACGTGTATCGCACGACACACAGACCACAACGTGTTATGGTCATGTGTGTCGTGCGATAGTAAGGTCAGGATCCGCAATCTACCCTGGACTTCTCCAGACTTGTCCGCGGTTGTTGTCGTCAGGACACAGTTGGAAACGGGACTTGTCACTAAAGACTATACGTCCCCAGTCAGCGCCGTTCCAAGTGGATCGAGCTCAGCACAACTCCTGGGCAACTCCTTCTTGGTGCGTCGATGTTTTTTTGTTTTGTTATAAAGTGTATTATAGACTAGCGAATACAAATATTGCATCTTTTAGTGAAATATGAGAGACAAACAAATCATCGGAATATGAGGATTTCACTCCATGTTAGGCGATAAGTGATAAGAACCAAAAGAGCTTCAACTCTGGCTCACTTGGAAGAGCAGCGCATTAGCAACGGGAGGTTTGCGATTTCGTACTTCAATCGTACCAAAGACCAAGATGCGCACGGAGAGCTAGTGGACGTTAAATATATAATGGCCTCAAATGCCCTCTTGGTGGCGTGATAAAGAAGTTTGAAGGGTGGGGTGACAGCTCAAGTGGTGACCTTGTCATATGACCTTGGTTCAAAATGACGAAGTGTTGTCCTCGCATCTTTCCTTTCAGAATCGATCCCGTCGCCAATAGCCAATTTTGTTGCTTCAGTGCGGCGTTAACTCCAACTTTTTACCCGCTAAAAATCGAATGTCATCTATAATTACGCTTTCTTTCTACACACACTATGCTTTACAGAAAAATCCTATAACCTCTAGAAAAATGTATTTTATATTTTGACCCCTTCTCTTTTAGATCACTCCTGTTTGGGCACATTAAAATAATTATAGATTTTTCCAATTAATAATAACAGTTTTTTTACTTTCAAAACGTGAGGGATTGTTTATTAGTTCATGTTTATCCCATTCATGTATCTTAAGATATTCTGATTCATTGAAGGTAATGGTCCCTGATCAGAACATTTGCCATTTTAAAAACATTATCATTTGTGGACCGTAATTTACTTTAAATAGCCAATGAAAAAAATAAGTGGAAAGAGTTTTATTTCAAGCTTAAAAGGTTAAAGTAGATGGATAGTTGAATTAACCTCGCATTGAAACAACAATCGGCAACGGTTCTGGACCCATCCCGAAGTGAAAGTACCGAAAACAACTTCTAGTAATCTCGCGTCACGCCCTGATGGCGAGTTCAACATCTGAGCTGGCACCCTCTAAATTTCGACACCAGCCATCTAGAGGATATATGAGGCCACGACACTAGGGTAATTTTGAGCGTTTTGGACCATGCGGAGTCTTGGAGTACGCGGAAGTGACGTATTGACTGGCGAGTTGAGATGTAGGAGTCCTGCTGCTGAATAAAAACATTAGGGTCGAGTGGAGAATTACTCTACTTCCGATAGACATAACGTGCACTAGCCCCAACCCACGACATTAGTAGCTTACGTTTGTATTTCTCTACTGAATCTAGTAAATGAGCGCTGTGTAAAGATCATTCGTCAGAGAGAACCGTCCAATTGTAAAAATATTATCCATCTCACGCAAAAGAAGTAAGAGAGGATATTGTCTCAATTAAAATCCTTTTAATTCGATTTATTAGACAGGAAGTTCCAAAACTATGCATATCACTTTTAAGGAAAAGTCACGAACACAAAACTAAACTTATTCGCATGAGATGTATGTCCCCGAGCGTCACCGTGAAGGGAGGGTACAGAAACGAAAGACAGCAAGCATTTGAACAATATTTCTTTTAACCCTAGTTTGACAGCAGTTTTATGCTTGAGTTTCAAAGAAGATGATCAAAGTAGCGACCACCAACAGTAAAGTTCACCGGACATCGTTGACGCATGTATATTTCTGTTCGCTGAATCATATACTAGGCGTAATTCTGCCACCTCAGCATTCGTGGAATCATGCGCGTCACCGTTATAATTCAGCGTCTAAATGACGATGGCTCAAACTAACCAACTGTACATCCCTTTACCAACTTTATGTTCCCTACCTCCATCTCCAATTTGTACAGGAGGTTTTGGAACACCCAATATCTGATAAATAATTCCAGCGCACGTTTAAGTTACTGAAGTTGTAAGAAACAGGAAACCCACTGTAAATTAAGACATGTAGAATGGAGATAGTTAGAAATACCATCTTAAAAAAAGGACTAATGAATAGTTAGTCATAGGATATTCTTCAGTTTTAAATATAAACCGTATCTCAACATCGTATGCAAATGCACTGTAAAATTTTTTTTGTTTCAGTAAATATATGCCCCCTCCCAAAAAAAAAAATTGGGTTTATATTATAATTATTATATTGTTCCGGGCGTACTCAAAAATAACATTAGGGCTCACTCAGCACTTTATATCGAATAAATTTAATAAGAAATTTGAATGAAAAGGAATATCAACAAATAAATAACATTACTTGTACTAACAAAATGCACAGAAAATTTAATGCGTAAATAAATTTTTTGCTTGCTTATAAAATATTAGAGATACTAGTTATTTTCAACTCAAAATTAAAAACGAATTTATTAAAATGTTATTATGCGTAAAAAAATATAAGCTTAGTCTATTGAAAAGATGATTTCTCAACTATTTTTCACTCAAAGATCGTATTATAGTAAGCAGTTTTAGATTGAAATTGTGGAAAGAATTGAATGCTTGATTAAATATCTAATCTAAGTATAGTGTTCCCTAACGAAGTGGCACCTAATTTGACACCATTCGTTTGCTGACATTAGATGCTGTGAATTGGTTGGTTTGATTGTTTTTTAAGGTGTAAAGTTTATATTTGGTAATAGATACAAGACATACTCCATAGAATAATGGACCCACACGCGCAAGGAAAGTTTTACGAAAGAAAGAAATTCAACCAGGGAGGAATCGAATCTGAGCCGCTTGTTTAATTTGTTTGGAGTAATGCATATCGAGGCCTCTATACATTCATTACAAGCAGATTTAAATAATGCATGAAATGTTATTGAATGAAAAACAAGCAATAAAGAAACTTTAGCATAGATCTGCTAGTTCTACTGAATGAAATGGACGATTAGGACATTTCTTTACACATCAAGCCCGCATCCCTTGGTATCCAAATGACATCGAAGCACATTTAACGTACGTACACAAGCCTTCCTCATAAATCACTCGGAATCATGAAACCACCGTGCCCGGGGTCTCACCCTAACGACGAAATCGGTGTGACACGTTAAAGGGTAAGAATATAGAGAGTCATTCTCGCCACGGAAATTATTTTTGCATGTTTTAATGATATTCGAGAAACCTACTCGGATTAAACTCCGCCCACAAGAATTCCACACAAAGCCCGTCCTTAAGCCTAATTCGGCCATTTGAATTCTGTTTGCATGTGGAATAGAAAGCATTAACTTTAAATGGAGTTCTAACGATATTCAGGAGTTCCACTTTTTGGAAAGGTTCCAGGAGAAAGCTCTTATCGGTGGGCACACTCGAGGTATTCCGTCTCGTGCAAGGATTTCTTTCTTTTGCTGGAGTAGGCTTCTTTGAGATTATCTTCAGAAATGTAATAAAGAAGCATCTCTTCTAAAATAGGCTTAATCGTCCTGGCGAAATTTTATCTAGTCGAATTCGATTAAGCATTCTTACGCTTTTGATGTTTGGTCCCTGTTCTGTGAAATCTCGTCTTATCAAATCAGCTTTGTTATTTATGTGTGAAAGTATCCATAGACGCCAACGAAAAGTATGGAAGCATTTCATGAACCAATCAATTGAATGAACTTGTGAAATGATTGCCAAATTATTTGGGCCATACTTTCCCTCGAAGTATCTGGTAATGCGCAGTTGTTATGAATTATATTTCCTCTTGATTTAACTTCTTTATTGCAGCGTATAAAAATCTGTTTAATACTTTGGATTCAAAATCCTATTAGATCACATGGAAGTGAAGTTTCTGATCAAAGAGAATATTTGAAAAACATTTATATCGGTAATCATTAAAAAGCATCTTTCCTCGCAGATTAAAAACATCATTGAAAAGAATTGAATATACAATGGTGTTGAACTAATTATAAAATAGTAACCATCTTAAAATTGAAATGAATTTTTTTTATTTAAACCAAATAACGGATCAGGAGCGATTTCAAAACAAAATAAATATTTTTTTTGGTATAATTGAACACATAGACGTGAAGTATAATTAAATACAACAGTGCTATTGGTAGAAATTTCAATAGCAATGGGAACTTCAATAGCACTTAGTTGAGGGCTAAGTGTGATCAGCATATCGACTAGTTGTCACGTGACAGTTTTGTGAAAAATTTACTTGGTTCGGCAATAGAAATCTCGTGACGGTATAGATACGTGAACGTATGTATTTCTATAAAATGGCGACAAAAGTGACAAAATCGCCAAATTCTACTAATTCTTTAAAATTCTATAATTATATCCTATGTTGTGCGGACCAGTCAAATGATGAAGAAGTGGATGGGCGTCTTTTTCGTCCCGTGGACCAATAAGATGATGAATGTTCGTTTCTACCCAGTAAAATCAGTCTAAGGGTCACGTGAATACTAGTTTGAGTCACATAATCCTGGGCACACAAAAAGGTTAACCCCATTTCGCATTCTACTTTTATGTTTTCTCTGTGGATTAGGAAAGTGCTGTCTTCTCACAGCTGCTCAGATTTATGTTTCCTCTATGGGTGAACACATGTTTTTGTCTGCTGTGGAAAAACGTTAGGACAAGTCTTAAAAATATTCATTAGATACATTGGTTTTGAAACTGATCAAGAACAAAAACATAATACAAAATTTAAAACTAATTAGGTATGAACTACTACATATTGATTAGGAAAATATTGTGTACCGATCTGTTATATATTTTTCTTCATTTCTGATTCATATTGCATACATATTTTATATTCAATAAAATTGAATCTTTATCTTGAGGGAGAGGGATATTCAATCTAAAATCTCGCTTGTGATGAATTTGCTTTGAGCCCCAGAGCTAAGCTAAAAACTTAAGCTATTTTCGCTCCAACTCAGAAAAGTATTTAAATTCGTATAGTGGCTACAGAAGATAGAAAGGGAAAATGTATCCGATGTCTTAGTAATGTGATGATAGGAAGGGGATTTGTGAATAATGTGTAAAATATTATTCCAATAATATTTCGTATCTTAACTGCAAAGTATTGTACAAATGAATAGTGATTTTATATTCGATAGTAATTATAACGAATACAATAAAAAACATGTATTTTCGTAATGTTTTCAGTATTTTTACTCCAGTTAGTTCACTCAGACTAAATATTGTTCATATTAAATAATTGTATCGGATCTGAATTGGAGAAAATAAATTCCTTTCATAAAAAGAAACAAACCGATTTTTTTAAATGATAGATAGCAGTTATAAATCGGATGTTACATTTCTTGACATTTATCACTTGATGAGGTAAATCCCTTGAGAGTGAAATTTTCAAGAAGTTTTATTCGACACAAAATTGAAAATATATAAACGTGCTAAAAATTTTAAATTCGGACTCGTTTACTTAGTTCAAAATGTCCCTCCGGGATAGATCCCGGGTAGTCGTCCAAGTTGTGTTATTGTAGTAAGACCCTAATTCAACTACCTACCCAAACCTGTTCTAAGCCCTAATACACGTTGTGATTGAATAGACGACTGTGAGTTCTTACTCCTTCGGTTGTTACTAATATTAGGAATGGAGTACAACGAGTTCAAATGAGGTAGACGAGATTTCACAGAGAAGAATGGAAACCGTTTGCAGAATGAAGCGCATATGAATTCCACTCACGCATCACATTTTCGGAAGGTTATGATAATGGCCTCCTCACAGTGCTGACTCAAGTGATTTCCGTATAAATAGAACATAAAAATGTCTGCACATTGACACTTCCTTCTATCTCCAGACGCTTGTGATTCGATCTCGGAAACCTTTCGCTACAGCACAGCCCAAAGTGAACTCTTTTGTAACCTCCTCAGTGGCAACCCGCGGACGTGAAAATGACTTTCCCAAAATAAATAGCAATCTTGATGAAACCCTCCGTTCGGTAACGGTACTTAATAGAAACCTGACCGCCATTACTGGAACCTTGGAAATGTCGAAAATCAGCCGCGTATATTTATTTTTCTAATATTAATTCCCTGAATGTGGCATCGGTAACTGCTTCGAAATCGATCAGCGCGCGTGCCAGGGGCAGGAAGACGAGAGTGAGAGAGAAAAAAACGAGACAAAAAGAGAGAAAGTCGCCGAATCCATTTTTCTTCCCAAACGTAGAGAGAGAAATCCGTTACTGTATCAAAATATTTTTTTCTCCCGCCGTAGTTTCGGGGCGCGCGCGGAAAGCGCTCACACATTCCGGCCGCTTCCCATTCAACCGGGTTACCGTGGCAACGGGCAGATGCGTCGCGTAATCACGTTCGGCCAGCTCTGCGTTGATTGAGAGCGCCAGGGCTTCTGCGCATGTACGTACTTCGGGGGAGGGGGATCACGTGGAACATGCCCAGGGGGGAAGGGAGAATGACGTAGTTGGTGATGATATCTGTGTCGTAGCCCGGAGATGAATTAAATGCATTTTCAAATAATCTGAACGGCAGGGAATGCTGGCGAAAGAATTCAGAGTTTTTAACTCCTCCAGAAGAGACGGGAAATGAATTTCAGAGGTTGGGATAAATGAAAACTGTACAATACCGCTTACATTTCTCGATTTTTCTTAATAACGAATGTGATTTGAGAGTAATATTTTGCACTATGGCAATAAAAGCATTCCGTTGCTACTTCAGCGTCCTGTGGGCGTATGACTATATTCTGCAATAAAAGATTTTTTTTCCATACATAGCTCCAATGAAAACGATTTTCAGTGTGAACTAACAAACCAAAATGAATATTGTTCACTTCCGCTACCCAAATCCTCTCGCTTATCGGGGTTACCTTCAAATGTATTTTAATGCCGTTTTGGGGACATCCTGCACTCTTCTTTCCATGACTCTCAACCAATCTTTCCGAATGATTCACTTTCAAGCAAAAGAATAATAAAATATTTCCAAAGGATTCTATTTAAAAAAAAGGAGTACCAGAATATGTCCAAAGGATTCCTGTTCTAAGGAAAGGAACAATAAAGTGGTTCCAAAGGATTCTATTCTAAGGAAAGGGGAATACCAGAATCTTTCTAAAAAATGAAATAATCCATGGATTCTTTCACGCAATAGATGTGGTTATTTAATGCTTTTGTTTGTTGTGAGGTAAAAGTAATACATCACTTCTTTAAAAAAAAAAATTTTATTTTTTTAAATAAAAATATGCAAAATATTTTTATTTTTTCTCGATTAATTCGATTTTATTAAGAAGTATGAAATTCCAAAAATATAAGTAATAAATTGAATCGGATAGGTTGTAATAAACTGTCTAGGTATATAAAATTTTCCTCTAATGTTTAATTTACCATTTATTTCGTATTGATGACTGGTTTGTCATTTCTTAAGATTCACAGCTTTGACTTTAAACTGTATTTAATAATTTTCTCTTAGAGCTTTATGAAATTTCCGATTAAAATATTACTGATTTGACCTTACTTAATGTCTAAATAACCACATCTACTAGTTGAAAGAATCCTAGAAAGGATTTTATGAGTTGAAATAATCGTAAAAAGGATTGTATTGGTTGAAAGTACTCTATAAAGGGTAGCATTGGTACAAAGAATCCTTGAAAGAATTCACTTGGTCAAAACGTCTAAAACTGGATGGAAGTCATACAAGAACAACAACAGGTTGCATGACGGAATAATGCGTGCATGCCTATTTTGCGGGCGCTATTTTGTTTCCAAATTAAATAGCTTTTAGAATTTGAAATGTACTAATCATGAAGAATAGTTAAAAGAAGTGTTAATCCATCCAAATGGTCTCTGTAGTGCTCAAGAATGATTCATTTCTTGTAATTGCTGTTAAGCGACAAAACCGAAGCAATCTACGTATTTCCACTTTCCTCAATCACGTAATTCACTGGGAATGAATTCAAACCAACACCCACACAGGAAGAAAGCCACAGTGTGCTTTAGCTTGCTCGGAACATTCATCACAGCAGTCTACTCCTCGTACTCATTTTCCATGGTGTATTTACCCTGATACTGACAAGTGACTCATTTTCAAGGTAATTAGGCTCCTCGTCTCACTTTGAATTGTTGGTCTTCTGACTTAGTTGTTTAGATGTTTAGCTTACTTATGCAAGGCATGAATACTAGGTTAGGTGTTCCAAATATTGCCTCGTTGCTTAATATCGCCTTCTCATGTTTGAAAGCTACTCTGCGCGACATCTATGAGTGTTTGTAATTACCTTGACGGTCTAGGGGAAGTTTTCTATCAGTTATATCAACAACACTATTGCATCTGAAGTATTGGAGGCTGTGATCAGCGTATTTTTTTGTCTCCAATCCATTCAGGGAATATCCGGGTAATTGTTTCCAAATCATCATTTCGTTTCTATGACTCGAAAGTACATTCAATACTAAAAGTATGTATGTTCTACTAGCAACTCGTTTTGAATAGTAGCTCCTCATTTCGTCTAGTGGGTGGTAATAGGAACAGGGGTAGGCGATATTAGGAACCCACTCTTGAAAATTGAGAAACTTTTTGAAGTTTTACTAGTTAACGTAAACTGACATAAGTAAAGAAGGTATATGATGTCTGGAAACCAAAGAAAAATAGTTCATTTCGTTTCCAGCTTGATTTCCCAGCCCAGGAGGTTGAGATACAGAGAAATAGTTAGGATAGACGATATTTGGAACACCTACCCTACTACTCTTGGAGCAAAAGGATACTTATAAGAGTTCCAACATAGGTTTCGAAGGAAAGGCATCGACATGTGTACTAACTTGCCAATTCATCGCGATCCATTTCAAAATGGATAGCCTTCTGTTTACATTTTTTAAAGTGTGTACGCGTTTCAAGGACCCGGGAACTTTTCTTTTCGCACTGAGTTTAATGTCTTTAGTAAATATGAAGAGCGTCCAGGGATATCCAATCGATCTTTTTCGGTTATCGTCCCACAACTCTGATCTCCAATCCATCCTTTTCCCCCTACACTCTATTTTTTTACTTTAAGTTATCGCGAGTTTGAAGTAGCTCGACCCACTACGACCCTTGCGCCCCCCCCCTCAAACAACCGACTGACACATGTGTGTCTAGATAGTTTTAACTTTCCGGGATCAATTCCTAAGGGAAAGCTCCAAGGACAACGCCTCATCATTTTGAATCACGGTACCATGAAGAGATCAACACCTGAACTGGCAGTCACTCTTCAAAATTCCATAATGCGTCAAATCTTGGACATGGACAAGGAAACACGTTCTACAGTATTTGTGTATTTGAGTTTACACAGTGAAATTTCGCGGTCATATTTTAGCTATCGCTGTTATATTTGAAACCCGATCAATGCCTGGTTATTCAGATAGTAGGAAATAAAGGAACTTTAGTGTTGAAGCGGGAACCTATTCAGAGAGTTGGCAGGAAATGCTGATGATTTTACAAAAGTCAGTGAAGTTATCTGAATCCGTGTGAATAGATGTTTCGTGAAACCTACAAAAAGGGCAAACGTAGACAAGCTTAGAAATACTCAGAAATATCTGCAAACAAAATGCTCATTTGGCTTTATCGATCGGTTGGTGGATCGAACGAAGAACCCGTGACTGTGCAGGGCGACTATCTTCGAGCGGGAAGGGTAGGAATAAGACGGAGGAAATATCTTCTGGTCCAATCACTTAGACGCAGGGTCGTATTCAGGCGAGTACCCACGGAGTCAAAGCCCTCCTCGAAAGACATTTTAGGGTAAAAAAGTATTTAAAATATACGTCGTAACCTGGTTAATCAGCGTAAATCGATGCTTCGTTATACGGACACGTAAAACATGCGTCAATAAAAACACGCTTATATCAGAAAGATAGAGATAGAAAAGGGGGGGAGGGTATTATGCCTCAAAGGTCCTATTTAACCATGTTGTGTCAAACGCAATACAGACAATAACAAGTAATAGGCGCACACACATACGATGAATCTTTTACTGACACAGAAGAGAGAAATACCCCAGAAAAGAATCGAACCTGTACCACTCGCAGATTGCTAGTGTAGTTAGCATACTCACTGATCCACCACTAGAATTTTAGCTACATTACGGAGCCCCATAAAAAATCTAGCATATTTAAACGAAGCTGCAAAATGGACGATGGAATTGCATTGCTGAACAATTTATATAGTTTATAACCATTTGTTTCCATTCTGTAATCCATAGTTAAAAAAGACGAGGTGTAGTCTTCGGTTCTTTCTATTCGGGATGGAGCCCAAACTGTCGCCAATAGCCCGTTGTACTGCCTATTGTGACCTCAATGTAACTACTTACCTATCCATGCGCATATGACAATTTCTGTGCCATTAGTGAAATACACATGCATGTCCAAAATTATCTTTATATACTCAAAAAGCATTAAATTCTTTGAAATACTCTATCGATGTAATCCTTTTTTGCAGATAGACGTACGCCCTTACACGTTTTCAACAGAGGATCAGTGACCGGTCAGAGATATCGGGCTGAGGTCTAAGAACGTTATGTAAAACTTTTCAGAGGTGCATATGCATCTGATTTTTTATTTATGGATGACAATGCTCGTCCTCATCAAGCAATCCTCGCTGACGAATTACTTGAAAAGAAAGACATTGAGTGAATACCGTGACCAGCAAAATCTCCTGATCTGAACCCGATAGAGAACTTATGGGACTACCTTGGAAAAGCAATTGCACGGAGACATCTCCTAACCCTGAAGACCGCATTGCTGGAGGAGTGGAACTTAATTCCCTAAACTGTGGTTAACGACATTATTGCCAGCATTAAATCACGTTGTGATATATGTGTACAAGTCAGGGGCGATCACAATATATATTATATTCATAAGCCTTAATTTTTTTTTTCTGAGTTATTTATTCTTTTCTGAACTCTCCTTGTCCCATATTATTGCCATTTTGATTGTTCCATGCTACAGTTTCTTGTCATATTCTTCTTAATTTTTCTTCCTTTGTATTTATGTGTTATGATGTTATGTCTCATTCCAGACAAATTCATGAAATTATAGTTCACTGTTTCTGAGAAATTCGTGATTCTATGCACGTAAATATGATTTTGGACACCAGTGTAGATTGTAACAAGGACCTATGAGGTCGGTCAAACTTCCCCACAACATCTTAGCACTCTCACACGGATCGCCGATGGGAATGTAATCCTGCTCAACCCTTTCCCGTGCGAGTCCCTCGAGGCATTCCTCCGGACATTGTCCGCAGACGAGTGTCTGGAAATGAGCGTCCGGAGAGACAATTTGCGGAAATGTGCTTACCCTGTGTGTGCGTGCTCTCTCGTGCCACACGCAAACACAGCCGGGCACGCAACTTTTTCATGCTTAACGGAGTACTAGTTAGGAACACGTTTCCCGATTATTATTATTAGAAACACTCTCTCTCTCTGGTGGAGCCATTAATACCTCTCTCTTTAGAAGAGTCGGTGTTTGTGAATGGAGCCCTTTTTCACGAGATTCCATGAAAATTAATATTGAATGTAAGTGGCCAAATTACGCGTTCCGGTTTTATTTTTTATTTTAGCAGTTAGTTAATTAACGTCGTATTGGAGCAACACAGTGGGCTATCATAGACGTTCCGGGACACATCCCCTAAAGAAAGATCCGAGGATGATACCTCGTCGTTGTGAACCTCGGTCAGCTGACGAGGTTGATATCTCGTAATTCGGAATCACGGTCAAATTACACGGTCAAGACCTCGTCTTTTTTGAGCCACTGCCAGATGACTATGTCACCACCTGAGCTGCCACCCCACTCTCCAAACTCCCACTCCATGCCAATGTGAAGACATTTGAGGTCGTAAGAGTTTTAACGTGTACGGCGGTCTTTGGTTGGATCGAGTTCCGAACACATAACCCTCTGGTTGGAAATCTGTTACTCTTCCAAATGGGCTACAGCCGCTCATTTTCCGAAGTTTAGACTTTTTCCATTGAAGTAATTGACTACAGTGCGTCTGATAACCAGATAACCACCAGAAGAGTCCCCGAGCCTGTCCTTTTAAGAGACTTGCCAGTTGGATGGGCCCTCCTGGATACTTTATTAAAAGCACAAATAAACGATAAAAAAAATTACAGACACTGTTCTTAGCCCAAGAAAAACAAGTTTCGTGAGACCGAATAATATACGAAAAACAAATCACTTCTTTCAAACTAAATTATAACCCTTTCATGAATCCTATCCGTCAAACCGGTTTATGCAGTAATGTGCACTGAACTTCCTGTAAAACTAAAGGGAAGTGGGAAGTATAAAATTAAAGTAGTAAATATGTCCACAAACGCCATTTGGATTTACTAGACGATGAACTTCGACAGTTTAATTCTTCGTCTTCTTAGACGCTGAAATGTGGGTAACAAATTTGATAACATGAATGCTGATGGGGTTGACATAAACCGAGCTACTAATATACCCGAGTAAGGCCTTTCAACGGAAGATTTGTAGAACGTGTTTCCGTATCCGGGTCAAATGGTGTAGATTTGTATACAGAATATACACGCATCCTCTTTACACATATAGATCTTCATGCGCATACCCACGTGACTTACTCTTTTGAGATCTTACAACAACGACTCCGCCCACATGCTTCGTTTATAAAATTGGAAGATCGATGACGGTGTAGTAATGACGTCAATACTAAGAATGCATCCACCTTCTAATGAAATAGGCATAGCATTTGGGGGAAATCGCTGTCGTACGATCACAGATAGGTAAGTCACGTGGTCATCGACTGAGCCGACTGGAGTAGACTAGCAATTTTTATCACGGTGTGGATAATTGTGGACGGCTTTAACCAATCAATAATTTAGGATTCATACCCTTCCAGCAATCACAGATCTTCAAAGCGAGCGACCGGAATAAATACCATAAAGCTACGGCAAATGTTCAATCTATTTCATTAGAATCGCGATGTATGATGAAATTCCCTCAGACTAACCGACGGAAGACCAACAAATCTTTTTGATGAAACGTTTCCATTAACCAACACTCTTTGAAGTTTTTAGAAGTTTATCGTTACTTCAGGAGTTGCTATTAATTAAATATAAATAAAAGACTCTCTCTCACACACATGTACAACAAAATCATAATGATGAAAATGACGGTTTGTATGATTGTTTAAAATGATTGCTAACATTATTTAGATGGAGGATAAAGTCGACCCCAACTAAATTCGATCGAAGTCAGCAGATGAAATTACAACGACCAGATAACTAACACTACTATTATTAGACGACTAATTAACCTCGAATTCAACAACTGTATGACGTCCATTACGAGCATACGCTGATCAACAGTAAAATAAGTATTAGGTTAATAAAGAGCAATTTTTCAATCCATCAAGTTACACAAATGTTTAGATACACTCATTGCCAAAAGTTAAGCACTGAGATAAAAATTTTACTTTCCAGAAGCCAATCTGAATTTGAGACTGCAATTTGCTGAAGAAGTGGATGGAAGTATGCAAATGTGTTAGGTAACAACCACTCACGGTTTCGTGTCGAGAAATATGCAAAAAAGGCAGTCGTATACGAAGACAGCATTGTGAAGCATTACAGGAGTTGCATGTAAGTTCTGATTAAAAGTGTTTAAAACTTTCGTACGATTATTATTTTTGGCAGACGTGTTTATATGGAAACCAGAATGTCAGATAGTGAATGCTGGCGTTCTGTGGGACGCCTTGAAGCCGGGCAATCAACCACTGATACTGCTCTATTCTTCGGCTTTCATCATTTCGTCATTTCACGAGTATAGAAACAATTCAAAACAAGGCAAAGAGTTGTCCAAAGATCTGTACCCGGCAACCCAAGGGTTACGACCCCCGCGAAAGATCGATATGTTGCTGTTGTAGCGAAGCAGAATCGAAGAGAATCCTCTATCCGTCCAATCCAGAGGAGAACGATTAAAGTGAACATCTGAATTGGACTGCGTGTAATTGGGCTAAAGTTATATTCACGAAAAAGTCGTGATTTGCCCTGGAGCCATATGACAAACGTGTAAAGGTTTGGAGAGAACAAGGCATACGCAATCGGCCGCAGAACATCATCGAGCGTCATGCATTCCGAGTTGGAAGCATCATGGTGTGGGCCAGGATTTCGTTGGGATATCGCACCCACCGACCTGCACATCTCTAGACGGGGTTCTGTGACAGCTGTCCGGTATCAGGATGAAGTCCTAGAACCCACGGTGAGATTGTACGTTACATCAGTTGGTTTTTCTTTCGTTTTAATGGATGTTAATGCGCGTTCCCATAACGTTGGAATCGTCGACGACAATCTGGAGTGTGAGGGATTGCGCGTATGGTTTGGCCGGCGTACTCGCCCGACCTTAATCACATTGAAAATCTTTGGGATGCCCTCGGTCGTTCTGTGTATGCACGTTTACCACACCCAGCTACTCTCACAGAGTTGCAAACTGCTCTACATGAGAAATGTCGATTACTTGACTCTGGGGTGGTTGATCACTTCATAGAAAACATGTTCACACGCTGTAAACTTTGTATGTGAAAGAGGGGTGGTCACATACACTATTAATGTAAGTTTTGTTTATTCGTTTTAGAATTAAACATCGTTTTGTTAATGACTAGAATATGACTTCATCTTATAATTTATGAAAATTCCATATTGTTTTCATCTTTGTATTTAATTCTTTGTTTTGTTTCATGCAGGAACCTATTTGCTATTTGTTCCTTTTCTGCCCCATTTCGTGTCAATCAAAACTGTACTTATCGTTTTTTCGGATTTTACCTTTTGTGTTTAATTTTTGGCAATGAGTGAATATGCGACTAACAGAATTACCTTGCGTTGCTCGGGCTGAATCTATATATATAAAATTCAAATACCACTCAGTCACTGACTGACTGACTCATCACTGTATCTCAAGAACTACAAGTCCTTGGAAGCTGAAATTTTGCAGGGTTTTTCTTCTTATACCGTAGGGGTGCACTAAGAAAGGATTTTGAAAAATTCGAATCCTAAGAGGCCTAAAATTGGCCTAAAGCCTAAGCCAAAAGCAATTTGAAATCGCCATAGAAATAACATTGAGCATAAAACAATTGCTATACACATCTCAGATTGCTTTACCAGTGTTGATCGTAAAACAATTTTCTTAAAACAAATTAAATTATAATGTTCATGTTTGAACTGAATTGTTACTTCTTCCCATGATGAAAATAATATTTATAAATATTTGATTGATGAAGAAAGAATATTTAGAACATTTAATTTCATATTTACTTAAATTTTATATTGGAGCACGAAAAGCCCAAACGATAAACTCATTGATCATAAAAGCGTAATTTTGCTACTCGGTATCTGGCAACCTCAAAATTAATGTATGATTTTTTAATTTTATTTATAATTCTTTTTTGGGGTTTTTGAGTTGAAAACGAGATGGTTGCGATCATATTTGAGGATTCCCAAGTATTATAAATATGTGTTCTTTTTTGCTTATAAATCATTATTGTTTTTATCAATATTGTTCAAGTTTTTTGTCGAATTGTTTTACTTCAGAATATATTCAGGAAGTCGAAATTCAACACGCTAGAACAGATTTTTTTTTCAGAAATCTGCCTTTTTTAATAATCGGAATTTTGTTTCTGTTTACATTATATGTTCCGGTATATTACATATTACAGAAATATTATTTAGGAGTTTGATTTTATTTATTTATATCCTGCAAAATATCACTAGACATGGGTACTTTCGTGATGGTATATGTATAATTCCACCAACTTTCTTTAAATCTTTGGTTCAATACGTAAAAGTGTATAGATAAAAAAATTAAAATTTACGAATAAAAATATTTTTTAAGTGTGTAATTTGTTATTTTAAAATGACATGTAAAATTTAAAAAATAACTTTAAAACAAGATGGGTTACGTTAAATTAAAACTGGTAGTTATCTTTGTGGTTCAAAATCTATTTCAAAATTTTGATTTAGCTTTTCATTAAAAAACGATTCAAATAATTTAAATTTCATTTGTTTTTCGTGTTTCTTGGGTGTTATTGAAAGATGTACTCCATAGTCAAGTAACTACATATATCACTCTAAATAGATACGTGCTTTCCATTTAGAAACCAAATTTCTGATCTTAAAAAGTACTATAACGGTTCAATTTAAAATTGTATGTGCGTTGGAGAAAAGGGAATTTGTAACAAGACTTTGTTGATCTTGGAATAATATCATACTAAGTAATTTTGAAAAATCGAAATTTTATGTCTTAAGAGGCAGAAAGTCGAGGTTGCTTACTCTATTTATTGAGGCTGTTATTACGCAACTTAGATGCATGTGAATCGTTCGTTGAAAATGATTTTCTTTTCGTAAAAGCGCTGGAAAATCAACCTTCTGTTTATTAAAAAAATGTTATCGATTGGGTTTAATTTGTCTACTCTGATGACTCCCCCTTGGACAAATAGAACGCGGGTTATTATGTAGCCTATCATATCCTCAGGGTTCTAAAATATAAGTGTACCAAATGTGTGGATTGGTCAAAAGGTGGATTAGTGTAAAGAACAGACAAACGTCAGCTCTGCTTTATATATCTAACAGAAGTTCCGTTATTCCACCTGACGCTGAATGGAATTTTCAAGAAAAATTGCGTTTGCTTCAAACTAAATTAGTAACGAATGTTGTAACAATTTAACTTACCATCTTCTCATATTGATGATGAAATTCGAAAATATCGCATACTAGGTTAAAGAATGGCACAATGAAACCATATTCATAGGAAAAGTAAGTGCAAGACTATCCACTGAAAATTTGCTGTTTTACTGAAATGGAATTCACGGGAATATTCGTAGTCACTCGAAAACGTAAAATCAACTTCAGCAGAAGTGTGACGAATATGAAATGGATTATATGGTTGGATACAACATATATGCATATTTGCGTCCGAAGTAAATTGTAGAAGCAATGGAGAAGTTAAATTGGTATTAATTTTTTTCCCCGTACACTTAAGTGATGCTAAGATTCTTTTATGAAAAAGAATTGATGATGACTTTTCAATCAACATATTATTAATTCAACCCGAGCAAAGCCAGGTCTTTGTGCTAGTTAATTATATGTTGATTGAAAAGTGATCGGTCATTTAAGTGTACAGAAAAATAATTTTAATATTACTTTAACTTCTCCATCATTTTTACAATTTACTTCGGACGCAAATATGCATATATGAAGTATCCATCCATATATTTCATTTCATATTCCTCGCATTTTTGCTGAAAGTTTTTTTTCTAAATTGACTATTGGGGGGGGGGCAGAAGTTGACTGTGAGTTTTCGCGTGATTACGAATATCCCCATGCATTCATTTGTAAAATTGGCGAATTTTCGGTGGATAGTCTTGCATTTAGTTTTCCTATGATTATATTTTACTTGTGGCATTCTTGCACCTGGTATGCGATACTTTCGAATTTTATCATCAATATGAGAGGGTGGTAAATTAAATTATAACGGCATTCGTGACTAATTTAGTTTGAAACAAACACTTTTTTTCTTGAAAATTCCTTTTAGCGGCACATGGAATAACGGAGCTTCTATTTGGTATATAAAGCTGAGTTGGGATTTATATGTTCTCTATTCAAAAACTACATCGTTTGAAAATTCCGCACCACATTTGGTGCACTTATATTTTAGAACCCTGTGGATATGATAGTCTACATAATTAACTCTGATTCTGTTTGTCCAAAGAGGGCTCAAAATTAAATTATTACGTTTTTCGTGACTAATTTAATTTGAAGCAAATGCACTTTTTCTTGAAAATTCCATTCAGCGGCATGTGGAATAGCGGAGCTTGTGTTAGAAATAAATGCTGTTACTGTAGAAAAATTAAACTGAATCCATTACAATTTTTTAATAAATAGAAGGTTGAATTTACAAAAAGAATATCACTGCTTTCAACGAATGGTTCACATGCATCTAAGTTGCGTGAGAATAGCTTCATTATGTAGAGTAAGCAACCTCGACTTTCTGTCACTTAAGACCAAAATTTTCAATTTTTCAAAAGTATTAATTGTGATAGTATTCCAAGATCACCAAAGACTTGTTTAAAATTTCAATATACGGGGTTCTTCAAAAAGATGGACCGAATTTAATTAATTTGTATTTAATGAAGTAGCAATTGGACATGAACAGTCTACATACTAATGCAAAGAGGAAGTTTCAAAGTTTTTGAACATAGGTTATAAATGTTCAATGTGTCCCCCCTTTGCTGCACTGCAAACATCAAAGCGGTAACCAAACTCGTCACACAAAAAAGCACGTCTTGTGTGAGTGCACCGCAGCAATGACACGGTTCCACAGGTCGGTCAGAGTTGTTGGTAGAGGTGGGACGTAAACAGCCTCCTTCACATAGACCCACTAGAAAAAATCACATGGCATGAGATCAGGAGATCTCGGTGGCCAAAAGTGTAGAGGCAGGTCTTGATTTCTGGTCTGTCTATCGCTGAGGAAGGGATTGATTAAAAAATCCTCGGACATCACGGTGCCAATGGGGCGGAGCTCCATAGTGTTGGAAAATGAAGTCTTGTGAATCTTCGGTAAGTTGAGGTGAGTTGTCCAGGTACGTTATTCCGCTTACAGTGTTTTCCGAAAAAAAAAAGAATGGTCCATAAACTTTTGTACGAGATAAGGCACAGAACACATTTAGCTTCGCCGAGTCTCTCTCATGTTGCAATGTCGTACGGGGATTTTTCGGACCCTATATGCGAACATTGTCTATTCACTGACGTTGACACGAAATGCCTGCCTACTGGTTAAAGTACCCTAACGGCCATTTACGCAACTATCACCGCCTAAGCAGTGCTAGAAAAACTTTGGAACTTCCTCTTTCCTTCGGTATGTAGACTGTTCATATCCAATTTATATTTCGTGAAATACAAAATTATTAAATTGGGTCCATCTTTTTGAATAACCCTGTATTTGAAACACAACTGCCCGTTTTAATTTAACGTTACCCATCAGTTTAAAGGAATTTTTTTAAACTTTATCTTCGTTTGAAAATTATAAATTGCACACCTTAATTAAAAATGTTTTGGTTTAGATATTTTATTTAAAAATGAAGCATATTTCTGCAAATCATTGCGTATTGAATGAAATATATTAGGAAAATGAGTCGAAATACACATATACCGACAAGAAATTACCCATTTCTAGTGATATTTTGCGAGAAATAAATAATTAAAATGTAACTCCAAATAATATTTCTGGAATGGGTAATATTCCGCAACACATAAGCAAACAGAAACAAAATTCCAATCCTTAAAAAGATGCAAAATTCTGAAAAAAAAAATATATTCAAACGTGTTGAATTTTGACTTTTTAGTGGTCTTCTTTCCTTTTTTAGAGGACCTCTACATTATAAGAAGCATTATCACGCAAAACTTCAGCTTCCTAGGCATAGTAATTCTTGTGATACAGTTATCAGTGAGTGAGAGAATGAATGAGTGTTATTTGGATGTTATGTAAATAGATTTGAAATGTATGCTATATTGTTGTACTGAAAACACGCTTCACAAGCTCATGTGTCAAATTTTCTGAAAGTATTAATGCCATAGAAATGTTTCGAGCTTAATAATTTCGAACTTCGTGCCAAAAAGAGCATTTGCGCGGGAAGTTTTAACTCATTCTTTATTTTGAAGAAAAGTGGTGCTGAAAGTTATCGTATATTCCGGAAGCTTATATTGAACATGTTATGTCTCAAGATACAGCCGACCCACCGATATAGTGGTTAAGGTGTTAGCCTCTAGATCGGAAGGTTTTTGGTTCAAATCCGGGTCAGGACATGGATATTTGCAAGCGTATGGAGTAGAGGTGGCTGGTGCATCTTAAAATTGTCGTGGCCGAAAGTCCTCGCGTAGGGTTGAGTTGGAAGTTTTGAGAGTGGGGTGCCAGCTCAGGTGTCGACCTCGTCGTCTGACCGTGGTTCAAAGTGACGAGGTGCTGTCCTCTGTGATTTTTAATTAACGCCGTACTAGAGTAACACAACGGGCTATTAACGACGCCCCCGGATTCCGCCGTGGTTCCAAATTACGTGGTGATCCACCGAATGGCTTAGGCTGGGACGGTGGTAACTAGTTGAATATCTCGTTCGAAGATACTTGTGAACGTTGGTTTAAACGCTTTAAAAGAGGCCATTTCTATGTGAAATACTAAGGACGTCCATGTCAACATTAAAAGTTTGAAGATCTACAACGAGGCGAAACCGTTAATACTGATCGCTACACTACCGACAACAAATAATCAATTCGAACCGCGCTTTGGTTGTAAAACGACCCGAATGGGACAGAACACACGGCAAAGTAATTTTGCTTCTCGATAAAGCATCATCACACGCTTCTGTAAAAGTTAAAGATCTTGCATGGGAAGTACTAACGCACCACCGTATTCACCATACCTTGATTCTTTAGATGACTACTTGTTCCGATCGAGATGGCACACGCACTTTGTGATCAGCTCTTCAAAACGTACGAAGAAGTGGAAAATCAGGTCTCTGAATGGTTTGCCTCAAAACAATAAAAATTCTATTGTAACGGAAGTCACAAATAGCCTGAAAGATGGTGAAAATGTGTGGCTAGTGATGGACATTAATTGCTCTGAATTAAGCACTTTTGATGTTTTTCTCTAGAAATTAACGTGTTTTCTTTGGTATAAAATATCAGCATTCTTGAACCTGGTACAGTGGCTGATTGATTATTTCTGACATTTAATTATTTCTTAATTCGTTTGATAAATTATTTTGAACACTTGTCCATCTAGTACTCAGGATTCAAATTGGTTTTTGAAGAGACATCTCGTCTATCAAGATCGGACCAATTTTGCTAACGACGAGACATCTCGTCATCAATCAATTGATGACGAGATATTTTTTTAAGATTTATTGTTAATTTTTTATTTTGATTTTTTAAGATTGACGAGGGGCTTGGTCACTTTTCTAAAGACGAGATAAATCGACCATCAAGATCTAGTCATTTTTGCAAATGACGAGATATTTCTTAGAGACCATCAACATAGTGGTTGATTACTGTTGAGTAGTACTAGTACTCTTTACTAGAACCTAGTACTCTTTACTAGAACCTAGTACTCTTTACTAGAACCTAGTACTCTATACTAGAACCTAGTACTCTATACTAGAACCTAGTACTCTTTAAACGAATAGAGTTGATTATTTAATTCAAAGCTCTGGATTATTAGCACTCGTTAATTAATGATTTCAAACGTGTATATTGCTAGTTCTCATTGAATTATTTCAAATGTGTATATTGCTTGTTCTCATTGAATAATTATTTCGAACAACTATATTCTTAATACTCGTTTATTAATAATTTTCAACCTCTGCATTGCTAGTAATCGGTGGTTAATAATTTTGATCCTCTGCATTATAGATTTAGTTGATAAATATTTAGAACTTCTGAATTCCTAGTACTCGTTGATTAATTATTTCATACTTCTACATTACAAGCACTAGTTGATTAATAATTTCGAGCCTGCGCATTACTAGTACTCGTTGATTAATATTTAGAACCTCTGCATTCCTAGTACTCGTTGATTAACTGCATCGAATTTCTGCATTACTAGCCATCGTTCATTAAATAATATTTCGAACCTGTACATTACTAGTACTTGTTAATTATTTAATTTCGAATCTCTACATTGTTAGTACTCGTTGATTAATAATTTCAAACACTCTGCATTATTAGAGTATTCATTGATTAATATTTAGAACCTCTGCATTACTAGTACTCGTTAATTGATTACTTAGAACTTCTGCATTACTAGCATTCATTAATTAATTATCTCGAACCTGTACGTTGCTAGTGTTCGTTGATTAATTGTTTCGAACTTGTGCGTCACTGGCACTCATTGATATAAGGTAAATTAAGCAGTAGTCATCCCACGAATCTATCCGCAGCTCGTGCCAGGTAAACCTGCGAGATGTGTAAGGGGGAGTGTAATTGACTTTGACGAGCTCCGAGCAGAAATAGAATAGAGTTGTAGCATGAATGTGGAAAGATCCTCGAAGAGAAGAAATAAACCAGACTATGTCTCTTTTTTTTCACACGTCACTGCGCTGCAGAAACGAAACTTTGGAAATTCAGACATTGTCTTACAAAAGTAATACAGACGACGTGGAAGAAATGAAACGAGCGCTGAACAATGAGACGCAAGAAACTGGAACAATTTCACTCTTTTCTTGCTTCACATCTCCGTCAAAGACAGAATGTTTTACTGTAAGGGTGGTTAGAGTAGACGAATACGTGTCTTGGAAAATAGACAGTGTACATTTACTTGATTCATTGTGATGTATCAAGTAAACACGTGCAAGCCATCAATTATTCCAGTGCAGCATCTTAAATTCAGTTTCTTTAGCACGTCTGTTTCATGAAGTAAGGAATAAAAGGTGTCCCAAGACTGAAGTCGAGTGACGCCATATAGATCTACTAAAAAAAGTACCTTCGCCGTGTTAAGTACGTATCGGAACTACAGAACTTTTGAAAGCATTTATGTTAAACAGTACTGTTTTCCTCTTCTGAAATGATCCGTAATGTACGATGCAGTCATGGGATCGAGGTTAACGAAGGTCACCCGATCGCGGTAATTGCCTTGGCTATGTCTGGCGCTGAATTTCACTGTACTAGTTTTCCTCTTCATTTTATATAATCTCGCAATCACTTATTATAATTTCCATACATCATTTTGTCTTAGATAGAATTCCTTTCTATCTCGAGTTCTCCAGTGCGACGTTAGTTCAATTATCTCTGTCTGGATTTCTTTTTAATGCCAATCTTGACGTGCCTATTAACGTTTTAAAAAATTAACGCATTAAGTTAAAACGGACTGTTTGGTTAAGAACACCATATTTGTTGGTATTTCACCTATTGGCTAATGAAATCAATTAATGAACCTTTAAATGAAATAAACGAAGTATGTGGGTGGTAGGTAATTAAATTAACATCGCACTAGAGCAACACAACGGGTGGGATCCACGATCAAATGACGAGATCAATACCTGAGCGAGCACCCCACTCTCCAAACTTCCCCACCATGCTAACATGAAAAATTGAAGCCATGACAGGTTTTAACGTGCAACAGTCCCACATGCACAACGGTCGTCTTTTGCTTAATTGAACTTCGAACTCGCAATATTCCGATTGCTAATATGTTACCCTTCCAACTGGGCTACCGCATTTCGCTGTCGAATGGGCCAGTTTGGAAAACAAAGACAGATTTAATGATCATAAATTAGTGGGTGGAGTCTTTGTAGTAAGATCTGAAATGTGTAGGTCATGTGGGCTTGGGAATAGGCTCGATCTAATTGGATACCGAAATGTGAGTGTGACTGCTTCTCATCGCTATCGTCATTAAGATTTACATTGATTCGGTCTTTCTTCCAATACTACATTAAACTAATCCGGGGTTCTTCATACCAAGTGATTGGAAGAAATAACTTGAAGCTACTCGTACATACTCAATCTATTTCGTAAGAAGTTCGAAACTCTCTAGCATCGTGTGAGGGCGAAACGTTTTAAGGATACAACACCCGTCACGTGCTAACACAGTGTGCATCTGTGATAGAAGTAGAAGCGGTATATATATATGAGCGAACAGGAATTCAGACTGTGCTTGGACGAGATTTGCATCCTATTGGCATTTCAACTGTTCATCGTAAAGTATCCATCGCAATTCCTCTTGTCCGATTCGAGAAAAGAGGTGTACCATAATTTTGTGTTAGGTCCATTCGTCTTCTGAATTGTTACTGTGTGAGTAGTCTTCAATGAAACGACGTCCAAAGCAATTCAATGGTAAGTCCAGTACATTTGAAAAAATCCCATATTTTGCTGCCCATAAAGTTACCTCCGATAGCTAGTCTACATAGTCAGGGAATACAGAATAAAATACATTCCAAGACTTCCTACACACAAGTTAACATTTTGATTGATAGATCCTAAGTATATTTCTTACTCAACACTTCCAGCGGTTTCACGAGGTCCATTAAGATGTGACCAATTTTTCTAATGATTGACGAGATATATCGTCATCCAGATCAGTTTCGCTGATGAAGAGATATTTGTTCGAGACATCCACTAGGTGGGTTCATAGTGTAAATGCGTTTTAGAATAAAACTCACTTATAAGCGTAATAATGCACTTAAAACACACTCAAATCCATTAAAATATTAACACGCGTATGTTAGAGGTTAATTCAAGAAAAAATTATATTTTTGAAAGAGGTATAAGTTTAGTATATGCGAATGGAAACTTCTTCTTAAGGTTCGATACACTTTTATTTTAAATGTGGTATAGAAACATTTTACTGATATTTTTATGTTTAGTGTAATTAACCAATAGCATTGGGCTATAAGTATTTAAATGTATTAAAATTTTGTAAAAAGAATAATTAGGTATGAAATTTTAAAGAAATTTGTCAAACGCTTCAAATGTGCTACATGAAAATATATTAACCAAGTTTTGAAAAATGATTCTACCAAAATAAACTGCATACATTTAAAAAATACAATACAAATTAAATACTGTATACATTTACAAACAAAAATTTTGCAAGCGATCGAAAAATGAATGCAAGATATTTGATAGTTTTATAGTTATATTTCTTAAATAAATGACCACAGTTTAAAACTTTTCAACTCAGCATAATTATTCGAGTTCATTCCCTAGACAACATTATAAGGAACTAGTTCTCAAAGTTTCACGAGAATCTATCAAGAACTTTTTTTTATTGATTTGATGGTAGACATTTGTTACAATTTTATATATCAAATGTTTTGGTATAACATTTGTTGTTTGAAAATAATGCGTAAAAATTAATTTAGAGTAAGAAATAATTTGAAGCGTATCGTTTGCTCTCTCTTGCTTTTACTGTTGGTGTAAACAATTTTGTTATTCACTTCTCTTTTAAAATGTTTTCAATATTTCCAAAAGAGAAAGCATTTAAACATTTGAAAAACCTTTCTAAAATAATATTTGCAAAAAAAATAAATTTTAAATTTCAATTTTGACAGGTTTTGGGTTTTTTAACGGCCATTTCCGTTTTTTTTCTTACCTACTTCCGGTTTTCTCCCGCCTTAAATAAAATCTTAAGATCTCTGCAACTAGTTGACTTAGAGAAAAAATTAAATATAGTTTGGAAAGTCAAATAAATACTCTATCAAAAAAGATAAAAAACTTTGTTTCGAATTTTTGGTCGAAAATAACATTTATTTTTAACGTGTTTGAATACATTAAGGGAGACCGAAAGGCTCCATTGAAGCCCATGTTAAAAAGGGGCCTCTTTATGCCCATATTTCTCAGAATCTACTCACAGCATTGGTTTAAAATTTAGCACACTTAATATTCAAATACTTTTACATAGATAGACATATGATTTTGTAAAAAAATTGTTTTGTTTACAATTTATGATGTTATAAAGATTTTTTATGAATTTTTTTACAAAAAGCATAGTTAAATTTTTTTTTAATCTAATGTATTATTTTCTAAAAGCATATGTCTAACAGCATTTTGAGAAAACAGCGTTTAAAGTATAAAATTGTATATTTATCTTAACCCTCAAATATATATTTAAAAAATACAGCACAATAAAAGGGTGTGTCAGGTCCTTCAACATCTAAAAATTTATCTTCTAACTTTTTTTAAATTTTATTTTTTATTTTTTGCCGTGCTTTTTTCTGAATGGCTGTCTGTTTTCTCAGTGCAATACAGATTAGCAATCATCCAATGTTTTCATTGAGGTGACACAATTAAGTCCAGCTTCTATTCCTGCTGCTTTCAAATTTAAAAGTCTTGATACATTTCCATCATTGAAGGAAGAAACGGCTTCGTGGACTCCAAGCGTGAGGGATTTCAACGTGACGAAAGTATGTTTCGGCACACGAGATCAGATAAGATTGTTCAACGACTCATTTGTATTCTGAGTCTGATTTTTCAGTTTACAGTTAACAAAAAATGTACTTAACAGTTTCTAAAATTAAAGAAAAATAAATTGCTAACATGTATAACAGTGTAAGAATCGAAAACATCCTCGTCAATCGGTTTGCAGAAAATGTTTCAGTGAAGTTCTTTTTTTGAAAAATAATTAAAATACTTCTAATGGGCTCATTGATAAAAGGTGCCCACCATTCTAAAGTTTTAACATTTCAAATATTCAGAAAAACTTAAAATCTCAAAATGGACTTTGAAGTCATTTTTTACACCCAAATCCATGCAGTATTACAAATACACCCAAATCCATGAAAATATAAACCCGCGTATGTTTGATGTAAATGCTAGAACAAATTGTGTTTTTGGAAGAGGTCTACGTTTAGTATATGCGAATGGAAACTTGTTTTTATGCCTGCTTAAGATGAATAGAACACAAAATCTGTTAGCTCAGTTTAGGATCTACATTTGAATAAATTAATGTGTTCTCTCTTCTCTTTTCCGTTAATTAGCGTTTGTTTAGCATACGAATTACATTGGTGTAAATGATTCTGCAACAAATGACTTTGGAATCGCTCTTCGACGCTTTAATGAATACTCGACTCCTTATCAGACAAGATATCTTTATCTGCAGACAGGTAAAAAGTACTGTTGTTACAATCTGTTCAAGCTTTAGACGATCCCATCAATAATGTAAAGAAGACGAAAGCGCTCAATGTGAAATACATTATTACCCCGTTTCCGTAATCCACACATTTTAATTTAGAAATTACAGTAATGCAAGTATTATTATCAGCTTTTAAAAGCACTTTTAAAACGAGGATATATCATCATATAGGTTTTCAGTTTTAGATAAGTACAACTAAAAGTTGCGAATATTTGCTATCGTAACTGGCGTAGAAAATGGCATTGTTTGTTCACTGTCAAATCACAATAAACCGTTACTAAAATTCGTATGGTAATTGTTAATTTTTAATTAGCGTCATATCAAAGTAACACAACGAAGGTCAGGGATCAATTCCTAGGGGAAAGACCCAAGGACAACACCACGTAATTTTGAACCACCCAGAATCAGTATAAACGTTTGCTATGAAATTGGAGAGCGCATTCGCCAATATTGCCACTTACTTAAATATGCTATATTTGAGTTATGAAGATGTATGTTTATAAAACTACACGAAGAGCACGCCACGGTTATGAAATTCTTCAGCTGTCGGATTGCAAAAGACAACAAGAAACTCGAAAGACACAAATCGGTGCAAAAAGAATGGGAGCGAATGGCTAGGACGTCAAAAATACCATCCTAACACACCGATTCATTTTCGAAAAGCTAAAACATGTCATAGAATAGGAAGGTAGCTAGTTGAATCTACGTCGCAATGGAGTAACAAAACGGGCTATTGGTGATGATCCGGGAAGGGAAAGGTCCGAGGACAATACCTCGTCATTGTGATCCACGATCCGATGACGAGGTCAGCACCTGTGTTAGAACCCCACTCATCAAACTTCAACACTAACGTGGTAACATTTGAGACCATGACAGATTTAATGTTCCTTAGCCCCAGTGTACAAAGATCTGTGGCTGAATCCAGTTTCGAACTCACAACCCTCCAGTTTCTTATCCGTTACTCTTCCAACTGGGCTACATCGGACCGAATTCCGAAGGAGATAACCAATAGATCCAACTGGAGCAGCATTCCTTCCTCAATCTTGAAGAAGTGGACAAGCTTAGTCAGCCCGTATTGGGACCCTTTGTTTTATGTTCTCGCGCTTTTTGCCCCAAAAGTGGCCAGAGAATTGGGCCAGGGGACTAGGCTATTTTATTTATAGAATACTAGCTGAATAACCTGGCGTTGCCCGGGTTTCAAATATGACCACGACAGCTAAAATATGACCGCGACATTTCCTTGTATTAACTCACACAAACCCTGTAGAACGTGTTTTCTTTTTTGTCAACATTCATTTATTGCATAAAAACCATTTTTTGATTTTAAAATTGGGGCTTCGAGGGACACTTTTAGGACTACCTGTGGGCCAATTTTCATGACTACAGATGGGTCTGAAGACAGGAAAGAAATAGCCTATGTTCTCCGCAGTGTTCTAAAGTTTAAGTATACCAAATTTTGGGTGGATAGGTCATACGGTGTAGACTTGTTAAGAGAATATACACACATTCTTTTTTTCATATAGATTATGATTTGAGGAATTGAATCGTCGATTGAGAAACAGCTTACTCAACCTATTAAGGCAAGGTAGACACGAACTTCATTCTCTGAAAGGATCCGTTTGTATAAATCCCCCTAAAAACTTTGGTTGTACAGTTCTCTAAAACTGATTATTTTCTACATGCTTAACCCTCCAAGTGGATTCTACTGGGTATCTCGTCCATCAAGACTTGGTCAGTTTTGCAAATGACGAAGTACCTCATCATCAGGTCATTACAAATTTTTTTACGATGACATGATCAGGATTCAGTCTGTTTTTTTTTTCTAGTGACATCTCCTTCATAGAGATCTGATCAGTTTTGTTGATGACGTGAAAACCTCCTCGATACAACCACCAGGAGGGCTAACGGTACTTGTTAACCACCCTGGTGGTTGTCTGTACTGGGTATCTATCTCGTCATGAGCAAAACACACAAGATCTTGGTACAAAAAACTTGACAAAAGCGCGCGCTTTTGTCACGTATTTTGCATGACGGCCAATTTTTATCATTCAGTTCTTAGCTTATTGCATGTATTTTACCTTTACTGATCATTTGACGGCTTTATTGATGTACGAGTAGTGCAAACTATTTTTAACATAAAATAATGGCTGATTCAGAATGTATGCAGCTGATTTCTTCGGATTATGATTCGGAATCAGAAATATCTGTGAAGGAGTTTGGGTGTAGTGAAAGTTTTTTTAGATGACTTCAATACTAGTGACTCTTATAGTAGTACATATGGATTAAGTCGAACATGGTAGTTTTTTAAAATTAATTAGAGTGAGTAAAAGTTATTGTAATCGAAAATTAACTGTAAAGTAATTGTTTTTTTTAATACACAACGGTAAATGTAACTTCCCTGCAAAGCGCTCATGTACGAAGAAAATACAATTTCCAGGAAAAACATTATTATTCTATTCGCTGCATAAAAAAAATTGTTCGAAATGCTTAAAAATATCAGAAATGTTAATTTTAAAAATAATTTCCTTCTTGCAAATGTAAAATGAACCAACAAATGTTTTTCAAAATGTGACATTTTGTGTATCGAAAAAAATGAAAGGGTTTAAGGTATATGTGTTCCCTCGAAAAATGGTCCTCCGAGAAACCCTTTGATGCTATGGGGGCGTCAAGTGTTTTCGAACCTCCGGGAGCGCGATAGCGGTAGATGTTGTTTAGGGGCGCCCTCTCTCCTCCGGTGTCGATCAATAGAGCTCCGACGGCCGCAGAATATTAACTCGGGGAATGCGATTCGCAGATGGGGAATTGGAACGCGAATTTATCTCCGAGAATACGAACTCAATCATGCGCCCGGAAAACGTTTGAATTATGCCCACACTCCGATGCATCCCACACATTTACATGAATGTGCATTTTTACGCGAACTGAATATTCGTGTCTCCTTCATAGACTCTAATTCGGAATGTTTAGGATCGGAACTCTTCTAGCCCGGTGGTTGTTTCGACGAGGTGTCGTTAGCACCTAGGTATTCATTCGATTCGGTCGGTCGAAACTGACCAGATGTTGAGGGATGAGAACCATTTGAAGTGTCACATCTCCCTCAGGGTATGTCGAGGTATGTGATCTATTTTTTTCCCATGCTGTCTCTGGTACGCACGGTGGGTGGCGCTCTCGGGATACCCGAGCGGTCTTCTACTGCGGTCATCCCACTACTTTATTCCCCAATCCCTCTTTTTCCACTTCCCTGACCTATCTTGCTGGACGTGCCATCTTAGGTGTTGACATCTGACCGTGGTTCAAACTTACGAAATGCTATTCTCGAATCATTCTCTTCAAAATGGATCCCGGACAGTCGCCAATGAACCGCTGTATTGCTCCAGTGCCACGTAAGGTCACCTACATGCCTACCAAATGTTCAGGAATCAGTGTAACAAAAATTCACAACTCAAATCTAACCGATTAGAGTGCTCGGACGATAATGGTGCCGCCAACGGATGTCCCTCGGATGAAATTCCCACCCATCCCTTATCGGATAAACCCGAAATTACCCGAATAAAACCGATTTCAACCCGACTTGGAATGAAATCGAAACGTGCCTCGGGGCGAGATACGGTGCCAGAGAACGGGGCGAGTTCTTTCCGTTATTGCAGGAAGGCGATAATCAAGTTCCTTTGCATCGTGAGCCGACCTCATTCGTTAGGCGACACGGGAGAATTCGGGGTGACATGTCGGTGGAATGCCGAAACGTGCAAGTTTCGCGATCACAGAGGAGGGCGTTCGTTAGGTAGCTCCTGGCGAGCAGCCAGATTGCTCGCCTCAATCAATCGGATCGGGTTTTTTTTTACCTCTTTCGTCCGCTTAACGTTGTTCGCTTCTATATCCGTGCAGGACACCTAAGCATACCGATACAGGTGATGGGATAACGCTCACTTAAAGGTCAGGCCTGATGTGATGTTTTGTTTTAAGATAGGTAAGTATATAATTACAGCCAACGGAATATTGACGACGTTCCTGGATCAATCCGGAAAGCTCTCCATGAACAACACCATTTCGAACCTCGATCAAATGACCCATGGATCCCACTCTACAAACCTCCATATCAAGTCAATGTGAGGACGTATGAAGCCCTGACATCAGATCCCCTTGTTCTTCATTTTTCAACATAGTCTCCTTCCAATGCATTTAGACCAGTGGTCCACTAGGTTGTGTATTCCCTTCAAGAAGGTTTTCGGTGGTTCACCCAACCATTTACGCACCACTTCGTACACTTTTTGATGTCCGTCTAATTTGCAGAGAAAACGCTCCACTGTTGCTGGTAACTCTCTGGTTTGCCAAGAGCCATGTCTCGAGATTGCTCAATCTTGGCGGTGAAAGAATGATTTGCAAGGCCCTCCCTCGAAGCCTAGCCGAAAAATAAAATTGACCACCAACCATCGGTGACTTGCAATTAAAACTTCAACTGTGTTGGTCACCTTATCCGAACGCCCTGTATCAAGCCCGGAAGCTTTGAAGCGGAGGCATACTTCGCCGTGAGCGGCAGATAGACGCAGATACTTCCTAATAAATCTTGTGATGTCAAGTTCGACGAGTGTTATTTTCCATACGTCCCCGTCACCAGGACACCAGAAATCGGATCGCTGCTGCTTATGGTACACACGTCGACTTTCTAATGAATGAGTCATCATGTGCCTGCAGCTTCATGTTTTTTCTTTCCAATGTTTGGTTTGAAGATGTGTCACGTTGTGGGTAAAAGCATGGATCCTAAAATTATTTATTGGTTTCCACCGTGATCAAAAAACACAAGTCTACACATAGCCAATCGGATATGTCGATTCGTATATCTACATGATATAACCTGCAGAGATCTTACGACAGCAACTCCGCCCACATGCTCCGTCTATTTCATTAGAAGGTCAATGGGCACACACGACTAGCAGAGCGGCCATTTTACACTGAAGCAGGAGAGAGAGATAGCAAGAAAATTGACGCTATCGAAGTCAAATTTTGGTCCATTTAACCTCGTAATTAACCACCGAAGCTATTAACCATAATAGTATCAATTATCGATTTGCCTCAGCAGAAGGCAGGGTGACAAACCTAAGAACCTGTTGTGGCGAAAGGGTGGATAATGTTTCACTTATCCCCTTGCTCTACCGAAATGTTATTATTACAGTGGTACGCAAGGTGTTGCGAATCCCAATGGAATGTCCCACCCATTTCCTTGGAAGGTCAACAAGAAGACCTTCTGAGAGCAGCCCCCGAGATTCAGGCGACACTCCATTCGAGCGCACCTAACGAGTAATGGCCGCGCTCGCAAAAAGCAAGAGTCGCGAAGGTGCTTCCACTTAATAAGATATTCAGAGTCGTGCAGTCGTGAGTAATTAAACGGGATCCTCGCGAAGGAAGATATTAGATTGCGGGTGAGGGGAGTAAATTAGGAGTGGGTCGTGTAATGAGAAGTTGCAAAAAGAGGCCCCATTTGCATAATCCGAATTTTGTGCGGATATTTATGCCCCGGGGCCTTGCAGGGATAATTTGTCTGGAAGGTGTTGATATTGGAGATGCGGCCAATTTGCCCTTTCCGGGAAACTTGGAGGGAAGACGAAGGCACGTTCGAGGAGCGAAATGAGTTAATGCCAAGCTGCTAATGATGAAAACGGTTGCTGTGGTACCAACATTGGACAGTCGGGTAAGTAGTTAATTAGTGTCGCACTGGTAAATCACGACGGGTTATTGGAAACGGTTCCGAGGTAGGTAGTTAATTAACGTTGCACTGGAACAACACGACGAGCTATTGGAAAAGGTCCAAGGTAGTTAATTTATGCCGCACTGGAGGAACATAATGGACCAATGGATATATATATATATATATATATATATATATATATATATACACTATCTACCAATAAATATTTGGACACCTAATCAAATGACTATATATGCGGTCCTGATATACGTCAAGCTCTCCGCCGTTAAATATCGTGTAGGAAACAACATTGGCATGAGTCGCATACAAGATTTCACGAAGTGCAGAAATATGATTTCGAGAAAGGTGTAATCGTCGAGTATCACAGAAATGGCCGATCCTTAAGGGACATATCTAGCTAGCTGAATTACCCGAAATCGACAGTGGCCTATGTAATTGAGAAGTGGAAGGTGAGCGGGGATTGTCGGAATGTGCCTCGACTCGGACGACCCACGAAACAGGGAGATAGACACCGACGGGTGCTGTCCAAAAAAATTCGGAAGAACCGCACCATCCTATGGCCCACATACTCAAGGAGTTTCAACAGGCATCCAGGAGTGTGGTTTCGATTAATACCATTCGTAAGGAAGCACATTTGCTTGTTTTTCATGGTCATGCTGTCGCCCATTAGCCTTTGATCACTAAGTCCGACCGCGCTGCTCGGTTAATGTGGTGCTAAGTACGTCGAAAGTGGACCGTAGATCAGTGGAAAAGGGTTCTCTGGAGCGACGAACCAAGGTTAAACCTCTACCGTTTGGATGGCAAGGTCTGGGTCTGGCGTCTACCTGGAGAATGCCTCCTGCCTGAATGCATTGTGCCCACAGTAAAGTTCAGCGGAGGTGGAATTATGGTCTGAGGATGTTTCTCCTGGTACGGACTGGGACCCTTGGTCCAAATTCATGGTAAGCTCAACGCCGAGGTCTACTATACTATTTGGGATGACAGTGTGCTTCCTTCGTTGTGGCAATTTTACGGGTTGTACCCATATTTCTTCCAGGACGACAATACCAGCTGTCATGTTGCGAGGTCCACCATGGATTGGTATGGTGAAAATGGGGTTAACAGAATGGACTGGCCTGCCCAAAGCCCAGACCTGAACCCTATCGAGAACCTGGAATTAAGGGGTGCAACAACCGTCCAAAATTGGTGGAGGAACTTCATGTCTTCTCCCAGCCGAGTGGAAGAAAATACCACTATCCGTCATATAAGGACTGGTGGAAAACATGCCCTGGAGGGTTGAGTCTGTAATTGCCTTTCGTGGAGGCTCTACCAACTATTGAATATGAATAAAATTTGTTTTTCTTTTCCATCACAGGTGTCCAAATACTTATTGGAAGATAGTTTATATATTATAACTCAACTTGGCAAGACACTACCAAGAACGTTATGTGCATGGTTCTCTATTGATTTCAATTATCCTATGTACAGTTCAAGTTTCTGTACCATTTCAGGGCTCCATTAGTCCAGTTGGAAAATCAACGGATTGTCAACCTGCGTATCGAGGTCGAAACTAGGTCCAACCATGTTCATCACCTACAATGTCCTCATGTTGACATAGAATGAAAGTTTAGAGAGTGGGATGCCAACTCAGGTGTTGACTTCGTCGTCTAACCGTGGTTCACAATCACGAAGTGTTGTCCACTGTTCTTTCCTTTCGGTGGTAGATCCCGGGTGACATTAAGTATCTACCTACCATTGATTTCAACACTACTTTGCACATTTCAATAAATTAAGTTTCTTTAACTTTTAAGGCTCCAGTGTCAATAAAAGAACTTTGGTCACTGCATCCGACTGAAAAAGATCTGCAACACTGTATAAATGTTGCGAAGCGTTTGGGTTTCTGTTTTGAATGTGCTAACTCAAGCCATTAGTAGAGCATGCGGTAGACGGAGCAAAGAACCGTAATTTCTAGCCGCAACAGCTGCTAAATGTTTTGGGTAGGGGAGAAAAACCGGTAATTTATGGGGCAGCGCGTGGCGGTAGTAGGATAATTACGTTACTTACAGCCTAACTTTTTATGGTGAAGAACTAAAATAGGCGGCACTTTTTTCGAATGCGGTTTTGTGTATAAATAGGCTACGAAATCCAAATATAACGACGAAATTTATGGCCGGAGAGAAATTGGCGGGATGGCTGTGTGATTAATTCAAGTCGTTAGCGGAAAAGCTATGCGGTTAATGTAAACTGGAAAACACGATGCCGTTTAGGAAATTTGTTTCGTTTCGTATGTGTTAATTCCCCCGCGCTTCGATAAAATCTCCGAAAGGGTTGAAAAGAACAGACATATCGGTGAATACGAGAAATATATTGATAATTATAATCCAATTCTGTAGATTTACTGTTTGGTAACCCTCCGAGTTTTTAGACTAGATATCTCGTTCAAGATCTGGTCAAAACTGTCCTAGTCAACAAGGTGAAATGAAGATCCAAGAAGACCAAGAACGAGTGACAGTTTCGAATAGATGTATGCACCAGAGGCTGGATGTCACAGAGCAGTTTTCCATGCGAAGGTAAACCATCAGGAGGGTTCAATGTAAGTGAGAACATTTGCTTGTATTCATATCTACCTCCATCGAAGGTTTACGAGTTGCGTTTTATGGCCATACTGGGTCAAGTTGTTCCAAACAACGTCAAGTGAGTAGAGCAATGGCATACGAGGAAGGTTTTATTGACACTGAAGAAGCAAGTCAAGAAGGAATAGGACTTGTGAGAAGACCACTGAGTCACGGCGCTCCATCGAAGGAAAACATTCGACCGCTACACTGAAAGAATGCCGACTTCACTTGAATTTCTGGTTCAATGCCAACTGGACGATCTAACTGGTCCAGTGCCAACTGGTACTACAAGTTACAGATGCGCATGCTGGTGTTTGTTAGTGTCATAGTACAAACAAAATTATAGTGACTAACTAGTGTCATTCTGCTCTAAACCACCTAGTAATACTAAACAGAGTATCGTGTCTACGGTACTTCTGGCAATTGGGTCCGATGAAACCAGAATTAAAGATGTCTCAATACCGGATTCTTCTTGAGATGTGTTGGTTTTCATGAATAGCACCTTACTTAATCGCCCTCAGGTTGCACATCTTTAGGTGTGCACGGTCACACCAACCCCGATATACACAAGTGATCTGTCCTCTCGTTCATTTTTACCCTAGCCAACCCTTCTGGTTTTTTCTCTGTCTTCCTCCGTCATTGTGAGGTACTGTCGTGACTCCCGGTACAAGGTGATGGTATACCTCGTCCCTCAACACCCACGAGAAGAAAATTTACCCAATCTTGGATAGCGTCATATAAAAATTGGCAATACCTTGATGGTGGTATCTCGTCATTAGCAAAGAGGGTCTAATCTCAATGGACAAGATATGGCGTCGAAACCACTTGGAGGGTTAAGCGGCAAGCAAAAATTCTTATTAGCTTTATTATTTGCACGTATCTATAAGATAGCTCGATGCACCGCTTCATCAAAATTTCAGAGGTCATGAACCAAAATAAAATACAATTGTGCATTGATTTAATATTGAATGACTTTTCTCCCTTTCGTTGGACGCCGACCCACCGGTCTAGTGGTTGAGGTGTTAGCGTATGGATCGGAAGGTTACTGGTCCGAACCCGGGGTCAGTGCATGAATTTTTGTAAGCGTATGATGTAGAGGTTTCTGGTGCACCTTAAATCTGTCATGGTCGAAAGTCCTCACGCTGGGTTGGTGTGGAAGTTTGGAGAGTGGGGTGCCAGCTCAGGTGTTGCCTCGTCGTCTGACCGTGGTTCAAGATGACATGGTGTTGTCCTCGGATCTTTCCCTTAGAGGATTGATCCCGGACCGTCGTCAATAGCCCGCTGTGTTGCTCTATTACGACGTTAATTAAAATTACTTTACCATTACCTTTCCTTGAAAAACAAATTGTTCAATTCGTAGGTATAAAGTCACATCTTATTGTCCTCACCAACATATCCGGTGGGTGTTGGGCACTCGCTGGACTACATCCCTTTGTGAGAACGGTTCAACCACCTCCCATTCAAGTGCTCGCATGAATTTTATGAACACCCTGGCATAGATATTTGTGGGAAACATCGAGGAAAAGTTCATCAAGCCCCTTTCAAACTTTGCACTTCGATCATCCGCGTCCATTGTTCTCGCCTCGAGGCCACAGAAACTTAATCGCTCCAATTTTTTGGCAGAGGGCACTCTCGCTCTTCAGAGGTCACGTGTTCCCTCCTTGAACCTCCGAGGTGTCAAAAGAGCCTCCCTGACTCGGGAGGCGTTAAGGAGGCGAGCAATTACACCTAATGAGCGTGCCTCGCTCCCTTTCATAAACTTTTGTCCCTAAGTAAACACATTACGCCGAGATGAGCTTCAAAAGATAGCTGCCAGAGGTTTTTTAAAGGGCAGGCGCGGAGGAGACTATCTGGCAGGGCACAATCTCGGTGGCCCGGAAATTTCATTTACATAATAGTGCAGTAGCCAGGTATAAAGGAACAAAGCACGCGTTTTAAAGGCTTTTTGTGGTCGAGGCACACATAAAGGGGCGGCACGTAGGGGTCATTCGGCGAGAATGTGCACGCGTAGTGAATGTTCGCTATTTTTGGAGGGAGATTTTTTTATGACCCCCAGTCTCCTGAAGGAAAGTCCGTTTATCATGGTGAAGAGAAAGCTACTTTGGCTACGATCACGGGTTATAAGAAATGAGAGGATTCTTTTGTGGAACAGTTCAACAAATTGGTTTTTAGTAGCGCAGTGGGTTTTCGATATACAGGATGATTCATAAGTACGTATACAGTTTCCAGATGCTGTAAAAGAGGAACAGTTCGGTCCCCAAACCTTTAGGTATCTATACTCAAAAAGTTTGTGTCCCGCTCTCGAGCGAAGAGACATAGGCAATAGGGAGCGTGTCTAGTCAGTGGACATGGCTGCTTCTGCAGTGCAGAATGCGTTTACGTTCTTGAATTGAGCAAAACGGAATCTTTCACCTTTGTGCAACGGTATTTTAGATCCTGATTTGTAAAAGAACCTCCAATCAGAATATCTATTTACGATTTGTTAAAAAACTTTGAAACTACAGGCTGTTTGGGCAAAGCCAGGACGACCGAGTGTATCGGCAGATGTCATCGAAAATTTATTCATCCAATTGGAGAATAAAGTCAGAAGATTTTATTCTCCAATTGAATGGTTCACCACCCTAATGGTCAGGTAATGCGCCAAGTTCTCTCGATTAACATCTTCTTCACCGATGGATTGGACGAAGCGCCGACTACAACATGTCACTGACCCATTGGCCACCCCAAATCCCTAGGTTAACACCATGTGACTTTTTTTTAGGAAATAAATTACCGACCCGATGTGTGTCGTGTGACATAGAGTGCATACATAGAACACTTGTGACTGTCTCTAAAAAAACTTGAAACATTCACCTGCACTTCTGTTAAAGGTAATATAAAATATCTTACATTGTCACTGTTATGCAGTGAGTTGAAATTTTATACTTGTTTATGAATCACCCTGTATACGAGAATACCGCTTTCTACTTATACCACAGTGAATTTTTGGTTTGGGAACATAAGAGAAAATCTGAATTCGTTTCTTCAGAACCAAGAATCAGAAACAGTCTCTTGTTTAAATTTATCTTAAACTTGAAAGGGTTTCCGTTTAATGAACCATGCCGATGAAGCCCGGTTCGAAGCGTAGCAACCAAAAGGTCACGACTTCGAAACTCGGTCCATTCAAAGACAGTCTTGAAAGATGGGGACTAATGCACGTTCAATCTGTCGTGACCTCAAATGTCCTCACGATAGCACGTTTTGAAAGTTTGGAGAGTAGAATCCCAATTTCGTCATCCGAGCTTAAAACAGCGAGGCGTTGTCCTTGTATCACTCACATCGAGATGGATCCCGGACCAATATCCCGAAGTGTGGCGTTAATTCAACTACACAACCTTACAACAATAGACCGGACTCCAACGGATTTGTATAAAATCCGAATACTTGTTTTGGGGTGTTTTTTGTGTTATGACCTGGGACCACATTGCATGTTGTTCCTGATCAATTGAACACCGACCTCTCCATGAACATTTTAGACAATCAGGTTCACATTGCAGACTCTGTCAAGCAGTGGTATCGAGTTACGGATGTAAAACGTCTTCCCTAGCGTGCAGAGAGTCCTGAACTAAATCCCATAGAACATTTGTGGGACGCGTTAGAACGATACTGACAGACCAGAGAACCACGTCCGAAATCTATCGCTGAGCTGGCGACATTCTTGCAGCGATAATGGACTCAAATACTCACAGCTATGTTTCAAAACCTTGTTGAAAGTATGCCCAGAAGGGTTGCTAGTGTAACTGCAGCACTTGGGTGACTCCCCCCCCCCCGCCGATAAAGCATGTATTCTTTCCCTTATACCATCACATTTGCTGTCTGGTCCTTCATAGTAAGGTAGCGTATCTGCCTACCTCGTCTAAAAAGCACCCTGCTAACTGTGCGCAGTGCAAGTATGACTCCTTTCTGGGAGTATCCTATTCTGTGTCAGTGAAGCTTCCCTTGAGCTTGGATGTCCATTCCTTGATGTTGACTGTTTTAAGTTGGGCGCACCTTGACCAATGCCGGGCCCTTGTGTCGCAACAATAACTAAAATGACCATAAAGTAACACAACTGAATTGTCGAAAACCGTTTGGTTTGATTGAGTACACATATAATCCGACTTGTGCGTTTCATTTCAGGAATTCATTCATAAATCATCGTCAAATAATGAACACACAAGAAAGCTGGCACAAAAAATAGGGAGTAAAGGTAATTTTAACTAGCGTCGTACTAGAGCAACACAAAGGGCTATTGACGACGTTCCAGAATCAATCCCCTAAGGAAAAGATGTAAGCACGACACCACGTCAATTTGAATCACGGTCACATGACGAGGCAACACCTGAGCTGGCACCCCACTCCCCAAACTTCTACACCAACCCAACGAGAGGACTTTCGGCCGTGACAGATTTAAGGTGCACCAGCCGCCTCTGCACCATACACTTATAAAAACATCCAAGCACTGACCCGGATACGAACCAGGAACCTTCCGTTCTAGAGGCTGACACATTAACCACCAGACCGGTGGTTCGGCCGTCAAGGAGTTAACACACATGTAAACTTTTACAACACACAAAAAATAGGGAGGGAAAGAATCTGACAAGGAATCCAAGTCCTTACAACTCACAGGCTGCTAGCGTAGTGATCAAACCCGTTGATTCATACTGGTCCTAACATTGGGTTGTTTTTTCATGCAATTTTTCTAATTTCTTAAAGTTTTTTTAGTTTAAATGTTAGAAAATAGGACAATTTTTAAAAATTCTGAAAAAATTTACATTACTTTGTATTGGTTTCTTACGCCGCTGAAAGTTTCATTCTGTGACCTTAACCTAATCAGGGGCTATACGTTTTAGAAGAATGCTCACTTGTATGTAGCTTTTCCTAAAGGTTCAACTCTAAACAAATCTCGTTGATTGACGATTCATGCAAATTATTATAGGGTTAAATAGAAATTTAATTCCACATTTTTAAGAATATGACAACTGAACATATGAGTTTACAATAGAGCAATAGTTTCAACTGGGCTTATCCTAAACGATTACCATAGTATTGGTTAATATGCTGGATGGGTTGAGGGGGGGATATATCTATTTTTTTCAATTTATTCTGCTCTTCAAGAAGCATGCAATGAATTACGAATGTCTTATGTTTACCTGTTATCTTTAGACTGTACCTTTAGACTGAAAGCCCGTCGCGGAATGACTCAGTAGTCGTTAGCTTAAAGCAGACCCATGAACTGATGATTTTTTGGAGACATTAATGCTTATTTTCATAATTATGAGTAGTACATTATTACATTGTAATTTGTTTAGAAAATACGTTATACTTGAAAAATGTGAATGTAGAAGAATGTGTGTATAATTTTTATTTTTGAACCCAAAACGAATAGGTACTCTTTAAGCAGTTGAAAAGTAAATTTTTTCGTTTTGCCAGGTAATGAGCTTTTTCCCTAACGACGCTATCTTGTTCAGAAATGCGCGTGATTCAAATGTCCGATTGAAAAATCGAATTTCCCAATTTTCGCCGAGGTTGTTCAGTATGCCCGAGAAGGCTGTAGTAAGGAGAGTGCAAGTGATACCTCATAGATATCGGCGTGACTCAACTCAATCCCATCATTGAATACCAGCCCTAAAAATATTTAAGGTAAATAAAAACTCCCACAGAGTGTACGATTATCAGACGTGAATGAGGAATTGTTCTTTTAATGCAGAGTAGGAATTAAGTTACTGTGCTTCTCTGGAATAATTTTTACTTTGAGGGTTTCAGAGACGCAATTGAACCCTCCAAATCGTATCGACAAGATATCTCGACCTTCAAGTTCTGACATTTTTTGCTAATGATGAAATACCTCGTCATCAGGATATTGCCGATATTTCATAATCTTAATCATATCAGTTTTCCTCGAATGACGCGTTGTCCATCCAGATGCGTTGTCAATTTTTCCTCAGTGCCTCAGATGGCTAGTCGAGGCAATCATCAGAAGGATTAAGGGTCTTTTTATCTTTAGATAACATAAGGTTTGCCGAAAGGAAATTTTACTCACATAATAGACGACTGAATAAAAACTTGTTGCTTCAGTTCAAACTTCCTCGTGGCCTCAAATTGTCCGATTTAAATTGTTTTTTGTTATAGTAAGAGATAAACTGCCCTCAGATTTTAAATGCAAGTAGACTAAGTATTACTTCCAAACGTGTGTGGCCAAAATGTCGACTAGTCAGTGACTGTTCTGTGAAACATTGATCGTTGTTTGACCGATATTGAATCTTATCTCCTCCTTTGTCAAAATAATATCGTATGACGTGGTAGGTGTGTGAATGTGCATTTCTATATTGGCGTCAAAAATGGTGAAATCGTCGAATGGTATTCCTATCAGATGATCAAAGACCAATCAGATGATGAATACAAGGATGGTCGACTTCCCTCGTCCCTCATTCCAATCAGGTGATACACGATAGGCTCCACCCAGCAGACGTAGTGCACTAAAGTCGCGTTTCCAGTTGCAATTATTTTTCTCCCCCTTTTTGTGGCGAGGTCGTTTCACGTTCCCCTATGCTGACCACTTTTTGACCTTTTTTTCGACCTAATCCGGTGTAAACGCTTTATCGGCTACAGCAAGGGGCGAGCACTCTTCTCATCCCTTTGCAGAGAAAAGTGATCACCATTCATCGCGGCATTTTAATCGAATAGGTCACTCACTGACAGTTTGGTGGGAGATGTGGTCAAGGCCAGTGACGAGAGGAAAATGTCACAGAGAGCGAACAAAAGACGGCGTGAGAGACCACAGGGTGCCAAAGGGCAACGGTGATTGTCAAGCAATACCGAAAGGGGACGAAATAGGGAAGCATTTTCATCCCACATTTCGTCTCGGAGAAATGTCCCCCAAAGGTTGCAATCCTTTGATCTATACCGACTCCAGGTGGAAAACAAAATTGGAGTTACAAACTCGCCAAATCGCCACCCCGACACGACAATAAAATCTTGACAACAAAATAAGTGCTGTTTCTAGGAAAAGCTTTGATAGTTGGAGAGGCAGAAGTTTGGAACTTCGGTTTAAACGCGGCTAAAAGGTCACGTTACCACAGTTTGGGTCCCATGATCTTGGATACCTAATTGATTAGCATTGCTCACTCTACTTTTGTACTTTCTGTATGGAATGGGTAGCCCAGTTGAAAGAGCAACGCAACCAGCGACTTCAAAACTAGCAGCCAAATGTCGTCGCGTACAGGGTGCGTGTGAAGTGTGCCTCAATTGTCCCCATGTCGTGGAGGAAGTGGCGAGTTTGACCTCGTCATATGACCGTGGTTCAAAATGGCGTTGTCCCCGAAACTCCGGACTGATCCGTCGTCAACAACCCGTTGTGTTACTCTAGTGAGACGTTACCTTTCTACCTACCGTTGCGGCCACAAATTGCACGATTTCTATGATTTTCCGTTGTAATTTGGGGTGATGCGCATCGCGGCGCTGTGTTACCGGTTCCTCGCGTTCCTTATCGGCGCGACAGCACCAGCCAAGAGCGGGGACATTCCATTTGTGCCGACGAGCACAATTAAAGGCAAAACCGCCTCGTCTGATGACCATTAGGCGACGCCATCAGAGGCCGGCAGGTGAGAGACGCTGTGTCCGAGGCTATCGGCCATTGAAGAATAATTTATTTCGTGCTCAGCGTAATGGAGGGGGGGGGCGACGTGTTATTTATCCCCATTATTCCGGCCATTAGGGAGCGTTCGATTCCAATTCCGAATGCGATGCCGCGGAATCGCTCCGACGGAGAGTGAAATAAAACAGATTTTTAGTATCGACGTGTTATTTTTACGGGCCTGCGTCGGGAGTCCAGGGGTGGAGGCGAGCGGCGTTTTTAAATTATGTCCCGATAATTTCGGGGAGGATGTCGCGGCATTCGGAATGGCAGCAGTTAAAATATGCCTCGCTTCCTGACGTGGGCGCGCGGCTGCTTTTATGGCGTTTTGGCAACGGTTAAGTTTGTGGGGAACTGTGGAAGTTAACTGGCGAGAGAAGGATTAAGAGTATCGAATGAGTTGAATGTTTTTGTTCGAAAGCATTTGAGTCCGCCTCGTTGCATGAACGCGCAGTGTGCTGGCAAAAGGATGACTATCCGTGTCATAGAAGTGGAATGTTAGTAGTAGACTGAACACTACTACACTATCTACCAACAAATAATTGGACAAATGTGATGGCAAATAAAAACGAAATTTCTTCATATTCTATAGTCGGTGGAGTCACCACGAGCGGTTGTTGCAGCTGCAACCCTCTGGGGCATACTCTCAACCAGTCGTTGTTCGACGGTCCCGCGGTATGCTCCGCCTATCGACTCGGAGAAGACGGGTCAGTTCCGTCATCGATGTCGGACCGTGGGGCACCCCTTCAGTCGATGCCCCAACTCATCGCAGATATGCTCGATTGGGTTCAGGTCCGGACTCTGGTGGACCTGTTCATTCAATGGACCTCATTGTCATCGTACCAAGTCATGGTGTATCCGGCAACATAACAGGTGGTAGTGTCCACCTCAAAGTAACATTGGTTATCCCCGTAAAACTGTCACAACGTAGGAAGCGCGTAGTCATCCAAAAGGGTGCAGTAAGTCTCGGAATTAAGTCTTCCTGGAATCGCGACAAGGGTCCCGTGCCATACCAGGAGAAAAAACGTCGATTTCAGAGGTGTCCAATTATTTGTTAGTAACTAGTGTGTTTCTAGAGGAGCTTCGAAACGTGAGTAATAGGTTAACGAGAAGTCAGGTGATGGCTGTGAAAAATTCAGTAGGTTGGCTGATTTTCCACTTTATCGCCTCGTTGTGGCGTGTAAGGTTCATATAAGTAAAAAACACATCTGGGTGGTGACTCAAATGAGACATAGATGTCACTGAAAGCATTTCAAAGAGCACTGTATTCTCAAGTCCAAAATATGCTTGTAAGGAGGCACGTGAATGTAGAAAACAATATTAGAGTCCCGAGAAAATAGACCTACACGCCTTGGAGTAGGTGACGACACCATACACAAAGAATGCAAGTGGATTGAGCATTTCTATAGAGGGGCGTTTCCGAAAATGTGGTCAAAATTTCGACTAGTAGTCACGTGACTGCTCTGTGGAAAATTGGATTTGGCTAGCTAATTTGCAATTTTTATGGATTTCTATGATCTATGTAGATATGATGTGTTCCTCCCAAATTGTCAACGCAAGCACGTGTGTACGAGGTAAGTAGGTATTTAAATTAATGCAGCACTTGAGAAAGACAACTGCCAATGGCGACGGTTCGGTATGGAAAGATCTGATGACAACACAACGTCTTTTTTTAACCCTGGTCAAATGACGAGGCAACACCCGAGATGGCCCCCCACACTCCGAACTTCCACACTACACCAGATTTAAGGTATCCGTTTTTGATCAAGAATTCCAAAAGAAGTTTTTGACCTTATTTATAGAGTATTTATTTGACTTTACGCAGTATATTTGATTTTTCTCTAAGCTAATTAGTTGCAGTCAAGGCGGGGGAAAACCGGAAGTAGGTATGGAAAACCTTCGAAGTGGCCGTGTAAAGACCTAACATCAGTCAGAATTTAAATTCAAAAGTTAAATTTTTTTTACATTTAAAATTTTAGAAAGTTTTTTCAAATTTTTAAATGATTTCTCTTTTGAAATAGTGTTTACATTTTTACACAGAAGGGAAGAACAAAATGGCAAACAGCAAAATCAAGAGAAAGTAAATGATGCACTTCAAATTAATTTTCTCTCTAAATTAATATGTATGCATTATTTCTCCGTTTAAATGTTATAACACAAAAAGTTACTAATGGATTCTCGTAGAACTTTGAGAACTTGTTCTTTATAACGTTGTCTAGGGAATGAACTAGAATAATTATGCTGAGTTGAAATATTTTTCAATTATGGTCATTTTTTAAGAAATGGGACTGTAAAACAATCAAAAAATTTTGAATTCATTTATCGATCGCTTGTAAGATTTTTGTTTTCTTCAATATCCTTTCGATTCTAGTTCATTCTCTAGAACAATGCATGTAGATTATTTTGGTAGCATCATTTTTTAAATGGGTTGAATAGATTTTCACTTAGCACATTTGAAGTTTTTGACGAATTTTTTTCAAATGTCATATATAATTATCATTTTTACAATATTATTAATATACATCTTAAATATTTACAGCCCAGTGCTATTGCTTAATAACACTAAACATAAAAATATCATTAAAAATTTTCTATACCACACTTTAAATAAAAGGGTATTGAACGTGTCCGGATACCTTAATGTGCACCCAACCGTCGTGTTCCTAACGGTCTGTGATTGGACCTAGTATCGAACTCTGTTCTATGTTTAAAAATTCGTTCACCTTCAGACTGGTCTACCGCGGCCCGGAGTAGTTCAAAGCCCTCTTTGCCATTTTGTCGGCTGTTTCTTCGAGATCTACGCAGACTAATAACGTAAAACACAAATGCCAGCCTCATCACAAAACTCCTTTGAATCTGAAGCACGTCCAGGAGTTTATCCCCTCTTTGGATATTTTTCTAATCGTGTTGACTCCTAAACTACGGTCCGAAGCTAAACTTGAAATCAAAGCGAGGAAAAAAAAAGGCCCCAAACTATGAAGCAAAATAACTCCAGCTATGGTTTGAATAAATAAGCAGATTGCGGCAAAAACTTTCGTTTCTGCCTCGAAAGTCTTAATTACGCGTAGCAAAAAAAAAATCAATTAAGCAGAGTGCAAGACGAAGGAAGTAACTTTTCTGCTTTTTCGCTTTGGATTTTAGCGAATGAATGATCGAATTTTCTGTCCTTTCATCTCTAAGCAAATTTAATTTTTCGCTCTCGCCGTCATTTTTGAAAAGAGCTCCCGCCGAAGAGATTTTAATGACGTGAAGCCTTTTTCACAGCACAACGTTGTTTCTCACACGCACGCGCGTCAATGAATGAGATGGAATAAGTGTGTCGCATTACCAACTCTAATTCATTCGGGGTGGTGCATCGTTTGTGTTCGGAAACATGGCTTCCTGCCTCTGAGATCATTTTGCGCTCGAGACATTTTTTTCATTTTTTCAATCATTTTAGACACTTATGAAGTGGGTAAGTAGTTGAGTTGAACGCAGCGTTGCGTTGGCGGTGATTCGGGATTCATCACGGAGGATTCATCGTGGTGTCCCATCATAAATCAATGGATAGGCTTGGTAACAACTCGTTTTGATCACGAGATTTTGGCCACATCAAAAGGTTATCATTGCTCACTCAACTTTTACATTTCCTCAATATATTTGTTTGCCCTATGAGAATCTCCCCCATACCTCTATTTTTCATTAGCCCATAAGACAATTCTAACGATCTCCCGACAGGTGATTACGAACACAGATAAGTTATAAGAACAGTTATTCTTGTGTTCTGGTTGCTACTCTTCTAGTAGATGAATATTGATGTGTGATAGTGTCTGTGTTCTGATGCGATTAAGAACATGAAATCTTGGGTGCTGCTGTGGATAAGAACACAAATAAGAGATGATTTGCAAGAGACTTCAGAGGATTGAGACGCGTTTTTGCACCGGACGGAGCGGCGTATATATATCTGAAACTTTATATTACATCTCCAATATTATGACAGGAAAGTCTGTTTCTTGCACGCAAAGCTCTGTCGAATCTATGACACTTACAGTAATGGGATTTAGAACACAGGTGGTCCGAATTGTTTGCAATTTTAGGGTCGCGGCGAATTTTAAAATTCAATCTAGAACATTTTTAAATTAATTTAATGAAATTTAACTATTGTTTTCTTTGGAATGGCAACAGCATAAAGATATGACAGATTCCAAATTTATTTTTTCCGTTTTGATTTTGCGTGGAGGAATGATTTTCCGGCAGACGATAAAAAACAAAGTTTTAACTTTAGTTATGTAGTTCTTTTTTCTATCTCCTAGACCGTTAAAGATAGAAAAAATTTCAACGGATTTGAAATCTGCGGAACATTTTACATTAATTCAATACCTTAAAATATAATTTTCTTTAAATAAATAAAAAATTTCATTGAATATCTTTTACATTTTCGTAAGAGATTGTGACGTCAAGCCAACATTCGTGTTCCAAAAATAAACAGATTACATTTCCTGCCCACTTACGATTTCAGCGAAAGAAAGCAAAGAAAATAAAAAAACATTTCGGCTGGCATTATTTAGTTCTTTTTTGTAAAATCGGGATTGTTAAAGATGGATTAAAAGTTTCAATGGATTTGAAATCTGCGGAAAATTTAATACCATATAGAAACCTTATGCGTTTGATTTTCTTTTCCCTAATATTATAAAAGGAAGGGTTTGTATGTTTATTCGTTTGTTTCCTGCACGCAAAGTCCTGACGAATCTCTGGCACTTAGAGTAATAATAAATAATTTTTCAACTAAATATTTATATTTTCGCAAGAGATTGTGCCGAATTCCTAGTTGGTTTGCAAAGCAAATCAACACCACGGGCTACTCCGTTATGGCAGTTATCCAATTTGCGAAGCAAACCATAGTACATGATAAGCATAATATGGTTTGCGAAGCAAACCAAGTTGAAATTCGCAGGGAATTCATTCCAATAGGCTACAAATTTCCATTTGGTTTGCAAATCATACCAACACCACGCGGAATACCATGATGGCTGTTATCGAAATTGGCCGCATTTGACAGTGACGAGGCCATCTCGGAGTTTCCCGTGATGTTGGTTTGCAAAGCAAACATTGTTAAAATTATTTATAATTTGGTTTGCGAATCAAACCAACACCACGGTCGTCGCCATTATGCCTATTATCCAAGAGACTACGAATTCATATGGGAATTCGTAGCAATCACTGGGAGTTAACGAGCAGTGGTCACACTTCACCCCACGAAAAGAACTGTCACGGGGAACGCCATGCTGGCCACGCAGTGGTTTTGTAAATAAATTTAGCAGTTGAATTTAGGTATGCAGTGTTTTGCTGTTCTGGGCCACCACTACACATATGTCTATCAAATTAGACTTCTCTCGGTCACACTGACAACAATGCTTAAAGACAGTGCGGAGCAACTGGGCTCGGATGGTTTCTCACGCAATAATTCCTTCAAAATGGAGTCGTTCAATGCTCAATGTGTGTTAGTTTCGTGAGTTCCTCGCCTCCAAAATACATTTCATAGGCTATTTGAGGTAGTTAGGCGTTTAACTAACGTCTCGCAGGAGCAACGCGAGGTGCTAGAGCGACGATCCGGAATCAAAACCAAAGGAAAAAATCAGAGGACCATTCTTCGTCATTTTGAATCAGATAACAAGATCACATACGATTTCCCCCCGTCATCCCCCCCCCCCCACCAAAAAAAACTTCCACACCACATCAACGTGAAGACATTGGAAACCACGTCATATTCAACGTCCACCAGTCCCCATGTGCACGACTGTCTTTGTTTGGATCGAGTTTCGAGCCCTCTGATAGGTAATCCGCCGCTCTTCCGACCGGGCTGCACAGCATGAACAAGTAGGAAAGATCGGGCACATTGTTGCACATTTGCGTCTTCACGTATGGATACAACAGGATTTCGGTGTGGACTTATGTGTGGGAATTGTTCGTGTAAACAAACAAACCAGACGGAGGGTGGGAATTTTACTTTTTATCACCCAAATACTTCCCCACCTTCACGTGGGGTGGCCCGGTGAGCCACCAGAATCCAATAAACACCGTCGTGTACAAAGGGGATTGGATCAAGTTAAATCTGTCGAGGCCTCCAATGCCCTCACGTTGGCGTGGTGTGGAAGTTTGGAGAGTGGGGTGCCAGCTCAGGTGCTGCCTCGTCATCTGACCGTGTTCAAAATGATGTGGTGTTGTCCTTGATTCATTCCCTTGTGAATGGATACCGCCGTCGTCAAAAGTCCGTTGTGTTGCTCCAGTACGACGTTAATTAGTATACCTATATACCTACTCACCTTCATATTGAGGTTACCTTAAAATGTACAGCTACACTCTACGTTTATAGCAGTATAAGGACTTGGCGATTTGTTTGGCGCACTTCTTGTAGCGAGTCACGGTAGATTAAGGCAGCCCATCTGTCTTTACGGTTATTGTGGTTTTCATAGCAACCTCGGCAAATGGTAACTTTCAATTTTCATTTTGAATATTCTAGAAAGTTCTTCCAAAATCCGTTAAAGTCGTTTGATTTTATGAGTTCGTTTAAAATTTTTTTTTTGTTTCCATTGGTTATTTTAATTTTAAAATATTCTTTGATTGCATTGGTCCTTTTAAATTTTTTTTCTGTGATATTATTGGTTTATTTATTTGTATTTCTACAACTGTGGAATTTTATTTTATCAAAATATTTTTCACGAAATCTTTCTGAGTTTTGTTTTTTAGCCATTTGTGGAATTTTCGTTTTTTATAATTTTTTCCCGGAACAGTTCTGACGTATCAGGTTGTATTATTTCCTGCTTTTTTTCTTTAAAAAATATTTTTCTTCTCAAACAGCCTACTGTATTTAGTGTAATTAATAACTTTCAGGGTATATATTCTTACCCAACATTCGCAGCTTAGTTTTTCTGCTGGTTCACAAATGTGCTTAAGATTACTACTTTTTGTGACTGTTTCTTAAAAATATACTTTTCTAAACGTTCTCAAATGTGTTTTCAAGCTTTCATTTTCCGTTGTAAAAAGATAAAATTTTGAAAGAAAAGAATTTTTGAAATAATTCTTGCCTTGGCGACTTTAGAAGTGCGCCAAAAAGAATCGCAAAAGCCGTTGCTACCGCTATAAACGTAGACTGTAGCTGTACCCCTTAAAATATAGTTTAGTGTCGTTTTTGTGATGGATGGCGTTGATCAATTAACTATCCAACATGAATTTTTTATCTGACAATTTGCTGTTTTCTAAACAAACTGAATTGTATTCGATAAACAAGTCCAATTATGTCTGGAACATTTACAGGAGAAACACGTTTCTCTCGATGCTAAGCTCAAGGATGTTAACCGCTCTGGGAAACCTTCACAGCGCTCACTATCTTTCCCTAACTTCAGACGTATTTTTTATTTATGAATTGCACTTTGGACGTCAATTGGGATTGCAATTTGAATGGTGAACATAAGTGCAATTTCAGTCATAACTTTTAGTCATGATTACTTGGTTCAAACTAAAACTAAATCCTTTAACGTGGAGGACAATCATTAATCATTAATAATGATTCATTATTTAGTCACCATGCTTCAATCGTTAGTCCGATTAAACTTTGCCCGACACTGGTCTGAGGAAAAAGAAACCAATAATAGTAGCTCATCGGGCTATTTTAATTTCACACTCGAATTCATGCACTGAATGAATGAATAATAACATCAATTTCCTGTAAGAGAAGTAAACTGAGAAAATATTGAACTCTTACCTGGCGCTGTTTGCCAACTTAACCCACCAATAAACATTTTCCTGCAAAAAACAGAAATAGATTATTAGAACAATAATGAGTAATCCTTTTGTATTTTTAAGAAACTGAAAGTAAAAAGCCTTGCTAAAAAATGAATGACAAATAGTCTCTTATAAATAGTCGATGTGATTCAAATGTTTACATTCTGCGTGATGCAGCCGTAAGTACTACATGCACTTTTCTAAAATACTGATTTATCTCAAAATGGCCTTCGGTTTGAAAAATACCATACAAACACGCAACGCATAAATCATACAAACCAATAGCGCATGTAAATATTTTGAATAAATTTTTCAAAAGCGTTTTACCATTGCATGAATTACTTGTACATTGCATGAATTACTTGTCAATCTTGAAAATCAATCTTTGAATTACATCTTTACGCTTCATAAAAACATGATGAATATTGAATTACTTGTTACTGTACAAGTAATTCAATATTCATCATGTTTTTATGAAGCGTAAAGATGTAATTCAAAGATTGATTTTCAAGATTGAATTTGTATATTCAAAGTGAATATATATATATATATATATATATATATATATATATATATATATATATATATATATATATATATATATATATATATATATATATATATATATATATATATATATATACAAATATATACATATATATATACAAATCCGAGAAATCAAGAATCTATGAACGAAGTAAAAATCTTCCAAATTTCAGTGTAGTTAAATTGTTTTCATAATTTTTATGAAAATTAATTAGTACAGACAATGCTGTATTTTAGTAAGGGTGCGAAAATCTACGTCCGATTTGATGCCAATTCTCTTAAAACTAACCATACAAGCACGCTGACAGCTGTAGACATAGCAATGAGAGGAATATAATTTCGTAAACAAGAGGAAATTCAAAATAAAAACAAAAATTATTTTAAAAAATTATATAAAAAAGACGAAATTATTAAAAATGAAGTATTACTGGATCAGGAAGAAACCTGGCCCATACAACACAAAATGGTGGTTTTCTACGTACATTAATTACTGATAAGAAATTACTGACATACTCCCCCAAACACCATTAAAATGCAAACATACAAAACCAAAGATTAAAGTAAGAATAATAATTTAAAAAAAACGAAAGGAAACCAGTAACAGCAGTCGAGAGATAGGTAACACCGAGCCAGTAGATCGTATCAAATACTGCTACCACTTCGACCAAAAAAACGCCAACTCCAATGACTCAGAGGAAATAACGAAAAACAATTAGTCACAGGTTGCGTAATTGTTGATACCAATAAATCTGTCATGAAAAGTAATAAAGAAAGAAGAAGTGGATTTATTATGGAGAAGTGAGTTTTAAAAATAAAAAACAAAGTGTGACTTATTGAGTGATGCAGAGTGTCGAGACACTGAGCACTGAGAAGACTGAAATACCTCCAAGTGAATGCTGATATTAACTGGGCAAAACACAACAATTTCTTAACGTTTTGCTGCTCATGCATGTAGAAAACACCATTTTATATTGTATGGGTCAGGCCCCTCACTAAAGTCGCCCTTACCCAACAGTCGAGTGATTAACACTTTCATTTAAAAAAATTTCTTTTAATTTTTATTTTGAATTCCTCTTGTTTTAGAAATTATATATATATATATATATATATATATATATATATATATATATATATATATATATATATATATATATATATATATATATATATATATATATATATATATATATATATATATATATATATATAAAAATTTGCAAGAAAAGTCGTCAAAATGAAACGAAATTTAGAAAATTAAAGAAAAAGGATCATTTATTGCAGAAAAAAGTACAAATGAACGGAAGTTTTAGTACTCTGTTGGACCCTCTCTAGAGCGAATGCACGATGCAATACGAGCGGGCATTGAGGCATAAAAGTTCCGTATGATGTCCTGAGACATCTCGTTCCACAGTTGCTGTAAACGCGCCTGTAGTTCAACCAAACTCGAAGGGTGTCCAACTTGCCGTCCCAAATGATCTCAGATATGCTCGATTGGTGACAAATCTGGGGATCGAGCAGACCAGGGAAGGGTGGTAATGTAGCGGAAGCAGTCTTGTGACATCCTTGCTGTGTGTGGCCGAGCATTGTCTTGTTGAAAAATGGCACCTGGGAGCCCTGCCATGAGGGGCATCACATGTGGCTGAAGGATGTCATGGACGTACGGCTGGGCTGTCATTGTGCTATGGATCAATATTGGGGTGACCGTGTATCGTAAGCAATAGCACCCCATACCATCACACCATGTGTGGAAGCGGTGTGTAGCTGTAAAGCGAAGGCAGGATTGAGGCGTTCACCACGGGGCCTCCACACACGAACACGATTGTCACCACTGCTCAAATTAAATCTAGATTCGTCGCTGAAGACCACCTGGTTCCATTCCGTTGTAGTCCAATCCCGTCGTGCGCGACACCACTCCAAACGGAGGCGTCGGTGGGTGGTTATCATTGGCAGCACACGTATTGAGCGCCGCGATACCAGATGTCCTTCAGCCACTTGCGATGGTTCGGGAAGACACAAGGGCCCGTAGTGAAGGTGCTGTCTGTGTCTGGATAGCGGCCAATGAGGCAGTTGACTCTACGCGTGCGTTTCGTATGATGTGACTGTCTTCTCGACGACTGGTCTGTCGAGGGCGTCCTGAGCCTGGTCGCCGTGTAAATGATGTCTCTTCTGTCCACTGGTCCCAACACCTCCTCACAGTAAAATCATAACGGCCTACTTGACGAGCTACTCGCCGAGCTGACTTCCCATCTTCCATCATCCCGATGATTCTTCCCCTCTCGAACTCTGACAGCATCTCATATTATCTTCGACGGCGGCGTAACGGCATGTCTACCTCAGCGTTTCCTTTGCAAAAGATTAAGTACACTCAAACAAGCTCTGCTTACCTGCTCCAAGGAGAACAAAGTGCAACGCCCTCTAGTGGCATTGCGCAATGCGCAATCACGCTGCATTTCTAATCATTTGCATATGTGGCTGACATGTACCTTCATGCCAAGTTTCGTTACGATCCCACAATTATTTCTTGGTGCGCAAATTTTTATGGCAATGAGTGTATATATGCAGGGTTATTCAGAATTCCCTCCCGGGTTTCGAAGCGCAATAGTAAAAAAACTAAGACTAATTCAGCAAAAAAGAACATTTGAAAGAATACAGAAATATTCCAATTTTTATTGTCACCAGTTGTCGGTAGATGGCGGTAGACTGAAGGCAGTTAGTAAATAAAAATGGAGTTTACAGGCAAACAGAAAGCCTTTTGTGTTTTATAATTTACAAAATCTGAATTAGTGGTTTTGGTTGGTTCAGCGGGCATTTAGTACGAAATATCGAACCCAGGGACCAACTAACAAAACAATTCATGCGTGGTACAAGAAGTTCAAAGAAACAGGATGCCTGTGTGATAAGAAACGAAGAGATCGTCCGTGTCCATCTGCGCAAACCGTAAGCGATGTACGGCAAAGTTTTTTGAGGAGCCAGACGAAATCATACGTTTGTGCAAGCCAAGAATTGGGGATATCGCCACCAACAGTTTGGCGGATTCTACGCCAAAATCTGTGTATGAAACAGTATAGATTGCAATTGTTGCAAGCGTTGAAGCCGTCAGGTTTCATTTCTCCTGCGGAATTTTGCATCGATGTCCTAGAACGTGAAACATTAATGCCGAAAATTATTTTTAGTGACGTATCAACCTTCCACTTGTCAGGCGAAGTAAACGGCCACAACTTATGCATTTGGGGCACCGAATATTCTCATCGTGAAGTGGAACACTAACGTGATTCCCCAAAAGTTAACGTTTTTTGCGCTATCTCCTCCTCACGTGTCTACGGGCCATTTTTTTTTACAGAGACGACTATTACCGGTGTAGTGTACCTAGATATGCTACGGTTGTGGCTAATGCCGCAATTAGAGGAAGGAACATGAGGATGACGTCTTCGATTTTCAACAAGTAGGAGCTCCTCCCCATTTTATGTGTGATGTACGTGAGTACCTGAACACACACTTACCTCATCGTTGGATTGGGCGAGCTTCCGAAGATGACATACTTCTTTTGCGATGGCCCCCACGCTCGCCGGATTCAACCCCTTGTGATTTTTTTTGGGACTGCGGGGTACATAAAAGACTTAGTTTTTGTACCCCCTTTGCCGCGTGACGTAGCTGAACTGCGATAAAGGATTACACGTGCTGTCAATAACGTTGATAGTACCATGTTGAGTAGAGTGTGGCAGGAACTGCACTATCGCATTGATGAACGCCGTGTGACCAAGGGTTCACACATAGAACACCTGTAAGCTATGTAAATAAAACTTGAATTATATTTGTTGTCCTTGCAACTAGGTCCTCGACTGAGTCGATGAGGCTTTCGTAGACGAGACTTTTCAAATCTCCCCACAGGAAAAAATCAAGACAGGAGAGATCGTTTGAGCATGACGGCCAAGGTGTGGTCCCACCCCGACCAATCTATCGCTCTGGGAATTTAGCGTCTAAAGCGCTCCGCACATCCAAGCTGAAATGGGGTGGTGCTCGGTATTGTTGGTACCACATACCTGCTTGTATGTTGGCTGCAACAGGTTGAAGTAAGTCAGGCAATACCTGTTGTAAAAATTTGAGGTATGGGCCGTTCAAATGGTCACCCACAATTCCAGCCCAAACCTTTACGCTATAACGCTTCTGATACGCATGAGGACGTGTGTCGTACGGATTGTTAGATGCCACACATAAAGGTTGTGCGTATTAGAAATGCCTTCACGAGTAAAGGTGTATTCATCCGTGAATAACACATGTGCTCTAAAATCAGGCTGCGCTGCTAGCTGTTGCAAGAACCAACGGGCAAACTCGACACATGGCGCATAGTCTGTAGGTAATAAGGCTTGCACTTTTGTGCATGGTAGGGGTGTAATCCTTAGTCCCGTAGTACTCGCCAAGCAATGGAGTGGGGCACATTTACGGCACGGGAAACCTTTCGTATACTAATATCCGGACGATCTTTCACTACTTGCAGAATGTCCTCTACAACTTATGGCGTCCGCACACTCCTGCCTCCTGCCACACCCTGTATCATGCATGCCGGTGACAAAGGATCCCGTTTCGCACAGGCACCAATGCAATCGCTCGAACATTTTTCGGTCTGGCACGTGTCTTCTCGGGAAACGCTACCTGTACAGTCTTTCGGCTTACAAAGCATTCCCATTCGCAAGACCATACATAAAATACAGTCCGCATTTTCCTGATTACTGTACGTCGCCATGCCTTCTGAAATGCATGGTAAAAATGATGTGTAAGAAAACTTGCGCTTTATGCTTTCCATTACAGCTCTGTCTAGCAGTTCACCGCTTGCTCTCCGCCCTTGCATTGTGTAATGAAAATTGCTTGTTTAGATGTTTTCTATCACCCCTTAAAATTTTTCCCATGAGTTTCGAAACACCCTGTATATACTATATAAGTATGTACGTGTGTGTATTCTCTATAAACAACGTTTGACTAATCCACACGAAATTTGGTACACTTATACGTTAGAACACTGCGGAAAGCTTAGGCTATTTCTTTCCTATCTTCAGACCCATCTGTGGCCATGAAAATTGGCACACAGGTGGTCCTAAAAGTGCCCCTCGAAACCCAATTTTAAATTATAAAGTTTGCTTTTCTACAATAAATGGACATGTATAAGGAAACACGTTCTACAGGGTTTGTGTATGAGTTAACACAGGAAAATATAACGGTCATATTTTAGCTGTCGCGGTAGGAAACACGTTCTACAGAGTTTGTGTATTTGGTTAACACAGGGAAATGTCGCGGTCCAATTTAAAACCCGAGCAACGCCGGGTTATTCAGCTAGTCAGTGTGATAAAACATCCTTACAATACAATATTATCAAATTACTAAATGCACAACTATAAGAAATATACGAGTCAACAGAACATTATCCGGCCAAAATGTTGCAAAATTTGCAGTTGTATATTTTCGTAATTCGTAGATACAGGTGGAGGACAAAATAATACGAACACCTGTGAAATTATGGTGACTGAAGTACAGATTTAATGCGATGTGGGATAGATGCATAAAGGTCATGGACAGTATTTAAAGGAATATCAAGCCATTCCTCCTGCAGAACGGTCTCTAATTCCTAAAGTCTGGATGGAGGTGGAAATCGGGAACGAAGTTTGGATTTCAAATATTCCCATAAATGTTCAATAATATTCAAGTCCGGAGACTGAGGGGGCCAGGCGAGATGTTCAACTTCATCGTCATGCTCTTCGAACCCTTCTTGAACACACCTAGCAGTGTGGATAGGGGCGTTGTCGTCTTGAAAAAGCGGTCGCTCTCCAGGAAATACAGTCCGGACAAAAGGATGGACACGATCCCCTAGAATGTTTAGATAGTGATTGGATGTGATCCTCCCATGCAGAATAACAAGTGGCCCAAGACCGCGCCAAGGTTTCGCACCCCATACCATAATGGAGCCACCACCATGCTTCACAATCGGCAAGAGGCATTCAGGATTAAACTCTTCTCTGGGCGTTCTCCAGACATAAACGCGTCCGGTCGTCTGAAATAGAGTGAATGACGATTCATCTCACCATATTACCTATTGTGGGGACCAGTTTTTGTGATCTCTGCACCATTGGCGTCACTTGGAAACATTAGTTGCTGTCACCAAGGGTTTACGAATTGCCACTTCGCCATAAACGTTCGCAGCATGAAGTTCCCTTTTGACAGTTTTTGTTGAAACGGGGTCCTGGAGAAGACTGTTCATTTCGGATGTTATCTCGGATAACGATTGCTTGTGCTTTCGGGCTACTATGCGCTTCAAGACCCGTCTATCCCTATCAGCAAGCTTTGTCTTTGGGCCACTGTTGTGCTTTGAAGACTTCGTCTTACCCTCTTTCGTGTACGCTGTCATAAAGGCTGATACCGTACTCCTTGCAAACCCCAAAAGGTTTGCTGTTTCCGTAACTGATGCTCCACTTAAACGCGCTCCAACAATCATTTCTCTTTGGAACTCTGACAGGTCTGACATTTCAACTTATCACATACAGTTCGATAGACGCATGCAACGCAGGTGAATGCTGTTGAGAGACTGATACCTTCCTCTTCACGCCGACTAGGTGGCATACTTCTGTTGCAGGTGGCGCGGCTGTACTGCAGGTGTGAAATACGTCATACTATTTCACAGGTGTTTGTATTATTTTGTCCTCCATCTGTATAAACGCTTTGAGTTATGTATGTCAAATTTTCCATTCAACAACATAATATTTTATTGCTTTTTATTTAGAGTTTACCATTTGTTGCTCCAGATAGGAAGAAACTTTTTCAAACAGTGATCTGATATCGCCCCTCTTAGGTGAAGTATACTATATTATATAATGAAAAAACAAGGACATATTTTAAAATTACGTCATTAAAAGATATTAACAATATTGGCGTATTGCTCAAAGTTTGATTAACAAATATGTATTTGAAGCTGACATAATACGTCCGAGTCACCAGTGAAGCTGACATAATCAGAAGGTATTTTATTTTACGAACATCACAGCACATACACGTTACAACGACAGACAAAAGCACACTGCTAGCATACAATGAGGTAAGCGACAATACAAATGCGAATTGAAACTAAAAGTAACCAATAGTAACGGTTTAAGAAGTGAGAAGTGAAACTAAGGGGAGTGAGAACTGAAACTGTAGTTCACTGTAGTCACCAGAAAGCCCGTTGAAAATGGTGGCTCTGCTCAAGGCACCGCATATTATTAAAAAATTAATATATAGTGAGAGGGCTGAGCTTGGTGTACTGACACTAATTGACGTAACCCATAGTTTTCTAAATTTTTTGGGTCATAGCCCACTTTTACAAGCAGTGATTCGATATCGCTCCTCCTAGGTGCAGTATATTATATTATTTATCGAAAAAACAATGAAATATTTTTAAAATTAACATATATGTATTATTAAAAATATTACTATAATATTTTTTTTATTAGTGAGAGATATGAGCTAGGTGTAATGACACTAATTTTACAATATTGGGTGCCCTATTTGTCAATAGCAATCGGAAATCGCCACGTTCTACTATTGACAATCTGTTTCTTTTCGTTGCTAGTAAATTATTGACTACGCTAAATCCTCTTTCGTCTAAATATATGAAGATGGAAATGCAATGGAAAACTTCGTTGATGCAGCTTCACTCAATATCATTTCTTCTATAATAGCGTGCGGTTTTCCTCATTTAGCACTAAGCAAAGAAATGGTGTAAGAGGCACGTATCCCATCCTCGACTTGTTTCGATGCCGCTGAAAACATATCAGCTAAAGTTGAACGTCTCGAATGTTGTTCTTTGAGCATTTGAAAGTTAGATACGTTTTTATCTTTTCTGTCATGATGTATTTGGGTTAAATGTTCTAATCGTGAGGGTTTCCTGCCTTCATTTGAGAAAACTCTCTAGCAATTCAGGCACATTGGTAATATCTTGCGTATTGTTTACATTTTTTCTTTGAATCCGACGTGGGTCTATCTGTAAAAATAAAAGCAATTTAAAAACATTTCTCCTGTGGCCGCCACAGGACCAAACGTCACCATATTAAATCAATTTATTATCATTGTTTATATAAATTTAAAAAAATTGTAATTGAAAGGGTTTGTAAGTTATTTAATAAATATTTTGCGACAGAGAAATTTTTTTTAAATTTATTTAAATTTATGTGCAGTTTACTTTACAGTACATTATGTACAGTTACAGTATATTTAAAAAGTTATTAATTTCCAAAATTATAATAATATGATAAATAACAAGTTGTTAAGGTAAGGAAGGCAATGGTGTAATTATATATATATATATATATATATATATATATATATATATATATATATATATATATATATAATTATTATTTATTATTAATTAAAATGTTTATGGATCAGGGCGTCGTCAAGGAAGAACTTGGCCCCATACAACACAAAATGGTATTTTCTACCTATATGAGCAGCAAAATGCTAATAATAGTGGTGCAATGCGCATGCTACGACTCGTTCATGTGCTAGTGAAGAAGGGATTAGGAACAAAGCTATCCAATGGACCAATGCCTACTTTTAATACGGACTGATTTTGCTTAAAAGACATCTTGAATTATTTTGTGAAGTATGCGTTTGTTGATTTTTAGTATTAACTAGGCTTTTCAGCGCGTTCTTGCATGTATTGCTTGAAGAGTGGTCCTCGACTCCCCCTAAATTTGCCTTGGACCAAACAAAGCCCCTCAGATCTTTTCATTGGCCACCGATGGGCCGGTACCGTTGGGAACAACTGATATGGATGATTAAAGCAGAAATTTTCAGAAATGTATTTGGTATAGACATTTTTTAACGGCCCACAAGGGCAACACAACGGACTATGTCAATTTTTAGACAAAATATGAACAGTCATGTCATGGTAAACTTGATTTTACAACGCTAAATTCTGCGTTCGGGACTTAAAACCGAATTGCTTACCCCTTGTACATCAGACATTTCAGTAAAACTAACCAAGTTGGTAGATGTAGGTATATAATTAACGTCACACGAGCAATACAACACAACGGACTATTGACGATGGTCCGGGATCAATCCAATCGGAAAAGTTCCGAGGAAAACATGTAATTTTAAACCATAATTAGATGACGAGGCAACAACTGAGCTAGCACCACACTCTCCAAACTGAAAATTCCAAGGATAATACCACATAATTTTCAACCACTGTCATATGCCGAGGTCACACCTGAGGTGATACCCCACTCTCCAAATTTCCACACCATGCCAACGTGAGGACATTTGATACACCTTTACGCTTCCAACTGCGGCTCCTTAACACTTACTCTTTAACTGACCGTGGTACAAAATTATGTGGTGTTGTCATCGAATATTTCTCTTCGGAGGTTGTTCCCGGACCATCACCAATAGCCCGTAGCCAGTGTGTATTTAATTGAAATATCTATCTTCTAACTGAGCAACCGGACACTAACCAATTCGGATTTCTGTTAAGGTAGAGAGTGGTTTGTCAACTCAGGTGTTTCCATCTGATAATCGTTCAAAGTGACGTGATGTGTCCTCCGATCTTCCCTTGGGGGATTCATCCCGAACCGTCGTCAATAGCCCGTTATGTTGCTAAAGGTACAACGTTAATAAAAATACCTACCTGTTAATGATGTTAATGTAGAATTTAAACTAATTAAATACCCCAGTAATAGATTCATTAATAACATTTTCCGTGTGTTTGTTTGGAAATTTTTTTTTAATAAAAATGGTATTCGTATTTTTAATTAATGATAGTTGGTATATTTTAATTAACGTCGAATTACGGCAACACAACGGGCTATTGACGACGGTCTGGGATCAATCCCCTAAGAAAAAGATCCGAGGACAACACCACGGTCAGATGACGAGACAACACCTGAGCTGGAACCCCACTCTCCAAACTTCCACACCAACCCAAAGGAGGACTTTCTGTCACGACAGATTTAAGGTGCACCAGCCGCCTGTACACCATGTGCTTGCAAACATATATGCACTGACCCGGATTTGAATCAGGAACCTTCACATCTAGAGGCTAACTCCTTAACCACCATACCAGTGGGTCAGCAGTAAAAATAGAAGTTAACATCAAAATAAATTAGCTATTGCAACTAAATTGGGAAATACTATTCGTCAACTTTGTAATGAGCTTTGGCAACGGAACTCGGGGAAACAGAAGTTGTTCCTATACGTATCGGTAAATAAACCGCCTTAGAATTTTAAGTGGCTGTTATTTTCTTTCGCTGAATCCCCCTTGTAGACGATATTTAAAGACTGACTTCCGCGACAAGCCGAAATGTTTGAGTTTTACATGTGTTAGCACGTTCTTTGAAAACATGTGTTTCAATTCGCAGCGGGAAGTGTCAAGACTACGTTCACATGCATTCAAATACGTTGCGTGTGGGTAGGCGTCACACGCAATTAGCGTCACACTGGAGCAACACAACGGTCTATTATCAACGGTCCGGTATCAACCTCCGAAGGAAAGATTCGAGGACAGCACCACGTTATTTTTAAACACGATCAGATTACGTCACACCTGAGCTGACACTCTACTCTCTAAACTTCCACACCACCAACATCGAAGGACCTCAAATTCCAAATGAATATTCCACAAGTTATGTGGAAAAAAATAAATCATCAACGTGCCTCTTGGTGCTACTAGCAATAAATCGTATTGTATTTTTCAATTAATGTCACACTACAGCAACAACAACGGGCAACAGTATAAATGGAAATAAAACGCTTATGTAAATATATTGTAGGTTTCAGTTATTGCGAAAAAACATGCCTGTTGAAAACTACCTAATAGGGATGAGCTGACCCTCATCTAAGCCTCATATCGTGCGGGACATGCTTTCCACAACACTGTTGAAGAGTTCATGCAGTAAGGTGTCCCATTCCTGTTCTATAGCGCGTCTTTATCCGGTAGTCATTGTTTGGCTGTAATCCAACATTCGAGAGCAACACCAGACCACGTTGTTTCGGATTAAAATCTGGTGACCGTGTTGGATACGAATAGAGTTGTCCTTAAATTTTGGACATATATACACGTATGAAAGGGCCGCGGAAGCCCGGTTGGAAGATAAACGAAATAGCAACGTGAGAGTTACGAGTTCGAATCCAACCAAAAGACCGCCGTGTACGACGGGGGCTGGTACAGGTTAAATCTAGCATGGTCTCGAATATACGAAAATTGTTGTGGTGTGGCAATTTAAAGAGTGGGGTGCCAGCTCAGGTGTCGAACTCGTAATCTTACTATGGCTCAAAATGACGTGGTGTTGTCCTTGAATTTTTCCCTCCGGGTTTGATCCTGGAGTCTCGACAGTATCACATTGCGTTGTTCCTGTGCGACGTTAATCAAATACCTACGTACCTCGAGCATATACTAACAAAACTATACTCAACCATATTCTATTAATCTTTAGACTACGTCCGGTACATCAGATGTACCAGGATCGCGCCATTAAATAATTTAAAACTAAAAACTGAAACAGGCAGTTGTATCTTGAAAGTTAAAAGAATCGCTCTTGTGTATCTATAACCGTAGTCAAACGGTATATAACAATTTTATATTTTAATGAACTGTTATTTATATATACAGTGTTCGCTTGTAAATGTTTATTGCTTAAAATCAAAACAATGAGTTGCGTTCAAAGTCAAAGCTGTTCTGCACTATTTCGATTTGAATTACCTATTTGGGAACCAGCGTGTTCTTTGATAAGGATTGATTCATCTATATCATTGTGTTGTATGTTACAAAATATCTAAATACCAATGATGGTACAGCTTAGTTACTCTTCAAGCTGAGATAAATAGATCGCAGAAAATAGAAAATTATGTGAAAATAGATGGATGAAAAATATTTCTATAATATTAGAAAAGAAATTACAACTTGGCTGATGTTCAAAGAGAAAACATCACATGGGGCATGAAGATGTTGAAAGATATATTGAATTAAAGGGATGAAATTTTTCCATTCAAGTCCAAAGAAGTTGTTATTAGTGGCAGAGGGCTATTCTGACCTACATTTAGATGTTTAGAAAGTGATTTAGTTTGTACACCAAACCAAGTTTGTTCAAAATCTACTCGCAGTTCCTCTAAAATCCTAAAAGCGCGTTTCAAGAAGATTCATTTTTTTTTGGCATACCGTATCATCTGTGTTCAATGCAAAGTGTATCTTTGTGAATCTATACTATGCACAACGTACAACCCGAAAATATCTTAAGCTAACAAAAGCTGAATTCAAATCAGAAGGCTAAAATAACCTACTCAGACCAATCAGAGTGTTTTCACCACCGGCTCCTCTATTAGTTTATTAACCCTCCAAGTTTTTCCGAAGCGATATCTCGTCCATCCAGACTCATTTTGCTAATGACAAGATATCTCGTCATCAAGATATGGATAATTTTTTTAAATGACGAGATCAAGATTTGATTAGCTTTCTTCTAATGGCGAGGTATCTCGTCCATCAAGATGTGGTTAGTATTTCTAAGGACTATATACCTCGTTAAGATTAATCACCACCAGGTTGAAATTGTTGAAGGGTTAAAAGAATTGGAGGGGCTAAATTCTCTAAGAAACATGAACCTAAAAGGAGGAGCAATAAGATGTAAGTTTCGTACTAAAAAGGAGCATACAGATCAATACATTGTATGTCAAATATCAAGGGTTTCTTCCGTTTTTTCTATTTTTAACGCCCAACCTAGAACATTTTCAAAGCTCACTCCACTCAAAAACCGTCGTGTACTAGGGGAGCTCGTACACGTTTAATCTGTCTTTGCCTCAAATGACATCGCGTTGGCGTGGTGTGGAAGTTTAGAGAGTGGGGTGCCAGTTCAACTGTCGCAGCTTTTTCTGCCCGTGGTTCACATATACCTGCTATTGTCCTCGGATCTGTGGACATTGGACGTCACACCGGAGCAACACAAGTGGCTTTTGGCGACGCACAGGGTGTCATTTTTGATTCTAAGTGGTCTATTCTATTTGGTGGATACTATCATTAACTTCTGTTCATCGAGGTATGTTTGCGTGCTTTTAGTTTCTTGGGTACTATGTCATTCATTTGCAAGATCCTTTTGAATTCATAGCTAATTAGCGTCTTACGCAACTGCTGATTTTAAATTTTAACTAGACTTTTAACATATTATCCCATTAACGACCGCACTACTTTTCGCTTGAAGGAAATGAACAAAAATCATTTTTTAGACTTATTACAGTCTAATTAAGACCAAAAAAAAGGTAACGTGAAAAAATATTTATTTATATAAAAGATACAAAATGTTGCGAAAACGCAACGTCAGTTAAAACTGACTACTTTTGGGAAAGATGAAAATCTTTGAAGCAATTGCTATGTAACGGCACATTGCATTTTTTACATACAGTTATTGCTTGGCTACTACAGTTTTTGAATCTTTTTCTTTTGTTTGTTGGATATTTCTCGATAACATGACCTATGGGATCCTAGGCCACCGCCATTTATTTCCCTTTACTTGCACTCCATTGCTACGAAATTACCAAGCACATCCACCCTACCCATATGTTTGTTGTAATCCCCGACGAGTTTAAGTTGCTTTACAGATGCAGATTTCTTTTTTTTCTTGAGCATCTCTTGGCTTTTGGAGATGGATTGATTGTATCAAAGTTGGTGGCCATAGAGTATTAACGGAATTTTAGTTCTAATGAACTACTGGGGAATACTATGCTCCTTGTCAAAGACGAAGTCATATGTTCCACGTTGTTCTTTTTTCATTTTCATTACAGGTGTAATTGGACATTTTCCTAACCTGTTGTCATGGATCATTACAGTAGCATGAAACCACGACTTTTAATTCGACAACATATCTGATGTAAAAAGTTGTCAGAGTATACATAGTGGTTTAAAGGAACTTCGACTACACTTAAAAGACGTTTCGACTTAACCCAGATCCATCGTTTTATCTGCATATTTACCTGAGTATATATAAAAATGATTTAAGTACCCTTCAGAAGAACACAAACGTCAAACGTTATACCCGAAACGATCGGGTTTTCCTTTCAGAAACATTTTGCACGAATGTCTACCGAAATAAGGCATTATTTGTTTATCGATAGAAAGATTTGATGAAACAACACACCACTGCATGAAATTGGCATTTAAAATGTTTACACGGACGAACTTTTGCCATTTTATCTGTTTTATCCAATACATTGTTATCCGCTAAATGCAAATTATGTTTGATAGTAGTATGCATAGAACGTGTTAGTGCTGTAAGTACTAATGGACAACTGACATCTTCTGCAACTAAACAGTAAAGTCTTTCTTGAGGAAAACATACATAGCCAATGTAAAACAGAAATCCTATAAAACGCTTCAATATAGGAACAGAAAGAGGAAAAATTTTGAAGATTTTCTGTTGTGAATATATTTTATACTTTGTTAAGTAATATGTTCCAAAAGATTCTGATTGTATAATTGTAAAAATTCATCTACTGGCTGTAGATCATACAATTCTTGTATAATTACCTGCTTTTTTGCTTTTTTTACGGTTTCTTTATCAGCAGGCATTAGAGTGTATACGGGAGGCAAATTTCTCCAAGCAATATTTTTTTTAGGTGATTTAGACAAATGTTTATCATTTTGTGATGAATCCGATAAATTTTAAAGTTTTTTTGAAGAAAAAAGTTCGATATCACCAGAGATGTCTTTCGGTCTAGGCAAATTATCTCCTAACATATCGTCAGCAATGCATTTGTCTTCGGTCAGTAAGTTAGGTCTGGAGGTGGGGAAATCAGTACTATATCTTCATGACCTTGACAGTCTTCATCTGATTAAAATTCAGAAATAGTTTCATGATCTAACTCTTTCATATATACTAATGCTTCATTCACAGTTAAAAACCATTTTCTTTTAACATCCGTTAGTTTCGGACAAATGTTCATAAAGACACTGCTTTGGACTGACGTTACATTTTCGCAACGTTTCAAAAAATGCATACTTATACAAAGACAAAATAGTAACCGTATTTTTTTATGCCATTTTGAAGACTTTTGTTTCTAAAACATGAGCGTCTCTTCATGAAGTCCTTTGAATTGTTTTGGCGTATGTGAGATTTTTTCAAAATTAGAGTAACAAAATCGCAAAAAAATGACAATTTTAGAAATTTATTTTACAAAACCTTGCATTCAGAGAAGAAAAAAAAAATTTCCCTGGAGACATTGAAGCTTTGTATACAATATACAAAAAAAATACGTAAAAAAAAAAAAAGCAATACAGATTAAGAAAAAAATGTTTTCACTAATGTTGCGAAAACGCAACGTCAGTCGTTAATGGGTTATAACACCGTATATCACTAAATTATTACATATGCATTATAGTCTGACTCATTTGACGTGCGCAGAACAAAAAAGTACCTGCGGAACTGATAGAGAGTGCTTAAATTTCAGAATGACTGTTGAAATTTTTCGTCAGTCCATTTTTGACATTTGGGTGATAAATTCGAAGCAAACGAAAACTGATACTATTTCAACTTATATTTTTCAAGAAATGGTTGAATATTTGTTACCAAATACTGTTTTAAATGTTTTAAATACGGTTAAAGAGAAAATTTTCGAATTACCCGCCAAAGAATTGAGCAAAGGAGGAGTAAAATGAACGAGTACAAAGAACTATTCCTCAGAAATAATTCTTTTTGACTTCAAGGAAATCTTACCTTTTCTCTTACTGTGATTCAAGATCTATCAAATAATTTACAAGGAAGTTTGAAAAATAGGCCTAGAAGGCCTCAAAAAGATTTTTAAGTCTGTAGTTCCAAGGTATAGAAAACGAAACTCGTAACCTTGTAGAGACAACTTGTCAAAAAGAATTGTCAATGACCACTGAAGTAAAATCCGAAAGTCAGGTGTACGATATTCTACTTCAAATCGTCAGAGAGCTCTTTTCTGCTTTTCTGGAAGAGGTACAATTATGAAAACGATCCGTGTCTTAGTAAAAAGTCAGTAAAATTATCTGAAAATGAACTGCTTTGGCTAAGAGTTGACAGTAATATTTCTATGCACCAATATAAAATTACATAAACAACAAAAAGTATGTAAGTCCGTATAACACAAAATTGAGCTAAACGTTTGTTACTCTTCTAGGATGGTTATCACGGAAACTTCAGCTGTACCACAACTCACAACTAGTCACTTATCAACTGCTCTGTTAAACGGTTACGCGTACAATTTATAAACAAACATTCATTCTGATTTTGTCGAAAGATAATATCAGAAATACAATTATAATGAGGGGCTGTAATGGCGCTAAACAGAAAACTTTCCAGCAAAAATTGTTTCAGAAAAATAGCACTATAAACAATATGTTTAGTATGTCTTTGGTACCTTTGCTTGTACCAATGAGGGTAAAAATATTATTTGTCAAAATCTCAACTAGACCTTTTCGTTCCATCAAATTTCTTTTTACCAAATAATTAGTAGATTTAACTTCAAGGGAAGTTAATGGACCATGGGAATATTACTTCACTTCTTGTATTCTTCCAATTGGTAATTGATCCGCTTCGTAAAAGAGCAAGACAAGGAATAAACACAATAGGCGATAAGAGAAATATTTTCTATGAAAATGTCAAAAAATGATACGAATAGATTAGTTATTTCCTCAGATCCACTAATTGTAACGTTACGAGTAAGGTCTAAAACTAAACGCACCCAAATGTTTCCAAAAAGGTTAAATTTTTTTAAGAACTTTCCCAGTTGAAATTCCAAGCATATAATTTAGTAATATTTTTCAAATATTTTCCCCTTTAGTTTTTGAATCATGCTTTATTTTTAAATGGAACTGTTATGGATATATCTGACCATTGTTCAGGTGTATATTAATATAAAATTGCAAAATATACGGTTTCTAATTGATCGAAGTATATTTAATTTTTGGAGCAAAGTTGACAAATTTCTTTAAATTTAGCATATTTCTGCATCCAAATAGTAACTAAAAACGTTAAATGTACACCAAATCAGTATTTATCACTCACAGCCTCTTCTAATAACCCAAAACCAGCGTATTTTTGATGCAATAATTTTGTCCACCTAGATTGCGAAAATGACACACTGTGTGACGGTCAAAGATTCATCCCCCAGGGAAAGATTCGACGGCGCGTTATGGAAGCATGGAGAACGGGGTGGCCAGCTCCGGTGAATCGACCTTCTTATGAAATATACGGAGCTTGTTGGTGGCGTCGCTGTCGCAAAATTTAGAAGGGTAAATAATGGGGACTTACGAATCAACTTAGCCGATGGTTATCGAAGCGTAAACTAAAGTTTGAGTTTAGGTTTGGTATTTTTAACTAACGTCGCACTGACTTGTGTTTTTGATCACGCTGTATATTCACTTTAATCAATCAATAATTGAGGGTTTATGTTTTTCCTCGCCACCACAAGACTTCGAGCCGAGCGACCGGATTTCGTAATTTTATTAAAGTCGTACTAGATCAACACAACGGATTATTGACGACGGTTCGAGATCAATCCACTAAGTGAAAGATAAGAGGACAACATCACGTCGTTTTGAACCACTATCAGATAACGAGACAACACCTGAGCTGCACACACACCCTCCTCTCCAAACTTCCACACCAACCGAACATGAGGACTTTCGGTCACAACAGTTTTAAGGTGCACCATCCGCCTCTACACCATACGCTTACAAACATCCATGCATTGACTCAGATACGAACCGAGAACCTTCCGACCTAGAGGCTAACACCTTAACCACCAGACGGATTTTTCGGATGCACATACTTAGAGTAAGCATGGTTAATCTGAAGGGTGCCTGACATTGAGATGAGAGGTCTCAAATAAAAGAAAAGGGTAAAATGGCGTCTGAGTCCCTGTCCCGGGTTCCCTAATCAAAGCGGAACTTATCGGTGTGCCTCGAAGGCATTTATTTAAGTGCAGATTACGTGAGATGTGCTCAAATGTCCTGCTGAAAAAATTGCCTCATTACAAATTCATCCGGCACCATTAGAGAGTCTGTCAGCGTGTCCTGCTGCCCGGGATTCATCCGGGTTTTCGCGCTTTGTCTGATCGTGGAACACACTATGCCGATCGAAAAACAAGAGAACGAATGTTTATTGGCGATTTTTGAATAGAACCTTTTTACGAATTGATTGCGGTGGGGATTATTTACATAATGCAAGGAATGGAAATTTATTTCCGCAATTTTTCATTCCGTGTTTCTAAAGCAGTGTTATCATTGAACTTGGCTTCTTTTGTGCTTCTTTTATGCGCTTGAGGTGGAGGTTCGTTTTGTCAAAGCACGGCCATGTTTTCCTACACGAGGGCAAATTACAGAGACACACGGCCTGGTGGTTAACTACACTATAGATCCAGGCACTTACCTCCATATCTCCTCATGAACGAATCTCACCATATTTTGACGGACTCTAGTCATTTGAAAACATCGGACCCGATTTTGACTTCGTCAGCATGGAAAAATAAGCAACATATAAACCCAACAAGTAGTTTTCGGAAGGTTCCTGGTTCGATTCCGGGTCAATGCATGGATGTTTGTATGCGTATGGTGTGCAGAATAGTATACATATATTTATTTATTTATTTATTTATTTATTTATACGTGGTGGTTATGAATTTTCTTGCATCAGAGAAGAGCTTGACCCTGACAACACAAAATGGTGCTTTCAACATATGAGTAAGGAAAAGATAAAAAATTTGCTCTAAAACTCCCCCAAACGCCATTAAAAAGCAAACATACAAGACAAAACATTATAAAAAGAGTAGGAAGGAACCATACAATACAAAACATTATTAAAAGAGTAAGAAGAAAACGAGATCATACCCGCAACAGCAGCCGGGAGATCGAGAACACCAAGCCCGAAGATCGCCACCAGATGCCGCTATCCATTTCGACCAACTAACACCATTTTGTGTTCTTTGAGTCAGGCTCCTCCCTGATTACGCCCTAAACCACCAACACTTTCATTTTCAATAATTTCCTTTGGTTTTTATTTTGAATTTCCTTTGGTTTTTGAAATTATATTTCTTACCTTGTTATATGTCTGCAGCTACTGCGCGCTTTCATGGTTAGATTCGAGTTTCGTTTTCTGGTTGATTGCACTTCGGCTGTTTGGTTCTTTGTTTATTTTTTTTATATGTTTTGCGTGTTTTGTGTTATGATTATATAAGTATATCCAAGGCACACTAGCTCAAGCGAATTGTCCCCCATGAACCCTCCTGTTGTTCAGAAGCAGGCTTCTATTACAAAAGAAAGAGCGATATTGGAGAGCGTACCTGGGTGGGTCTTTGAACCACCCTTCTGTCGGTAATTATAATCCTTGTGGAAATTCCCTGCACAGGATTCGGGACTTAAAATACCCTTGGCAAGAAATTCGCATCGGCGGCGAGTTTTTATCAATCTGCACTCAAAGTGGGGATGAGTAATAAAAACTTTGAAAGCTCGGAAATCAGAGCGTGGAGCGTCATCGTTTTTGATGCCTCCCGTGAAGGGCATTTTTTCCCGACACTACACGTGAATTGAAATACGAGATTCCCATTCTAAAAGATAAGGTTTTACTATGCATTTTAACATAAAAATATTTTAATAACCTAGAAATGCGAAAGTGTAGTCATATTTTCTTTTCCGTCTGTCATTTTCTTCAAGTGACTTTAAAGAGCTCTGTGCCCGTTGGAATTATTTTGATTTTCGGATTAAATGCCTTTCGTACTCTTAGAAAGTCCAATGACAACGTACTAAACTGAGTTAAGGAATGTGGTTACAGTTCAGTTTTCGTAAACGCTGCGGGTAAAAGTTTTTTTTAATGTACTCAATCCTTTTGCGATTGTTCCACCTTCTTAAGCTGAGAGATTAGCAACCCCGGAGAATGGCGAGTTTGAAACTCGATCCAATCGAAGATCGCTGTGTACGTAGGATCTAGCTCACGCTAAACCTGTCGTGGTCTCAAATGTCCTCCGATTGACGGGGCGTGGAAATTTAGCGGATGGAATACCACCTCAGATGTTAACCGTGGTTCAAAATGACTAGATGTTGTCCTCAGATCGGATTTATCCCAGACAGCTCCAAACCTAAATTTAATTAGATAGGTAGGTATTTTGATGAACGTCACATTGGAGTAACACAATGGGCTATCGGTGACGATCCTGGATTAAACCCGAAGGAAGGATCCGAGGACAGCACCACGTAATTTTAAACCACATAAATTCAACTAAATACTCATCTTTAATAAATATACAAAATAAACTTTTTTAGGGCCCATTAGCACAAATGTTTTTTAATATAATTTTTAAATATTAATTTTAAACTGGGCAACTTTTTTTTGACTAAACTGTACCTCTATCTCTGTATAAAATAGTCCGATCGATCAAAATGTGAACTTTTTTTTGACAAATGTACAATTTTAATGATAACGTATCACTTGACCATCTGAATGACCATTTTAATTCTAAGGCATCACTTTGACCTTGAGTTACTATATTTACAGATAGGACGAGTTAGTTATTCTAGCCACGAATAATCGCACCATTTTTCCAATTCAAAATGAATAGGAAAGATATGCAAGCAGAAAGATAAAAATTTCCAGAATTTTTTCGATGTGGCTGGGAAGCAAATAGCTAATCTTTAAAAAAGTCGATTTCCATTTACACTGCAACGACGAGGGAATATCCCCTACAAGACCAGCAAGCTGAATTGTCCGATTTTGAAATAAAACCAATTTGAATTTTTACGTCACTAGCTGTTTTCTTGACCCTCCAGGTGGTTGTCTCGACCAGATATCCTGGCATTCGCAAAGCTGCTAGCTCCTTAGGAACGAGATATCACGTTATTAAAAGAAAGCTGACCAGGTATTTATTTCGTCATAAAAAAATCGGTAATATCTTGAAGAGAAATATCGTCATTAATAACCTAGGAGGTATCTTGAGGATGAGATATATCGTCATTAATACATTAATAACCTGGGAGGTATCTTGAGTACGAGATAACTCGTCATTAATAAACTAGGAGATATCTTGAGGACGAGATAACTCGCCACTAGCAAAATTCGTCAGATATTGATGGATGATATACCCTCTTGAAGGGTTAATGTATTCAAAGCCAGGCTCCGCTGAAGAATGGTGATTGCAGTGGAGCCGTGAACACAAGCGACTGTATGTTGCTTTAATCGATCCTCCGCTCACATACAGCGTACTTTTAGACGAACCCCAACAGGCCACTCTTCGGCTACGCTACTCAACTGGATAAAGCTAATTTCCCGTGATGATTCTCTGGCACGAAGAGGCAGTCAAGAATTTTCCTTCAAGGCCAATTTGTTCCATGGATATTGAATGTGCCTTTAGTGATTAGCATTGGGTGACTTTTATTCCTCACAATTTTCCTATTCGTGCGATGGATTCTTGTAGATTCAAAGCAAGAGTCTTTCATTTCATTTGACATCATAAACTTAAGCTATGAATTGTAACGAGGGCTCGGAGACATTGTAGGACATATTTTACATTTTTAGGTAATTTTTCTCTTTAAGGACATTTTAAATGTTTTTAGGTCCTATTTTAAGATTTTCAACCATTTTTACTTTTTTGACCAAGAGGGGGGGGGAGGCCTTTGTTTTCAATTTTTTGTAAACTCAGTCCCCTAATAAAATAATATTTTCAGTTGGAGTTTGCTCCCAAATTGCGATGCTAGAAACTGGGATTGGCAGACGGCCAAAGTAAAAATTCAGTAGTAGTTCATTTTGGCAGCTTGTTCGACACTGCTTTATGGATCCAATTTTGGAGAAGGACAATTCTAGCTGTCCATTTGGAAAGTGCTATATTTTGCAAAGGGGGACCAAACAGGTAGGCGATTCCTTGATTTTTCTTTTCTTGGAATTTCTTAATACATTTTATGGAGTGGAAGATGAAACTTTCACTCATAGAATGTGCCAAGTTTGAATTTCATCTATAATTTAAAAAAAAAACTATTAATGAAACTGACTTTGGGGATTATTTTTAAGAATTAAGGGATTATTTGGGAATTTATAGGTAGCTAAAGTTCAGGACATACTAAGCTAAATTTCTGCTAGATGTTTTTCTAAAAGAATTTCTATATTATTTGAGTATCTGCAATAAAAGTTTGGGATCCGATATATAGTTCGAGGTAATGCCTTATGAGTTTCCTGAAGAACAAACGTTAGTTTACTGCGCTGATTTATGAATGGTCGTTAATCTTTTGGTTTGGGCCAAGTTTTTGATTTTTTAGACTAGTTTCCTTTCATTTTTTGTTCGATAGTTTGAGTGCATGTTCCATTTCCTACTTTTTTTTACCCTCTTTTTGTGTAAGGTAGTTGAATACTTAGGAATTCTTTTGATTCCTTTAAATTACCATTTGATATTTGAGCTCGTGGATGAGCAATCGGAGGGTTGCGAGTAGTCAATCGAATCACAAACCCTCTTGTACAAATATGCTGGTGTACGTTAAATCTGTGGCGGCCTTAAGTTTCCTCTCGTCGGCGTGGTGTGGTTGTTTGGAGAGTGGGGTGCCACCTAAGGTGTTGCCTCGTCATCTGACCGTGGTTTAAAATTAGGTGGTGTGGTCCTCGGATGTGTGGTCCCCTTTGGGTTTGTTCCCGGACTGTCGCCAATAGCCCGTTGTGTTGTTCCAGTGCGATGTTTATTAAATATCTACCTACCGTTAAACTGCACACTGAAAGGGATTCTGCTACTGCAGAAACCGATCCGCAATCTCATTCTCTGCATAAAAACTGTCAAATCCTGCATCAGAAGTATTTGAGGATGCGATCAACGTATTATTTGTGCATTATGCATCTCAAGTTCAGCTGTGATTTGGAGGCATGGAGCGACTGTAGAGCGTGTCCACGTCCTGTTAGTGAGAGTCGTGATGGTGAATAGATGCGTCATATACACATGGACATAAGATGAAAAACATTAGTTAGGATTACATCTAAATCCATAATCTACGTATTGCAATTTTAGGAGAATTCAGCTGCTTGAATTGGCACAGGATTAAGTGTATTCTCATTCAGAGCACGCACTAATGAAACAGCGACTTTTATAATCGTGTGGAATAACATTACAGGGTTCAATGTTAAAAAATTGTGAAGGAAAAATTGTGTCTTTCTATTTTTAGAATCGATTCCTAGCAGGTTTGATTCCTGTCTTCTCTTCTGTATTAGTAAACTTTCTTTGTGAGTGTGCCATTACTTGGTGTGTCTGTCTTGTGTTTGGCGCAACATTGTCAAATATGGCTTCTTGCGAGATAAAACCCTACCACGTTTTTTAGGAGTAATGGATTTTTGGTCTTTAGAATAGAAATATTCGTCGGTGGCAAACTTACAAAATTTGTTTTTAGACTTTTAGAAACAGTTTATTTTATATATTTAAATACGCTACTATAAATCAAAGTTGACTCAAAATAAACCATAACCTATGTAAGTGGGCACACTGTTAGTCTAATGATAATAGCTAAGGTACTCTAAACATCCTTACTCCTAGGTTTTTATTGACTGCTGAATACAAAGGTTCAAAATTCTTCATACCAATTACATTGGATACGTAAATTCTTTTTGCAGAAAAATGGTGTCAAAAACAAAAAAAAAATTTTGTAGGAGACTTGAATGTATTTTTTACCTATCCATTATAAATCAACTTAATCATTTGAACCAGCATTTGTATTTCTGCTTTTGTTCATAGTTGACGCATGCTAATTTGATCAAATGAAAAATATTTTACACTCGTTTACGTACCTCAATGTGAACAATTTTTGACCTAGATTATTTTGCCCAAACATGCGCTAGATTTAATGAACAGTAAGAAACTTTCTATTCACCATTTACACGTTGTAGCACATTTAAAACATTAATATAAGATAAGCTCTTTATATAACCACTTTCATTACTATTTTCTCGGGTAGAAAATAGCAAGACGAATATGTTTAGAAGTACTTGTATTCGTCTATGTTTAGAAGTCCATTTTGTTTTTCATTTTTATCATCTGAGATAAGTCATTAGTATTACTGGGATTTTAATAATTTGTCATCTTTTTAACAAGCCTGAAACAGTAATTTCGGGAATAAAAATGTGTTTCATGAAAAGACTAAGAGCTCTAGTCTAAGTGCTTTGTTAGGGCATTTTCATGTATTCCTTTAGATTATTCCGTCCTTTTTAAGGCATTTTCGGAGTAATCATTTTGATTATTTGGGTATTTTCCAAGAAAAGGAAATTTTTGGAGGAATTTCCCTAAGGTCCCGTTATTTCACTCTGTCTGGGTAAAATATGTATCCCTTTGTGAAGGAGAGTGAAGAGTGGAACGTGGATAATTTAACCCTCTGAGCTTCATGAGATTTTCTAGAAGTGGTCTAACCCCTCAACTTACACGATGACTAAATATCCACATCTATTGGTTGAAAGAATCCTTGGTTAAGGTTAAGAAGGTCAAAAGCGGTCAAAAGCCATTCAGGAAAGACTGCATGTTTCAGAATGAATTTGTGGGTGGATCCCCAGAGAGGAATCAAGTGCTCCTGTGGTTTCAAAAGTGTGATGAAGTTATTCCAGCTATGGGTTGACAGGCAATAGAAAATAAATCTGTTTTGAATATGTGAACATGGTTTTTGTTCTGCTTTGTAATTCTAGACTTATAAAATACAACTATGCCAAACTAAAAATATTCAACTAAATATTTTTGCGAATAAAATTGAAAATTTAAGTTTGACTTAGGAATTGTTAAAATGTTAAACTGCATTTATATTTTCTCGTTACGTCATTATAGAGAGTCTGTTTTTCATAAACAAAACAAAGACTTGGTCAGGCATAAGATGTAATGCTTTCATAAACCTCTGCGAAATAAAATTGTTTTAAATATTCAGGTTATTTTTGGTTTTTTTTTTTGTCCTTCTAAAGGCATATTTTGATGTACAAGGCTCAATAAGCCTTAATTGCACAGTCCTTTCGTTTCTAATGATTAAAGCTACAGATATAGGGGAAGACCCCAAGGAGTTTTAGCGTGGGTCCTAACAAGCACAAACAAAGTTCGCTTTCCATAGAGATGAAACTGTACTTTGGCTCCACCGATTATGTCGAAGTGGCATGCTCTTCTTCGACAGGAACTTATTTGGCGCCAATGGATAGACGAATTCTCTTGGAGGTATCAGTACACGTTCGAGACCATTTTTTTAAAATGTGGTATAGAAACATTTTAATGATATTTTTATCTTGAGTGTTATTAAACAATAGCATTGGGCTATAAATATTTAAAATATATATTAATCGTTTTGTAAAAATGATAGTTATGAATGCAATTTTAAGGAAATTTGTCAAATACCTCAAATGTGTGCTACATAAAAAACTATTCAACCAATTAGAAAAATGATGCTACCAAAATAAACTATATGCATTTTTCTAGGCAATAAACTAGGATCAAAAGAATATTTAAATAAACAAAACAAATTTTACAAGAGATCGCAAAATGAATACAAGATGTGTGAGAGCTTAACAGTCATATTTCTTAAATAAATGGCCATAATTTAAAAACTTTGCAACTCAGCATAATTATTCTAGTTCATTTCCAAGACAACATTATAAAAAACACGTCCTCAAAGTTTTACGAGAATCAATCAATAACTTTTTTGTGTTAGAACATTTGAAGTGAGGAAATATTGCGTAAATATTAATTTAGAGTAAAAATTAGTTTGAAGTTTTCTGTCTCTTGTTGTTACTGTTTGCGTAAACAATTTTGTTTTTCACTTCTCTTTGAAAGTGTTCACACTATTTCCAAGAGAGAAACCATTTAAACATTTGAAAAAACTTTCTAAAAATATATTTAAAAAAAAAGGTAAATTTTAAATTTAAATTTTGAAAGGTTTGTTGGTTTTCTAACGGCTATTTCCGGTGTTTTACATACCTACTTCCTGTTTTCCCGCCTTGATTAAAATCTTAATATCTCTGCAACTCATTAACTGAGAGAACAAATCAAATATATTTTGGTAAGTCAAATAAATATACTCTATCCAATAAGATCAAAAACCTTTTTGAAGTTTTTGGTCAAAAATGATATTTTTAACGTCGATACCTTAAGGTATCTGACTACGTTCAGAGTACTTTTTTTCTCTCAAATGATTCTATAGCGCTTTATTTTTCTTTTAAAAGTTGAATGAACATTAGAAAAAATACATTCTAACTCAGCAAAACTCTGAAAAAAAATTCTTGAATTCAATGCCAAAAACTGTCTTGTTTTGGTCAAAAAATTATGTTTACGAAAAACACTCCAATTTTCTCACTCATCACGATATTAACATAAAATTTTGCACTTCGTCTCTTAAATATATAAGCTAGTGGCTGAAGCTAAATGTAAGCTAAATTTTATTCTACTCTGGAAATATGAGGGGTGACGTAAAAATTATATGAATTTCTGAAATTTTTCTCTACAACATAACAACGAAGTGAGTGACAATTTTTTTTAATTAAAGATACACGGCACTAAAGTATACATATAAGAACCATAATACCAAATTTGAAAAAAATATATTAATTACTTTTTAAGTTATCGTTGTTACTTTCAATGATTTGGTTGAAAACAGCATTCAGAGAAAAAAAGCGTTTAAAGATTGAAAAGCTATTTTTTTGAACACTAATCTTTATCTATTTGCTCTAAAAATAAATGTTGGCTAGAACATAGCACAACTAAAAATCATAAACTGCAATCTAAATTTTTTAAATCCTGCGGAAAACCGAAAGCTGAACCAACTTCCGGGTATCAAACACCACTTTCGGTTTGAAAAGTTTGCATCAAGGTTTTCTCAAATTGAACTGTCTAAACTTCTGATTTCTTTAGAGACAAAACAAAAATAATCTTGGAAATAAAAGAGTTCATATTTTAAAAACCTTAAATTAAAAAAAAATTCCAAAATTTTGATAAAAATTGACTTTTTAACGTAGTCAGATACCTTAAGAGAAGGACGGTAAACTAGCGTATTTTTATCGTTACCTACCATCCTCTTCCTGAATCGGACTCAAATGGTCGAAATGTCTGTAGTTTTTGAGGCATTCATTGCAATTTTGAGATTAACAAAACATAGCCCTTGTAATGAGTGTGAGTTTTAACCCTCCAGGTGGGTGTCTCGACGAAGTATATTTCGAGGTATCAAAATTGCCCAGCTCTTGTTCACGTCATCATAAGAAAATCGTCACTGTCTCGATGAAGATCCTATAACGGATTGGATGAGGACCTGATGATGGAAGGGGCTCAATCTTTTGCATAAAGACTAAACTCAGGGTACCACTTTTCGTTCATCACCAAAATTCCATTTGATTACGTTTTATTTTGAAGTCCAGCCTATTTCTCCGTTTAGCATACAAAGCCCAAAAGTAATTTTTGGTTCGAAATTAAAACGTTTCCAAAGTCTTGCATCCTACCCTGCGCAGTCGAGCGTGAGAGATCCGAAGTTATGGATCTTTCCATCTCCCCTCCCAAGCGCGTCTCCTCTCACCCTAATGAAATGCCAGAGACTCCTCTCGCAGCATCCGTGCTCTAAAGTAATCAAGAGTCCGGAGGAACACCTTCCGTTGTCTTCCGGGAGGAAGGAGCGTCTCAATTCCCAATAGTTAAAAGTATTTTCGCGAGCCCCAATTCATCGCGCGACAGCGCCCGCGCAATCTATTAAATGCAGCTCCTAAGAGCCGAAACATGCTTCCAGAGATCCCCCGGAACAGAACAACACCCCCCCCCCTTTTATTTAAGGAACACGAGGAGGAATTTTTCAATCTCTCCCTGGAACTCTTCCAACGGAACATTCTCATATCGCAACTTGAGCGAGGAAAAAAAAAGGAAGAGAAATTCTATTTCTTCAAACAAACAAACGAAAAAATGGCGAGGCAAAATGAATAGGGGGGAGAAAAAAGCCTCCGAAACATTTCGAGAGCGAGGGGGGAGGGTGCATTATCATACGGAAATAACAAGAAACTTGTTCTCGAGAGTTATATTTAGAGGCAGAAAGGATGGGAGATTGAACCTATCCCTAGAAGCCACTCATACACGCTGTCAGGACTCGACTTAAACACATTGTCTCTAACTTTGCGAAATGGCGGTTTCTGTTCGGTTTGCTTTGGCTCGGCCGCTTTTCTAATTAGGACCCGAAACTGTTGGGTGGTTATGGGCTTAGGGGGAACAAATTATGGAAGTTTTGACAAAAACATGTCGAAGTTGGATGACTGTTGGTCGAAGACAGCCTCGAACCGCGTTTCGTTTAATTTCATGTCGACGGAATGATGCGAGAGAGGACCGGGGCAAAGGAGCGTTTGAGAAATGGGTGGAGCAAAATCCACTCTCTGGTTACTAGGACTTACTAACAAATTACCGACGTTTTCAATGCTGGTAAGTTATCTACATTCTCCACACCGGTAAATTTCCAAAGTTATTGATGCTACTAAATTACCGACGTTCTTTCCGCTGGTGAATAGCCTTCGTTCTCAATGCTGGTAAATCACCGACTGAATTTTTGAATGCCGGTTCATTACCTACGTTCTCAATGAAAATCAATTACCGACAGAAATTCTCAATGCCGGTTAATTACCTACATTCACAGTACGACGTTAATTAAAATTCATACCTACATAAAATTCATACCTACATTCTTAATCCCGGTAAATTACCATCGTTCATAATGCCGGTATGGTAGTAAATTTCGGAATAAATTCTCAACGCTGGTACTACTAACGTTCTCAATAAAATTATATTAATAAATTACTAACGTTCTCAATAAAGTTAAATTACCCTACCGAAATTCTCGATACCAGTTTTTAGATCTACTTTTCCTTAACAGGAGACGTGGTTCAAAATTACAAGGTTGTTCATGGACACAGAGAAAAGTAGACAGAGCATCTTAAAATTTTATGTGTTCTGGACATCATGGGATCATAACTAATAGTAACGTGATCCTTCGGCTGCTTAGCCCGTTGGGCGGAACCAAACATTCTTCATCTGATTGGTCAGCAAGGCAGATAAGTTTGCTTTGACGATTTTTCCACTTTTTCGTGTCTATTGAAATTTGCATTAACACATCTACTCTCTCCATTTACGTTACGTCACCAAATGAGGAGATAAAATGCCAAATCGAGCAAGCAGGTTGATTTTGTACTGAGCAGTCACGTGACTACCTGTCGACATGTTGGTCGTTCGTTTTGAAGCATTTCGTAATAGCAATGCTCCAACTATTTATAGTTTACTTCCGTGTCCTCGCATCTTTCCCTAAGGGAGTGATCTCGGACGGTTGCCAACAGCCCGTTATGCTGCTCCTATGCGACGTTAGTTCAATTACCTATAACGTAACATGAGGTACGAATTGGATGTAAATTCGGGACTGTACTAAGGACCCATATATCCCATGTGTTATTTGAGTATTATGTGAGGTAAAGATTAAATTAACGTCACACTGAAGCAATACATAGGGCTATTGAGAATGTCCGGGATCAATACCCCAAGGGAAAGATCCAAGAACAACAGCATGTCATATCAAACCAAGGTCAGATGACGAGGTTAAACCTGAGCTGGCATCCCACTCTCCAAACTTCCATACCACGCCAACGTGAGGACATTTGAGGCCATGTAGAAATTAACGTGTACCAGCCCCTTTTGTACACGACGGTCTTTAGTCTGATTTGAACTCCCAACCCTGCGGTTGCTCATCTTTTCCGACCCGGATGGCGAGCTTCGAAGCCCGAATGGAAGAAGATGAGTGGTGTGGAAGTTAGGCTAGCACAGACGTCAACTCCTCATCTGGCCATGGTTCTAAACGGCATGCTGTTGTCCTTGGATCTTTCCCTTCGGGTTTTGATCGCGGACCGTCGCCAATAGCCCACTGTGTTGCTCTAGTGTGACCTTAATTAAATATCTACCTATCGCGGCACCAATTATGGATGTGATACTTTGGAAGTAATTTTTAATTAACGACACAACGGGCTATTGACGATGGTCCAGGATATATCTCCCAAGGGAAAGATAAGAGGACAACACCTCGTAATTTTGAACCAAGGTTAGATGACGAGGCAACATCTGAGCTGGCACCCCACTCTCCAAAGGTCCACATCAACCGAACGTGAGGACTTTCTGCCACAACAGATTTAAGGTGCATCAGCCGTTTCTACACCATACTCTTACAAACATCCATGCATTGACCAGGATTGGAACCAGGAATCTTCCGATCTAGAGGCTAACATCTTAACCACCAGACCGGTGGGTCGGAAAGACTTTGGAGTAAAAGCAATAATACCCTATTAGAAATCGCATGATTTTCGAGGTCTTTTCATATGCAAAACGATTATTAATTACTTAAATTATTAATTACTTAAACTATTCATTGCCAGATTCTTGTGATGCATTTCATTTTTAAACAAAAACCATTTATCATTGTAATAATATGAAGAGCACTGCAAACGAAATGAAAAACAGTATCGCCTGTGTGTTATGTTTAATCCCCTTTTACTCAAAACAGAATTTAAAATTTAATTACGCTAAGATTTTTTGGAAACTTGACTGAACTAAGTGCGTCTCCGTTTATTTCAAAGAACTGCGTAATTTGTTTCCGGCACTTTTATATTTAGCTTCAACGGTAAATTACTATTTTCGAATTGAATGTTTTGACTGCATCTGACGGTAAATAAAATTGCAACGAAAAATTGATTGCTCCGCTGAGAGTTTTCTATGAAACGAATCCTAATCACACTCCGCGAATTTATTTTACTTCAGCAGGAATTATTAAATAATTTATGTTCTTTCTTAATTTTTATTCTGTGTTTTGAATATGAAATTGATTTGTTTTTTATGCAGTTTCAATGATAAATCAAATATTTATGGAACTATATTTGAAAATTCTTTTGCCTTTGGAAACTGTTTTTAAGGAAATCTTCGAAATTCGGATCGAAAACATTTATTACTTTTCTTCAGATATTTTCTCTATATGAAATAGAGAGGAAGTAGCTTGTTCTGAAAAATTTATAAAAATGCATCGTGAATCAAATGATATAATATTTTATAAATCACAATATTTATACGTTCAAAGGAATTTTAATTATTTCACTATTATAAAACTGAAAATGCATTGCCAAATTGTTTTCTTCATATACTTAACCTGGATAGCTTTTATTTTTTAAAGTTCTTGATTAAAATCAATTGAAAAACCATTATTTGCTAACTATTTAGGATGAGTACAAGTACTCGTACGTAATAAGCAAAATCAATCGGTGGTTAGGTATTTAATTAACATCACATTGGAGCAACACAACGGGCTATTGGTGACAATCCCAATACGAGAGATCCAGGACAACACGTAATTTTGAATCACGGTCAGATGACAAGGTCACACTTGAGCTGCCACCCCACTCTCTAAACTTCCACATTATGCCAAAGTGAGGACTTTCGAGGCCACGTCAGATTTAACGTGCAGCATCCTTCTTTGTACACGACGTTGGTGTGTTGGATTTGAATTTGCGACCTATTGCTAATTCGCTACTCTTACCACCGGGCTTGTGGAAGTTTAGAGAGTGGGGTGCCAGCTCAAATGTTTGCATTTGATCGTTGTGATGTATTTCATCAATTACGTTGTCCTCAGATTTGTCATCTGTCCTCATTTTGTCCTTACCTTTGGGAATAATCCCGGACCGTCGCCAATAGTACGTTGTGTTGCTCCAGTGTGACGTTAACTGAATTACCTACCACCCAAACGTGGTATCGGGTTTTTCATAAAAACTGTTTATGTTTGAACGCATCCGTATAATCTGTTTGGTTCATCAATCAAAAATTCGTTTGATAAATCAAAGAATTCATTATTTCGAGAGGCTGGAAATATTTTAGAGGCTCATTTAAAAAGCAAAAAATTAATTTACCATAACACGCATTTGTTTGTGAATGTTTAATAATAGTTTTCTTTTCAAGTGTAGCTTTCTCAGCAATCGCGTAACACACTCCATCGTGGCTGCACTACTCTGTGCAACATAACGAGTGAAGTGGAATGTGAAACATGTGTGGAGCATAATATTGCATGTTTCGTGTTTGTTTCATAATGGCCACTATTAATGTAGTCGCGTTAATTAATTCAAAGTCAGGGAATCAGTATTTTTGAGTGCTTTCGAATAATTTGGGGTTCTACTGAGTTAAGTCGGCTGTGAATTAACGTCGCAGTGGAGCAACGTCTATTTGTGACGGTCTGGAAGCAATCCCGTGGAAAAAGATCCGGTAATTTTGAAACTGGCAGATGATGAGGCCCCCGACCAGAGCATGAACCCCACTCTCGAAACTTCCACACTACTACAACGTGAGTACATTTAAGGCCACGACATATTTAACGTGCACCATCCCCTGATTACACGACGGTCTTTAGTTGGACCTAGTTATAAACTCACAACTCTCCAGTTGCTAACTTTATACAAATTATTCAGATAGTTTCGCTGTACAGGAGATTCACTCTGCGAAAAGAATGTTGGTTTGTTAAGCAAATCAAATGGGATCTATGAAAGGAGTGTTGGTTTGTGAAGCAATTACCGGGAGCTGGAGAGCGTAAGCGAGCAGGGGGCGGAGCCCTCTAGTGTAATAAAGAAAACAACTGTAATACCAACAAAAAATTTGTTATTATTATTTTGCTACCGCTGGTAAGGAGTGACCTTGATTGAAGCAGATGTGTCAATTCGGTCTTTTCAGCTTTCACTGCATAATTCTAGTTTGTGTTGTGTCAAAATATTTGTTTCACGGAAGTGCTAAAAAAGGAGAACCCCAAAAGGTTCATTTCTGTCATATTCTGCTCTTTTATTTTAAGAAAGAAAAAAATGCTAGCCATACTGTTCGAAAAATGTGTGCTGTATATCAGGGCTCGAAATACCCGGGTGCACAGGTGCACTGTGCACATGAAAATATAATTGTGCATCTAATTTTTCCCAGTAGGCGCACGCAGTGCACCTTGTGCACCTAACTTAAAAACTTAGGTGCACAAGGTGCACCTGTATTAAAAAATCTATTTCGAGGCCTGCTGTATATGGACAAAGTGCTGTTTCTGATGACACAGTTCAGTTCGAAGGTGGTTTGATAAATTTAGGCCCCGAAATTTAAGCCTCAAAGATTGCCCGCTCTGGACGACCATCCTCTGTAAACGAGGACCTATTAAAAGATGCTATCGCTGAAAATCAACGTTATACAGTTCAGGAACTATCACACAAACGAAATATTTCAAAAAGTACAGTTCATGATCATCTGAAGAAAATTGGGTATGTAAGCCACTTCGGATATATGGGTACCCCATACTTTAACACGGAATATGCTTGCTCAAATTTCGGCACGTAATTCTTTGCTGAAACGAAATGAAGAAGCTCCTTTTTTGAAGCATTACTGGAGATGAGAAATGGATACTATACAATAATGTTACAAAAAAAATATCATGGGGTGAGCCAAATAAACCTCCCAAGTAACATCGAGAAGAGGGCTGCATCCCAAAAAAGTATAAATTTGTGTATGGTGGAACGACAAAGGAATTGTCCATTATGAATCGTTGACACAAAATCCGACAGTAAATTCGGGAAAAAACAGTTCTAAAATGTCAGAATTAGAAGCAGAAATCGAAGCAAAGCGGCCAGAACTGACCAATCGTCGAGGTGTTGTCTTCCAGCGTGACAATGCGTGGCCACACATTTCCTTGAATGCCAGACAAAGACTTATTAAGTACGGCTGAGATGTTTTGTCACACACACTCCATATTCATCAGACCTTGTACCTCAGATTTTCAACTCTTCAGGTCACTTCCGAATTCTCTGAACGGCCTGGAGTTCAATTCTTTGAAGACTGTCATACAGTATCTCTATGACTTCTTTACAAATAAGCCTGATGATTTTAAAAAAATTTCCAGCTGCCGGAAAGATTGCAAAAAGTGATAGAATATATATATATATATATATATATATATATATATATATATATAAACAGACAAATTAGCTCTGATCCTCTTTAATCCCCCCATGTATATATTTCTCTGATACAGAATAAAACCATCCCAATAGAGTTATTAACTTTGTGCTTTTAGTCAAAAAAGTAAAGCCAATAACCCCACCTACATTTTCCTCTGCATTTAAATTTTAAACCTAATATTGATTCAGGGGGAGACACATCATTGGCTCGGTAAAAAGAACACGGCCTTCCAACATTATAAATTAATCGAATCTTCTCGAACTCGCCCTACGCCCTAACGATTATTATCTGATTAATAATGCCCATCATGGACCCAAAAATCGCATTTATTGGGCTTCATCTGCATGGCCTCGCAAAGGCAGCCTACTCACCATTAACAACATATTAGGGCTTTTATTAAAACACCCCTACGTAATTAGTGTTGCAAATTTCCGTGTGGGATCTCGAAAACCTTCTTATAAAACGTTGGGATGGTATTAGAGAAGGAGCTCATCTCCGTTGGATGTTTAATTATAGAAGGACGCGAATGTTGCCTTTGGGATCCAATTTCTTACATGTTTACAGAACCAATCAGCTCACAAATCACGTCCTAGAGATATTATATTTTTGCTTTGAATTCACACTTCGCAAAATCAAATGCAATAAGAGCCGAAAACAAGTGGTAGTACTAATACACGCAATCGAAAGTTGTGATTATTTGGGGCCCCCAAATGAAACTAGCCATTTTCTGATAAGTAGGCGGTGGTTGTGTTTCTAAGGCTATATGCGTTTCCTGTACGTATGTTGAGCGTCAGTTGGCTAGCTTTCCGAATAAGATTACAGCACGCCGCAAATAGAACTATCATTAATTCTTAATTTTTGTAATTTTCTTTATCCAACACTTTCGAATCCAACCAAAGACAGTCCAGTAAAAAGGGGTGTGCGTTAAATCTGTAGAGGCCTCAAATGTCCTCACTTTGAAGTGGTGTGAAGAGTGGGTTGATACTAACCTTCTGTTTCTGCAACTCCAAATGTGGTAGTCATAGTAAAAGCGATAGGAGAAAGTGAAAATGCTTTCCTAATCATTCGTAATATTTTCATTAAATTAATTGAGCTATTGATAACTACGAATAATATTTCCACATTTTACTTTTGTTTTAAAAACCAAATTCACTTTGAATGAGGGACGCCTTGGTTTACTCATCAAATGACTACTGAGAGGAATTTTTAGAGTAAGCAATCAGACCAGATGGAAGACAGAGATTTTAGTTCGCTACACAAATGCTCTCGCGTGACACCATGTCAGAGATTTTTTTTGTACTTGAATCGACTCAGGTTTGAGCAATTAAATTTCCCTACCCATACGTATATCAATTCGTAATTGGTATACGTATATTGGCATCTGCTCAAATCTTATTCGAAAAACAAGTTAACAGACATCACGTCAACGATACGTACAGGAAATACGTTTCATCGCTGAAACACCGGCGCTACCTATGTCTAGCTTAACAGAAACTGCTCTTAACTCAACCCTCTTGTCTGGAAGAGATATTTCGTCATTAAAAAACTGACCTTGATGAACATCTCGTCAAAACCACTAGGATGGTTAAGACGGTCTATGATATTGTAAAGTTCAGTTTTTTTGTCTAAAAGTTGATAGACATCCAGTTTAACAACAAGACACGAACATTTGACCATCTTAGTCAGTACCTGGAGGTGGTTGGTATTTTTTTAATTGAATAAAGTTCCTATTCTCTTATATATATATAAAAGTCTAAAAGAGCTCATTTAACCACTCGTATAAATAACATTTTACATTTCGAGTTCTAATAAGTGAAATAATGATTACCAAACATCGTTTCGTATTTTCATGAATTGGGTTGCTCCTTTTAAAGAGAGTTGTGAAAATTTGGCCACACTGGTATTTATAGAATGTGATACTTCCTTAATATATTTAAACGACACCTAATAGTTATTTAACTTTAATCCGAGCATTTAACGTTCAACGAAAAAATAAATATTTGCCTTTCATTAAATTTTCATTCATCAAGATCACTTTCCCATCCCTCTGTTAAGAATGAATCGAATTGTAATAAGCTTTCATGGTAGAAAATTGAAAACTGTTTACGAGCGGTAATGCACCGAAGTGATATTTGCATTTTCCTACGAAAGACAAGAAATTATATTCGAATCACTTTCAGTCTACATCAGATTAATTCAGCTACAGCAACAATCAGTCAACAAATTAAAACCGACATTTTAGAGAAACGAAGCTGAAATACAAATAGAGCAGGTATTATGTAAACGCGATTCTATCTCAAATTCTTCCGCTTCACAATTTTCGATCTTAATATGTAGTCACTAGAAGACCGTTGAAATAACAAACATACTGTGTTAGTTACGTAATTGTAACCATAACTAACAATATAAATACTCAAAAGGTTTAAAGTATTTGCTACGATTGCTTTGATAGAGAATGTTAACGTGACAGAAACAGTGGTAATGGGGCTAATTCATACGTGCGTTATATTTAAAATACTTAGTGATATGCAATTACATTTCTTTAAGTCCAAGAGAGTTTAATGATGATAAATTTCCTGTATCAAGATTTATTTGACTGGACAGATAAGTGTCTGGAGACTTTCCAATTAAAACAAAATGTTTTGAACTGATATCAGAATATATTTATAGAAATGTCATCTAGGGAATAAAAATAATATAGATTATATATTAATAAAAATAGCTGGAAATTACTTTTTTGTACATGTAATCCATTTTATGAAATACATAAAATACCTTTGACTAAATAACACATAAAATACAAAAAATATTAAACCATGGGAATGCAAAAGAAAAGCAGTATACGTCAAAGGCTGTATATGTCAAAAGCTGTATATGTCAAAAGCTGTATACGTCAAAGGCTGTATATGTCAAAGGCAGCATGTGTCAGTAACATTGATGCCTGTCTGAACAGAATATAAGAACACGGTTGAAAACTGAAATGCAGGATTCGATTCGATTGGTTGGGTTTCACTGAGAAAGAGCCAAACAAGCTCGACTTTAACAAAAACTTCTGTGAAATTTTTACTAAAATAATTCCCGATCGTTTAAGCTTTATCTTGATCAGGTTGGATGGGTGGTGGCTTTCAAGGGACAGGTCTAATCAATCTGTGTCAAGAAATGTTTTTCCGATTATTTCAAGTATCTAAACACGTTAAAAATATCATTTTCGACCAAAATTTCCAAAAAAAGTTTTTGTATTGATAAAGTTATTTATATGACTTTCTAAAATATATTTGATTTTTTCACTGAGTTAATTAGTTGCAGAAATAATAAGATTTTAATCAAGGCGGGGAAAAACCAGAAAGACGTATGGAAACTACCGGAAATGGACGTTAAAAGACCAAAAACCTGTCAAAATTTAAATTTTAAACCTACCCTTTTTTGAAAATATTATTTTAGAAAGGTTTCTCAAATGTTTAAATGGTTTCTCTTTAGGAAACAGTGTGAACATTTTAAAAGAGAAGTGAAAAACAAAATTGTTTACGCAAACAGTAACAACAAGAGAGAACAAACGATACACTTCAATCTATTTTTTTTACTCTAAATTAATATTTATTATATTATACTCTAAATTAATATAATCTCACTTCAAATGTCATAACGCAAAAAGTTACTAATGGATTCTTGTTAAACTTTTAGAACTTGTTGTTTATAATGTTGTCTAAGGAATGAACTAGAATAATTATACTGAGTTGCTAAGTTTTTTAATTATGTATATTTATTTAAGAAATAGGACTGTAAAACTATCAAAAGTCTAATATTCATTTTTCGATCCCTTGTAAAAAATTTTTTTGTTTATTTAAATATTCTTTTGATTCTAGTTTATTCCCTACAAAAATGCATGTAGTTTATTTTGTAGCATCATTTTTCAAATGGGTTGAATAGTTTTTCATGTAGCACATTTGAAGTTTTCGACACAAATTCTTCAAGATTTGATACATTACTATCATTTTTACAAAATTATTATTATATGTTTTAAATATTTGTGCCCAATGCTATTGTTTAATAACACTAAACATAAAAATATCATTAAAATGTTTGTGCACCATATTTAAAAAAAAAGTGTCTCGAACGTGTCCGGATACCTCCTGTTGGTTTATCTAAGCTTTGAAAACTGCCTTGTATCATGTGACACCTAACCTTTTCCTATTTGTATTCTTATTCTCCTTGCAGCAATAGGTCTTCAAGCACGAAGAGTTATTTCGTCCGTTAAGATCTGACCCATTTCGCTCATGAGACGAGATACGTCGTCAAGACAACCACCAAGAAGATTTACAAAGCTGACCAGATCTTGGGGTACGAGATATCACGTGGAAACGATATAGAGGTTAAATGGCATACACGCGACGAAGATTTCACTCATATGGAAGAGAAGGTTGTGACAAGTAACAGAAATCAAATTTGCATCTCCTTCATTGCGCTGGTTTCTAGCACGGTGTCCAAACTAACTGGGTTCGGTGGCCCCTTACATTGTACTGGATATAATTTTATGTACTGAGTCCTCTTGGGACATATTGATCCGTCGGATTATAATTTCCCATTCCATAATTTAAATAAACCAACCTTCCAATCCATAAATGTAAGAAGTCTTGAATGTGCCACTAAAACTCCTCGTTCAAAAGTTAGAAGTTCAGCACATAGGATTTTTCAAATGAATGTAATAAAATCAAATAATAAAATAAAGTCAGATGATGAAAGATAATGTATTGTATAAAATATTATGAATGAAATCAATGCCATGTAAAAAGTTAACATGATTGGATGATGGAAAGCGGCAAAATGTTTTGTACGGCAAGCCTACGTGTATTTTATTTTATAATTTTGATTAATCCGAAAATTTTCAATTTTTATTCGAAAAGAGGATTTACCAAAAGAAACCAAAACACCACACTCTGAAATCGAATGTAAAATAATTTTGTGAACTGCTCTGACCCTTCCATGAAACTGAATGTCCTCAAAACTAAATTCCTTTAATCTCATTAATTTTTTTAAAAAACTATTTATGTTTAAAGTATTCAACCCTGTTTATGAACTCAAAATATAAATATCTACTTTAATGGCACTCTTAGATAATTTAAAATATTCAGCAGCTCATTCACTCGTGGAGCTTTAAAAAAAAGAATGCAATCCTTAAAAAATGCATATCATTCGATTCTTCATCCTGGGATTCAGCTGCAGTAACTGCAACCGTAATTAGATTTATAGCGTAATGGGGATATGAATTTAATCGTGTTTTTGCGAAAGCGAATACATAGAATACATCCTCCATTAAGCACTACGATTCAGTATTTACAGTTAATCATCGTAACAATAGGAAAATAATTAAATTCAACAGAATGTTTGGAATAAATTCGCATCATAAATACAATTATCGTTTCTTATCAGGTTTTGCGCGCATTTGAGTTCACCCTGTTGTTGAAATATAAGCAAAACATATTTACTGCAGGCATAATAAGATTATATATTTATAATTACACTAATATATAATCATAATAAATATTACTAAGAATCTTTTCGGTGCCTTCCATATAAATCGTAAAAATGCACTATATAAACCAATGAATAAAATCACTTATTCCATAATTTATTAAAATGTTAGAAAAATAAATCTAGTAGAAGAAAGATAATAATTTTCTTTGCTTATTAAAATAAATAATCAAATTTAAATAATTTTCTCTGTATGCAAAAAAAACTCTAGATATCGCATATAAGAACTAATTCATACATGACGCCATCTAAAGAACTGGATTTAAAATAAAACTATTCTTATATTTTCGTTAGAATTAAGCTGAGATTCGCTCAAAATTTAGTTTTAATATTCAATTTAAGTCTAAACAATAAAGAGTTCAGTGCTATATGCTACTAATACGTACATCATAGACAAAAAGTAAAAATCTGCATATTGTTTTATATGTTTCTGTTAAGTGGAGCTAAAAATAAGCTTTACTTGTATCAGCTGTATGGCAACGACTGGATCAAATATCACGTCATTCCACTCGTCAAATCAATCTGATGATTGAAGGTTAACAAACATTTTCAATGGACTTAAAACAAAAAAAAATACTATGATTAGTTTCAATTTAGTATTTCGAAAATAAATTTAGGTTGTGATGACACGTATTATTCTGATAAAACTCAAGAACACGGTATCGCCCAAATTGACGACTCAAATTTTCGTTGCCAAATGGCTATTGGATGCCTTCCATTTGCACTGAAGTGGAAGTACATGTAGCAAACCTACGACGGGTTACCGTATTTCAAAATAATCACTAAATGGTGATCGTAATTATTAGTAACTGATGAGGGAACTTGAATCCTACCCAAAAAGGCTATGAATTACTTCAAAATCGTTTTTTTTTTAATATAAATTCAACTTATTCTGTCAAATATTACATCCGCAACAAAATAAATCTCCAAATTAATTCTCAGAAGTATTCTGTAAGGTAAAAGTAGAAAACAGCAAGTTAAATTAGAAAGTACAGCAAAACTGCTTTATAGAGTTCGATTGAGTTGATTTCAAAAATTAATAGAAGTTAGTAAAAGTTGATCTATCAAGGATTAGCATGTCAATAAAATTTTTTCTTCCATAGGATTTTCCTGCAATCAGGTTGCTTTCAGGATATAGGCTCAGTATTTTAAAATCATTTACTTTCAATGGATGGGTTTCTTTCTACATTGATACAATTACTAACCGGACCTTACAAACGCTATAATTTTGCATTCAATACAGGAGGATTACTTCGTTGAAACTTATTATACTCTTTGCTATTTTAACCCTCCTGATCTCTTCAAGGTGTATTTTCAGTAGCAAAACTCACTAAATCTTGATGGACGAGATAGTTTGGAATTAGGAGAAACGAACCCCATCTAGATATCGGTATTATAAAAAAAATTGCAGTATCCTGATGACGAGATATCGTCCTAAGTAAAATTGATCAGCTTTTGTTGAACGAAATATCTCGCCAAAATCACTTGAAGAATCGAATGAGCTCTCTTTGAAAATAAGTCAAATATAAATGTGTAAAAGACGAAACAAAGATGTTTCAGTAAAAATAAAAGATTTTTTCTGTAACATTTGGATTCCGTCAAAAAGCCTCATTTAAGAAGGTTCTCGTAGGCCACAGGTTCCCCCCCCCCCTGACCAAGGCCCAAATACAACGCACAGTATATGTGGGAGTCATGGTTACGGTGCATAAGGGCTCGTTGCATTGACCCAACGGGATATTTTTATGGAGACACGGATTATATTGGCACTTGCGCCTGGACGTATTTTGAGCGTTTAAGGATTGCGATCGATACAGCAAGGGAAGGAATGCGGGGGCCAAATGAATGCTCCTAAATCCACTTGAAGCATTGGGTCTCGGTATAATCATCCTTGGCTTGATGAAAGATACAAAGACAAATCAAACCCATCTTTAGCGTACTCGTAGATGATTCTTTTCAAATCTGAAAAGCGAGACCAGAGGATCATTGTTTTCATATTATGAAATTTCATTCCGTTTACTTTTATACTAGGTCAAGGGGCGCTTTTATTTACCATTACAGAGTGGCTTTAAAAAAGCCCATCTGAGAACATAATTCTGAAACCTTCCATGCTTTCTCCTATCGGTGGCTTTTAGTACTAATATTTTTTCTCGGAATACATCTCCCCATGTCTTCAAAAGTCGCGATACCAAATATGGTTCCATTCCGTTTATTCAATTTAGCTACGGATCAAAGAGAAAGTTATTTTATGGCCGCCCTGTATATTAAGAACACACTTTTTAAATGCTTTCTGTACAGAAAAAACGCAGAATGTCTTCTTTTTTTAAGTGAGTTCCTCTTTGCTCCCCTTGGTAATGTGTCAGTCTATTTTACACATATTAAGGTGTAATTTTTTAATCACTTTCCCAGATGGTTAATGACATTTTTATTGTATGCCAACAACAATAGCTAAAAACAACAAAGCAAACAAATAAAATAGTGAACCTCTATTTGAACCGTTCTAAGAGCCTCTGAGAACAAAACGGAGGAGATAAGAAATTTGCTACTTGAAAAATGTTTCCATAAGCAAAATATAGAGAATTAAGGATATGAACACTAACTTTTTTTAACATTATATCTATTGAATAGGATATTAAATTCTGATAATGTTACGTTTATCAGATCTTAAATGGAATTCTTTTCCCTCATGCAGCAGTGCATTTTCTGCTGCGAGAGAAAAAGTTACGCTTCGCTTCTAATGTGACGTGTTCTATCAAAGATTGTTTAAATATAAAGTTCAGATGTTGACAAACATATCTACTTAATCCCGGAGTACATCGGTTTTTCTACGAATAGCAAAACCGAGATTAAATATAGCGTAGCTACATGTACAATTTTTCGTCTCAAAACAGTTGACCGATCAGTTTTTTTTGTCAATCATCACAAAACAGTTTCATATTTTTGATTTAACCATCAAACATATTAAGATGAATTTTACAACCCCATTGTAACTCAAACTAGGAGACCACATACTCGGAGATTTAAAAAAAGTCTTTGTTTATTATTACGCAATCACATTGAAAGTTAAGTATATTTTGTCTTGCATTACCTTATTACGTATTCTACGGCTGGAAATTTTCAAAGAATAAATTAAATGTATGAATCTCATAAAACTTTGTCATTATTTTGCTCTAACTTCTCAAACATGTTAGCAAGATGTGATTCAGTTATAATACTCCATAGGAAATGAAAATTCCTAGGAATTCCATGTGGACATGCCCTAAACTATTACGTTTCGTACCTTTGGTTTGGTTCATTACACTACAATAAGTTTATATTACAAATAAGACTAATCAAAGACCTATAACAAAAATTAATTAAATAAAGTAATTAAAATATATTTTTAAAAGTAATAGACTGCACCTTAGAGTGTATGGATTCTCTAGAAATCACGAAAATCGACCAGAATATCAATATTGGTTTTAATAATTGAAAATATTTCCCAGTTTCTTAGCTTTCAAACGATGACAAGATATTGTAAATATTCGAAATAGCTTTTTAAGTTACAAGGGTTTTCGTTAGGTAATGTCTCCATGAAAAGTTTCCAAAACTTTAAACTCAATTTAAAGTGAAAAAATGTTGATTTTTTACTCTTTTTGGATTAAAAAAATTGTAAAACTAAACTATTTCTTGTAACATCTTGGTGAAAGTTCAAACCACGACGAATGATATTAGAAATAATTTCGAACAGAAATCGTCTTTCTGAACAAATTAAAATTTGAGATATCATGTTTCAAAAAGCATCCTAATTTGCTAATTATATCTTAATTAGATAATTAATTATTTGCACAATGTGATTTTTTATCTCCCTGAAATTACTGTAAGAATACACCAAGTACTTGTGAAAAAACTGGATTTCTAGTCAAAATTTAAAAAAATTCTTCTAGCGTATACGTACTCTTAACTCAAAGTAAAAATACTTGCATACCTTAAAACAGTTCTCCCAATTTGTGAGGATTAGGTAAAATGTAGGTTGAAGTACTGTACTTTTGAGTCATTCACACAACCAGTCGAAAAAGTACGACAAGCACGTCCACATACACACACAGAATTGAAACTATCTGTGATTGAATTCTGATACAATTATATACAGAGTTAAACACTGAATTTTGAATCAGGAATTTATATTTTAGTATTTCGTAATATTACATGCTCTTCAAGCTCGTTGTCGTTGTATTACGTAATTATAAAAAATGATTATACTTTCTACAACAAATTTTGTTTTCACAACTACAATTATAGAAAGTAATAGCTCATCTATCCTAGAGTAAAATATTTGCTAAATTAAGTTTAAAATAGAATGAGCAATATGCAAGTACGTTTCCTTTCTACTGCTGTATAAAAAGTAATAAGCGAAAAGAAACAAAACACTTTCTCTGTTTAAAATGTTATACTTAAGTATAGATATTTTAAATGTACTAGGCTTCATAAAACCATTCAAACATGAAACGTGCCCAATTTTGCACCGTTGAATTAATGTTCTAGGTATGACTATTGCGTGATATTTATATTTATCTGTTTTCAATAATGTGTGTTCCTCACATATAAGTATATTTAACTGTCCAATTTTCATATCTGACATTAATTTTATTAATATTCGTCCACAATGGTTTTATTATTATACTTTACATCCTTACATTCTTAACATTCATCGGTTAAATAAAATGGTATATGGTTTGACGCTACACAGAAGTAAGAAATCATAACATTCCTTTTCTTGTAAAAAGTACCTCACCAAATGAATAAACTCCAAATTCGTAAGAATGATCTCAAACAGAATGTATGAGAATGTTTTCTTGACGGAATTTTTTCAATAAGCTTTTCTATAGTTCTTCCTTTTTTAGAAAATCTTTCTATTTGTTAAAAAAGGTGAATTGAAAATTGTTTACAAAACGCATTGCTTCCAAAAATATTTGAGAATTCTATTCATTTTATTTATTTCCAAGCTATATTGACAAGTGTATCTTCATGTGTATCTCCTTTCTTTACTAAATGACAATTTTAATCAAACGTCAACAACATTGTTCAACATCCACAATTTTAATCAAATACAAGTGACATTTATTTAAATTACTAATTATTATCAATTACATCACCTAGTAAGCTCTTTAATAAAAAGTAAATACAATTTTCACTACTTGCATTTTTATTACATCGGAAATTTTTAAATGGTTACGCTGTTAGATTAATAAGTAATTAGATATTTTATGTTGCTTGTAAAAGCGCTTTATTGCTGCCAAGATGTGTGGTGATGATAACCGTTCTTGTCACTGCGTTTAAAAATAACTAAATATATTAATTAAAGCGTCCCTTAACTTCAATTTTCCTATCGAGTATTGATTGCATGACGCTAATTAGCTTATTCGTTAATTAACAGCAAAATACAAAATGATACACATTTTCATAAAAATAGTCGACGCTTTTTGTCGGTATATTTGGACATATTTGTAGATAGAATACGTGGAAATCATTCATTTTTCTGTGTTGATTCTAAACAGATTCATTTAAATCGGACGAAAATATTCTTTGCATAATACTTCATTTCTACATTATGTTTGCTCAAAAGTTTATTGCATTCATATCAAACAAGTCCAATTCTAATAGTAATCATTACTTTACAAAATTATCTCATATATACAGCTTGATTATGGATAAAGTTTAATCGATAAGAAGTATCAATCGCAATTAAAAATGAAACATTTAACTTAATTTCGTCTATTGCATCCACAACGCACAATTTTATTTTCAAGATAATCCTCTAAGTGGTTTCAACTAGATATCTTATCCATCAAGATGTGACAAATTTTCTTGTGACGTGATATCTCGTCATCAAGTTATTGCCGATTTTTTATGAGGAGATTTTCAGTCATCAATATATTATGATGTGATCAGGTTTCCTCTAATGCCGAGGTATCTCGTCCATGATCTGGTCAGTTTTGCTAATAACGTGAAATTTTGTCAAGACAACCACCAAGAATATTAACTAGTCAATAACAAGAAAATGACAAAAACTTTTACACCCCTGAAATATTTATGATAACATCCTATACTTTTTCACTCTACACAAAATGTAGAAATATACAACGCAGAAGCAGTAAACGAGACTAAGCAAATCCAATTTTAACTACCTCAAAATTTTCATCTCTTACCTAGTTCTAAACAAGCACAGAACACGTAGAAAACATTTCAGAAAGACAGTCTTGGACATTAAGAGAAGAAATTTTTTAGCTATTAAAAAATTAAAACTTTAATCTTCTTATGTAATAAAAAATACCTGTAACAAGCAATCGATTAAACTACAATACATTTTTACCTAGAGTTTTCATTAGTAAATACAAAAGGTATAGCGAACTTAAAATAACAACATTTATATTTTCAGTATAGTTACCTCAAATTGAATTTCGGTTTCGCATTTTTCACGAACTTTATTTTGGTTCTTTCTCTTTAAAGGAATATTAAGTTCGAGTATAATATTAGTTTTCAAAAACGTTTAAGTGAAACATAAATTGTTTTGCATGCTTGAATTTGCACGTTATCAATTTCACCAACATTGTTCTGTGGAACTAATACAGTAAATTCATTTATTAACAACCTATGCAAAGATTTCGAAATCCCAAAAGTAGAGTTAAACCAAACTGTGAATTTACAAGCACCATTAATTAGTAAGTTTTTTAAATGTGCTACATAATCTGAATGTTACCAGATAAATGCAACAAATTTACATTTTTGCTGGTTTTTCTGCAATTTTCTATAATAAAATAAATATAAATGTGCTTAAAGTAATTGTACTGTTTCAGCAGTTTTTTTAATGTTAAGAACATTTTTAGCTTTGAATATAATATTAATTTTCTAAACTATAATAATATCGGAAGCAAAGTTTATTTGTTTTTCATAAACAAAGTTTTAAGAAAACATTCATACAAGTATACAAATAATTTCTCATTGACTACTTAAATCGAAATTTACACCATAATCAATGCGTCTTTATCTTTATTTTGTTAGTTTCAACAAAACCCTTAACTACAACTTAAAATTCTTGCATCTTTCTTTAAAATACTAGTTATCTTGCTTTAACCATTCGTGAATCAAACATTTCGTATCAGTTGACAACTACAGAATTGTTTTACGCTTCTAAAGCTTTAATCCTAATTCTTGTAACAATGTGCACCTAAGTTTTACATGAAACGCCACCTCCTATCAACGATGGGGAATAAAATCTAAAATATCTTATCCGTTTACTCTCTAGAGATTGAATCATAAATTTTGTCACTACTTATCTTCGCTCTGCATTTAATGAAATCTTGGTGTAATAAATGTAAGTTTTATAAAAGTTTTTATCATTCCAATTTACAGTAATTCAACCTTAAGGTATCGTCATTTAATAACTCGATTTTCTAAAAATTGTAGAAAATATCCAATAAAAAATCTAAAAACTGTTAGATAATGCCTAATCAAAAGGCATTTATGCACACCAAAACTGCTCCGATCTATGCATACCTTATGTATCGAAGAATGACCATACAGCTATGAAACAAATGAAATTACCTGAAAATTATGGGTGGTTACAATTTTTTCTCTAAAAGTTTATGAAGGAGCAAAACAAAATCTACGTCCATCTACGTTAACAAAAAATAATCTAAAAAGTACGATGTGACATATTACATTTTCTGCCGGTCTTTTTGCGTATGAAAAACAGGCTCTTTTAAATAAATAATACGAATGCGCGATTAAACATTTTCTCATAGTTTCTACATCAAATTAAAAGTTTTTAGCTTGACTAACGAAAATAATTAACTGAATATTTTAAGTATGGAAAGCATAGTGATATTTCTTAGCATAGAGTTACAAAGCAGTACGAACCATGTTTCTCATTTTAAAAAGAAAATATTTTATACCATCTGCCAACAAACAACATCTTTTAAACATTAAAAGCACATTTATTATTCTTTAGTGATAGGAGCACTTACACTAAACAACTACCTCGCATTGTTTGGTGAGGTGATAGTTAGTGTTCCATGGTATAAAATCAAGCCAGATATTGCGCATTCGTTTCTGTTGAGAATATTTTATTAAAAACAACTACTTATGAAACTAATGTCGTTGATTAAGGAATATAATCTGGGTTGGATATAAGGGTGCAGTCTTCAAAAACCGAAAATTAAGCCCATTGTGGGTGATACATTTTAATGTTAGACCGAAAGAAAAATTCTTAAAGTATCAGTATAAAAGTTAACTTTAAGTACTAAAAGCGCAATTAATTTAATATAATTCTTAAGAAAATCTCAAAGAAATGGTATAAAATGCAACTTTAAAGTAAATAAAACGCAATTAATGTAATACAGTTAGTTACCAACTAAATTGACACGATTTAATTGAAATGCGATTCGTTTAAATATTGAGTAAAATTGCACGAAATTTTTATACAGTCGAACCGCGCTATAATGAACCCGGGATATAGTGAATTCTCGGTTCGAGTGAACTTTTTCACGGGTCCCGACTCAACTCCTGTTTAACTAATGTTATTTGAAGCGCTTAAAGTGAACTCCTGAGAATGTAAAAGTTCGCTTAGAGTGAACTGAATTTGCACTTCCAGACATTTTCCCACATTTTCAAAGGTAATTTAACACAGTAGGATACCGAAAGACAGCGTTCCTTAACTTCTGTCTCAAATCGCCCCATTTTTCAAAACATCCCTTGAACATGGTGGGACGGACCATAGAAGCGTCATCTCATATCCCCTCCTTTCTATCTACAATCAGTGTCCATGTGACGTTTCAAAGTGAACGGACGTTTTGCCATCTCAACAGTATCCTGAACAAAAATCCTTAAAAATCGTCAATTAAAAAATTGAATAACTCTACTTGAAATCGAAATGTACCTAATCCAAAATAACGAAATTTTTCCATAAGGAGTAAAAATAAAAGTAAGTAAAACTACTGATTGTAGTGATTGTTTTCAACAAAACCATCATCCAAAGCTAAGAAATTTTTATGTGTCAAGAAAATTGGTTGTAGTGAACCATCGGTTCTAGTGAACTTTTTATTGGGTCCGGTGACGGTTCACTCTAACGGGGTTCGACCGTCATTATCTAAAGAAGTCATTGAGATTTCTGTTTAAGTAATGGAAGCCAAAATATTCTGGAACACACTGCTCTACACACTGAACGAAAAACGAAATATCAGCTTCGATTAATTAAGATTCAACTTCCATTCCGATTTCGCAATAATACAGCATCAATGTTCGTGTTGAAACCTTCAGACTCCATCTCTCCCATTGATCTATGAACACCGACACTCTATTACCTCAATAGGATATATTGTTACTCATATCAATGCAGGCTACCCTAGTGTGTTGTCACCCTCCCCAACCCTGTCCTCTTAGGGTGTATGTATACACTATAAAACACAAAATCGACCAAAATATCGATTTTTTTATTGCCTCAAAATATATTCAAACTCCTTTGCCAATACCATGATGTTGTAAATATTTAGAATGTTTTTCTAGTTACAAGGATTTTTTTTAAACACGTACATTTGTCCAGAATTTCAAGCTTTACTTCTGAACTGCCTTTTTTCAATATGACTAGTTTCATTACGATACTTTGTTCAAACTGTGATAACTCAACAATGCATAAATCTATTGTGATTATATTTTGGAATCATTATAATCTATATAATACAGTGAATGTTCTGACTTTCAAAGTTATTAGTTAAGAAATAAAGCTTTAATTGATGTTTAAATGTTAAAAAAAATTATACTTCCTGGATGAAAAAAATTGTAAAAAGACATATTCCTCTATAAACGTAATTTATGATCCAAACGTGAAGAATAAAATTACATAGAAATAATTTCCAGCAGGAATTCATGAATTGTCTTTCTGTACCAATTATAATTTGAGGCATACTATATCTAGATTAAATAGTTAATTATTATTGTGTATATCTACACCTTAAATGGAAATTTACTTTCAAACATATCCTCAATGTTTTCGAATGGTTTAAATCAGATGCATACTATACGCTAAAAGTTTAATTAAAATACCAAACAAACAGCATAAGATAGACATACATATCCATTTACTTAGATACACTAATAAGAAACATTTAATCGAGTTGATGTCTGGGGTGCAAGGTGGTAATATTCCTGAACATTGTTTTTTACTTAAAAGCAAAAACATAGAGTATCGTGTATATGTGTATTCGGGCTTAAGGAGGCTATAAATTATTGCAAAACAATCGTGGCTCTCAAAATACATAAAAGATTTTCTAAACATAAGTATCTAATCCAAATAGTTAAGTAACATCTGTTCACCATTAAAAGTAGCTAATCCAATATCAATGGACTTAAATAGGATACGCACAGAACAATTTAATAAAAAGGATTGCCCACAAAGGGTTCACAGAATACCCAAGTCTATTGGGGTTCAGCTCTAATACAAACAATTAACTACCTAGCACAGAAACACCATTCACATCAACCTCTTTCATCGAAATACGCACCTAATTTAACTGTGTAATACTGCAAAGAGCTGTAATGGACATAAAGCAATTGTGTGGTATCACAAAATGTACCGGACGCAACAACGGCACTCGAAACACAGCAGAATACAGCTGTGATCCAAACAGCTAAACAGAATAAACGTGATTCTACACTCAGCGTTATAACGTTCAGTGTGGAGACTAAACAATATTTATTATTTTATATACAAACGCATTTGTGTAATCATACTTCTGAATTTGTATATTGAAAACTTTCCACATCTACCTCCATCATTAAAATATAATTTAACTGTATGCATGTTTCAATGTATGTTGTAATTCGATATCTTGTTAAAATTTACACTAACAAATTATATGGTATCTTCGACTTTCACAAATGAAGCACACTAAATAAAAACAAATAGTCCTGAGAAGGTGAGGGGGTGGAATTCTACCGGCAAAGCTCTTTTCACTAAATGTGTTTTTCAAAGAATCCAACCTTCGTGTAAAAAAGGTTTAGTGGACATCACCAGCCTAAATATCACCACATTCTGGTTTAGAAAATCTGAAAGAGCTTAGAGTAGAAATTCATTCACTGACAAAACATTATTTTACTGTTCTGATGTGTAAAGATTAAAATAAGAATTTAAATCTTTTAGTGAAAAGCAATCTGATAGTGTTATATATATATTCTAAACACATTACAACATGATAGTATGTTTGTCATCAACACGAAAATAAACATTTAGTGTCTCCGAAAACATTTCTGTGAGTTTCTGTTCTAAGACCATAATATCTTGAAACATTTTGCCATCATGTAATGGAACATGTTTCACTTGTAAGCGAACGGTGATAAAATGCACTAGAGAGTCATATAACCAATCGGGCTACAAATGGACTCGCGCCACATCCAAACAGTTAAATAGATTAGGAACCATCGAGCGTAATGTCGAGTAATGTGTTAATGACGGGTTTTAAAGTAATTTTCTGTTTGCATTCTGCAGTAACGTCTCTGTGGTTAAACTTCCAATTCATATGCTTAAAAATCATCTAATATTGATCCGTATGTATCTAAATTGCACACATACTTCCATAGTAATAAATATTAGAATAAAGAAATGTTGAAATTAATATTTACTGAGAAGTAATCATTTTAACTTAACCCCTTTTACCCTAGCATGGAAGATACATACTTCAACAGGATATCGTCGACTACGACCTAATAATACAACTGTGCAATACAGTACAGTAAAATGTGCCCACTCGATCTACTGAATATCGTGATATGACTCTAATCCACGTAACAAAATATCAAACAGTCTCAAAAACCTTCCATATCAACCATCGAAAGCAAGTATGCGCATGTTTCAATAGGCAATCACTTTGATCGTCCCAAACTAGCTTTCTTGTATATCATAAAACGTGCTGGAACAACAAAGACACTAAATACTTTAGACTAGAATAAGGGTGTTAGTGGTTCCAATCTCAATTACGAGTGCAACTACACTAGTCTAACGAGATTCCTGGATTTTGGTTTTGAGTCCTCTCTACCACTAAAATATGTGTTATTAAAATACACAATACTTCTTTTGGGAATTTTAACACCAGTCAGGCTACAAGAGTTTAGTTAGAATCCAAGGAGCCATCCACCTCTTCCACTGAAATGTATACTATTTTGCTGAATATATACTTCGATAGATATTGCAACATTATGATCGAAAGCGCATACAAACACGTCCATTTTCAGAGATGCAACTCTAATATCTAAAAGACTAAATATCAAACAGCTCAAAACATCCTACGTCAACCCGTCTCACTGAAGCAATCAACTGATTCTTCTGTACGTTTTTCAATTGCATATTGTCTCACTCCAGTAAATAAAACCCTATCGTGTCATTCTAAAATTGCGGGGTACACAAAATACATTAGGCTGCATCTCGAATCCAATCAGCCTAATAGATTAGATAGCAATGAATTAAATATATTACTACTCTAAAAGTTATCTCTGTATCCAACCTGAAATGACACTTGTGTCCAGGACAAAACTTCTGAGTTCGTATCGAACTCTCATGGTGGTTAAATTTGGCGTCGAAAACTTCCCTCCAGTGGTATCAAAACCAATTTAAAACTGTCACCAGCTTTGGGCAAGGGTGAATTTTTGTCTTACTTTAAAGCAGTTTTAACTTGAAGAGTTATCTCTACATTAGGAAAACCTATCTTGATGGATGAAATATCTCGTAAAAATCATCTGGAGGGTTAAAAAGCCTCACACATCCCCATATTTAAACATATTTATATGTGAGCAACTAAACTGTATACGTTCTTCGATGGTGTATCGTAAAACGATCAGTACAACTACAATAAACAAAATCGTTACTGTGTGGAATTACTAATTGTACTAGACATAGCAATGGCATTCACAATTTATCAGGCTACAGATGCGCATGTAATCAATCCACCACATACCCTACATCCAAATAGATCAGAATCTATTATTTAAGCCCTAAGTTGTTTCGATCTAATCATCTTTCGTGTTTCAAAACGACAAAGCAATGCCGAAATTATAGTTCGTCCAATGTGGCAATCAAAGGATCCTTTCAATGTACAATACGCTTTTCTCTAAAGATCAATAACTTAGTGTTCAAAAAGCCTTTCACATGCATTTATCCCATTGAAATTTGTATACATCTAAATTGTACATATAGGTCGATTAGGTATTGTTAGAAAGATTGACACAATCACGACTGTGTGATATCATAAGACGAACTAATGATTACAATGGACATAATTTAGGCAAGATAGAGCTACTATCCAAGCAGCCAAACAATAGAAACTAGTAAACATGGACTAAAAAAGCATCGTCTCTCCCATCTACAATTATATCTTCTTCAAGGACTAAATTTGCTTGTGTTTATCCTTGTCTCTTAGGCTAAACTTACTTCAGAAATAATATTTTAAAAGCCTTTCTCATCAACCTATTATTCAAGCGAGAAAATAATTTAACAGCGTGCATATTTCGATAGGCAATATAAACACTTCGATCGACACAACCTATGTGTGGTACTATAAAATATACTAAAAACTACATCAAGAGCTATAACCCAAACATATTCTGGTCCACTAAGCGTAGTGATCAATGTCGAAGACTAAAGAAGCTCTGGTCTTCTAATGTACATTCATCCTTATCTTTAAGGCAAAATGTACTTCAGAATTAATATTTTAAAAACCTTTCACGTCAACCAATCATTCAAGCGAGGGAGTGATAATTTAACGGTGTAAATATTTCAATAAGCAATCTTATCTTGGCGCTTCAATCACTAGTAAATGTACCAGAAACGACGTGCTCTTGTCCTTTCAGATTCGAGTCCATTAAGCGTAGTGATCAATGTCGAAGACTAAAGGAGCTGTGGTCTCGCAGTGTGCATTGATCCTCCTCTCCAAAGCGAATCTTCTGAATTCGTATACCAAAAGAGAATGAAGCATCCTCCTCGTCAAGAGAGCGTACCTATTTCGATAGGCTATCTGAGAGTCTAACGATCGAGACACAGCCATGGCGATGGGGTGCCATGGACGTGCACCGTAATGGCACTCGGAATCCATCAGGATGTGTGTGTATCTAATCCACACGGATCGGAATCCGGGGAGGGGGCAGCGTAAAGGGCAAAGGACATTGTGGAGGGAGAGAGGAAAAGTGGACACACTCACCCCGGGTCGTGCGAGACGTCGGTGGGGCTGGCTGCGCTGCTCTGGTCTTCGGAATCCATGGTGTCGTCGTGTTCGGCGTAAGAATCCGTGTGAGGGGGCTACTACACACAGGGAGCGCACAAAAGAAAGAGCTGTCCAGTGGTGGTGCTCTCCTCGCCAACAGCCCAGTCCATGCTACAACACAACACTGCCTCCTGCGCCGGCCTACTCTGCTCTGAGCTCTCCCTCTCTCGGCCCCCCGCTACGTCACGGCCTCCCGCCCTGCTGCCATCTAGTGGCGACGGAGAACACTATACTCTGTAAAACGCAAACCTCCCCACCCTCCGACGCTCACTCTCTTCCAGGGTTTAAAAAACAATCCGTTGAAGAAACAGAATAACAATCCGTTGAAATAACGAGACTCTGACGGAGTTTCAGAAAAGGAGAAATTCTGTAAATGCTGTTTTGCGGTGAGCAGATGCTAGAGGCAGGAAAAACAGACGTCCGTGGTTTGGGGGGCAAACACATTCGGTTAAAAGATCACTGCGAAATTTGCTTTGGTGACGATTGATTTTAGGAACGAGCGAACTCAATATTAAAACACTATGGACGATTGCATATTTTTCTACATTTAGCAAAATAACCTGAAGAAATATTTCCTTTCAAATATTGAGAAATCCTTTCTCTCGATTATAAAGAAATATTTTTTGTTACCTTTTTAACATTAAAAAGAAATCCCCCTTTCTTCTAGATAAAAGAAATATCTTCTTATCTTTTCTTTACATTAAAAAGAAACCATTTTTCTAGATTCTAAGAAATTTTTTTTATCTTTTTTTTTTCCCCTTATAAAGAAATCTCTTCCTTACGGTATAAAGAAATCCTTTTTCTAGATCATAAAGAAATATTTTTTATCTTTATATTTGTACATTATAAAGAAATCTTTTCTATAGATTATACAAAAAAAATATATTTTATCTTTGTTTGTACATCATAAAGAAATTGCTTCGCTAGATTATAAAGAAATATTTTAATAAATTATTAATAAATAAAAAAAAATGTATATATATATATATATATATATATATATATATATATATATTGTGTTATAAAGAAATATTTTTTTGTCTTTATATTTGTACATTAAAGATATCTCTTCTCTAGATTACAAAGAAATATAATTTTTATATTTTCTTTACATTAAAAAAAAGTATTTTCTGTTGAATATAAAAGTCTCTATATATTTTTATTTTTACGTTATAAAGAAATTTTTCTCTAAATTATAAAGAAACCTTTTTTTTTCCTCTAGATTATAAAAAGACATTTTTATATTCTTTTTATATTATAAAGAAATATTTTTATATTTTCTTTACATTATGAAGAAATCTTTCTTCTAGATTATAAGGAAATGTCTTATCTTTACTTAAGAACAAAAATACTTTTGCTAGATTATACAAAAATCTTTATATATTTTTTGTACATTATATAGAAATATTTTCTAGTCTTTTCTTTAGATTGTAGAGAAATATTATCTTTAGATTTAAAAAGTATTATTTTCTCAGATTGTAAATAAATCTTTTTCTTAGATTGTAATAGAATCTAAATATTTTTCATTCTTTTGTAAAGAATTTGTTTTTCTTTTGATAATAGAGTCTAGAGAAATTATTTTCGTTGTTTTATTAGTTCGTTGTTACATTAAATAGATTATTTATAGAAAAGATTTCTCCGAAATAGATTTCAGATGGTAGCATTAAATTGTTGCGACTAACGACTGTGTACAATAAAATATTGAAAATATAGTATATAAATCAGAACTAAAATTCGAAAGCATTGATAAGAAAACACGATAATATAGTTGCAAGCACTAAATGTGTACAAATATAAATATAATAATTAATGTCCTAATATATTTAATTATATTTGTTTAAACTCTCTACTATTTTTGCAACATATTAAAAATGAATTTAATTTATTCGTATTTAGTAAATTTAAATGAATTCAATAAAAGAACGAAAAGTTTACTACAATATTTCTATTCTAATAGAAATAACAGTGAAATTATTTTTTGAGATAGTGATTTTAATTGGCTCAAAAAGGTACTGAATTAACAAGGTTTTCAAGCACCGCTAATGAGAACATTTTAATTTAATAAATTTCATGCATAAGTTACATCTTGTTTAAAAATATAATCTTGATCAAAAATCAGAGGGATCTACAATGATATAAAACAATGCCTCCAAATGCACGACATTTTAAAATTTTCTAAAAACAATTTTTACCTATAAGGTGTATAAGATATTTTGAAGCTACATACGAAATTTCTCATAATACTGAGAATAATTAACTTTTTGTATAGCTAAAATATTTCCTTGACTTTTAGAGTGTACCTGATTAAATATTGTCCTAGTATATGTTGATCTTTAAAAATTGTTACGTTGTTACATTGTTATTAATGTTGAAATATTGGTACACTCTTTTATATTTGTATTCTTTTTCATATTTAAAGCATTAGATTAGATTAGAAAGTTGTGTTGATAGAATTATTTTTATCTATTGTTCTATAGACTTTTTAACTACTAAAATTTTAATTAAATTTGAACAACGCTGAGGCATTAACATGTTTAGTATTTGTAAAATGTCATTTAATCAACGGATTCAAAAAAAATTATCAGCCTTTAAAAAAGAATGTGATTTATCCATATATGTATAAAAATGAATTGACAGCAAGATGTTACAATCATATTTGAGGATTCCCAAGTATTATGTATGTGATCTTTTTGTTAATAAATCATTATTTTCTTTATCAATATTGTTCAAAAGTCTTTTGTCGAATTGTTCTATTTCAGAATATATTCAGAATGTCGAAATTCGACAGGTATGAGCAAATTTTTTTCAGAATTCTGAATTTTTTCAAGGATTGGAATTTTATTTCTGTTTGCATTTATGTGTTTTGGTATATTACCTATTGCAGAAATGTTACTTAAGAGTTAAATTTTAAATTTTTCACAATTCTGCATTTTTTAAGGATTGTAATTTTATTTCTATTTGCATTATTAGTTCCAGTATACTACCTATTGCAGAAATGTTATTTAGGAGTAAGATTTTAGTGATTTATTTATTTCCTGTAAAATATCACTAGACATGGGTAATTTTTTGGCTGTACATGAATATTTCAACCACATTTCATTAAATATTCTATTTTAAAACGAATTAATTTGTAGAATTATATTTCATAAAATTGAATAAAATATACAAATAAAAACATTTTTTAATTAAAGTGTGCAATTCCTTTTATTAAAATGGCCGACTAAGTTTAAAAAAATCACTTTAAAATGATGGGTTACGTTAAATTAAAGCGGGTGGTCATACGTTGTTGTGCAAATATATTTCAAAATTTTGATATAGCTTTTCATTGAAAGCCGATTAAGATAAATTATATTTTCATTTGTTTTTCGTGTTTCATGGATGTTATTGAAAGCTGTACTCCATTGTCAAGTAACTACATTTATCATTCTAAATAGGTATATGGTATCTATTTAGAAACCCAATCTCTCAATTTATAAAAAGTATCATAAGAGTTCGATTTAAAACTGAATTTATGTTGGATAAAATAGAATTTTAAACAAGACTTCTTCGATCTTGGTTAATGTAAAATTTAGTAATTTTGATAAATTCAAATTTTTTGTCCTAAGTGACATAAAACCGAGGTTTCTTACTCTACATATTGAAACTGTTCTTACTCAATTCAATGCATGGGAATCCTTCGTTGAAAGCAGTGATTTTATTTCTGTTAAAGCACTGTAAAATAAACCTTCCGTTTATTAAAAAATTGTAATTGATAGGGTTTAATTTGCCTTCACTGATGCCATTTACTTCTAATACAAGCTCTGTTATTACACATGCCGCTGAGTGAAATTTTCAGCAAAACGTGCGTTTGCTTCAAACTAAATTAGACACGAATATCATACCAATTTAATTTTTAGCCCACTTGTACAAATAGAACGGGAGTTAATATATAACCTATTATTCCCATAGGGTTCTAAAATATATGTATGACAAATGTGCTGTGGAATTTTCAAAGGATGTAGATTTGTATAGAGAACAGACAAACGCCCCAACTCTGCTTTAAATATCTTTCAAAAACTCCGTTGTTCCACGTGGCGTTGAATGGAATTTTCAAAAAAGTAAGGCGTTTGCTTAATACTAAATTAGTTATGAATGCCCTAAAAATTTAATTTACCATCCTCTCGTTTCAAGACAAAAGTGCAAAGTTATTCACCGAAAATTCGCTGTTTTTACTGAAAATGAATGCAAGGGGGTATTCGAAATCTCGCTCCAAAACTTAAAATCAACTTCTGTAGTGATCGCCTTGAAAAAAAATTTCAACAGAAGTTCGACGAATATGAAATGGATTATATGGATGGATATATCATGTATGTATATTTGCTTACGAAGTAAATTGTAGAAGCGATAGAGAAGTTCAAATATTTAAAAAATATTTTCCGTACGGGTTTAAATGATGCTAGCATTCTTTACCACCACTCACTCACTCACTAATCGCTGTATCTCAAGAACTACAAGGTCTAGGAAACTGAAATTGTGCAGCGTGATTCTTCGAATAAAGTAGAGGTGCACTAAGAAAGGATTTTGAAAAATGTTCGACTCCTAAGGCAATGTGCACACATCCGTTTTTTCAACGTGCAACGCCAATGTTGCAACGCAAGTGCGGTCTGAGATACATTAGATCCAATGGAGTAGTGCACACATGCCTTCGGCTCCGTTACGGCGACGCACGCCCAACTTGCGTGCAATTTGTACCGTAGTTCCCCATGGCGCAGCACACGCTTCTCCGTTCTCAAGTACCTTGTGTTCATAAATAAATGGAATATAAATAATAGTTAATAACTGGTTGTATCCAGTAACGTCTCTTTTGTGTTTCAAAGTATACTTTTTTTACACAAAGTAAGCTAAATAAACACGTTTTATTCGATAGAATATTCATCGCATATGACGCGAAATGAGTTGTTCAGAAAATGAGAAATGCGTTGAGCCTCGGTGCCACATCGGCGCCGCACATTGAAAAATCTTGTGTGCACCTGGTCTAAGAGTCCAAAAATTGACCTAAGGACTAAGCCAAAAACAATTCGAAATCACCAAAGCGATAACATTAAGTGAGTATACGCAATTCAATACGCAAAACCAGTTAAATCCATTTTTGGAAATTGTCAGATAATCGACGAAAACGTATAAAAAGTAGCGTAATAATGGTACTTTTTTGAAATTTTTGTAAAAATTAGATAATAATCACATTATTCATCAGTCAAAGTCTGTGTAATCTTGCTTTCTTAAATATTTTGTAATTTGAGAAAATAAATTGGATTTAACGGGTTTTCCATCTGGTAAAATAATATAACAGTATTTGGAACTGTATGGTCGGCAATTGACTTTTGGACTCAAGTTGCAAAACCGGTTATATTTCAGAAAATTGGTTATAAAACAAATCAAATAAAAAATACTGAACATTACATTACACTTTATATGGAATAACTTCTTTAGTAAGTACACAATATACCATATTTAATGTTAATTTTTAAATTTAAGTGCCAAGCAGTTTGTTTTTTCATCACGTCATCTGATGACAGTTTCCGATCCAATACTCTGCAATCACTTCCTAAGTGAATGACAGTACTAACTTTTCAAAAAACCTGCAGATACTTACCTGGAATTTCAATAACACTTAGGTCTTTAAATTGGCTCTCAAGGTTTCCAAATACCAGTTCTGGTGGAATAAATGAATGTCCCACGACCGGGAAACATAACACAAGTTCCTTTACATCAGGAGGTGCTTCGTTTAACAACCAAGGTAAAAGCATGTACATGACCGTAGTATTTTTATTTTGACCACCACAGCCATCAGAAAATAGGCGAACTGTGGTGATTCCCTCTAAATTCAAATCACACACAGCTCGTGATTTAACGCTGATCCTATTTGCACAGATCCCTTAGGAAACTCATTTTCTGTCCAGATGTTTGAAACAGTGTAGTTTTATTTGGTTTGGCTCGCTTTTGAATCCCTCTCACATACAGTGAAATTATATAAGTATAGCTGACTTCGATAATACGCGCCTCCTGGTCTGGTATTTTTGGCAATATTAAATTCTTTTGAGAATCATAGCTTAGGATTATTTCATTGTCTTCATTTTGACGCAATTTTTCATAAAATCTATTAGCCCTCTTTTTAGGATTAGTAGTTCTGCTTTTAGTTCTTCCTTTTTTTCCCTATTGCTCTCTGCCCATATTTTATTATGTAAACACATGCACGCTGAGCACTTATCTGTATAATTTGCATTGATACTGATATTAAAATTAGCATTAAAAACTGTTCGAAAAAACCCATACTCCACTTTAAGCTCTTATTTTCTCTGCTGTTCTAGGTACATTTCCCACATCTTTTTTACAGACAATTCGCAGGGTAGGTACTGCCTTATTTTAATTTTCCCCCTACAGTAATGGTTTTGCGTTGGATGAAAAGTTTTGATAAAATCTTTAACCACTTGTCTTTTATCATCGTATTTCTGAAGTTGACGAAAAGAACTTAGATTCGATCAAGTATCCACAAATCTTCAACACAAACGATAAATTGATTGGTTTTTTATCTGTTTACATCAAGTGCCTATATTGTTCTAACCTATTCTAACGACTTTTGCCACTATAAACATATAGGACCAAATTAACGGGTTTTGCTTTTGCAACTGACAAAGATGTAACGGGTTATGGAAACTGACTCATTTTTCCTTTTAGTTTTTAAACCATTTGAAACAAGTTTTCGCACTTGAAATCTGGTGGAAGTTAAAGTTCATATGTTAGAGTATCCAGAGATACCGAATTGTTGATTTCGAAAAAATATGGATTTTACGGGTTTTGCGTATGGCTACTCAAGTATAAAACGATAGATGTACGCAACTCCTATTGCTTTACCAGTGGTGATCGAATAACAATTGTTTGAACAAATTAAACAATAATATTTATGCTTGAAATTAAGTTTTATTTTTCCCTTAATGTAAATAATTTATAAATATTTGATTGACGAAGAAATAATGTTTAAACATTTAGTTTTACATAACTTACATTTTGTAATTTAGCAAGAAAAGGCCAAAAGAAAAACTTATTGATCATAAAAGCATAATTTTGCTACTCGGTATCTGGCAACGTCAGGATTAATATTTCATTTTTTAATTTGATTTAGAATTTCATATATTTGAGGATTTTATTGTAAATATGTTTTTTTTTAATAAATCATTATTGTTTTTATCAATATTGTTCAAAAAACTTTTGTTGAATTGTTCTATTTCAGAATGTATTCAGGAAGTCGAAATTCAACACGTTTAAACTGACCTTTTTTTCAGAATTCTGCTTTTTTTTTAAAGGATTATAATTTTGTTTCTCTTTGCATTTATGTGATCCGGTATATTACCAATTAAAGAAATATTATTTATGAGTTAGATTATAACGATTTATTTATTTCCTTCAAAATATCACTAGGTATGGTAAATTTCTTGGCGGTATATAAATATTTTGACCAACTTTCGTAATATATTTTTGAATAAATACGTAATGATTTGTAGAAAATTATGTTTCATAAAAATAAATTAAATTTACTAAACCACAGAGAAGTAGTATACAGAGGGTTCACTACCATAGGAAGCAATGGACTTATAAATAACATGGGAAATCGCATAGACACTGGCGCCCCCAGCGGGGGAGCCGGACCCTACTATAGCGTCGGATCTAGACCTCGTTTCCATAACAACCAAACTAGGTTTCCACAACAGCTATCTCAGGCTATTTTATTTTTTCGAGACCTAATTTGCATTTTTGATTAAAAGCTAAATATTCTTTAAATAATTTTTATCATAAATGCTTCAAAATAGCACTTTTTTAATGTCTTATGAACTTTTTTTAAAAACACTTTATTTATGAAATCTTACCAATGTATGAACTTTTTCTTTCATTTTTGTTTATTCTTTTATGTGAATGCTTCTTTAAAAATATATTCCAAAACATGCTTGATTTGGAAAATTGTTGATCTCTGTTGATAGTCTGAAATATTATTTAAACCAAAAAGTACATAATAAATTTTTTTTGTTAACTTAATCAGGTATATTATTCATTTTTGAACAAATTATGCAATTTGAAAAAGGAATAGAAAAGAATTACTGTTTATGAAGAAGTCTCGTCGAAGCTCATTTAGTAGTAAGTCAATCACACACACACAACCAAGTGATAGTGGACTGTATGAATTTTATTGTTGAATCATGAATTCAATCACCAATACACAATTCTTCCCTGTGAAGAAAATAACACAGAAGGGTATTGAACCCCAAGGCAAAATCTCTCACGCTGCTGTCTCCCCACACACTCAGAATACGAATACAAAAGAAAGAAGTTGGCGCCTAAAAAACTAAGATATTACCTGACCTTGTTCTGAATGTAAAAAAAGAACATAGTTCAGCTACTGTTACAAATACAAATACAAATACAAATATTGACGACCAGCTACAGGCTCAAGCCCAACAAGGCTGGTCCTTTGTTTATGAACTCCCCAATTCCCACTGACTATCCAATTGTATCTTAATTTCGTACACTCCCTTTGAATTAACTATATTCTCTGGCAACGCGTACCAACTGTCTATTACCCTATTAAAGTAGCAGTTTTTCCTTAAATCCCGATTAAAATGTGTCTTATTCAATTTATACCCATGGCCCTTTGTTCTGTTATCCCTATTGAAATTTAAGCCCTCTGTGTCCCCTTGTTTTACCAACTTGAAAAGCTGAATCAAATCCCCCCTCCTTCTTCTTCTTTCCAGTGTATACATGTTTAGTTTACTTAAACGTTCATTGTAGTCGAGATTTGCTAGCCCCTTTATTATTTTTGTAGCTCTGTGCTGAACCCTTTCAATTAATTCTATATCCTTTCTCATATATGGAGCCCAGAATTGTACAGCATATTCTAGATGTGGTCTTGTTGATGTACCCTTATATAACTACAAGATTATATTCTTATCCCTTGAAGTTACAGTCCTTTTAATACACCCCCATAACCTATTAGCCTTTTTACCCGCAGCTGAAAATTTGTGACCCATTTTAAAATCCCTGTGAATTATCACCCCAAGATCCTTGACTGTTTCTCCCTCCTTTACCTTTACTCCTTGCAGACAGTACTCGACTCCACTGTTACTGTAACCCATATGCAGAACTTGACATTTCCCTACATCAAATGACATACCCCGTTTTACAGCTCATTCGGATATCTTATCAAGATCCCCTTGTAAATTCTCTATCTGTAACTTGGTATTCACTGTCTCCCATATTTTTAAGTCATCTGCAAATATACTGATTCTATTCTTAATCCCCTGACCTATATCATCTATGAAAATTACAAATAAAATTGGACCCAAAACTGATCCCTAAGGCACTCCACTTATAACTTCTGTCCACTGTGAATAATTTCCCTTTACCTGCACTCTCTGCTTTCTACCCAATAACCAATTCTTTATCCATATCAATGTTTTTCCCTGAATCCCCAACCTTTCCAATTTAAACAGTAATGCCACATATTTCTGTGTGATCCATCTAGAACAATTTTAGAATAGAAAACGAACAGTAAAATACACAACAGGATATAAAGGAATGAAATACTTTGCTAAAATAAGCAACTTAACAAGAATCTTCATTTGCCTTCCAAAGAGTAAAATTCATTGTTTAGCATTCATAAACAAGCTAACTCAACGAAATTCACCATTTAGAGTAGCAAATGAATGGATAATATTACTTATTTTATTCATTATTGGAGTTAAATCATACAATTTTTCACCATTTAGTGTTGCAAATAAAAAATAAAATACACAACAGGATACGGCACTTTTTGTATGTCGAAAATCTTCACAGGGAAAGTGTTAGTTTCAGGATATGTTGATTTGTTAATCAAGTTATTTTTGCATAAAAAATATCATTAGTAAAATCAAACTTTTAAATTTAATTTTCTTTTCTGCATTAAGTTCACAGTGAGTATCACACAAAAACATTCCAATTTTGCAGAAATATCTTTATAAATGTTGACATAAAACCGGTTATAATTCAGAAAAAGGTAAATTTTAACTACACAAAAACAGAATGTAAATAAAAAAATCAACAAATACACAAAATGCATAATGAATAGAGCACAATTGTACAGAATTCTGAATACCACATGTTTCTTAAATTTAAGAACGATTGATTTTGATTAAATAAAAAATGCACAAACTAACACTAAAAGATTTTTTTAATTAGTTATCTTGGGCGAATAGTCTTAAAATTAAATAGAACAATTTCATTTTTTCTTCCTTCAATTGGGTTTTAAAATAAATGTTATTAATTTTACTTGATTGTAAAATGATTTTTAAAATGGCACATAATTCACATTAGTAGTTTCCAAGTTATGATATTTTATGAAAAACAAAAGCAATTTACCTTTCAACGGTTTTTACAGGCGGTAAACTTGAGCAACGGCTTTTCTATTGATGATGGTATAGTATTTTAATTAACATCGCACTCATTTATTGAGCATTGAGCGCTGCGCATTGGAGCAACACAACTAGATATATGTGACGGTTGGGGATCAACCTTTTCTGTTGATGGATAGTACAGTTTTTAAATAATTATTAAAATGATGCAAAGAATATTCAGCTGTATGACGCTTCAAGAAGTCTGCCGATTAGAAAATAAAAAATGGCTTCCGCTCTGGCTCTGATTGAAACATTTCAAACTCCGCCCACAATTAGGGACTGGCTTCCCCACTGGAGCGCTATACATCATGGCTTCAGTGAACCCTCTGTATACTACTTCACTGTGTACTAAACAAAACATTTTTAATTACGATGTGTGATATCTTACTGTCATACGTAGTATTTCAAATATATTTCAAATTTTTATATAGAATTTCAGTGAAGAGCGATTAAAATATATTTTAAAATCTGATATATATTTTCATTGAAGGACGATTAAAATCAATAAAATTTGCATTTGTTTGTCGTGTTTCAAGTGTTTTATTGAAAGTTGTACTGATAATCAAGTAAATACATCTATCATTCCAAATAGGTAGATAGTTTCCTTTTAGAAACCTAATGTCTGAATTTATAATAGTAACATACTGGTTCGATATATAAAATTGAATATCTGTTGGTTAAAAGGGAATTTTAAACAAGACTGTTAATCTTGAAATAATATCACATTTTGTAATTTTGAAAAATTGAAATTGTTTTGTTTGAAGTGCCAAAAGGTCGAGGTTGCTTAATCTACATATTGAAGCTGTATTCAGACAACTTATATACATGTGAATCACTCGTTAAAAGCAGCGATTTATATTTTGTGAAAGCGTTGTAAAATCAACCTTGTGTTTATTAAAAAATTGTAATGGATTGAGTTTAATTTGTCTGTACCGATGACATTTATTTCTTACGCAAGCTCCGTTATTCCACATACCGCTAAATGGAATCTATATATATAAAACACTAACGTACGTGGACCCGAAATCGACGTTATTTGTGTATCGTCGAATGGCAACAATCAACGTAAATAAAATAACCCAGATATTTTTAATTCTTGCTGTTTTCAAATAGCCGAGGTCAATTTCTATGCAAAATAAGGAAATAAATTGTAATATTTATGTTTGAACTGACTTTTTATTTCTTCCTTTGATGTAAAAGTAATTTAAACGTAATTTTGCTACCCGGTATCTGGCCACGTCTGGGGGCCCATAGCCATCATAGCCGGTCCACTCTAATTGTGGTATGTGTAACTTTAACGGGCCTGCGTTATGTTGATGACATTCTTCGACCCCACGTGGGACCTTTCGTAAATGGTCTTCCAGGGGCAATTTTCCAGCAAGATAATGCTCGTCCGCATACAGCTCGAGTTGCTCAATACTTCCTACGTCATGTGCAGACTCTTCGATGGCCGTCCCGCTCCCCGTACTCGTCCCCTATAGAGCATGTGTGGGACCAGCTGAAACGCCAGATGCTGTAGTGTCACTCTGTACATGATTTGGATGCGGCTGTTCAAGATTCGTGGGCTCATCTGCCTGAGAATAGCATCAGAAGTCTAATCAACTCAATGCCGGACCGTGTTGAGGCATGTATTGCAGCAGGAGGCGGTCCGACGCTCTGTTGAAGTTGCACTGTATTTGTCTAATTGTACCCACTGTATTTGTTTATTTGTCTTGATTTTGGTATCAAGTGAATCTCTCATCTGTATCATTATGTGTATTAAATTTCACTTTAATCCGATGCTCCCTTCTTGGTGCACTATTTTCAATGTTCCTGAGTGTATATCTCTCCTAATTTATCCGTCGTACATAAAGACGATTTCTCACTGAATTTATAACCATTTTTCACTGAATTCAATACATCGTTAACTATGGACCCTAAATGCAAATTGTCAAGATAGTAAAACAAATTTCAGTTTATTTCTATCTATAAAATCCTAGCTTTTTTTAAAGAAATATAGCAGCAACTTTGAAGACGTTATTAGTGTACGTTCTGCCAAGTAGATGTAAAATATTTAGCACAGTTGTGTTTCTAAGAGTAAAATAGAAAATAACAAAAACAATTCCAGTAAAGATAGGTTTAGTTGCTAAAACAATGAGGATTTTGAGATTTTTTTTAAAAATAAATCAGTTTTATTGTTGTTTTTCTCTAGTAATTTATAAAAAGATAAGTTTTGAGCCGTATTCTTACTAAAATAGCTCTCATAATACTTTATATTCAACAAAATGTCTCGATTCTCTCACGAATAGTCATGTTGTGTTTTTCGGATAAGTAAATGTATAGAGCTTTTACGGCGCATATATTTACAAATTTAGATTTAGTTCTTGTATCTGTAGCTTTAGGCTGTTTATCATTTGATTAGATGTAGATGCTCTACATACTTAACCGAGCGTGTCGTGCAAAGTAAACCGTAATGATCTTTGTCGATGAAGTTCCGGTGCGTGTTAGAATAATATTAACCTTTGAGAATTATCGATTTCATCACTTAAGAAAATTAACGGAGTCAATACGTGCAGTACGCATGTCTCGGCCAATGTTGCAACCAGACAAAAATTGACTCGTTTTAAATTTTCTAAGAACGCTTTCTTTCAAGCAACATGCAGCATGAGCTCAATTTAACTGAAATACTCGTGTACTATAATGTTTACTAGGGGGCCCGCCCCCTGCTTGCTAACGCTCGCCAACCCCCAGAGGATTCCTTCGCAATCCTCATTGGTTCGCTGCGCGAACCTATGCTCGCTTCGCACGCATCAATGAAGACATGTGTCCGAGCAGAAGGAATTGTTAACAAAATATGATATTCCAAAAAAATATTTTTCAAATCTAAATTTTATGATGTTTATCAGAAAAGATATTTACAGTACCTCTGGAATCAGAATTGAAATGGAAACTTTGAGCAAATTTTGACTCGAAATGTGAGCGTTGATTTGGAAATTGAAAACCCAGCATGTTGGTTGTGTGTACATTTACCCAGCACTCGAGCCACCCACGCTTTTTCATTGAGTTTGTGGTCGAAAGTTGTAATGCAAGCGTCTTGTTGAACTATAATAGTTTGCCCCGAAACGGACTTTTTTTTTAAATGACCCTGAAAAGATCCTCCGTTTTCTTTGATTTCTATTATTTACTGCAACAGCTCGACTAAAATTCATTTTTTTTTCAATAAAATTTCATCCGATAACGCTATAAATTCAATTGAAGCGCGAGGCTACGTGATAAACAAACAATCGTACAATGTTGCCAAAACGCGATAAATAATAACGTCTTTTTTGCTTGCCACGTAAGAGAATTATATATATAGATTCTTCTGACAACTAAAGCTAGATTTTGTCACGCTACTGCACTGTAAAATATCCTTCAGTCACTGAAATATCCATTTACATGATTCAGGGTACATAGTTCATTATGGTTGAAATTGCATACATAAACTCCATGACAAAAAAAATCGACGTCCGAAGAAGTAGTTGTCCAATTACAATAAAAATGGGTGGATGAGAAGAACATACTATTCAAATTTCAAAACAATTGAATTATTTATTTCAGATCTTGACCGTTACTAATTTAGGAAGTCAATAAAGCGTTGGTCCACCTCTGACCTGGATGCGTCAGCCGGCGTTGAATAGACTGAAAAAGTTCCCGGAGGATGTCCTGCGGAATTTCTTGCCAAATTGTCTCCAACTCACGGACTCAATGGTCAACATTCTGGAATGGTTACAATCGCCTTCCCATAACGTACTAAAGGTGCTTTGTCGGAGAGATCATGAGACCTAGCTGACAAAGGATGTTTTGGGCAAGCTTCAAGACAGTTCATAGCAACACGTGCGGCCGGGCATTATCTTGTTAAAAAATAAGTCTTAGGTGTCGCAAAAGGAACGGTAACACAACTGGTCCTAGAATGTCGTTTACGTACCGCTGTGATGTAGATGTGCCAGAAATGGCTACCATAGGGCTCTCAAAGGAGATGGCACCCAAACCCTAACGCCCTGTTTCGAGTATGTGTGGCGTGTGATAGTAAGAGCAGTATCCCCACGCTGCCCTGGACGTCTCCAGACACATCGGCGATTGTCGTCAGGACACAGTTGGAATCGGGACTCGTCACTAAACCCAATATGTCCCCCGTCAGCGCCGTTTTAAGTGTATCGAGCCCGGCACAACTCCTTCGTGGTGCGACAATTTTTTGATTACAGAGTGCATTACATTAAATCTACTAATCATTGATGAGTTGTATTGCATCGAATTCGCCGATTCTTTTGAGTCGCAAGAGTCACGTAGTCAATGTTTATTTTCGTCACGCAAATGCACATTCACACACGCAGGGAAATTTAAAATGACGTAGAATAAGAAATAACCGAAAATGTACGATCACCACCAATAGCTAACAAGCTGCTAGAACAGTGAGCAGAGTCACTGAGTCGTAGAGGGCATATTGACTTTCGGACAAAAATGAATCGGTGAGAGCGGAAACCATATGAGTCAAAAGATTCTGAAAACTCACTTTATTGCATAAATGAACTATGTTAATATGTGGAGTATGGCAATTTATGCTTATCGATCACAGAATTTTGTTTGACTAGTCAGATACTTGTGTCAAAAACATTTTTGTCGTCACAAATCATGGTTTCAAGGCGCCAGAGGAGCTACACTATATACAAAGGGCGTTCCATAAAAACTGAGAGTAAAATCACAAAAAATCAAGAAATATTATTTGTAAATAAAATCGTCTGCTTCGTCATTCTTTTCAATCATTCCTTTTCAAAATACCTTCCCTCAGATGATATGCAACGGTCCCATCGTTCAACCCACTTTTCAAACAAATAGAGAAGCCTTTTTCTGGAAGCTGCTTCAAAGGACCCTGCACTGCTGAAATAACTTCACAATCTGTATTAAATTTTCTACCACGGAGCTTCTCCTTCAACGTCGGAAACAGCCAGAAATCGCATGGTGCGAAATCTGGACTGTAAGGGGGATGTGGCATGATTTTAATATTGCATTTACAAAGATATTGCTGAACAGAAGTAGCGACATGCGGGCGAGCATTATCGTGATGTTATGTTCAATTCCCTAGCAGTTCATGTCGCTTTCTCGATATGGGGTGTCGCAAAATTTTCAAAACTGAGGTATAATATTTACCATTCGCAGTAGTTTTTGGAGGCACAGCTTGCTGATAGATAACACCTTTATGATCAAAGGAAATAATCATCATGACCTTTCCAGTAGATTTGGTTTGTCGGATTTTTTACGGAGGCGGAGAATCAGTGTGTTTCCATAACACTTTGTTACGGACTTGATAAGGGAATAAAAATTATACACTCAAGTTTCATCATCTGTTATTACAGTCTTTAGGAAACTGGTTCATTTTGAAGCATCTGTATGTACTCACAACATTGGTGAATTCTTGTTTGCATTTATTCTTTAGTAAGGTGATAAGGGACCCATCTGGAACAAACAGGGCAAAGCTGTAAATTGTTGCGTAAAATGCGAAGTATCATCGCTTTAGAAATGTTAGTTGATGCTGCTATCTCCTCACATGTCATTCGCCGATTTTCTTTCCAGATTGTCCACACTGTGTTATCATTTCGATCATTCACAACACTTTCTAATCGGCAAGGCTTAGGAGTCAGTTCTGCAGGCAAACGTCCTTTTTTGAAAGCATCATGCCATCTAAAATCGTAGACTCACCAAAACATTTGTCTTTGTAAGCTTCTTTCGTTAACTCAACTGTTTCTGGAGCTGTTTTGCCCAAACGATAGCAAAATTTTATGGCAGAACGCATTTTGTTTTTTTTAACTTTGAATCAATCACCTCCATTTCTGTAGGGCAAATAAAAACAGTTCTTTAAACAAGCACGAAACTAGGAAAATAAAATCGTCTGCTTCGTTTAGAATATTTATAATTGTACGGTTAACAGTTTGAAAAAATCGCCTGCACTTTTATTTTTTAGTTTCGCGGTGTTGCCACTGCGTAAAAAATTCACTCTCAGTTTTTATGGAACACCCCTTGTATTGATGTAGATCGCTGAAATTATTTTACAGCATACGGGTTCCATCCGTCAACTTGTTCGTACTACTTTCAGCTATCACTAGTACCTATCAATGTTTTTAGTTCTTAAGACGCCGTTTTTTAATAGTTTTCAGGCATTGATAATCCTTGTTCTCCAACTTGCTGTCCAGGATTATTATTAACCAAAGTTACTAGTAACTTTTTGTGGATGCGCGAAGTAGCTATTTCTCCTAATCGCATTGCAAGTTACATTTGAAATGATCTGGGAATTGTGAAATTGTTATTTCTTTCAACAAATATAAATTACTAAGTATCAAAGTACTTTCTGTAACAAAAAAAAATCGACGCAAGAAGTTGGTGCAGAATTACAGTGGTGCCGGGCTCGATCCACTTGGAACGCGTTGACTGGGAACGTATTGTCTTTAGTCACGGAGTCCCGTTTCCACCTGTGTCCTGACGACAACTGCATACGATTCTGGAGACGTCCAGGGCAGTGTGGGGATCCTGCTCTTACTATCGCAAGCCACACATGCCCACAACAGAGCGTTAGGGTATGGGGTGCCATCTCCTTTGAGAGCCCTTTGGTAGTCATTTCTAGCACACTTACAGTACAGGGGTATGTAGACGACCTTCTACAATCGTTCTACGTTGTGTTACCGTTCCTTTTACGACACCTCGGACTTACTTTTTAACAAGATAATGTCCGGCCGTACACGCCACTTGTTGCTATGAATTGTCTTCCATCTTTCCCAACACTTCCTTGACCAGCTAGGTCACCTGATATCTCTCTCCCGCAGAGCACATTTGGAACGTTATGGGAATGCCAACCATCCGGGAATGTTGACCCTTTAGCCCGACAATTGGAAACAATTCGGCAAGAAATTAAAATAATTATGAATTCAAAATAATTATGAAGTCAAAATAATTATAAAGTCAAAATAATTTTAACATTAAAATAATTATGAATTCAAAATTTAACTTTTAAACTAAAATAAGCATTTTTAACCCAAAAAATAACCGACACATAATGCAAGCTTACAGTACGTACGACTGGGATTTATTGCGAATCCATCTTTCTGCGAAACAACATATGCTAGAAGGAAGGGAGTTTGTTGTTTGTACAGGTTTCAAGTGTAGATTATTCGGGAAAATGAAGTACCCTCAGTGAAAGCGAATGATCATAGAGAGCATTAAACATCACGAATTCAGCGTAAACATTTAAGGGGACGACCGAGAAAGCAAAATTCGAGACTAAAAAATCAATTTCTATTTTATTGCTTGTTTATATAGTTCAAATTCTCCTCTTTTCAATGATATATCACACTAGGTAATAGAATAAGAGGAAGTTTGAAAATTATGCACGTTTCCAATAAGCACTTCACATCTGACACGGCCTTTCAAATGTAAACAAACCGTTTGTGGACATTTCTAATCTTTGTTGCTCAACAATGTATATTATATTTTTTACTTTACTTTACTCAAATTATTTGCGATAATCTGGTAACAGTAGAGTTAACAGTAATCATTTAGTTTTTTCTAACTATTTTTATTAATTTTACCATGCGATATAAGTTAGCACTTTCTGAGACATGACATTTGATCTATTATGGACTAGCAATAATGATAAATGTTGGTTTTCTGCACAGTATGCAACAATCTGTCTGGGCAGAATATTTTTATTTACTGTCAAGTTTACTGACATGTTTTTATTAACTTAAATCCAAATCACGGTCTTTGTCCAGTTGGGAATGAAAGCTGGTGGAAATTTCAACGTGCTGTAGCTAAAAGTGATGTGTATTACCATGATAAACACACACATATTGCCTTGCCTTATACTGCCTACATTTTGAAGACAATTAAATCAAATTTCAGAGACTTGGCAAATCCAGAATTGTTGAAAAAATGTGTTCACGGAAAGACTCAAAACCCAAATGAATCGGTGAACAATGTGATTTGGACTCGCGTTCCAAAAAATGTGTTTGTAATCATCCGAACTTTAAAACTGGGAGTGTTTGATGCTGTTTCCTGCTGCAACAGTGAAAATATTATAAAGTGCTATACATTATCTAGAGTTAAAATCAATCCAGGCTGCCATTTTATACAAATTTTTGAGAAAACTGGACTAAGACCGTGTTATCGATGGAGAGCGAAAACTCTCCGAATACAGTAAAAAGGCCCGCCATAGAAAGAAAAGCATAAAAAAAATTGAAGATACATGTATTAATAATGAAAGAGATCACCCTTTATATAAATCAGGATTTCATTAAGGTTAGACGTAAAATTATTTATAAAAATTCATTTGAAATGTTTAAATCCATTTTTCTCAAAACTTAGATTTTTAATATTCATGCCCCATTTTCTCAGAATCTACTGAACATAATGACTTAATATTTTTATGACATATTTGTGTTATATCTCTTAAGATTTTAACACGGGCATTTTTTGATTTTTTGAAAATTGGATTTTTTAGAAATTTAAATGTGTCAAAAAATGCTATCTAAAAAGTGATATTCAGTTAAAAATTTCTATAAAATTAAAATTTTTAAATAAAAAAAAAGTGAGCTGTTAAAGTTTGTATAACATATCAGTCTAACCACCATAAAAATGTTGTGTTTATTACTATTATAGTTATTGAGAAAAAGGGTCTTGAATTTCGTGAATTTAACATGGAGGAGATAGGGCCTTCCCGGTCCCCTTAATAAAAGGATTGCAGGTTTAAGTATCAGTATTTTATGCATTTATTGAAAAATAATTATTCTTAGAGTTTACACTCTATTTTCTTTACTATTCCGAGGATTTGCAGACGAACCACTTCGCACCTGTTCCCTCAGCAGTTTCATTGCATCGTCGAACAACTTTTTGAGCTTCGTATTTTTGACATGCTTGTGTCCTCGGCTATTTTGATGGCTCTGTTCCTGATGATTTGTGTTGATTCGAGCTTGATTAAAAATTGTGCTCTGCTGTATGAAAGTATATTATTTCTATACATAGTTCTATATTAAATTTTACTTCTATGGTTCTAAGGGAACGACGTAGCCTGCGGAAAGTAGCTGTGCCAAACTAAAAATTCCAGACAGAATTTGCTAAGTGAGTGAATAACGCCGGAACTCAACTTTCAAGAATTTTTACTGCTTCAGAAAAACATATTTTATTTATATATAAGATTTGCGATTTTCTCTTGTAATTAGTCTTGGTAACGGCATACTTTGAAATGAACGCGGTTAACCCGGCATTTATGTATGTGGGATTTAATTAAATTAGTGCACTACATAACGTATTAAAACAAACAATAAGGTTTTATTTGAGCCAAGCCAAAGTAAGACCCTTTCACGTTATGTAGTGTACATTAATTATTAGCAGCTGATGTATGTCCCACAGCCAAACTTTGGACGCAAATCTTTATTCCCTAATAAATTAAAGTAACTGCTGTGCAAGGCATTCAATCGATGTGTATGTACTAGTTGCGGAAACAGTGACTGTTGACAGTTTATTTCTTATAAATAATACGTATTAATGTCCAAATAAATGCGGGTTTTTTTTGCTTATAGGATCATACTATGTCAAATACTATGAAAATACAGATTCAAAAAAGATTTAAAATATGCATTTATAACAAACAATCAGTACGAAAAATAACATTTTTGGATTAAAAAAAGCCTATAAATTCATCGCAAAGTCCTTTTCGAATTCGTTCAATTGGTTGAAAAGATTGTTACAAGATTTTAGTGATTTATTTATTTCCTGTAAAATATCACTAGACATGGGTAATTTTTTGGCCGTACATGAATATTTCGACCACATTTCATTAAATATTCTATTTAAAACGGAATAATTTGTAGAATTATGTTTCATAAAAATGAATAAAATATACAAATCAAAAATTTTTAACAAAAGTGTGCAATTCCTTTTATTAAAATGGCCGACTAAGTTTAAAAAAATCAATTTAAAATGATGGGTTACATTAAATTAAAGCGGGTAGTCATATGTTGTAGTACAAATATATTTCAAAATTTTGATATAGCTTTTCATTGAAAGCCGATTAAAATAAATTATATTTTCATTTGTTTTTCGTGTTTCATTCAATTTAAAAAAAGTATCATAAGAGTTCGATTTAAAACTGAATGTCTGTTGGAGAAAATAGAATTTTAAACAAGACTTCTTCGATCTTGGTTAATATAAAATTTAGTAATTTTAATAAATTGAAATTTTTTGTCTTAAGTGACAGAAAGTCGAGGTTTCTTACTCTACATATTGAAACTGTTCTTACTCAATTCAATACATGGGAATCCTTCTTTGAAAGCAGTGATTTTATTTCTGTTAAAGCACTGTAAAATAAACCTTCTATTTGTTCAGCCTAATGCTGCTCATATGTAGAAAACACCATTTTGTGTTGTTTGGGTCAGGCTCCTCCCTGATGACGCCCTGATCCACCAACATTTCTTCATTTTTCATCATTTTTTAAGACTTTAGTTGTAAATTTTTTTGGAAATTCCTGTGTTCTTGAAATTATATATATATATGAATCGCCAATCACATTTGAATTTTTCTTTGTGTTACTTTGCAATCCCTTCGTTAAATTAATCACTGATTTTCAAATCAATCAAGAACTAGCTACCAAATAAAGAAAAATATATAAACTAAGATTGAACAATAATTCAATTGGAGTAGCTCTAAAATCACATTCCAAAAACATGTCAAGTGGCGTCACGTTCGTAAAACGTTAAGGAAGCACGTTCGTTAAGGGAGCAAAGAAATATTTATGCCACCTACACTCAGCCTGACAGAAAAAGCGTCTCACAGCCATGAACAACTTCATCGGAATAGGTAAGTTCTTGAATTAAACATCACACTGGTGACACCCAGACGGGCTATTAACGACGATCCGGGATCAACTACGAAGACAAACTTCAATAAAATCGAGTTAAATATCCATCGAAAATGCGTACAATAGTTTATCACACTATCTTAAAAGTACGTGTAAAGAACTACAGTTAAAACTCATCCAAAAATCGAGTTTGCTATAATAATATGAATTCGTGCATTCAAAATATCAGCTTTATATTCCTTTTCAGTAATTAAGTTTCAATGACCCCTTCCCCCCCCCCTAAAAAAAAATATGCTGGATAATAAAGTTTTAGAATTGGGCCTTTCAGCAAAACGATAAGAATTTTATCTTCCAAGTTCTCAGTAAATGTAGTTAAATACTATAATTATTGCAGATGGTCATTATACTGTCATTATGAGTTAATTAAACTGTTCATTAGTGAGTTCATTACAACCAAGCCTAAGTGACCCGTACCCAGGGGGATAGATTTTAAAAGTTTCTTGCACGTTTGTCTTAACGACGTACTCGAAACAGATATGGCCATCAACGAATAAAATGTCTCACAAATTTGGTACACTGTGTACGTAACCATTCAAGCGCAAAAAAAATATATTCGAAACTGTCTATATAAATGAAAATGCAGCGTATCTTTCTGGGGGCCCATTCGAATGGAAAATTAGCATTTCCCTCGTTTGTTGCTGGTCTATGTGACCGTACTTCGTCCTTATAACGGGGCATATTTTCGTGAAACTTTGCATATTTTGAGTATTTACACTCATTTACTGACTGATTTTCATTGCGTCAGTCTGGCTTTCCGTCTTCCCGTTTAATTCACTATGGCATGAAAGTTTGGAGAGGGAGTGCCAGTTCAGGTGTTGATCTCGTCATCTAACAGTGGTTTTAATTTATGAGGTATTATCCTCCATTCGGGAATAATCCCGGATCGTCGCCAATAACACTTTGTGTTGCTTCAATGCGACCGCTAATTTAACTACCTAAGATTTCCTGTCTCTTTTGTGTTTGTGCAAGTTTTAGATTTCATTCAATATTTAATAATAAAATTTATAACATTTAATAAAACATTTATATATAAATATACTGAAGAGCCAAAACATTGTGATCACCTACTCAATAACGCGTTGCGCCTCCTTTGGCCTTCGAAGCAGCTGCAACTCCCCTGAGCATAGATACCACAAGTTCTTGGTACATGACTGGAGACAGGTTGTACCAAATGTCGAAGCAGCGGTCGCGCAAAGTCGAGATATTCGGACATGGTGGTGTTTGAGCTCTGAACTGCCGCTCCATGACACACAACATGTGTTCTATCGGACTAACATCCGGCTAGTTAGGTGGCCAGGACATAAAGTGGAATTCATCAGTATGCTCCTTGAACCACTCCAACAAAATCCAAGCCTTGTGTAATGCCTGCTGGAAGATTCCATTTCTAGTTGGAAAGACAGACGCCATGTAAGAGTGCAACTGATCCGCAATGATGTTCAGATAGTTCGCAGCGTTCATGGTTTGTTCTACCACAACTACGGGTCCCAGAGTTGCCCATGAGAACGTCCCCCAAAGCATAATACCGCCACCATCAGCCTGTGTATGACCTGCTGTACAAGAGGAGAGCAACTGTTCGCCTGGCAGACGGCGTACCCTGACACGACCATCGACGTGATGAATGAGAAATCGGGATTCATCTGACCAGGCAACTCTCTTCCACTCATCCAAGGTCCAGTCTCGATGTTCCCGGGCCCACTGTAGGCGTAGTTGACAATGACGCTTGGACGAGTGGGACGTCTGCTGCACAGTCCCATATCCAACAGCGTCCGCTGAACTGTGTGTTTTCGCTTGGACCTGCTTGTATTGGGCTGTCAGCTGAGACACTGTCTCACACCGATTTTGCTTTACCAAGCGGGACAGTCTCCGACGTCCTTTTTCTTTGATGACGCGTGGAGGACCAACACCTCGGCGTCTACTGCTGGTGTCACCATCATTTATCCACTTTGCATGAATACTAACAACTGAAGATCCTGAACAACCTACCAGTCGTGCAGTTTCGGTGATACTCGCTCCGTGTCTTCGGGCAATTAAGATCTGCCCTCTATCACAAATCAGCAGCAGTTATATATTGAATTTATAGCGTTATCGGATGAAATTTTATTGAAAAAACGTAATATTAGTCAAGCTGTTGCAGCTCCTCATAGTAATCAAAGAAAGTGGACAAGACGAGCCAATGAAAGCATAATTGAAAGCGTAATGGTAGAACCGAAAACAATCGTAGAAAACGTGCGTGTTTGAGTAGAGATGCTCTCATTTCGTTTGAGGAATAAGAAGACAGTAGAAATACTGTAATTGATGTTGAAGAACACGATATCGGTTTGATGACTTTTATGGGGTGCACTTCTGGAGAAGAGCAAAAATACTTCCGGTAGGCTTACAAAATGTAACTGCCACTACAACTTTCGACAACAAACTCACTGAAAACGTGTATGCATGGTTCGAGTGTTGGGGAAATGTACACACAAACAGCATGCTAGGTATTCGATTTCCAAAGCAGCGTTCACATTTCGAGTCAAAATTTGCTCAAAGCTTTAATTTCAATTCCAAATTGTTCGAGTTCTGATTAAAGAGCTACATTATAAATTTTCTGTGATACATCAAATTTATATTTGAAAAATATTTTTTGGACAATCATACTTTGTAATCAATCTCTTCTGATAGGACACGTGTCTTCCTTGATGCGAGCTAAACAAGCAAGGTTCGCGCTACGAACGAATGAGGATTGCAAAGCGATCGTCCGGAGATCCCTTACAGATTGAACCCTTTGAAAACGACTGTCTTTGGCTCAAACTCACAGCTCTCTGGTTGCTAGACCGTTACTCTGCCTACCGTGCTACCGCAGCGCTTGTTATATGTCCATAGTGTTAAAGACGTGTTCATTTTCTGGACGACTTGTTTACGTTTTGATACCTATCTTGAGCGACAGAGCCTTGAGTGGCATTTATGACTGACGCTTTTCTTTCATAGTATTGTGTGGCGTATCGTTTGGCGCGATAGACATTTCACCGGAGTGACCTTCTGCCTTTCCCCCAAAGCGTTTACACCTCACGGTCGACAGGGTAGGATACCCCGAACAAAACTCTATCTCTAGAACAGTGGTTCCCAAACTCAGTATGTCTATGGACCCCTTCTTACAGCAAAAATCTGACCATGAACCCCCAAGTAAAATAACTCTACATAACTGCATAATAGAAAAATCACAAATTTAACTTTGATGCCTTGAATGGTATTTATTTATTGAAAATAAGTTTTGTATGTTTTTATTGAAGTATTTATTGAAAGTACTCGTATTAGTATTTACTAAAATAATACTACTACTATAATATATAGTAGTAGTAGTTTATATATACTAAATACTACTACTACTATAATATATAGTACTAGTTGTTGTTTACTAAATACTACTATATATTTACTAAAATACTAGTAAGTAGTATTTATTGAAATTATAACTTTTTTTTTACATTACAAAAACATATTTTTTTTAATGAGATGGGTGAACCTGATGTAATGATATGAGATTATTTATGTTAGGCTCTTTGTTTGTGAGTAACATTAGTAAGACTCCACGATCACTAATTTGCCGTCCGTTTTTTTTTTTTTTTCGTGAAGCTCAAAGCTGCACTAAATTCACGTTCTACTAAATAGGAAGACAGGACAGCAATTAACAACTTCTGTACATTTAGCCATTATGCAGGATATAAAATTGGTATCTGTTATGGTAACCAGAATTTGTGGTATCTTTGTTCAAACTTTGGTTTCGACTCCTCATTTGTGAATAATTCCATGTATATTGTATATGGATTCTTCTGAGTTTGTGGGTCTACTTGCAAAAGGGTCCAACACCCAATCGGGGATAACCATGTGAAAAATGTCTTCACATCTTTGGTTGAGTCCTGAATAAATAACCGCCATATGTTGACATCTCGTTTTCGCAATTTTGAAAGATTTGGAAACTGAGAGCATTTTTTTCTCCCCAAGTTGTATAGAAAACGTTTTGTAACAAACGCAGATATTAAACTTTTAATTTTGATTCAATTTAATTGATCACCTTATAGCTTCAAATTGGTTTCGTTAAATTTGGCAAATAAGTGAATAATGTAGGCTATGTCATTTTCTGAATTAACTAGAGCCGCAAATCAGTGTCTTTAACTTCCAGGAATTCCAACACGGAATCATAGAGTGCATAAAATCGATCCCCACATGCACTGTTAGATAACCAACGAACTTCCATGCTAGGTAGTAAACTATTTTAATCCATCATTTTCTAAGCAAAGTTGAGCAAATAATCTCTCATTTAGGCATTTTTTTAAATTTTATTAACTCATCTAATAACATAATTTAGTGAGCCATGACAGCATTCACTCAGATTTTTGTCGACTAAATGCCGATGAATGACACAATGTACAGATAAAACAATCAGTATAACTTGTTTTAAGTATGCTAAAAAGCCGCGGTATCGTCCTACCATTGCCGGAGCACCTTCATTAGCAATAGAGAGAATATTACTCAAGGGTATAGCCTTTAAATATAAAAATCTTTGTAATTCGTTAAATATTGCTTCACCTTTCGAATCAATTTCCAAACATTTGATAAATAACAATACTCTTGGAGAATTTTTTCTTTTACAAATCTCACAAAAGCTAAAAGTAAAGCTTCGTTCCCTGGCAAAGTTGCCGCGTCAAGCTTGTACATGCTCACATAAAGAATTTTCTACGTACTGAGCCATTTCGTCGATCTTTCTTTGTACTGTATTATTACTCAGTGAAATTCTTATAATATCTAAAGCTGGTTCATGCAGCACCGGTGCGTATTATCTCACTTACATACGGCATAATACGTTCTTCGCCAATGGTGTGCGGCTTTTTGTACTTTGCAATCAGTAAAGAAATGTTACAAGAAGCACTTAGTCCATCGTCGTCTCGCTTAGACGTTGTCGCTAAGAGTTTCCGCAATGACGGTGTTTTCAAATATTTTTATTTGACTGCTTTAAAATAGTTAAATCTTTTTCATTTTTTGTCGCTATGAAATTTTGTCAAATGTTCCTTAAGCTTCGAAAGTTTCATTGATTCGTTTGACAAAGTCTTATTGCATCGAATGCACATAGGTAAAGTGCTGATTCCTGATAACGGAATAAAGCCATATTTTAAATATTAAACACTATATTATATGCATTTTTTCTTCTTTGTCTCACATCCTATTGTTATCAGAAAAAAAGACAAATTTAAGAAATAACGAAATAAAATAAATGACAATAAATAATTTGGTAGCTATTTTTACGTCTTAAGAAAGGAAATAATTTGTTTTAACATTCATAATAATGAAAATAGGTCACAATTATTTTACTTTATATTAAAACTTTCTCGAACCCCCCGACGTTGTCCGTGCACCCCCAAATTAATTTTTATTTGCCACAGACCCCTTCAACGGTCTCACTGACACCTCGGGGTTCGTAGGGACCACTGCTCTAGAAGGTCAGTCTCTGTCAGCTCTTAAGGGCACCGAGAAGTCATCAAAGGCCAGAAATCATGAAAATGTGACCACTATTCGAATGCATATAAAATTTAAGCTATTATAAGTACCCATATAAATTTTTGTACACATGTTTGTAATGCATTTTAAAACTAATTCAAGCTAAAAATAAAAATTTTTAAAGTAGAAATATTTTGTAGAGAGCATTTATATAGAACTCGGTGAAAAAAAATTCAATACAGTGAGTTCACTTTGGGTGCGCTCTGTAAAAAAACTTTAATACATATTGAGTAGCAACCTTTTTCCCCATCACTAGAAATGTTTCTTGAATTCATTAAAGTATTCTTTGTTGAAAATAATCAGGAAAAAATTTTTTTAGACACAATTTATGAGCTTATGAAAATTTTGTGATTTTATAACTATTAATCACCCATTAAAAAAAATTCTGTTCATATTTCCTCAATAGTTTATACTTTAACATAATTGCCTAATAGAAATACATGTGTATGCAAAATTTCAGACTGATACCTTTAATAGTTTTTACCTGAAGATAAAAATTTGTCATTTTGAGAAAACGACAAAAAACTACAAAATAGCATCTCCTTACCTTATCGATAAGAACTTTCCAAAGCACAAGTAAACAAAATTTGCGGTTAAATATAATAACAGTCGCAGTTAAACATGTTACCAATTGATTAAAATGTATATTTAAACAAAAATATACTAAAAATGTAAAATATTTTTTTAAATATAATCCATTGTCGGCAAAACTGAAACTTCAAACTTGAAACCGAAACCAAAGAGGATAATTTCAAAATTAAATTTTAGTAACTTAAAATACATTTTACATAATAAGTGATACATCAATCGATTCGTATAGGTGCCCTCTATTAAATGCAATTGAAATCATCAAAAATTCGATTTTTTTTTTTGAAGAATTTTGAATTTCCAGAGTGCCCTTAAATCAGGCCTCGAAATAGATTTTTTAATACAGGTGCACATTGTGCACCTAAGCTTTTAAATTAGGTGCCCAAGGTGCACTGTGTGCACCTAGTGGGAAAAAATTAGGTGCACAATTATATTTTCATGTGCACAGTGCACCTGTGCACCCGGGTATTTCGAGCCCTGCCTTAAATGGTGATCGATGCTAGTGGTTACTTAAAAAGGAGGTAACATCCACCTTACATACATCAATACCATGCCGCTGGTGTAAACGAAATTTTAGTGGTAGCAATTCTCTACCTGCCGCAGCGTAAAGGTTAATTTTCCTCAAATGTCCTTTTGGTTAAACACAACTAGTCTTCAGCGGTGGTCTAGTATCAATCCCCTAAGGGAAAGATTCGAGGACAGCACCTCGTAATTTTGAGCCAAAGTCAGGCGAAGAGGCAACACCTGAGCTGGCATCCCACTCTCTAAACTTCCACCTCAACCCAACGCGAGGACTTTCGGCCACTACAGATTTAAGGTGTACCAACCGGCCTCTACACCATACACTTACAAACATCCCTACACTGACGCGGATTTGAACCAGAAACCTCCCTATCTAGAGGCTAACACCTTAACCACCAGATCGGTGGATTGGAGAGTGGGTTGCCAGGTCTTGACCTCATCTGACCGTGGTTCAAACAGATTAAATATTGTCCTCAGATCTTTTGCTTCGGTGGCTTACGGTTGGCAGAGTAACGTATTTGCAACCAAGGGGTTGCGTGTTCAAATCCAACCAAAGGCCGTCGTGTACAAAGAGAGCTGTACACGCTCAATCTGCATTGGCATCCACTGTGTACACGTTCGCGTGGTGTGGGAGTTTGTTGCTCAGGTGAGACCTCGTTATCTAACCGTGGTTTCAAATACGTGGAGTTGTCCTAGTAGCTTTCCCTCCGGGATGGATCCCGGACGTTGCTCACGTGTGACGTTCGTTTACATTTTTTTCCACCTCTTATCCTACGTCAGCGTTCGCCGGGTGCGTTCGCCAGAGAGCACGTGGTAGCCGAGGAGCCGCGGAGGAGGACCGTCAGCCACTTGGGTAATTTCAACCACCGGCTGCGGCAGCAGGAGCGTGAGCGGGTTGCCGATGCCCCCCGGGGCTCCCCTCGTAATAGGCGAGAGACAAGATAGCGGGCCGCCTAATGGGCCGCACAAAAAAAGCCGCGTTTGCTCTCGACGCCAAAGTACCTGATCAAACAAGAGGAGGCAAAAAATAGAAGTTTCCTTCACCCAAGTTCAGTGATCAAACAGTTTGGGGGGAGAGAGTATACTTTCGCCATTAAACTCGCAGAGTAAACCGGGAGAGTGGATTTGCTGGGGACGACACGAGACGCTTTTTCTTCCTTCACGATGGCAACGTTTCATTTTTTGGTTCCGAGAGGAAAGAAAGCGGACATTTTTTTCCCCTCTGAATGGTTGAGGATCTCGAAGAACTCCTGTTCGGTACTTCCTTCCAAAAGGAACGGGTGGAAATTTCGTTTGGAAAGCGATATATAGACAATTTGTTTTTTAATTTCGAATAATAGTTTAAAAGTAATTTCGTTCATAGGCTGCAACAGTAGTAAAAACATGACATTTAGATCCTAAAAAAAATGGACGCTTTCATTGTTATCAGCGGGATGAATCCTGCTGATAATTATTCCTCCCGTCCAACGTCCAGCATCGATTTAACCTTCCTGATGATTGTCTTGACGAGGGCCACAATTGCCCATACACGGCTGGTACACGTTAAATCTGTCGTTGCCTCAGATGACCTCAAGTTGGCGTGTTGTGGAAGTTTGGAGAGTGTGAGGCAGCTCAGGTGTTGACCGCGTCATCTGACTGGTTAAAAATGTAGTGTTCTCGGATCTGTCTCTTTGGGATGGATCCCGGACATTCCCCAATATCTCTTTCTGTTGTTCTGGTGCAACTTTATTGTCTACTTACCTTGAAGAGGAATAGCATCATTAAAAAAACTTACCCGATCTTGTTAGGTTGAGATTTTCTAACAATGCGATCAGGATATCTCATCATTAGAAAAAAACTGAAGCTGTCTTGATCTCGTCTTCATCCAATGGGCATTGTCTTGGTGACGAGGTCTCTCAGTCATGGTAAAAATGGGCAGATCGTGACGGACGGGACACATCGTCGAAACCACTTGGGAGATGGAGAGATGTCTCACAGTACAGCTGTTGAAATGAATGGAGCTAGCCACAGCGAGGCATGTACCTACTCCAAAATAATATTTTTGAGGTAAGTAGGTAGGTATTTTATTTAACGTCGCACTAGCATGAACACAACGGGCTAATGGAGACAGGCCCGAGATCAAAAACGAAGGGAAATATCTGTTGTCAACACCACGTCATTTTGAACCGAAGTCAACACCCGAGCTTGCAACACACTCTCCAAACTTCCACACCACGCCAGGTCACTTGTACCAGCCTCTCTTTGACTGAACTTTTAAACGAACTCGCGCAGCCCATAGGTTTCTAATCCGTTACTCGTGTCCAACTGGGCTATCGTGGCCTTGAATTTCATTCGGAAGGGTGCCGCCACTTGAAAATGCCAATTGCTGTGCCGAAAGAAGATTTGAATCGTATTTTTTGAAGTTTCCTTTTAAGTCTTGGTATTTTAGCACAAGAATCGATTTCAACATAAGGGTATAAACAATGAGCGTCAATTTTTGTAATCGCATTTCCGTTGTTCCGAGTGTGAGAGGTGAGAGGGATGTGCCAAAGATCCGGACGGAATATCTCGTCATTAGAAGAAACTCACCAAATCTCATCACCAACCAAAAACGGCAACTTATGAATCGTTCAGAATTCACTCGGCATTGTTTTTATTTCCAATGACAAGGCAGTATAATTGCGAAGACAAATACAAATACAATACAAAGTACAGAGTTGACCGAGGTCATTTTAGCCTTATACAAGGCCAGAAGTGATGGTCACTTGTGAAGGGGCACCCAGTGGGTGGACCATCATTGTTCCTAACAAAGGACAGCACAATTTACATCCATGCCCTAACCCCGGATTTGAACCAGGAACCTTCCGATCCAGAGGCCAACACCTTGACCACTAGACCGGTTGGTCGGTTACTCGGCATTATTCATGACGATATATCTCGTCCAGAGGAAAATTGATCCGATCACGATGGATGAGATATCTTGCTTAAACCGCTTCGAGAATTCAATGGACTCGAAGGACAGAGTGAATGGAAACACGACCACTTCCATTATCATACCACTGGAACGTACTTCTGTTACGAGGCAAAGCTAGGCATAAAGTTATGAAACCTCACTTCAAAAACAAACCACTCAACTATTAACCCTCCAGGTGGTTGTCTCGGATCCAAGACGGATCAGATCTTGATGAACGAGATATCTCGTCATTTGAAGAAAACTGACCAGATCTTGATCTCGTCATCTTATATGAAATGCTAGATTATCCTTTGTTTCTGTTGCTATAAAAATTTTGATTGGTTGTGCGACGCTACGAGTCGGAGGAGTTTCTAATTGTTTTGATTATTTGTGTGATGTTACGAGCGAAACGAGGTGCGAAATATCAAAAATCATTTTATTCGAAATCGCCATGGAAATGACATTTGAGTATAAAACAATTGCCGTTCTCAGCTCATTGTTTTACCAGTGTTGATCAAAAATTAAGTTTTCAAATAATATTGTTCAACAGGAGTACTCAAAAAACAACCCCATGCAAAAGCAAGGCAAGTCGACAGATAGTGGTGGGGAAAGGTCTATACGCAGTCATTGATCATGCCCCGTCAAGTTTAAAAAAATATGTAAATGATGTTTAACCAAAATAAATATTATTTGTTACGCACCCGTCGCATGACTTGCCAATTATCCTAGTCATAAATAATTCGTCAATTTCACCTTGACGAAACATCGTCATTAGCATAGTTAGTCAGCTCTTTTATGGAATAGATATCTCGTCGAAACCACTTGGAGGAATCGTACCATTCCTATAGGCATTGGTGCTCGTGGCCCACATCCCTTAGCTATGCCACTGCCTGTAAGGAAAGAATAGCGAAGCATTAAAGTCCCGGAGTTAAAAAATGCGATATTCCCATCTTCCTTTGGCAGAAGACAGGACTCTAAATAATGGCCCGCTCTAATATCGAGTTAAATTCGGCGAAGATTCCCGGGACCCCTCCCACTTGGACCGGGTCCACGGCGGCGGGAGGAAGGGAGTCGACTCTATAATTTAATTCGTCCGGTGTGTTTTTGGCTCGGTTTATTAAATTCAGTGTTGCGAGTGAGCTCTGGCAAGAGGAGCAATAAATCACTCTTGAGTCCGCGCTGCAGTAATCTCGTTTCTAGGTAGACCCGTCCTCGGAATTTGCATCCATCATCCTGTCTCGATCAGAACTCTTAAGATGTCCCCGCGTGGCCCCCCGTCTCCTGCTGCGTCCACTCCGGGAGATAATCAAAAGGCAGAGCGATATTTAGAATCCTCATCGCCAATTCAATTGGTAATTTTTAATTAACGTCATACTAGAGCAACTCAACGTACTATTGACGATGGTCCGAGATCAATCCCCTAAGGGAAAGGTCCGAGGACAACATCACGTTATTTGAACCGCGGTCAGAAGACAAGAATACAGATGTTCTGGCACCCCACTCTCCAAACTTCCATGCCAACCCAACGTGAGGACTTTCGGCCACTACTGATTTAAGGTGTACTAGTCGCCTCTACACCATACTCTTACAGACATCCATGCCCTGACCCGGATTCGAACCAGGCACCTTCCTATCTAGAGGTTAACACCTTAACCCCCAGACCGGTGGGTCAGCATTCCAACGGAGGATTGCAACGTATTGGACCGGGCTCCGTGGTAGTGCTTTGGACTCATGCCTAAGTACGTAGATATTCCGCTTGTAGTCTCCTGGTTCTACAAATGCAGTACAAATCTCTTAGGTAGGTATTTAATTTACGTCGCACTGTAGATCTACAACAAGCTATTGGCGACGGTCCGGGATCAACCCCGAAGGAAAAAAGTCCAAGAACACCGGATCACGGTAGGAAGAGCATCGGATCAGCAACCGGAGGGTTTGCGAGTTCTAATCAAACCGTCTTGTTAAAAGGGGTATGATGCACGTTAAATCCATCGTAGCCTCAAATGTCCTAACATTGGCGCGGTGTGGAATTTTGGAGTGGGGTGAGAGCTCAAGTGTCGATCTCGTCATCTGTAGTTGGTTCAAAATACTGAGTCGTGGTCCTCGGAACTTTCTCTTGAGGCTCATCCCGAATCGTCACCAATAGCCCACTGTGTTTCTCCAGTGCGACGTTTATTAAAATACCTACCTACTGAGGACAACACTAAGTCATTTAGAACCACGGTGAAATGACGATCCGTCTGAGCTGGCACCCCATTCTCCAAACTTTCACGCGACGCCAACGTCAAGAAGTTTGATGCCACGATAGATTTAATACGGTCTTTGGTTGGTTGCAAATCCGTTAGTGTTCCAAACAGGTTACCGTGTGGCCGGGATAAGATCTATTAAACCTTTACTCAAAAATGTCTTCTAAGAGAAACTAGGCGATTAAACAATACTTCTGCTGATGTTCTCGATGTCTCCTTCAGCTGCGCCTGTCTTCGCTCTTTGTAGGCACTAGCAACGGTTGTAATGTGGGAGATAATTCCCGTTTCAGATTCCCCTGTGAAACGATGTAGGAGTGAAGGAAACAAAGAGTACAAATTGGTCTTTGGCACGTGCGTTCCCTTTGTGTCGCTCCTCTGAGATTCGTGTTCCGTGAACGTGAGTGAAAGGGGAGGAGACACTCCTTAAGACGATGAGCGATCTGCGGTGAACGGGATCGCTTTGTTTACTTCGCAACGCTTTGTTTACTTCGCGATGCTTCAGCCCCCACTGATGGTGTTGTCATCTAGAGCCTTCTTTGCCCAACGAAGAGCGCATCCTAGAGATGAGCCCGATTGGCAGGGCAACGGGATAGTCACCGGAAGGTGGCGAGTTCGAATCCAACCAAAGGCCGTTGTGTAGAAGGTGTTCCATCTGTCGTGGCCTCAAACGTCCTCACGATGGAGTATTGTGGAAGTTTGAAGAGTTGGGTGCCAGGTCCGGTGTTGCCTCGTTTTCGAACCGTGGTTCAAAATGACATGGTGTAGTCCTCGGATCTTTTCTTTGGGGGATTGATCCCTGACCATCGCCAATAACCCGCTCCAGTGTTACGTTAATTAAAATACATACATACTTACCATTACATAAAATAGTTAGAAATGTATTTTAATCAACGTCACACTGGAGCAACACAACGGGCTATTGGTGACGGTCCGGACACTAAACCGACGTGTGGACAATTTGAACCAGAACAGATTTAACGTGCATCAATCATAAGCTGGACTTACTTTTGCACCCCTTCAGTTGCTAATCCGTGTATTTTTTATGAGTCATGGGGCAAAAGCATTAATTCGGAAATCTCGTGAAGCATGGAAGGTTGACATTTAACACATTTTAGTTGATGTTTTATTGTACATAGGTGTGGGATTTTGATTCATGAGCATATTAGATTCTGTCAACCCAAATCTGACAGTGCTAGTTGTTTTTACGCTTCGCGCGGATTTCGAGAGAGAGAGAGAGAAAGAGAGAGCGCGTGCTAACATTCTGTCTTTTTAAAAAGAAGAAAAATGAGAAGGTTCAACGTTTATGCTGAGATCGGATTGATGTGGATAGTTGAATGATTCTGAGATTGTATTGATATTAATAGTTGTATTGATGTTGATAGTTGATTAATGTTGATAGTGGATTGATTCTTAACTTGTATTTATGATTATAGTTGATTGATGTTGATAATTGTATTGTTGTTGATAGTTGATTGTTGTTGATAATTGATTGATGTTGATAGTTGATTGATGTTGATAGTTTATTGATATTGATAGTTGATTGATGTTGATACTTGATTGATGTTGATAGTTGATTAATGTTGATACTTGATTGATGTTGATAGTTTATTGATATGTGTTGATATTGTATTGATGTTGATAGTTGATTGATGTTGATAGTTTGATTGATGTTGATAGTTGATAGATGTTGATAGTAGATAGTTGTATTGATGTTCATAGTTGATTAATGTTGATAATTTATTGATTCTTAACTTGTATTTATGAGGTATATTGATGTTGATTGATGCTGATAATTGTATTGTTCTTCATAGTTGATTGATGTTGATAGTTGACTGATGTTGATAGTCGATTGATGTTGATAGTTGATCGATGTAGACTGCTTTATTTAAAGTATTAGCAATCAATGTTGTTTTGTGGTGTTAACGAGAGCGTTCCGACTCTCGTTGACATTGAAAATCCAAAGACGACCCAGCAGGATGGACAGTCCTCCTACAAATATTACAATTTGAAACTGTTAGCTTTGGTTTAATTGCCATGCGTTCGAAGCAGCATTGCCAATACCTTTCCGTCGTGTCATTAGAATTCAATCCACCAACCCACGAATTACTTTCCCGCAACTGTACGCGATTTTTCTTTTAATGGCGGAAAAGCAAAACGCAACACAAACAGCAGCTTCTATTCTCCACGAAATCCTTTGTCTCCCAAACGGTCCCAAAACGGCCGAAACAAAACACATTTTGCGAAGTACAAAATCCCCTACCGATAAGTCATCGCCAGACTCTGCCGGAAATCACGTCCGTCTCACTGTGGAAGAAAGACTCCGAGGAACGGTCATTACACGTCCGTCCCTAATGACGGGACGGACAGCTCATAAAAAATGCAGTCGATCGATGAAGGAAACGTCACCTCGAATAAGTGTCCTCCATTCCGTGGACCGATCCATCCATCCCTCGCGTTCTTCAATCAGTTAGACTCGCTCCTGAGAGTCAGTTGCCTTCTTTTGAGAATGGGATTCATCAGAAATCGCTGTCGATTCAGAAGAGTTTGGAAGATGCCTTTGTAAATAAGTAATCTTTCTTCCTTTCCAATCAGTTGGGGGAGCTGTACTTAATAGAACTCTTTTGGATTGAACCAGAAGAATCTATTTTGTTTCTCGTCTTCTCTCATAAATGATTTCCGTTATGGTGCCGAGGCTTTTAAACGAAATTCTTAAGACTTAGTACGACTCAGAAAATTTCCCGTGAATTCTTAAACTGTTGAACACATTGGGGTATATTATCCCTCTAAAACATTACAAGATTTCAAATATGTGTAGTAGTCATCATTATTATTCTCCAAGTCTTTAAATAACAACGCAAGTAGAAAGAAATGGGAAATGTTCACTGGGGAAACTCTCAAATTATAGTGCATTTATGTTACCAGGCGCTACTTTTCAAGGCCGAGAAGAGAAGAAAGGCTTAGTACAGGAATATCTGAATTATTTCAATCGGAGATGAACGGTACGGTCGTATTGCCAATCCATCATCCAACGATTCCTACTGCTAATGGGCGCAATGATTCAAACCCATAGGTGGAAGGATTGTATTCATTAGTTAAAAATACATTGCAAAGGAAAACTAGATATGGTAATAGTAATTACTCACTCGAATAACACAAAGTCCTCCACTTGCGATTTCTAGTTGCGCGATTTTTCATTCGCAAAAATCACAGCGAATAAAAACCTCTCCTATTTTCGCTGCGACGCGACAGCCGCTCTACCCAATGAATCACGCAGACAGTCATGGACATGCAACAACTTGCGATAGTTGAGTCGCAGTTCTGGTCTCGGTTTGAAACACTGCAAGTACTCGTTTAAAATGTCTGACAAAGAATCTACCGGAGGTGATGATGGAAGAATACTAACAGTAAATGATATTGAGTTACTCATTAAAGAAATTGAAGATTGCTGTCGTGATGGACCCAATATTCCCAACAATTGATCAAAACTGCTTCTTGAAATTCGGTTATACTGGAAAAAATTTGCAGGATGCTCACTTAAATTTTCAAATACCTTGTAAAACTGCCCTTTCAATAATCTTTGACTGGTTATTGTGGATGTACCCACCGATAACAATATTTCCTTCGTTTACTTCTCTCCCGAAGCAAAAGAAAGGTTCCTGGTTCGAATACGGGTACGGACATGGATATTTGTATGCGTATGGTGTAGAGGCGGCTGGTACACCTTAAATCTATCGTGGCCGAAAGTCCTCACGTTGGGTTGGTGTGGAGGTTTTGAGAGTGGGGTGCCATCTCATCTGTATTCGTGTCATCTGACCGGGGTTCAAAATTACAAGGTGTTGTCCTCGGATCTTTCCCTTAAGGGATTTATCCCGGACCGTTGTCAGTAGTCGTCGTTAATTAAAAATTGCCAATTACCCGAAGCAAAGGAGCGATCGCACAAGTAGTTTCAGTGACATCGATTGGGAAACTGTTCTAATTCAACGCTGTATCTGTCGCAGTGTGTGCAGCGATTTTTTAGCCGCCGCGACTAGAAATCGCAAGTGGAGACCTAGCCAGTGCTATTAGTTATAGTCCAGCATCAATCCCAAAAGCAAAGAACCAAGGACTTTCTTTCTTTCTTCTTTCTTATGTAGAGGAAGACCTCGCCGTCTCACCCTGACTTGGGTATATCAGCTTGCCGCTCGGTTGAGCAACGGAGGAAATCTCGAATTGAAACGAAAGCAGAACAGACCCTGGACGCTCCGCTCGAAAAGTCCTCTTACCGCCCTGGTGGCTAAGTAGGGACGTGAACGTGGTCGGGCCAATGAGGGTGGTTTGTCCGGTGAGAGACAGTCCAAATTTCATTCTACCTAGTTAAATTTATTTTCTGACTCGCCTCTACCCTCGCAAATGAGCTGTAGTGCGCACATCTTGAGAAAGATGCTTGCCTATACGGCGTACGGTACAGTAGTACCGTTGTCCAGGTTTGGACGACCAAGTTTTTTCAATTGAGACTAACCTCCCTAAAGAGAAACCTTGGTTCGTTGAGCTACATCCATCTTGGGCGGATGGTTTGCCAGTTTTGGCGAGTACAGAAACAATTTCGCGCATGTCTTTTACGGGCCTCCAGCGAGTGCCTTCTCAAACCAATAGTCAGTGCACCTTCGCTACTAACGCAAACCACGACAGATTTAGCGTGCACCGGCCCTGGTGTAAACGATTGACTTTGACCTCTCGTCCCTCCGGTTGCTAATCCGTTGCTCTTCCAACTGACGGTCCTGTGTTGACAAGAACAACCCTCAAATATACTTCGTTACCCTAACTTATTAGGTGCTCCTTTTGAAGGCGATAACAACCGGCTTGTAAGGAATATCTGTACCCAAGAAACATACTGCTGATGAGAGCAATGATTTTAAATCACGGGTGTAAGGTAGGTAGGTATTTTAATTAGCGTCGCACAAGAGAAACACAGCGGGTTAATGACGACTGCTATAAACCCGAAATGTAAAGATCACAGAACAGCACCACGAATTTTTCAACCACGGTCAGATGACAAGGCAATTCCTAAGCTTGCACCATACAAAATTTCACACCCTACCAACGTGAAGACATTTGAGGCAACGACGAATTTAACGTGCACCATCCCTCTTTGTACATCACGGTCTTGGGTTGGATTCGAACTCACTCGCAACACGTATCTAAGGAAGGAAGTTATTTGTAGAAATTCATTCTAAATGAGAATGCGATCTGAAAGGTATAGTAATGATTACTACTATTGAAACTAAATCTAAACCATTGTAATGATTAAATTTATCTATATCTATAAAATTCAAATACCACTCACTCACTGACTGACTCATCACTGTATCTCAAGAACTAAAAGTCCTAGGAAGCTGAAATTTTGCAGGGTGTTTCTTCTTATACAGTAGGGGTGCACTAAGAAAGGATTTTGAAAAATTCGAATCCTAAGCGGCCTAAAATTGACCTAAAAGCTATTTGAAAACGCCATAGAAATAACATTGAGTGTAAAACGATTGCTATACGCATCTCAGATTGCTTTACCAGTGTTGATTGAAAAACAATTTTCTTAAAACAAATTAAATTATAATGTTCATGTTTGAACTGAATTTTTACGTCTTCCCATGATGAAAATAATATTTATAAATATTTGATTGATGAAGAAAGAATATTTAAAACATTTAATTTCATATTTACTTAAATTTTATAATGGAGAACGAAAAGCCCAAACGATAAACTCATTGTTCATAAAAGCGTAATTTTGCTACTCGGTATCTGGAAACCTCAGAATTAATGTTTAATTTTTTAATTTGATTTATAATTCTTTTTTGGGGTATTTGAATTGAAAACGAGATGGTTGCGATCATATTTGAGGATTCCCAAGTATTATAAATATGTGTTATTTTTAGCTTATAAATCATTGTCTTCATCAATATTGTTCAAGTTTTTTGTCGAATTGTTTTACTTCAGAATATATTCAGGAAGTCGAAATTCAACACGCTAGAACAGATTTTTTTTTCAGAAATCTGCCTTTTTTTAAGGATTGGAATTTTGTTTCTGTTTGCATTATGTGTTCCGGTATATTATCTAAATGAAAACATATTCATAGGAAAAGTAAGTGCAAGACTATCCACCAAAAAATCGCAAGTTTTAATGAAATGGAATGCACGGAAATATTCGTAGTCACTCAAAAACTTAAAATCAACTTCAACAGAAGTGTGACGAATATGATATGGATTATATGGTTGTATACAACATATATGCATATTTGCGTCCGAAGTAAATTGTAGAAGCAATGGAGAAGTTAAATTGGTATTAAAATTTTTTTCCCCGTACATTCAAATGATAAGATTCTTTTATGAAAAAGGATTGATGATGACTTTTCAATCAACATATTATTAATTCAACCCGAGCAAAGCCGGGTCTTTCTGCTAGTTGATATATATATTTACACTCTATAACAACGAAATCGACGTACCAAGAAGATGCAGAATTAGAGTGGTGCTGGGCTCGATCCACTTGGAAAGGTGCTGACTGGGAATGTATAGTCCTTAGTGACGAGTCTCGTTTCTAACTGTGTCCTGACGACAACCGCAGACGCCTCGGGAGACGTCCAGGGCAGCATGGGGATCCTGCCCTTGCTATTGCATGCCACACATGCCCACAACAAAGCGTTAGGGTCTGGGTTGCTATCTCTTTGATAGCTGTTTGGTAGTCATTTCTGGCACACTTACAGCACAGCGGTACGTAGACATATCTTGTTCGATGAACTGAATTGATAATTGAACCCCCAACTCCCACTGGTTAGGCCTATGAACTAATGTACCATTGTTTCAATGATTACATTTATTTATTACACAAGTAAAACATTAATTTAAATTAAATTAATTAAAATGAACAGTTTGAGTATCTATTAATACGGGATTAATATGTGAAAAACTCAATTTATATATATATATATATATATATATATATATATATATATGGAGGAATACTAAACAACGGTAGTTGTCTACTAGTCTGGAAAGAACTCATTATAAGAGCAACGAGACTGGTAGGAGTCAGTTGCATTGTAGTAGGAATGCAAGGCAAGACTGTCACGAGCCATTCACATTCTGGTATTCAGTTACGAGAAAATTAATAGAACAGACACTTTTTCCCCTGGACGCCATTGAGAGCTGACGTATTTTTTCCGAGCAGAGACGACTGCTGCCGATAATGACGGAACTTTTTTGAAATATAACTCAACTGTACATAATAATTGTATATATTTATTCATTAAATGTCAATGTGCTGTAAGATTCGAAGTCTTTAATATAGACCTTACCAAACAGAACAACACGAATCTTACAAAAAATGAGGGTTCGGCCGCGATGTGAAAAACCGTTGACGACCGCGACGATTCTCCTCCTTCGTACGAGGGCTTGAACGACGGATTAGCAGACCCCGAAAGCAGTGACGATTGAACCGGCCGGCGGAATGTTTTGACTCCCTATGCAAACCTGGACTTGTGTTTTAATCATCTGCAAGAACAGTTTCATGACTTCTCCTGACGTGGTGCTGATGATAGACTGAAACGACAAAAAAGAAAACGCGTAGACGAAAAAACGCGTAGACGAAAAAGACGAGTTGACGGAAAAGACGGATAGAAGGAACTTTCGAAACTGTGAGTACAGAATTTTGTTTTAATTGATGACATGGCATATTTAACTAAGGCCCGAAAAGCAGATTTGCTAACATTGATTGACGAATTAGGCCTAATAGTGCCAGCGAATCCCAAAGTAGCGCAGTGCTCGAAACTTATAATAGATTCTGAAAACTATGACGCGGAGATAACAAAAAATCTGTTGAGCGTTATTATAACTGAACGCGAAGAGAAAATTGAAGCCGAAAAACGCGCAGAGAAAATTGAAGCCGAAAAACAAACCCGCGAATTCGAATTAAGGAAACTCGAAATCGAAACTGCTAACGGACGAGGCAACAGTTATGGTAAAACTACCAGCCTATACAATAACGATTTATTGAAATTGATTAACCGTTACGAGACGAATAAGGATATTAGCTGTTATTTAACTTTATTTGAAAGACAGATTAGTCGTATCGAAATACCAAAAACGGAATGGGTTACACATTTGTTGGGGTTACTCCCATTGGATTTGGCTAATCTTATCACGCGTGAGCCTGACGAAAAGGCTAATGACTATGAAAATGTCAAGAGATTATTGTTGAAACGTTTTAAATTAAATCCGGAACAATTTAGGCAAAATTTCCTTTCGCATAGAAAAGAAGCGTCTTCTACTTGGAATGACTTTGCTCATGATCTGAAAAATTTCTTTGAGGAATGGACGAGTGGGTTGGAAGTATCAAATTACCAAGACCTTAAAGAACTCATGATTACCGATCAACTAAAACGAAAAATACCCAATGACGTTCGAGACCATTTTATAGACGAGCTACCGAAAATAACGAAAATAGACCAACTCGTCAATAAATTAGACGAATATGAAGCGGCTCGATGTCATTTAAAACCCAATAGAGATTCGAAAACATCAGACGATAAATATAAGAAGCGTTTCAATAGGGATTTTGACAAATTAAAGCCTCGATCTTTCGTGCGCCCTGAACAAACTAACACCAATCATATAAAATGTTACAACTGCAATGAATATGGACATAAGTCGATAAATTGTGAAAAGAAAACTGAGGGTGTGAGATGCTTTAAATGTAAAAATTATGGGCACAAGGCCGACGTGTGTCCCAAAAGAGATGTAAATAGAACTTTAATTAATAGCCCTTTTAATTCTCGTACTAAGCTTAGAAAATATGTTGAAATGTGCGGGAAAAGATCTAATGCGCTAATCGACACAGGAAGTGATGTGTCAATGATAAAATATGAATTTTATGTTGAAATTGGATCCCCAAAATTGAGTTTTGATAATGTGACTTTAATGGGTATAGGAGAACACATTTCTCCTCTAGGTTTCTTTTCTACTGAAATTATTATTGATGACTGCATTATTGTTACTGATGTTTATGTTTTAAAAAATTTACCTGATCATATTGTTCTTGGGTTCGATTGCATAAATAAGTTAAATCTTACTTTATCAGAGAGCGGAATTCATGTTTTGAGCAGACGCGATAATTTTCGAGTGAATTACGCAAGAATTGTTAATTTAGCGAACACTTCAGATTCAACTAAAATTCAAACCGAAACTCATCTCGAAGTAACTAATCGTCTGGAACCAAACACTAAGTTGGAGACAAAACGAACCATAGCAGAGGATAACAAATTTCTAAATCCAATTCCTAAAGAGGACGTTCCATTATACACTTATCACATTGATTTCATAGGTCCGTTACCTTCAACATCTAAGAACTATCAGCATATCTTCACGGTAGTAGACGCATTCACAAAATTCACTTGGTTATATCCTACCAAATCTACGACATCAGGTGACGCAATAAATAAACTCAAACAACAACAAAATAGTTTTGGAAATCCTGCGAGGATAATCTCGGATAGAGGATCCGCTTTTACATCTAAAGAATTTACAGATTTTTGTTGCGAAAACGGGATTGAACACCTAAAAATCACAACAGGAATCCCAAGAGGCAATGGACAAGTAGAAAGAATGCACAAAACCCTGATTCCAGTGTTATCCAAACTTTCAATTGAAGAACCGATCAAATGGTTCAAACACGTTGACGCCGTACAAAGAATACTCAATAGTACAACCTCCAGAAGCACAAGATGGACACCCTTCGAACTTTTGACAGGTGTGAAAATGCGAAACAAAGAAGATCTCAAGATAGTCCAGCTTTTAGAAGAAGAATATACTGAAGTTTTTCTAGAGAAGAGGAAGAAATTAAGAGACTATGCCAAAGAGAATATCCTAAAAATTCAGGAAGAGAATAAAAGAACGTATGATAAGAAGAGGAAGAAACCTCATCAATACAAAGAGGGCGATCTTATTGCTATTCAGCGGACTCAATTTGGTGTCGGAATGAAATTACGACCGAAATTCTTAGGACCATATCGAGTGAAGAAAGTGAAACCCCATGATCGCTATGACGTTGAGAAAGTTGGAAACCATGAAGGACCGAACTTGACGTCGACAGCAGCTGACCATATGAAGTCGTGGTTCAATAACTAATACTGAATCAATGTATTCCCAGATACTGTTTTGTGTTTTGTTTTTTTTTAGGTTTGTCGTGTTCCTTTCGAGGACGAAAGATCATCAGGATGGCCGATTGTAGGAATACTAAACAACGGTAGTTGTCTACTAGTCTGGAAAGAACTCATTATAAGAGCAACGAGACTGGTAGGAGTCAGTTGCATTGTAGTAGGAATGCAAGGCAAGACTGTCACGAGCCATTCACATTCTGGTATTCAGTTACGAGAAAATTAATAGAACAGACACTTTTTCCCCTGGACGCCATTGAGAGCTGACGTATTTTTTCCGAGCAGAGACGACTGCTGCCGATAATGACGGAACTTTTTTGAAATATAACTCAACTGTACATAATAATTGTATATATTTATTCATTAAATGTCAATGTGCTGTAAGATTCGAAGTCTTTAATATAGACCTTACCAAACAGAACAACACGAATCTTACATATATATATATATATATATATATATATATATATATATATATATATATATATATATACATATATATATATATATACATATATATATATATACATATAATATATACATATAATATATATATACATATATATATACATATAATATATACATATAATATATATATATATACATATATATATTCGCAAAAAATTTTCCAACTGAATGGGGTTTTTGAACCCCCCCCCCCTGGTTACACCTATGATGCCACGCCGGGTGACGCATCCAGGCCAGAGGTGGACCAACGCTTTATTGACTTTCTCCCTTTGAAACAGTCGTACTCTGAAATAAATCATTCAATTGTTCTGAAATTTGAATCGTTTGAATTTCTATGTATGTTCTTTCACCATCCACCCATTTTTATCGCAATCAGACAACTCCTTCTTGGTGCGTCGATATTTTTTGTTATAGAGTATATAACATAAAACACTTTAAGAACATCAAAGGATTCTTCTTCACACAAAAAGGAGTTATCTTGTAGATTATCCAAACTCTATCTTCCAATAGCACAATATCGGTAGTCTCCTAGTCGAATTCTGGTTCACAAGTTTTCCTCAGTTGTGTGTGTGAATATTTATTACTTAAGAGTAGAACTTTTTCAAAGGGAAGCTATACTTCTGTAAGCTTCACATAAGTTTCATTGTTCTTTAAAAAGTCTATTTTGTAAACACTTTTGCCATACATCTCATTGCCTACTAAATCTGCACTGCATGATACAATGCGATATGACTCTTTAATCTGCCGGAAACGCAAATGTCCTCGAGTCTGTGTGGTGCAATTGTTTGAAGAGTAAGGTGCCAGATCAGGTATTGGTCTCGTCATCTGAGTGTGGTTCAAAAAAACGAATGGTTGTCCTTGTATCTTTCTTTCGATTTCAGGGTTGATACCGTACCCTTGCCAATAGCTTTTTGTATTGATCCAGAGAGTTCAAAACATACATTAAAATACCTACCTTTCCTTAATTTTGAGCCACGTGTCTGATATTGAGGTCAACACCTGAACTGGCCCCTCCAAACGTCCACACCGCGACAACGGAAGAACATTTGAGGCCTCTACAGATTTTACGTGCACCAGTCACTACAAAATCAGTCTTCAAAAAAGTTATGAATATGATGTCTTGATATGCTTTTATGGAAATAGATTTAGAATATTTTGTTGAGTCTACAAAATTTCTGACCTCTTTCTCTCCTATAGTTTTCACCAAAATAAATACAATATTAGTTTTTCCAAATCTATTTTCTAGAAATTTAGAAGTTAATCCTCCTTTCGGATGATTGCTTTGACGTGGTATCTGGTCACAGATTTCTATGGACGAGATATCTCGTAACGAAAATCGAACTAATCTTGATTTCGTGTCATCAAAATATGGCAATATCTTCTTCCTTCGGGTTTCAACCGGCATTCGCGATGATGAGATATCTCGTCATTAGATAAATGAGTCGGATCTTGATGGACGAGATATCTCGTCGAAACCACGGGAAGTATTAATATCAACTCTTTCCGCTTCTACTACATCTTATAGCGTTCACATTCAATTGTAACGCTCTTTGGAATCTGCGGTAGGTGTTGTTTCATCTTCCAAAAGCATTCCAAAGAATGAACAGCGCTTTTACCTCTTTCGGTGAGTGATCGAAAATTGGAGATTCGAATCCTCCCCTCGAAGGACGAATGAAAGCGCGTCCCAGTGCGGCGGCGACCCTCATCTTTCACAGCTAATGATTCCACGTGGTCCCGGACAATGTTTCGCGATCATTTTCTGGCCCGGCTTCATTTTTCTCTTTTCAGCCGAGACTGATAAGCAGCTCACTGCGGAAAAGAGCTCCGCTTCCCTCTGAGGAACGCATCGAAAGTATCTGGCCATTCTTTTTTCACTCGTTCCTATCGACATTTTCGAATTCTATATCGAAGAGATAAAAAAAAGAGGGAAGTAGGTTCGGAATGGTCCGTATTGAAAATGCAGAGAGGGCTACTTTGGAGTCGTTCTTTCGAAGATTTCAATGGATAACTCTGAGATTGTCTTCGCTGGGCCGCAATCAGGCGAGGCAATCGAGTGTGTGATCGAAAGCTCTAAACACTCCAAGTTCGAAAACCTCGTCTGGAACCTTCGAATAAAACGCTTAATAGGTTTCGTATTATTCAAAATGTGTCGAGATTCGGACAACTTGAAGAAAACGTTCCGGGCTGTTCGAAACCGGGACTCAGAATACAGAGTTCATTATAATGCAATCAGAAGAAATTATTTGAAATTTTCGTTTACAAAGAGAAAGCAAATGAAGAACCACCTACATAGCAACAAATTGAGGGATGTGCTAAATCTCACTGCAATTCGGATCAGAGACGAGTTAAATGTCTCGATTCTATTTGTATCGGAAATGGGCGAAATCTCCAATCGAGGCACAAGTGAGATAAATCTCTCAATTTGATTCATATAAGAGATTAACTTAATCTCAATTCGTTTCGTACAGCACATCTGTTAAATCTATCCAAAATTTAAACGCTCAAGTATTTTACTTCAACATAAATCAGACTGCGCTCTAATCGAAATCTCTTATTTGAAACAAAGAGCGATTCCCTCGACGAGAAAGATTTTAAATTCATCTCTCGAGTCCAGATGCGTATTTACGTTTGCGCAATGCTACGTTAATTATCTACCCCCCTCCCCTCCATTGGTCCGTAAGACACACGAATCGCGGCACTAAAGAATCGAAAGAATAAAAATCAAATTGTATTAGAAATTCCGCTGCATCGAGTCGAACAACGTGACCGATCGAAGCATTTGTTGCAATGAAAGAAAAGTCGCCGACTGACATCACCACCGAAGAAACATCGAAGAGTTCCATTGATTGAGCCCGAATCGCCAGGGAATGGAGTCAATTACAGCACTCTCTGGAGCTATGTAGAGGCATGGTGGAGGGACGTCATATTTTACGTATTGAAAGATCATTCATAAGTAGTCGAATATGCATCACTTTCGATATACCGCGCATCCAGTTATGTCGCTTAAGAAGGGTCCCTCTGAATATCTGTTCAGCGAACAGCAAAGGAGACATCAATGCTGTCGTGAATGCGTTTTTAAAGTCGGACCAGTGCCGGGTAGGTAGGTAGTACTTTTAATCGACATCGCACAGAAGCAACACAACGGGCTATTAGCTACAGTTGGATCAAATCAACCCGATAGCTGTGAGCAATTGGTAATTTTTAATTAACGTCGTACGAGAGCAACACAACGGGCGATTGATACGTACCATATTCTTCCATTTGAAAGAGAAAGTCCTCACGTTGGGTTGGTGTAGAAGTTTGGAGAGTGGGGTGCCAGTTTAGGTGTTGCCTCGTCGTCTGACTGTGGTTCAAAATTACGAGGTGTTGTCCTCGGATCGTTCTCTTAAGGGATTGATCCCGGACCGTCGTCAATAGCCCGTCGTGTTGCTCTAGTACGACGTTAATCGTTCTCTTAAGGGATTGATCCCGGACCGTCGTCAATAGCCCGTCGTGTTGCTCTAGTACGACGTTAACTAAAATTACCATTACCATTTGAAAGACGAATTCACGTCTAAAGCTTAAAAGTGTACTTCGGTAGAAGAGCAACAGATGTGTCCGAATTCGCTGTTTTCTAGTTATGTTCACAAATCACTTTTCAAGATAAAGTGAAAATAGAGAGAAAAGCGCTTGTGTCTTGTCAATACTTTTCACGATGTCACGCACGAGAGTATGTGTTGGTGTTAATGGTAACTTGGTACTTTTTAATTGACATCTTCTAGAGCAACACAACGGGCTATTGACGACGGTGTTAAAGTCAATTACCTTTCGAACGAATCAAAACTTTGGTACGTATTTTTTTTTACTGTGTTAAAATAAAGTAATAAATGCTACCGAATAAGATGGTAATGGTAATGGTAATTTTAGTTAACGTCGTACTAGAGCAACACAACGGGCTATTGACGACGGTCCGGAATCAGTCCCTTAAGGGAAAGATCCGAGGACAACACCTCGTAATTTTGAACCACGGTCAGATGACGAAGCAACACCTGAGCTGGCACCCCACTCTCCAAACTTCCACGCCAACCCAACGTGAGGACTTTCGGCCACGACAGATTTATGGTGCACCAGCCGCCTCTACACCATACGTTTACAAACATCCATGCCCGGACCCGGATTCGCACCAGGAACCTTCCGATCTAGAGGCTAACACCTTAACCACTATACCGGTTGGTCGGCTGCTACCGAATAAGAGTTGTTACCAAACATATGCAGATTGGATAGTGACCTTTTTCGACTACAGTACAATACTGTATTTAATGTATGGGTGTTGCTAACGATGTTTATTTTTATAACCTGAAATACATTCTATATCTTAATCAGAAAGTATTTCAATGGCCCAAGCCAAGCCTCCTTCAGAAAGGAGGCCGCGGTAGCCCGGTCGGAAGAGTGACGATTTTGCAACCGGAGGGTTACGAGTTCGAATCCTACCCAATACCGTCGTGTACCAAGGGGACTGGTGCGAGTTAAACCTGCCAGGGCCTCACATTTCCTCGTGTTGGCGTGGTGTGGAAGTTTAGAGAGTGGTTGCCGTCATCTGACCGTGGTTCAAAATTACGTGGAGTTGTCTTCGGATCTTTCCCTTTGGAATTTATCCGGTTTCTAATCTACTAGTCTTCCAACAAATACTTTGTCCTTTGGGGATTGCCGACCAACCGGTATAGTGGTTAAGGTGTTAGCCTCTAGATCGGAAGGTTCCTGGTTCGAATCCGGGTGCGGGCATGGATGTTTGTAAGCGTATGGTGTAGAGGCGGCTGGTGCACCATAAATCTGTCGTGGCCGAAAGTCCTCACGTTGGGTTGGCGTGGAAGTTTGGAGAGTGGGGTGCCAGCTCAGGTGTTGCTTCGTCATCTGACCGTGGTTCAAAATTACGAAGTGTTGTCCTCGGATCTTTCCCTCAAGGGACTGATCCCGGACCGTCGTCAATAGCCCGTTGTGTTGCTCTAGTACGACGTTAACTAAAATTACCATTACCATTACCATTACCTTTGGGGATTCATCCCGGACCGTCAACAATGGCCCGTTGTGTTGCTCCAGTGCGACGTTAATAAAATACTTAGACCTTCCAACAGGTACTTAATGCGCACCAACCTCCATATACACGACTGTCATTGATTGGATCGAGTTCGAACTCGCAACCCCTTCCCCCCTGTTGCTAATCCTTAGCTGGACCGACTGAGCTACCTAGCTTCTCTTCTGCGTCTATTAAACTTCCATTGTGTACGTTCATTTACTTGAGGTTATCACGTGTTTGGCGCAGCCTGGCCAAATATTTCCTCACCGCCATCCAACCCAAACCAACAAATGAGTACAGGATTATAAAAATTGGAAAACATTTCTCCTGAAGCTGGCCAGGTCTCCTCAGGTTCACCTCCACAAGGAACCAATAATTACTTTGCGGAAAATAACTCCAGATAAAGCACCGGAGCGGCCTCGTGTAACGTTTTATAATTAGTCCTGTCTCTGGAGCTCTGTCTCTTTTTCTCGTGTCTTCCCGTCGCACAGTGATGAACAGAGGGAAAAAACCAAGAAAGCCTCATCAAGAAATTCGAGCTGTTGCCATTCTGCTCGTCGTAATTACTCCTTTTGTGACACGTGACACGTTGAAGCTTTCCGCTTCCATTCTCGATGACTCTGACCGGAAGAAACTCGCTCGACAGCGATCGATTGCCACAGATTCAGTCCAATCCCCAGGATACTTGGATTGCTTTTTTGTCCACATCGCACACCCTGACTTTTGTTTCAACCCCCACCCGCAGACGAATAAACATCGAAAGTATTCTCATTCCACCGCTCCTTTCCTCCTCCCCCCCCCCATTCGCACCCACCCCCGTCCTTTGGTTAATCCTCGATGCAGTCGTTCAAGGAGCTTTTCGAAGAATCCAGATGATCCCGTTCAAGTAACGTGGCAAAGTGGAAGAAAGGGAGGATACCCTCTTGATTTTCCCTGTTTCAGCAAATTCCGCGAAACCCTTTCATCCTGTTACCCCCGCCCACGCGTTTCGAATAGTCGCGAATCCTGGCCCAAATCCCGATTTACATCATCCCTTTCGCAGGGTGACATGTGCACCAGCACAAAGCACTCGGGAAATCAGTTTAGCCCCGAAGATCGGAAGTGCGAAAATGCAGTTTCAGGAAACGGCGGTTTCAATCTTGCCCAGGGACACGTCAAGCATTAACTGCGAATCAAATTCTTTCATATATTTTCCGTCATATAATAAGGTAATATTTTAATCTAATATTGAGCTACACTTCATTTCAAAACATCCTCCTTTACACTGAATGTGATAGTTCCTTAAGGTATCCGGAAATGTTCGAGACTCTTTTCTTAAAATGTGGTTTAGAAACACTTTAACGATATTTTCATGCTGAGTGTTATTAAAAATTAAGCATTGATATATGAATCTCTCTATATTAAAAAAACGTTAACGCCGCCGCAGGATTGAAAACTCGCATTTTTTGTTCGATTCATCGACGGTTTCCCGAGAGAGTACGGAGCAGAAAATTACAAAATTAACATGGTTTGTTCAAAATTGTACAAGGAATAAGATTTTTTTTCGCATGCGGCTATTAGTTTAGGGTGTATTAAGTGTTAAAATAGTAAAAGCGAAATTTCTAACGCGAGTGAGGAATAGACGTACCAATTTTCAGTCTTCAACCGAAAGTTTTCTTAGAGTACCTCTAAACGTGAATTTTTGCACCATGCCAAGTTATTTTTAGAAATTTCAATTGGGTTCCCGATAATATTTTTTTGAAATTCGGGGAAAGTCGTGACATAGTCATTTCTGGCACATTTACAACACAGTGGTACGTAGACGATTTTCTACGACCGGTCGTGTTACCTTTTGCGACATCCTGGACTTACTTTTCAACAAGATAATGCCGCACTCGTCACGTGTTGCTATGAATTGTCTTCAAGCTTACCCAACACATCCTCGGTCAGCTAAGTCTCCTGAGCACTCTCCCATAGAGCACATTTGGGACGTTATGGGAAAACAAACATCCCGGACTGTTGACCATTGAGCCCGACAATTGGAGACAATTTGTCAAGACATTCCGCAGGACACCAGCAGTAAACTTTTTCAGTCTATGCCACGCCGCATGCAGACCTGAGGTGGGTCAACGCCTTATTGACTTCCTCCCTTCGTTAACGGTCAAACTGAAATAAATCATTCAATTGTTCTGAAATTTTAATCGTTTTGTTTTCTATCTATGCTCTTCACATACGCCCATTTTAGGGAAATGAACAAGCAGACTTACTTGCGAAATGTGCAGCCCCCTAATGACTTCATTCACGAAACAACACGTTTAAAGTGACCTAGGTGCAAATTATTAAGCTCTATTGGTACATTGTCTTAAACCAATGCCAAGTAGATTGGGATGCTTCTACCAAAGGGAGATACATCCAATTATTTCCTAAGATTTCAACCGACCTAAAATACCAGAACTCAAAGCTGGTGCAATTTTTCGCATGCCATGGATTATTTCAGGCATATCTAAAACGTTTCTACCTTAGAACTAGTGCGCTGTGCATCTGCGGCCGAGGAGGTGATCCCTTTTTGACTGTGATGTCACAAGTCCGTGGCATTTGTTGAAACCTTCTCTTCTGAACTATTCACATTGGTGCAAAGTACTTCCAAGAACAGACACAGCCACCACAAAATCCTTAAATGGATGGAATTTCTCAGCTCCAACATTGATTACATCTGTGAGAGCTGAGAAATTGAAAGTTCTCAAAACAACTTTGCTTTTCTTTTGAAACTAGTATATGTCATTTTGGCTTGTCTTCAAACGTTCTGACTTTAGGATTTAGCACTTTTTTAAAATGATTTTCTGTTTTTATGTATGGTTTTTCTTTATTGTTTATGTTTTTGTTTGTTTTTGTCTTCATTCATATGTTTTTGTTCTGTGTCAATTTTCAAATTTTGTCATCCTTTTCTTTTGTTATTTTGTTTTGTTTTTTTGTGCTTAGATGTTTTGCTCTTCACTTGCACTTCCTCTTTCTGTGTACTTCTCGTCCCGAATCTCTTCCGTAAAGCAAACTATATAGCTGAAAGCCGCACAGGTGAAACAGTGTTCGCCTACGGCGTCCAATCCAATCCAACCATTACACTGCTTTCATCTGCTGGGTGGAATCGAACATATATCATCTGATTGTCCCGCGGAATGGAAGACGCCCATCCATTAATTCTTCATCTGATGAATCCATTGATTGGTCATATGCTAGTAGTAGTTTGGAGATTTCCCCCCACTTTTTTGTTGCCACTCTACAGAAAAACGCGCGTTCAGATACATACCCTGCAAGAAGATGAGTCACAAACCAAGTGATAGAATGCCAAGTCAGCCAACTGTCCCTTTTTCACAAAGCTATCACGTGACTATTAGTCTACATGGTTACACTTTTTAAGGCTCCTGTCAATCGCACTGCTCAGTCTACATGCATTTCACGAGAGGCACTGTAACTTGGTTGGAAGGGAAGGGGATTAGCGACCGGAGGGTTAAGAGTTCGAATCCGGGTCCAGCCAACGACCTTCATGTACGCGGGGGCTGGTGCACGTTAAATATGATGTGACCTCTAATGTCCTCACGTTATCGTGATGTGAAAGTTTGGAGAGTATTCCTAGAGAGCCTCCTAAGGTGCCCTCTTGATCTGACCGTGGTTCAAAATAACGATGTATTGTCCCTGGATCTTTCCCTCGGGTATTGATCCCGGACCGTCGCCAATAACCTGTTGTGTTGCTCTAGTACGGCGTTAACTAACTAACTACCTATCCGGCGCTGCCAGTGGTAGGGGCGGTAACGAAGACGTTGGCCGATGGCGCCCTGAGAATTATCCGCCAGCATCAATTGAGAGTTGTATTTTTGCATCTCGCCGAGGTGGGAGAGGCCTCTTACAGCCAAGGCGTATAAATAGAACGCATCGTGGAGAAGGCTGCGCTCGTCGAAGGGTGCAGGGAGTCGGATTCGAACGCCACTCGAAGTTCTTAACCCAGACACTTGTGTTCGGCAGCTCAGCAGAATGCAATGACACGCCTTGTTAAGCACCTGTCGCTGAGATGGATCAACTGACAGCAAGACCCGTAACGTTTGCGACCGAGATTGAATTTGCTCTACTGCGAACAATGTACGATGGAAAAGGGGATGTGGTTCGGTTTCTTTTCCCCTCAGTTATACATCCAGTCGACCCAGAAAGCCTAAGGCCAATGTGATAGAATGTCAGTGCGTCATTTTAGCCCCACAATTGTAATGACATCTTTTATTTTCAATGGCCTGGCAAGATATAAACTGAAAAAACACAAAGCTGCAATAGCAATACAACCTACTACAATACCAATTAAACTTGCTCTGCAACATGACATTACAATACTAATTCAATCTACTACAATACACAACTGCAATGACACACACACATTACAATGTACTACAATATCAATACAAAACTGCAATACCAACACAATCTACTACAATATAACACTGTAAGGTTCGATCTCATGGGCAAGTAGCCCGCTTGGAAGAGTATCGTATTAGCAAATGGGATGGTTGAGAGTTCCTAATTAGATCGAACAATCATTGTGTATGCAGGAGCTGGTGCACTTTAAATCTGTCGTGGTTTCAAATGTTCTAACGTTGACGTGATGTGAAAGTTTATAGAGTGAGCGGCCAACTCAAGTGTTGACCTCGTCATCTGACCGTGATTTAAAATTACGAGTTGTTGACTTCATCATCTGACCTCATCATCTTCGGGATTGATTCCTTGACCCAGCTTCCCTTGCACCAAAACCCCCAAAATCCAAACCAATCGGGATTGATTCCCGACCGTCAATAGCTCGTCGTATCCGTGCGACGTTAATTAAACCACCGACCTCGATTTCAAGGAACTTGTAAAGATCGTCAGTTGGCGAGTTTTGTGTGACCCTTTGAAGGATTGCCAAAGAATCGAAGATGTTTTTGACGAAGGCGGGAGAATTCCAAAGGGACCAGAAAGGAGACCGTATGCGTTGGACGATATGCTTGGACAACAATTTATGTTTCAAATAATTCTTACGTTGAAATGACTCAGCCGTTTTAAAAGTCACCTGCCTTTTTTAATCACTTAATTGACAATAAAGAAATTGCCACGTCTTTTGTTCATCCGAACACATTTTAAGGAATAAGGTTCCTTGAAGGAAGTCGGAAACTATTACTAACATAGACTTAGCTCTGCACTACAACATAAAAGAAACAGAAAAAATATATTATATAGACGTACATTGTGCTGTAAATTTAGATATTTATTCAATGATTTGCATGTGTACAGAAGTGGTTATCTGAACATGATTCGCTGACCAACCGGTCTGGTGGTTATGGTGGTACCCTCTAGATCGGAAGGTTCCTGGTTCGAATTCGGGGCAGTGCATGGATATTTGTAAGCGTATGGTGCACCTTAAATCGGTCGTGGCCGGAATTCATCACGTTAGGTTGGTGTGGAAGTTCGGAGATGGAATGCCAGCTCAGGTGTTGCCTCGTCGTATCTAACCGTGGTTCCAAATGTTGTGATGTTGTCCTCGGATCTTTCCTTTAGGGTATTAATCCCGAACCGTCGTCAATAGCCCGTTGTATTGCTCCAGTATGACTTTAATTAAAAATTACCAACTGTCTTAACAGGATTGAAATTGACTCGTTGTCCTGTGAACTTTCGGTTTTGATCCCGGACCGTCGCCAATGGCCCGTTATGTTTCTCCAGTGCAACGTTAACCATGTATATGGAAGATTGCCACTATCTATATAAATAAGAATGGAGTGTTTGTTTGTACATTCAATATTTTCGACCCATTTCAAGTTTTCTATCCGTTTTGGACCCTTCTGATGCCGAATCCGCCTTTTTCTCGTTTGGTGTCTGTCTGTCTGTCTGTCTGTCTGTATGTTGTGCCCTATACACGTCCACGCGGTTTAAGATATTTTCATGAAAATTTGCATACAGTGTGTACTTATCTTCATTTAGTGAGTGGCATTGGTTGCGAAAGTCTGTCTGTCCGTCTTTCTGTTCTATGCTCGATTTTGTGTTTGTGTGTTTGTGTAGACATCACATGAATTGTATTCCAGATATTTGATTGCATTGTATTTTATTTTATACATTATCTATTAGTTTAGTGAATGCAATATTAAATATTTCTTTATTGTTATATTTAGTTGAGTTTCATGCTAAAACACCTGAGTAAGTATACTTAAATCAACCATAATTTGGTAGTTTTGGAAAAATTGGAATGTCTATTGAATATTACGATTACTTCGATTGCTTTACCAGTACTGCTGAAAAAGTAATTATTCATCAAATTTTTTTTTTTTTTTATGGAATTTCATCTCTGATACTTTATTTATTTCGAGTCCTATTTTTATTCTTTGCGCAATGAAAACGATTTCCGAATATTTGGGACAGACGATATTTTTCAATGAAACGAGAATGAACAAGATCGCGCGAGCAGTGATATTTTTTCTGGTTCTTTCGCTCTGAATTAATTTCACATTTCTAAATTTTGTACACTTTTAGTTGTAAGTTGTGGCAACTGTGCGAGATCAAGAGATAAAATTGAATCACAAATTAATATCTTTAGAACAATTTTTTGCGACATCTTTTATTTTGTTTTACTTCGCTGTTTCCTGTTTTAAATATTTATTATTTTAATAAATGTGTTTTCCTTCTCATCACACGCAACAGCACCACAAAGTATTAGACTAAAAATGTTAGGTAAGTCAGTATAAATTTTCAGTAAATTTTAAGTGTAGTTATGCCATTATTGAAAGAGTAATGCCGTTATTTAAAGAATAATGCCGTTATTTAAAGAATAATGCCGTTATTTAAAGTATAATGCCGTTATTTAAAGAATAATGCCGTTATTGAAAGAATAATAATGTTTAAAAATCCAAACTAGACCTTTTTCCATCATTAAAAAATTCGTTGTAATAATGTCAGGAGAAGATTGCAAAATTTCACAATGTCGCATACCGGAGGCAAGAGTGCCACAAGAAAAAAAATATTGTTTTGTTGACTATGAGTGCGAGAGCACTCTCCGTAAATCGTAATTTTAATTAATTGAGTTGAACATGAAAAGAACTTAAGAAAGGGAATTCCAAATCTTCCTATAAATCGTCTTTTATAGTAGTAACCTTAGTATCACCTTTCGTCATCTTTTAGCTTTGTCATACAGCAATTGTGCGATGTATGTGAAATGTATTACATGAATGGATATGCATGTGTAGGATTTGTGTCCAAAGTAAGTTGTAGAAAATATAAAGATGGCGAAAGAAGTTAAAATAAATTTTTATTCTACAAAAAACGTAAGTCATTATATATTTTGATTATCTCTTCAATCTAGAGTAAAGCAATTCAAACCGAGTAAGGTCGGGTATTTTGCTAGTATCGAATAAAAATGTCTGATGCGTAAATCTGATTTGACACTGATTATACAAGCACTAATGTTCGTGAACATCCAAGGTGTCCCTAAAGTCTCTTTGCAATTTCAAAAATTTATTACAATACCAAGGCAAATGAAAAGACAGAAAAGTGTAAATTATTACAAAATGAGTCGTATCTATTTAAGTTTTTTTTTGCCACATGTATAATACACCTCTATATGGGCACCATTCGTTGCACACAGCACACCAAGAAGATACTCGATTTCTTGCCATGTTAGCTGTAGCATACCCTCATCAATGGTGGCAATAGCATACTCGATATCTTTAATATAACCCCAAAGACAGAAGTCGAGGGGAGTGCTATCTGGTGAACGAGGTGGCCAGGGAATCGGGTCACCCCTTCCAATCCACAGGTCTGAAGATGTTTCATTTAGGAACCCAAGAACATGCAGTCCCCAATGTGGTGGTGTGTCGAACAAGGGTACGGGACATCACTAATCGAAAGCAGAGGATCATGGTATTCCATTGCCATCATTGATGAGGTATGCTACAGCGAACAAGGCAAGAAATCGGGTACCGTCTTGAAGTGATTCGTGCAGCTAAAGGTGCCCATATAGAGGTGTATAAAACGAGGTAAAAAAATTACATTTATTCGTCTCATTTTGTATATATATATATATATATATATATATATATATATATATATATATATATATATATATATATATATATATATATATATATATATATATATATATATTTATTTATTTATTTATTTATATATATATATATATATATATATATATATATATTTATATATATATATATATATATATATTTATTTATTTATTTATTTATTTATTTATTTATTTATATATATATATATATATTTATATATATATATATATATTTATATATATATATATATATATATATATATATATATATATATATATATATTTATATATGTATATATATATATATTTATTTATATATATATCTAATATATAAAATTTCCATGTCACAATGTTAGTTACCGTACTCCTCCGAAACGGCTTTACCGATTTTTACCAAATTTTATATGCGTATTCAGTAGGTCTGAGAATCGGCTACTATCTATTTTCCATACCCCTAAGTGATAAGGGTTGTTCACCCTTAAAATTTATTTTTTTAATTTTTGACGAAATGTTTTGTTTTTATTTTTTTATAATGTGGCATTAAAAAATACATACAACCCTTATTTTTTACTTTTTTATCACCAACCCCTATTTTTTTTATGGCCATTTTAGTAATTTAATCATTTTTCATCCCGCTCGATAACTGATCAATTATAGTGTTTTTAACTGTACTTCGATTAAAAATCTAAAATTTTTTTAAAGAAAATAAACATTTATTTTTATTATTAAAGTTTAATCCTGATATATGCTTAGTGTTACCAATCTTAGATTCTTAAAATTTGCCGCGCGTGTATTTGGCACGATTAGTTCAGTTAATCAAGTTTTAGTTAAACAAGTGATTTACATAACCTTAAAAGTACTCAACACGTGTCACGAGCTCCAACCAACAACGGCTTTTGTGTTGTAAGTATACTTTTTTTATATAATTGATTGAATTTTTTACAACTATTATTTCAAATTTTTTTTCACAAAACTAATATTTTCGCTATAATCCTGGCCGATACTGATGCACGTGTGAGCATGCAGCAATTGCGTCAAGAACAACGAGCTCCAACCAACAACGGCTTTTGTGTTGTAAGTATACTTTTTTTATATAATTGATTGAATTTTTTACAACTATTATTTCAAATTTTTTTTTTCACAAAACTAATATTTTCGCTATAATCCTGGCCGATACTGATGCACGTGTGAGCATGCAGCAATTGCGTCAAGAACAATCAGAAGATACACGAGCTGAGCGCAATGAAGTTATTTCATTAATTCTATTTATATGTGTTTTGTACAGTGAGTAATGCCAAGAAAACGCAAAGGGGCTGATTTGAGCCGTAATACAAGTAGGTCCAGAAGTATGAGAGATAAAAGATCCCAAAGAACCAGTCCAGCAACAAAATGCTGATGCACGTGTGAGTATGCAGCAATTGCGTCAAGAACAATCAGAAGATACACGAGCTGAGCGCAATGAAGTTATACGTTTAGAACAACGACAATCACGCCGTTTTACGGTTAATAGACGCAGAACAAATGACCAACAACGCCAACAGGTACATCGTGCATTTACATCTGATTCATTTTTGCGTCTAGCATTCCAGTATGAGCCCGATATTGAATATTATGCTCATTCAAAAGTGGTAATTGGTGCTATGGATAAGGAATGTCCGCATTGTCATGCTCTCAAATTCAAAAATGAGCCACCTGGGATGTGTTGCGCGTCAGGAAAAGTGCAACTACCTGAAATTGAAACACCACCTGAACCATTGAACGGTTTACTTATCGGCACGGATCCAGATTCTAACGTATTCCTGAAGTCAATTCGAACATTCAATTCATGCTTTCAAATGACATCGTTTGGAGCAACAGAAATAGTTCGAAATACTAATGCTAATGGTCAACAATACAATTCTACATTCAAAATCAGAGGCCAAGTTTATCATAAAATGGGCTCATTGCTGCCAATGCCAAACGCGAACCACATAAATTTTTACAAATCTACTTCATGGGCGGTGAGGATTCCGGAAGCGCACTTGCCAATCGCGTGAATGCACGTTGTGACTATAATAACCTTGATTCATTTTTTGCCAGGCGCATCGTCAGCGACTTGGACACTCTATTGAACGAGCACAATGAATTGTTGAAAATATTCAAATCACACATGCTGTTGATTTAGATTAGCCACAAGAGGACTGATATACATTGCTAACTAATGTGGCAAGAAGATTATGCATTTATTTACTATGATAATATGAGTGAGTGCGAACTCTCCGTGGATTTTATTTTATCACGCGCTCAACTATTACTAGTGTTTGCAAACATTGTTGCATTTTGATATATTTGTTATGCAGCGCACGTGACGATACTGTGAATGTATTTTTAATCATGAAAACTGTAACCATTATATCATTACAAAATTAGAATTCCGTCTACGCACAAAAAGGTCGCCTGCACATATTTGTCTTATACTTTATACTTTAAACAAAGAATCGCATCACATCGAAACTAGTGTTCTGTCTTTATTTCGTCCACTGATGATAGCTCTTGGGGAACAAGGTGAGTCAACCTTTAATCTTTGTAGTCACCTAATTCGTATAAATTCAATGCTCTAAATCTCATATCCGTAAATCTGTATACTTAAACTTTCATTTGGTCCGTCGAGCCGGAGTTCCGCCGTGGAATTATGGCACCTAAAAATGCGAAAACTACGCAGAATTTTGAAATTCTGTGTAAAGAAATTGACAGAATTGGGGAGAAGATCCAACGATGTCAAATAACTGAGCAAAGTATGGTACAGGCGCTAAAAACTAAAGTCAATTCATACGATACACGGCTATCCAATTCATTTTCGGAGTTGTCTTCGAAGGACACAGATGATTATTTGGATACGTATCTTAATTATCAGGACATACTTCTAAATTTATCCGTTGATTTGGAAAATAAAACTGTCAATGATAAACATGAACAAGTCTCAACAGTGGGAAGTGGCAATAATGTTCAAAATTCAGCTAATAAGTCTAAAACAAAACTGCCTAAATTGGAACTTCCACATTTTTCCGGTGAACTGGAACATTGGATTACCTTTAGGGAGTTATTTCAAACCTCTGTTCTCGACAACACCGAGTTGTCGGACATCGAGAAATTACAATACCTGTTTGCATCTACACGTGGCAATGCTGCAAAATTAATTCGCGGATTTCAAATGCAATCAGGGAATTTGAGGCATTGCTGGGAGATATTATGCGATAGGTATGAAGACAAAATTCAATTGGCATTTGTCCACATAAATAAAATTTTTGGCATGAAAATTTACAAAGCCAATAACACTAAAGCTTTGTTGGATGTTTTAGACAATTGCAACGAAGCAGTTCGAAATCTGCAAACCATAGGGTTAAAATCAGATTCTTTGAGTGAGTTAATCATCATTTCTCACATCTTAACGAAAATCGACGACGCAGTTAAACAGCGATGGCATTTGACCTTGAGGAAGGACATTTATCCCGATCTCGAATCGTTCCGAACCTTTTTGGAGTGTGAAGCTCGTTCTGTTTCTTCTTTTTCTGCGTTGCCTAGCGGGGGGAGTGAAAGGCCAGGGAGAAACGCTAATGTAAACAGGTTCGGGGGGAGTAAAAAACCGGAAAGGAGCAGTTCGTTTGCTAGACCTCTAGTAGCGAGTGCGGTCGCTGTAAATTGGAAAGCTTGCGTTCTTTGTGGGGACAATAACATCCATCCTCTTTATAAGTGTACATGTTTCAATCGCATGTCCGTAACTGATCGGTGGAAAGTTGTAGAAACGAATAAACTCTGTGCAAATTGCCTGCGTGGGCACACTGATCCCTGTCGGATAAAAAGTGGGTGTAAAAATTGTTCTTCGAATGAACATCATACCTTATTGCACATTTATAGAGTAGGAAATTCTGAAGTAAACAACGCGATTGCCCCTCCGGAACATCCATCATCATTCATTTCTACAAATCTCCAATGCCAATCACATATACAAACAAGTAATGTTTTATTATCCACCGCACAAATAAAAATAAAATCAAAAACTGGGGAATTTTTGCAATTTAATGCTTTAATTGATGGAGCTAGCCAAAATTCTCTCTTGACTCGTGAATGTGCGGAGCGCTTACAAGTACCCTTGCGGGAAACTACACATCGCTTAATGGGAATTAATGGGGTCACGGCGGAAACATCGTTGCACATCGCCAACGTTGTTTTTTCTCCTCACTTCTCGTCAGATTCTTTTCAAATTGAAGTATTAGTAGTAAGCAAAGTGACTCCACCTCTCCCTAACTTCTATATTCAGAAACGTAAATGGACACATTTATATGGACTCATACTAGCCGATCCAGACTATATAAGTCAAAAACCGATAGATATTCTTCTGGGAGCAGACATTTTCCCTCTGCTACTAAACGGCTCTCCAATTGTTGGACAAAGTGGTTCACCAGTTGCTATTCCTACAAAATTAGGACATTTACTCACCGGAAAAATAAACTCTGCCGTCCACTCGAACATTTCTATCGGCTGTCTTTCTGTTAATGCCAGTATTGATAGCACACTGCAAAAATTCTGGCAAATTGAATCGATTCCGTGTGAAGAACTGGTAAATAATGAAGAAATTCAGTGTGAAGATCTCTACACAAATTCATTACAACGAAATAGTGAGGGAAGATACATAGTAAAACTCCCTTTTCGTAATGACAGAGACTTAGGTGAAAGTCGATCGAAAGCTCTCAACCGTTTTCTTTCATTAGAGAATAAACTTGCTAAAAAGCCAGATTTAAAACTCAAATATAGTGAGTTCATGAATGAATATCTAGCCCTAGGGCATATGTCACCTCTACCTCCTTCCACCTTGGAGATAGATCAGAACCACTATTATCTTCCTCACCATTGTGTTGAAAATCTTCATTCAACCACAACTGCTCTTCGCGTTGTTTTTGATGGGTCGAGTAAAACATCCAATGGGCATGCAGTCAACGACCTTCTACTGAAAGGTCGTAAATTACAAACCGAAATATTTGACAATTTAATTCACTTTAGAAGTTCTAAAGTTGCAGTGTCTGCAGACATATGTAAAATGTACCGTCAAATCCTCATTGCGGAAGAAGACCGCGCGTTCCAAAGAATATTTTGGAGACAAAACCCGTCCGATCCATTGATTACCTACGAACTAAACACTATAACTTATGGAATGTCTTCTTCGCCTTTCCTCGCACTTCGTACGTTGCAACAATTGTGCAAAGACGAACAAGACAACTTTCCGAACGCCTCTAAAATTGCTGAAAATCATTTCTACGTTGATGATCTTTTAGCAGGTGCAGACACCGTAGAAGCCGCAAAATCCTTAATCGATGAAATGCTACGTTTCATGAATGCAGGATGTTTACCTCTTCGGAAATGGTCATCTAGTCATGAAGAGGTACTAAGCGAATTGCCTTATTCGTTAAAAGCCAAAAGCCTTAACCAATCGTTCAGTGATGCTGAAGAGTCTTCACAAAAAATCTTGGGACTCGTTTGGAATCTTCCAACCGATTCGCTGCAAGTTCGGACTGTGGAAGAGCCAACCGTCTCCACCAAACGTGAACTGTTATCGGTCATAGCGCGTAGTTTTGATCCTCTGGGACTAATGGCACCTGCCATATTGCTTCTGAAGATTATGCTTCAGGACTTGTGGAAGTCAAAATTGGCTTGGGACGATCCCGTTCCACCAGACATTCTAGAACGGTGGAATAAATTCCAAGCAGAAATGCATCACTTTAAACAAATTAAAGTTCCTCGCTACATACATACTTCAGAGGATTGTATTCTTGAACTTCATGGCTTTTGCGACGCTTCTTTTAAAGCTTATGCTTCAGTAGTTTATTTAAAGGTCATTTCTGAGTCGACACATGTATCCTTACTCGCAGCAAAAACAAGAGTTGCGCCTGTTAAACCAGTAACTCTACCCCGGCTGGAGCTTCAGGGTTGTTTACTGCTAGCCGAGCTAATTTCAACAATTCTAAAAGTAATACCAGTTCCAAACCCACAAATATTCCTTTGGTGCGACTCAACAATCGCATTGAGTTGGATCACAAACCCTCCGTCTTCAGGAAATCAGTTTGTACAACATCGAGTGGGAAAAATACTTTCCCTGACGTCAGTAACTTCTTGGAACCACATTCCTGGCAAAGAAAACCCAGCAGACTGTGCTAGTCGAGGACTTTATCCTTCACAGTTGTTGGCTCATTTAGAGTGGTTCACTGGTCCAAACTGGATTGTTGTCAACAATAAATACGGAGCTCTCACTTCTTTTGAACTCTCTACTTCTTCCGTACTTATTCGTGACGAGAATAAGGATTTGGTTCCACAAACAGTTAAAGAATCACCTCCAATCTCTCATGCTATCTTGAAGTATTCTTCATACACAACATTATTACGTGTCACAGCCTGGATCTTACGTTTCATTCACAACCTCAAATCTAGAAATAAGCTTAAAGGTACTCTTCAAACTTCTGAACTGACCGGTGCACGAACGGCTATTCTAAAAATTGTACAGCAAGAAGAATTCGCTTCCGACCTTAAGCTTATAGCAAAAAATAAACCTCTCCCTAAATCCAGCAAACTACTGTCTTTAAATGTCTTTCTTGACGAAGTCGGACTTCTTCGCGTTGGAGGACGTTTATCACATCATCAGACATTAGCATTCGATCATAAATTTCCTATTCTACTTCCTAAGAGACACCCAATTACTGCCTTAGTGATTCGACATTTTCATCTTACAAGTCTTCATTCGGGACCCGAACTTGTCTTATCGTTGATCCGTCAAATCTTCTGGATTCCGGATGGCAAATCCACAGTACGCAGTGTAGTGCGCAGTTGCATCACATGCTGTAAATCATTGGCCAGGCCAGTATACCAAAAGATGGGTGATTTACCTATTGCAAGAATCATGCAGTCACGCCCCTTCGACAAAGTTGGAATTGATTTCGCTGGTCCAATTAGTACAAAATGCCAGCACCAGCGAAAAGCGACAACATTCAAGACATACATTTGCCTTTTCATATGTATGTGTACCCGTGCCGTACATCTGGAAGCCGTCTCCAGTCTCTCTACTGACTCGTTCTTGGCTGCATTGAGACGATTCGTCGCACGTCGAGGATTTCCCTCGGAAATATTCTCAGACAATGGTACTAATTTCCGCGGTGCGTCTGCCTATCTAAAAGCACTTTTTAAACTCACAAAAGAGCAATCCGTCCAGAACTTCTCATCGGAAAGAAACATTCATTGGCATTTTATTCCACCCTATGCCCCTAACCAAGGTGGGTTATGGGAAGCTTCAATTAAACTTGCTAAGCGGCATCTCACAAAAACTTGTCAAGGCACACTTCTCAATTTCGAGGAATTCTCTACAGTGTTATGTCAAATAGAGGCTTGCATAAACTCAAGGCCTCTGGTACCTTTATCCTCGGCAACTAGTGATCTTCGTGCACTTACCCCTGGACACTTCCTAATCGGAGTTCCCCTTCTGGAACTTCCAGAAAACACTGACAGTTCTACAAACACTAATCGAAAAATTCTAAGTCTCTCTTGCAGATGGAGACTCTTATTGCAGGTTAAGGAATCCTTCTGGCGCCGCTGGACACGAGACCTCCTGCATACACTCCAGCCTCGTCAAAAGTGGAATTCAACGAAACAACCTCTGCAAATTGGAGACATGGTTCTTCTTCAAGAGGCAAATTCTGCTCCTTGTTCCTGGACTCTTGGTCGCGTAACCAACATCTTCCCGGGCAAAGATCAGATCACCAGGGTAGCCAGCGTGCGGACCAGGGATGGAGAAAAGCTTCGTGCTCAGAATCGACTGGTGGTCCTTCCTCTCCCCTCATGCCGGCCCTCGCAGGATGTTGATTTAGATTAGCCACAAGAGGACTGATATACATTGCTAACTAATGTGGCAAGAAGATTATGCATTTATTTACTATGATAATATGAGTGAGTGCGAACTCTCCGTGGATTTTATTTTATCACGCGCTCAACTATTACTAGTGTTTGCAAACATTGTTGCATTTTGATATATTTGTTATGCAGCGCACGTGACGATACTGTGAATGTATTTTTAATCATGAAAACTGTAACCATTATATCATTACAAAATTAGAATTCCGTCTACGCACAAAAAGGTCGCCTGCACATATTTGTCTTATACTTTATACTTTAAACAAAGAATCGCATCACATCGAAACTAGTGTTCTGTCTTTATTTCGTCCACTGATGATAGCTCTTGGGGAACAAGGTGAGTCAACCTTTAATCTTTGTAGTCACCTAATTCGTATAAATTCAATGCTCTAAATCTCATATCCGTAAATCTGTATACTTAAACTTTCACATGCACAAATTACAAAGCGATAATCACGCTATTGTCATTAATCCTGATAAATCACCAGCTGGAGAACATATTCGTAGATTCAATGCACCTGTTGTTGAAGACGTTGCTGGAATCATGGTTGGCGATCGTACAGGTACACGAGAAATTGTGATTCGTAGAATAAATAATAATCTTCAGTTCATTGCTGATACACATCGTTCATATGACGCTCTCCAATATCCGCTAATATTCTGGAAGGGGCAAGACGGATATTGCATAAACATAAAACAACGAGATCCCGTATCAGGTACTTCATTTATTATGAACTTGATCATTAACCATTTAACAAAACAATTAAATTATTGAACGGAATTAATTAAAATTAATATTCATAAATATATTATTACAGGAGCTGAAACAAACAAGAACGTTAGCTCGAAAGATTATTGTGCGTACCGATTAATGATTCGGCGCGGCCTGGACAACGTCATTCTACGATGTCGTGAGCTTTGTCAACAATTCATGGTCGACATGTACGCGAAGATAGAAGTCGAACGACTACGATACTTACGATATAATCAACTCAAGCTGCGTGCGGAAGAGTACATTCACTTACGAGACGCTATTAACAACAACGCCGACGTCGCCGAAATTGGTAACTCTGTCATTTTACCATCATCGTACGTAGGCAGTCCACGTCATATGCAAGAATATATACAGGATGCTATGGCTTACGTGCGCGAATATGGACGACCGTGTTTATTTATCACGTTCACATGTAATCCAAAATGGCCAGAGATTACATCTTTGCTATTGCCTGGCCAAAATGCAATACATCGTCATGACATTACAGCACGTGTATTCAGATAAAAGTTGAAGTCTCTAATAAGTATCATTACTAAATTACATGTATTCGGTCCCACACGTTGCTGGCTGTATTCAGTTGAATGGCAAAAGCGAGGATTACCTCATGCGCACATTTTTGTTTGGTTAATCGACAAAATCCGTCCTGAAGAAATCGATAGTATCATTTCTGCGGAAATTCCAGATCCGTCTACTGACCAAGTGCTGTTTGATATTGTTACAGCAAACATGATCCATGGTCCATGCGGTACTCTTCATCGTTCATCGCCTTGAATGGCAGATGGAAAATGTACTAAAAATTTCCCTAAAGATTTCACTAATGATACGATAACAAATACCGACGGATATCCAATATGTCGTCGAAGAAGTCCCGATAATGGCGGACAATCATTTATTAAAAATATCAGCAACACAGACATTGACATTGACAATCGTTGGGTGGTGCCGTATTCGCCTCTGCTAAGCAAGACATACAATGCTCATATTAATGTTGAGTTTTGCAGTTCCGTGAAGAGCATCAAATATATTTGCAAGTATGTCCATAAAGGCAGTGATATGGCTGTGTTTAGAGTAGAAAATACTAATGTAAATGCTCCTCCAATGGATAAAAACGATGAAATTACGCTCTACCAAATTGGTCGGTACATCAGCTCCAATGAAGCTGCTTGGCGTATCTTTGGTTTTCCAATTCATGAACGGGATCCAGCAGTTGTTCAGTTAGCCGTCCATCTTGAAAACGGTCAGTGTGTATTTTTCACGAACGAGACAGTGATTGATCGTGCTACAAATCCACCTAAAACTACACTCACTGCATTTTTTGAATTGTGTAATAGTACGGATGATTTTGGTGCCTTTGCAAGAACATTACTCTATTCACAAGTACCACACTATTTCACATGGGCTCAAACAAAAAAATGGATGCCCCGCAAGCAAGGCTCACCAATTGATGCATGTCTCAATTTATTTAAATCGAACGCTTTGGGGCGATTATTTACAGTCAATCCAAGACACACTGAGTGCTTTTATCTTCGACTGTTGTTGGTTAATGTTACTGGCCCATTATCATTTCAAGATATACGTAAAGTGAATGGGCAACAGTATCCGACATATAAAGACGCATGCCTTGCACTCGGCTTGCTGGAAGACAACAACCAGTGGGAGTGTATGCTTGCTGAAGCTGCATTGAACTGTACAGCAATACAAATTCGTCTACTATTCGCTATAGCGTTGACTACATGTTTCCCAGCTCGAGCACAGATATTGTGGGATAATCACAAATATTCAATGACTGATGATATATTGCATCAACATCGTACACGGTGCAACGATCTAACGATAACATTCAGCGACGCTATGTACAATGAAGCATTGATTGCT